>JAJTUV010000409.1:0-1200000 GCA_021653895.1 Mastomys natalensis | reverse complement strand
TAAGACCATTGATGTCTCATTTGCTTAGCTGCTTGAATAGTACCTCTTGGCATCATGTACAGTAACATGTAAGAAGTTTCAGACAGCCAGTGTCTTCAGCAAGAGGGTCATACATAGTTACAATGAGCAAACAAGAGCAATGATAGGGGCCTGTGTTGTTTTGACTACCTTTGAGGCCTTCCTGAAAAATAATCTTCTGGGGAAAAAACTCGATAGACTTCCTAAGTTCCAATAAAAAAAAGGGCATTGCTAACTGAGACTATGCAAAAATAGCTAGTAATTAATCAGCTATGACAAAAAATTGCTTTAGGAATAAAATATATTCTGTATCATCTTTAATTAGCACCAAATTAACTCATGTGTCAATTAAATCTGTGTCAATAACCCATGTTTTACAGAGCAGCATTGTTCATACATGTAGATACTCTGAACTTCCTTTAAACCGTATTATAGAATTTAGATTAAAACTAAAAATCTGCATTATGCTACATTCTGTATTTATACTTTGGTCATCACCATTATCTAGTCTACCACTAGAATAGATTCAAAACTAAACAAAATCAAACAAAAATCAATTCAGGATGCATCAATGCAGGTTCCGACCCCCTCCCTCTCCCTCTCTCCTCCCCCTCTCCCTCCCCCTCTCCCTCCCCCTCTCCCTCTCCCCTCTCCCTCCCCCCTCTCCCTCCCCCTCTCCCTCCCCCTCCTCCTCTCTCCCTCTGAATCTCATTTGGATTACTAAAACAACGTCCCAAACTGGTTTTCTGTTCAGCACTGGAACATGCAATGTCAGTAAAGGTTTCATGGAGACATAATCAATTAGATCTTTGAATTATTCTAGTGAAACACAATTGAACTTAAGGATAGAATTATACATTTGGTGGTTATTAGCATAGGACTAATATCAGATATTTGGGAAATTATGAAAGATTGAAAGAAAGAGGCTGAAAAGGTAAAAGGTATTGATAGACATGAGGTAATGTCCTGTTCCTCTGCAATGGGCTGAAGATTATTTTTAAACAATCTTTTATGTAGATATGGACATTTTTCACTAATTACCAGTTAATAAAAAAGTAAAAATTATCTAGAACGTTCCAAGTTCTAATTTCTTTAAAAAAATACTGTTGCTAGCTGGCTATATAAAACAAAAAAATATGCTAAGCTAATAATAGCTAGTAATTAATCAGCTATGACAAAACAGATTGCTTTATGAATACAGTTTATATTTATGTCAAATCAATGACTTAATTAGTACCAAATTTTGGAAATTTTAGGAAGCATAGAGATAATTAAAATTAAAGGTTATTTGAGGGATAATATGGAAACCTAATACAGTCAAACTTTCTAAAATATACACATATGTGAAAGCTATCTAAATGAAATCACCAAATAATGGGGGAGACAAAGCATAACTGGACATCTCTTATTTACCAAAGAAAGCTTTCAGTACTGGGATGGAGTTACATCTAATTGAATTGTTGGCCAAAGAGGTTTCATGAAAAACCCAAAACCACCTAGGATGTTGTCAACGCTCTAGGGTGCTTGCCACAAAATAATGGCAAGGTTCCACTGCTGAAAATAATACATTTATAATTCATTGAACATAGAGAAGTTGGAATTTTTTGTATATAGAGTCTTCGTCATTTTGTTCTTGCTTCTTAATATAGGAAGGTACTCTGAAGGCTATGAAAAGAGCTACCTAAACACCAACCAAGTCACAAACCCTTTAATATACAATGGTGTCCTGCCTGCAAGATATGCTAGGACAGTGGCAGCCCAAAGCTTGTGGCAGTAACCAGCAAATAAATGATTTAACTTAAGTCCCACTCTACAAGATGGAACCCATTCTTGACACTGTTTGGATGACCAAGAACCTTAGACTAATAGTCCAAGGGCCTAAGGTAAAACCAAATACTACTATTTTTAAAAAGTAGTAACAAAGTGACTCCTAATGACATTCTGTTATACTTCTAGATCAGTCCCTTTCTCAACCATCATCAGAGAAGCTTTCTCCTGTAACAAATGGGAACAAATCCACAGCCAGACATTAAACAGAATGAGAGACTTTGGAGCACTCATTCCTAAATGGCATATCTCCATCAAACTCTTTACCTTAGAGCTCAGGGCAACCTACAGAAAAAAGAGGGCAGAAAGAGGCAGAAGAAATGAAAGACACCAAGAAAAGAAAGACCGTCTATATCAACATATTACAACCATACATGAACTCACAGACTGAGGCAGCAGCATCCATAGGGCCTATACAGGTCTGCACCAGGTCCTCCGTGGATAGATTATGGTTTCCAGCTTAGTGTTTTTATGGGATTCCCAGGTGTGGTGAATGAGTGAGTCTCTGATTATTATTCCTCTCCTAGGCTCCTATGCTTTTGTTATTTTTTGTCTGCTTGTTTTGTTTGTTTATTTTGCTTTTTGTCTTGTTTATCCAACTTTAACGTGTTAGTTTTTGTTTTATGTTATTATTATCCTTTTTTGAATAAAAGAAATATTTGAATCCACTGGACCTGATGGAAGAGCAGGCAGAGACTTGGGAGGATAATTGTTGGAGACAAGTTGCATTTGGCTCACCTACATTATAAATATTCTTTTAAAATGATAGCACTCTCTGTCTGGGCAATGAAGACCAGGAAGTCAGAAATACCCTGAAATAGTTCAAGCATTTGGAGTATGCATTTTATAACACTGTTTTTGGTGAAGAAGATAATGGATAGTGAACTTACAGTAGTTTTTCTTTTACTTCATTCTTAGGCTATAAAACATGTAATATATTCCTATGTCGCTGAGATATTTTACTATGTTTCCTTGAGAAAGCATTGTTGTTTAGCTTTCAAGTGTAGGTGGAAAACTCAGTACAAATTACTTTTGTTGTGACATGAAATAGCTATTGAGTCCATTGTATCTGAATGAGTATCTACTGGTTCAAGAGGTTTTCTTTCTCACTGATACTTTTATTAAAAGCTAATTGGCTATTTAAAAAATGTTGCCCAAGATGTATTTAGAGAGTCACGGGTCTATGAATAATGACTGTTAGTCAGATGTTGCTCTACAGAGCCTGTGTTAAGAATGGTGCTTGTGTAAACAATAATGACAACCTTATATTATGAGGTCCTCTGATGCGTTGTCACTTGTGTTTGCAAGATCAGTTTTGTTCTGAAGATCAGTTATTTTGATGGCTACAGAAACATTCCTGATTAACTGTCTAAATAACAGCAGGCATCTGTGATTTAATCTCAATATGCTTCCTGTTAATCTTTTTCTTTGTACATGTCTGGAACTAATTCCTCTTCAACAATGTTTCTAAGCCCTTGTTAACTATACCAGTCAATTGGAGGGTTCTCAAACAGTCACTGTTTTCTCAATACGTTCTCTCACATTTTTATTCCATGAGTTTTCATTTGTGTGTGAGCATTGCTATTTTATTTTTAAGTGAACAGAGAATCATTGACTACCCTTTATCTTGTTGCCTTGAAAATCATGTGTGTGCTCTCAAATTTTATCTTCCACGTAAGCTTTCCTTTTCCCTATCTGTACCGTAGCATACCCTAGTTCACATTTGAACCTATACAGCCAAGATTAAATGGGAATATCATTCATAATCCTGCTACCAACTTCAATCTCCTTGTTGGCATTTTGGGCTCCTACAATAAATTCCTCACAGAAAAGTCAGTCTTCTCTTTAAAAGGTATAAAATAGATGCTGCTCTAAAGTCTTCCCAATGACTCAGTTATGTCTATAATGAAGTAAAATTTTCTCATGGCCTTCACATGCACACACACATGAATGAATGTGTGTGTGTGTGTGTGTGTGTGTGTGTGTGTGTGTGTGTGTGTGAAAGAGAGAGTATACCTGCTGAAATATATCTGTTTATGTGTGTGTAAGTTTAAAAGTGGAGGAAAGAGAGAAGATGGTGTGTGGAATCATGGGGAAGGTTGTATAAGGTTCATCACTATGTATCAATGTGTGTGTGTGTGTGTGTGTGTGTGTGTGTGTGTGTGTGTGTGAAAGAGAGATTATACCTGCTGAAGTATATCTGTTTATGTGTGTGTAAGTATAAAACTGGAGGAAAGAGAGCAGATGGTGTGTGGAATCATGGGGAAGGTTGTATAAGTTGATGCTTTTTCTTGTTTTCTCACTGTTGGTTTTAGGTATTTTGCACTCTTTCTTGACACCATTTGTTAAGTATTTGCAGGAACATCACACATTTTCAGCAGACACCTTCTATATACTCACTTACTTCTACATAGTCAGCTTTCTTACTCTGGGCAGAGGAGCCTGTGAATACACAGTAGATGGGCAGGATATTAGTTTAGGAAAAATATGACCCTGTTATTTCTTTGGCTGGCAAGTATACTGAATTGTATCCTGACATTTAGCCAGAAAAACACTGTATAGTGCTTGTCTAGTGAGGGGATTTGAAAGACACTTGTGAATTTAGTGAAACACCATTTATTGTCCCAAAGTCTTTCCTAGTGCATTATTTCAGAGATTCTTTGTACCTCTTCCATTAGTTCATCCCTATGTATCATGTTGTCTGTGAAGCTTAGGTCGGATTGAGGGTATGACCTTGTTCCTGGCAGATATGGTGTGTGTGCCTGTTGCTGTCCTAAATGCTGAGGGTGGCAGGGCTTTCTGAATGATTCTTCCCTTAAAGTTATCAAATGAACCCTTCGGAAGTTCTGTACTTTGTAGCACATGCAAATTAAAATAATAATTACAGGAAATATAACTTGAGTTTCTTTATACCACCAACTGCAGGGTAATTAGATAGTTTATTCTGGGTCCTAACTGGATGCTTCATTTTCATCTATGACATGGCCATGTTTATAACTCTATATAAACATGAGTTGTTCTAGTTGACACTGTAAAATATATACATATACAAAACACACACACCACACACACACACACACACACACACACAACACACATCCTCTAAAAATTAAAACAAGCTAGAAGGAGAAAGGTCCCACTAAAAGACAATATTAAACATTAAATCAGTAGCAATTACAGATTTTGATTTATACTAAAGAATCTGTTTGAGAAGGTAAACTTGTCTTTTAGGTGATTTGTGTGAAGCTGTAACAATGGGAAAATTTTATAAAGATCCCATGTCACTTGAACCTATAGGGACAGACTTCCCGAGAAGTCCTATTACAAAACATGTATAGGATCCTAGAGAACAGGCTTGACAACTAAGGCAGTAAATGGAAAACCTTGGTATATTTGTTCTCAGAATATCAGCATCATTGTGAACTAGTAAAGTCACTAAATACACCAAGTGTGTTATGATTTATATAAATATTAATACAACTTTGAGATGCTACCATCTTTTGCAATTATGATAATTAAAAGCAATCTAGAGACCTGGTATGGGATAAAACTAAATAAGTTTTACTTCAAGACTGAAAAGGAAACTTTTCCATACTATTCTCTGAGGTTGTTCACACTACATTCTTTAACGTGAAAAGAAGTTGTACAGGATAATGAATAATACTATCTACATTCAAATGACAGTGTGCAGTCATGTGCACATGTGTGTGCATGGATGTCACAAAGACAAAAAAAAATACCTGGCAAGAATCATATAAAATTTTCAGTAAGTACTGGAGGAGAAGGCTGTAGCTGGGACATCAGAAGCAGTGACAAGATTATCATAGTATACTTCATAAAACATGTTATTTGAGTTTGTACAATGTGCATGTATCATTTGGTGGTTTAAAATCTTAAATTAGTGGATTTTAAGTTATGTGGGTATAGGATTGATTAGTTTTAAAAACAAAAATGTTGAGAGAAAAGATAATATTTATCACACCTCCTAATTGCAAATTCTTCACTGTTTAGGTTTAATTCACAAAGCTTGATCCAAAGAATAGGTATCAAAACAGTTGGCATAATTGTCCATGCAGCTAAGAAAAACTATTTGGAAACAGCACAAATATATGACTTTTAAAATTTAGCAAACTTTTATGTAATACACAGATTTTATGAGTAAAATTTAGAATTTAAGAAATATATATATATATATATATATATATATATATATATATATATATAAGAGAGAGAGAGAGAGAGAGAGAGAGAGAGAGAGAAATTATGATGTATTAAATGAAACCCAAAAGTGATTAGTATAATTGGATATACTGTTGAAACACTTTTAATCTTATAAAGTGATTGAATATGGTTTAAATAGCTCTTTAGAAAATAAATTTTGAAATACTGCCTCTAATTTGGTTTTTAAATGTTGGTGTTTTGTGTACATAATCTGCTTCTCCATTATAGTAAATAACCTTGAACAATTAGAAAAGTAATTTGATTAAGTAACAAAATAACAATAATTCACATTGCTTCATATTTAGTGGATATTATTATAATACCTTGGAGTGTTCTATAAATTTAATATAATCATATTTTACTCTTAAATTGTTACTATTACTAATTTCTTAATTGTGTGAAACTTTTAACTATAAAATTACTAGTTTGTTGGAAGCAATTTTCTTGAATAAATATATGATAATATGTTGGCAGTTTTTTTCATCCTTCAGTCAAACATGTGCCCATTTTAAAAATTCTACATGAGCAAAGTAATACTTGTCTCTGAAATTATACCGAATCAAAGCTATAGAAAGACACAGCTTTATACTTTCCATAAACTATGTATTACGAGAATTTATTTGTCTTTGATATAAATAGACAGAGACTATTTATTTTAAATGCATAGTTTTGATTTAAAATTTGATATTTGACATCTACCCTTTGAGTTTCCATTGGAACCCCAGCTGCATGTACGCACTTCATACTCCTGTCATGAGCAGCCGTCATTCCCACTGACAGAATCACCTGAGGAAGAGAGAAGTCTGTGGATCTGTATGAACTAGGAATAGTGATAAAGAGAGGTGTGAAGAGACTGTCATACTAACATCCTGACAGGTGGTAGAGTAGAAAAGACAGGGGACCTGCCATCAGCATCACCGCAGCCCTGTAGTCTGAGACTCATCACTTGCAAATGCACATTCTAACACATTTCTAGTTTGCATTGGGAAACACAGGGTAAAATCATCCACAAAATGTATATTTGGCACACACTCAGTGCTGTTCCTTCTGCTAAGCAGCAGGGAAGTGCCAAATGTATGTCATTTTTACCTTATCTTGTGCATAAAATAATTGAATGCACATTAAGAAAAAGAAAGAAAAATAAGAAAGCAAACAAAACCAAAGTTTGGCACAGATGTAGAGAAAAGATAAAAGATGTGTGAAATTTATCAAGGAACACTATCTAAGAATCTATGGACAGATTTCACAACAGCAGAAAGACATCTGTGACCTTCACTTGAGTGTCACCTCAGTGACAGCAGTCAACAATGTGTGAATGGGACTGTTGATTTGAGCAGAGAGCAACCAGAATGTGACCCCTCTCTCGTACATAGGCAGGCATATAGTCTAATGTTTCTTGACTGCGGTTCTCCTCAAGGGAGCATCATGAAAATAAAATATCATGCTTTGTCCATTGAAATTTTCTACAAATAAAATCAGAAAGTTATTTGTCACTCTGTGAAGACAGCAACACAGAGTGAATTGTGCGCACTGTCAGGTGCACCAACACATAGATAGTGACTTCTCCTCACTTCATCCAGGATGAGAGGCTGGCCTCTAGTTTTAATTTTTAGAAATATAGCATTTCACAGAGCAGAGATATACAGCAAATTTCTTGATGTCTGACTTTCAAAGTGCATTTAAAAGACTCTACAGTTATGGGACACATTTGTCACTGAAATAAACAAAGTGCATCTCTGAGACTTGGTGATAAGTGAGCCAATGAACTCATTCAGTTGCCACAGCAGAGGCAACACAGTGAGGCTTACCTTCAGTAGAGACGGTCTACAGCTCTCAGTCAGCCCTGTATCTCCCACACCCAAGAGGATCGAAGCTTTCATGCTATTTTACCTGGACTCTAGCCTTTAGGTGGTGCTATCCAATTTCATCCTCTAAGAAGTTAACATATTACTAAGGGAGTAGGAAAAGTACAAGTTTCCTGTGTTTAGGTTTCACTATCCCGTAGACACTGCTGAAATTATTCTCTTTTCTTGGACTTGCCTCTCGTAGGAGTTCTCCCAGAACAAAAACCATCATTAGCTCACATTCTCACAGGTATTCTGTTCTCTCTCACAATGATTCTAGATTTCCACTGTTGATGGCACATCAAAATATTAAAACCTAATTTCATGCATGCAGTTTTGGCTCGTGGAGGATATTAAATATGTATAAATCACCACCCAGGAGCTTGCAAGGCAGAAAACAGTCCCATGGCAATGTTGTCTCACATGTTGCTTTCTTCTGTGCGTTCTCAATAAGGGATGCCTTCTTTTCTAATAACATATATTCCTACCTATATTACTCACCACTGACATAAAGCAACAGATAATAGTTAGAAAGTAGCTAGAATAAGAGAAAACATCATCAATCTTGGATCATTCAGACAAATCAAGATGCCCAGAGATGAAAGCAAGGAAGAACATGAAGTCCTTGGCTGTAGATATACTTTATCCATTAAATCTCAGCCTGAAGTAACCCAAGTGACATGAGAGTCTAGCTCCTATCTGCCTCCTCTGTGACTCCAACATAAGAGTTGGATTTGTGCAGAAACCTAGTGAACCACATCCATTGCACTCCTCTGGGTAGCATGCTCTTTATTTATTTATTTTTTTTCAGAGTGTCCCACAGCTGGCTTACTCTAACCACTCTGGGATACATTTGGAGACTCCCACTGGAAGAGAGATAGGATAGGCCTTATAGGAATTCAGAATATGTTGAATTTAACACATACAACACTGAAGCCTATTAGGATGCTTTGGCAAGATGTCTACGTGAGAATGTGTGGTGGTGATGGCCGTATCACAGGTAATATATGCTGATGTAGAAACAAGAGAGTTTTATTATGTGTCATAAAATGTTGTCTTCTTTGAGATATGAGATATAAAAAGGAATTCAAATGCTAATGTATTATTTGCTTATCTTTTGCATGGACAATAACACTCCAGATTCTACTTACAAATATAAATTCTAGTTAACTAAATTCATTGACCCTCGCTAAACATCCAAGAGTTGCATAAAAAGGTACAGAATAGAGAAGCAGAGGTACACTGTCACCATCACACACTCGTTAGAGGATCTTCACTGCATTTCCTTTTTCCTTGGGGTTTGTTCTTATGTAACAGGAGGAGACATGACATTTAACTAAGGACTTTTGAGACTTGCTATAAAAAAAACACAAGATATAGTGCTACGTGGTTAAAGAATACTGAGTGCTAACACTTCAGATTATAGCAGAATACTGGTTGGAATATGTTCTTCCTAAGGCTTGAAAACAAAGTTATCAAATTAAATATAAGGTGCCTATTTTAATCGAATATTTTTAATATTTACATGTCCCAAATGTCTCATGCAATTTATATTTAAATTCATTTATTATTTATTTTAAACATATTTATCTTTAGTAAGATAACCTATATGGATATTTTGCTAAATCTATCAGCCCTATCACATTTCACTTAGGGTGAATATCCAGCCTGTGTGTTGATGTGTTAATCCTTTACTTTACCTCTCCTGAAGTCAATCCAAAAATGTGTTAGTGTATCTATCATAGAATAGGTACTTGCTGTTGCTAGATATCTGCATTACAGATGGATATTCTAGTCACTGTGACACTGTGGTTTCTGGGAACATGCACAAAAGCGTCACTGCCCTACTCAGCAATTCACTCTGAGCATATACATTAATATCCCTTTGTGTGGATGGGTCCTACTAAATGGAGTCAACTCCTAAACAATAACCAATTCTCGGTGTGCCTCTAAAAGTATATTCTTAGCTAATAAGTCTGAGGATCAGACAGGCAGCTGACAGTTTACAAAGACAAATCTTCCAATGTTTCCTTGGGAAAAGACTGAGTTCCTCTTTTTACATAGTGTAACATTACTCTTGATCCTCTACTGTGTTGCATGAAGCAAACAGTATGTGATTGTTTGTGTTTGGGTAAAATTTACTTTCTATTCATGATGCTTGATGCTCTGCTGGGTTCTGAGAATGCAAAATCATCCAGCACCGTCTTTGGGAGCTGGATGCATGTGTCTAGGTAAATCTAGTAGTATCGATTAATTATCATGATATTCTAACAGTATTATTTGAGCCAAGGTAGACACATTAGTTGATTCTGCTAGTGGTTAGAACTAAAATGAAGAGGCAAGTAATTTCAAATGAAGAGGAGAAAAAGGAGAAAACAGTAATCTAAAGTATTCTTGGGCACACAATAGTTAATTATGTGTATTAAAAGTAGGTAGTAGATATAATATGGCACACACACAATGACATTTTACAGAGTTCATCATTATGCATTTTTAAACCATGTAATAAATATCAAACTATTTAATAAAAGAATTATGTCAAAATTTTTAGATGGACTCTATTTCCTGGGCTTTTATTACATGATATTCTAGGTATTCTGAAGTTTTAAAATGTACTTCTTCCCATTTTATTTGTTTCATGTTTTACTTTTATATTTATTTTAAAATACAATAAAATATTAAAAGCAAGAATGTGGACTATAGAGAAAAAAATAGGCGGTGATCTTGGCTCTAGTCTCCCCATTACCTTGGGATTCTTTATTGATCTTTCTGAGCCTGTTTCTTTACCTCTGAAATGAAAGATGATGGGGTCCACTGTGTTTTGTTGTATAGGTGAAGTGGATTGTTACATATAATGTTGCAAGAACTGTGCTTGTCAAATAGCAAGCCTGATTTGAGCCTAAGTATTTTGCTCATCTTAAAGTATATTTGTTCCTTCATTCTCTTTTTTAAAATAATTTAATTTTATTTTATGTGCATTGGTCTTTTGCCTCCATCTATATCTGTATGAGGAGGTCATAACTCCTGGAACGGGAGTTACAGACAGTTGTAAAGCTGCCCTGTCAGTGCTGAGAATTGAACCAAGTTCTTCTGGAAGAGCAACCAGTACTCTTAACTGCTAAGTCATCTCTTCACCTCCTCTTCATTCTTTTAACAAACACATGCTAGGGACATACTATGTGCTACACATACTGTAATGATAAGGATATCAGGAGATAGTATGTTTGGCTTTAAGAAGCCTTTATTGTATTGGAAGTCATGATGCTAAACCAATCAACAAGACAGACATCATATGAAGTCATGATGCTAAACCAATCAACATGACAGACATCATATGAAGTTGGTGGATACAAAAGTCCCTTCAACTGAGTGTATTATTTTCATTGTTTGGCAAATTAATTTTACTTAATACATGAAAAAACTATTTATATGAAGAATCCTATGTTTGAATACACAAACCTATTGTATAACATTTAGAACATAGCAAAGATATTTACATCAGTTGGTTGTAGTTTCCTTTTGGTTAAAAGGTCTAAAATCTTTCCTTCTAGCTTTATGAACTGGACCATAAATTGTCAATATCTGTAGGCACCTTCCTATGTACCACAGTCATGGTCGCTATTATTTAATTAACAACTTAGGATCCATTGGCCAGCCTCACCATTTCTTACCCTTTCTTCTACACTTCTGATTACTACCATTTTACTTTCAACCTCTATGTGATTATTATTTTGCACAGTGTGTGTTGCAATAGGTACACTATGTTTGAGAAACAATCTATACAGCTAGGCATTTTGTGTTCTGTTGCCCAACTTTGGACCTATTCACCATCAGAGATCGTTCATACTCTCAATTCTATCAGAGCAAAGATGTCTAAGCCCTGCACCTGCAATTCCCAAGTTCTGGGGTCAGTTGTCTTTTGATGTGAGATGAAGTGGGGTCATTTGAAAGTCAAATGTGGAAGAAAAAGGGAATTGGTGGCTATTTTCTCTTTTCTCTACCTGGGAATATGTGATGTTTGATTTTTGTCATCTTGCCTGGATTGAGAGATGTCTAAGAGTGAAAGTATAAGACTGGGAATATCTGTGAGGGCATTCCCAAAGAAGCCTTCTATGGGACAGTAGTAGAGAATAAATGGCTGACTTTGGTGTAGAAGCTGCCACCCCCTCAGTGGACACCATGGAATGAAAGTTGAATGAGGAGAAAACTAGACAGTATATGCAAACTCCATCCTTCCTCAGAGAATATGTCTGTATTGTTGCTATGTCATGTGAGTATCAGGTTGTTGTAAGCTTGTCACATTTTCCATGTGGACTCTTATTAGCCAGTCTCTAGGGAGTGTCAAGACCTGTAGTATGAGATAAAGACCTGTAGTTACAAGCTTCTTCAACCAAAAAACTATTAGGTTCTCTGTGTTTCTAGCAGACAGTCAATGTTGAACCATCCAGTCTCCTATCATGTAAGACAATCCAACAAATGCCCATGAATCTGTCTGTCTATCTATCATTTATCAGTTATCTATCTATCTATCTATCTATCTATCTATCTATCATTTATGTATCTATGTATTTATGTATCTGTCTGTCTGTCTGTCTGTCTATCTATCTTACTATCCATCCAATTGGTCTTCTCCAGAGAATCTTGACTGACACAGAAGATGATCTGAATAGCAAGAGTGTCTTCTACAGTCCATACCCTTCGGGACAGTTCACAGTGTTTTCAGTATCTACCAGAAGACTCCAACTCCTGTCCCTCCTGGCCTAGGCAGACTGTGGCCTCCCTACTCCTAACCTCTCACTTGCCTTTCTCTTCTTGGCACATTATTTGTGTAATTCACTCTTTGCTTGTCTTCTCTGTTTAAGTAAATGCTCAGAGGATGTTTTTGTTCCACTGAATGGAAAGGTATACATTCTTATTACTTATAGCATGTACCTATTACTAAGTTTTTCTTTATTTATCTTGTACATATGGTGTAGGTATGATATGAGCCAGTACCTTTTTATTTTATAATTCTGAATTTTTTAATTTATATTACTTAATTTCTCAATCTTTTGAGTCAGCAACCCAGATACATATTTTTGCTGTTCTCAAATTAAATACCAAAAATGACTAGAGAATAGTGTCAGACAAATTTGAAACATATTACTAACATTTATATTGATTTCCCTCAACTTCTTACTAATTAGTATAATTAGCCTATATTTTAAATACCAGAAGCAAAAGAAACTTTTGAATTCAAGAGATGCCATGTGAACAGAGAAAAGGTCATAAAATCATGTCAGGTCACAATGTTGAGAATACTGTTGTGTGTTTTACTAATTATTTCAGTATTTTTATATGGGCAGAATACAACAATTATATTTTTTTCTCTGAGAAGGTCAGTACTTCTCTTCCTGATTTCTCCCTTAGCCTCCACAGGGATAATTGGCATTCCTAGTTAACAGAATGAATAATTTTCACTTGTGAATTTGTAACAGGAAACCTCAGAACAAAAGGTGATTAGAGAATGCAGATGTCAGACTACCCATACTTTGCTTTGTGTTGTTTCCTTTACTGAAGTTAAACTGAGATTTCTAGGAGTCATAGATATGCATCACTTTTTTTCTAAAATATATTTCATGAATGATCACTTCCCCCTATAGAATGTATAGAGACAACTGGGCTCACTGTAAATGAAAGTAAACAAAATGGGGGAAAAGCAGTCACCACTGTAGAGAGCAAGCAGAGGCTTTCCAGTGCTATCTCATAATGCACTATACTCGTTCCCCACCAGAATCTGAAATCTGAATGGGCATCACTATAAAGTAGCAGGGCATAGCTTGCTTCCCTCATCTAAAGAGTACTACAAATGGAGACAAAACAGATGACTGTAGAGCTCAGGACAGCACACAGACCTGGACTTTACTGTCTATTCTCTGGTGTTCATTCTTTGATGTTCATTTTCTTGGAGGTGATGCATGATCTTTCTTTTGTTACCAGTAACTGTGGTGCGCTAGTGTATCCTGTTTTGTATTCTGTACTCACTGAATTAATCCACAGTGCATTTACTTATTCCTTTTAATGAGTCACTCCAGCATCTTAATAGATTTTAAATACAAAACTAAGAGAAAAGAAACCTCAGCTCTTTGATATTTATGATGGTCCCCTTTGGTCTGTTATTACTAAATACTACAGAGTATATAGTTTATGTGAAAATGGTTTATACTTTCATGATTTTGAAAATCCAAGAACATGACATAAGTGCCATCTTGGCCTCAAGAGAAGCTTTTCTTTCTGTCTAATGTTAGGACAACTTTCCACAGGGAATAACAAGGACAAGCATCCAGAGTATGTGCTTTACAATAAAACCATTCCTTTCATAACCCACGGATGAATCTATTGACCCATGATAAATTCAATCAATTTGCAGAAGAATGACGTCTCATGCCTCACCTTTTATTAAAGGTCCCACCTAGACCTACTTGATACTTCAAAAATAGGGATTTAAGTTCTAAAATGCTATGTGTGTCTGTGTGTGTCTCTGTGTGTCTGTGTAGGTGTGCATGGTGTTTGGAAATCAGAAGATGACCTGTGATGTCTGTCCTTTCCTTCCAAGCTTGGTTGAGACAGAGTCTCTTGTTCACTACTGCATATGATGAGCTAGCTAACCTGGACTTCCAAGAGGAATTCTCTTATACTCCACTTCCATCTCATATTTTGACTATTGGTCCAGCAGACATATTCTACTATATCTGGACTTACATGGGTTTTGAAAATCTGAAATGATGCCCTTATACTTGTGTAACAAATACTTTTTACTCACTGAGCCATCTCCTCTGCCCTAGACATGAACTTTGATAGTGATATTTAAACCGCAGCAATAGTATGACAAGTTAGTATTAAATATTCAGAACATTTAACAGTGAGACACCAGGATGGCTTAATCTGCCCAGATATGTTCACATTTTAAGCTTTCAAAAGGGAAAGGAATCAAATCATGAATGGTACTTCCTACCCAGTTCTCTGGTGGATAAGGAGCACTTTAATGAACAGTCTAATCGGTGATTTGAGCATATTAGGTTTGCATTATTTAAGTCACTCAGTCATGACTTCATTCATTTGACTAGTTCCCCCAACCTTAGTCAGGGCTATAATGCTTAGAACGTATATGTAAATGTACCTGATCTCTTTGAATTAAAAGAGTCAGCTACTCTCATGTTTGTCACAATCACAACAGATGGCCCGCTGAGGCTCCTATATCCAGATTAAAAACAAATCCCTAGGAAGTTGCTTCTTCAGTCAATGATGCTACAGTTTTTATTGTGAAGTCAAAATTGTTATAAGTACCACAAATACAAGAAGATGTATGGAAAAAAACATAAAGAAAATACAATTCTAATAAGTAGGATTGCATTTAGATACTAATTTTTGTGTTGGTGCTTACTATAAAAAATTAAGATCACAAAAGAAAAGATATTTAAAAGTATAGTATGTCATAATCAGCAAAGATCCAAGAACTTACATGATTATGATTCTGCAGCTACTAAGAACTTCCAGAGTTTCATGGACATTAACAGAATATATGAGACAGTTAGATGCAAATGACATTAGTATTTCTTAAAAATAGCAGTAGCCAAGGGATTTACATTTGTTTCTTAAATCTTCATCCCGAGAATGCACTGAAAGGAGGGCTAGGTGGTGTTATCATGTATGGTGGCCAAAATAAAGAGATAGATATGCAGACTTTAGGAAAAGAGATATCATTTATAAGAGATTGTAAGAATATTTGACCTTTACCATAGAGGAAACCATTTTATTTATTATGTAGGTGGTAAATCATATTGCCTCAGGTCCTCTATCCTCTACTTCTGTCTTTTACCAAGATACCCTTGGAAAGAAAGTTAAGAACATTGGCAAGAGAGATATATCAGCAGTTAAGATCTCCTACTCTTTATGTAGAGGTCCCAAGTTCAATCCCCAGCTTCCACCTCAGAACTACCTGTAGCTCCAGATCCAGGGCATCTGACATCCTCTCCTCTCTTTTTAGTGTACCTGCCCAAACTCTCAACACATACACACACACACACACACACACACACACACACACAACTGTGTGTGTGTGTACGGAATTAAAAAAAGGAAACATCTTTAAAAATATTTTAAAAAGTAATTTATGAACAAAGACAGTCAGTGCTTCTTAGCATACCACATGCAGAAACATAAGACACCCAAGAACAACTAACTGTCAACACACTAGAAGGGTATCTGAGTAAACGCTCATAAAACCTGAAATATTTTCTTTAGTTTGCGAGTATTGTTACATCTGAAACTGACCCTGTGAACACATTAGGTAACAACAACAACAGCAGCAGCAGTTTAAAACATTTACAGTGAATATACCCAGCAAACATCTGCATGTGCCATTAATATTGTGTCTGTTACTGTGTTTGACATACTTCTCAAACAAACAATATACACACGTTCTAGAGATATGGGGTGGGGAGAATCTTAAGTTTTAACTTTGTGCGGTTTAAAAAGGACAAAATGGGGAAAGTGGAAGAACAGGGAGATCAATGTGTTTTCCTTAAATCTGTCTATATTCATATATTCACAAAAACCAAAAGAGGTGTTGGTATGGTGAGTAAGTGGGAGAAGACAGGGCTGTGGAGCACTTTTAACTCTACATGACCAAAAAATATGAAGGAAACTAATTTCATAGTGGGAGAAGATGTTTTTTAAAAACATAATGGAAGAGGATGATGCAAAGGAGAGTGAAATAGAAGGGGACCAATCTAGGATTAGGGGGACTCAGGGCAAAGGAATGGAAAGCGGTCTCATGCTGGCATGAGAATCTGTCTACTTCTCTCTTCAGCCATTATGTGGAACACTCTGGCCTGGTCATCCTGCCTCCACTATGTCCCCTACTTCTAATGGGGCAGCCCCTCCCTCCACTTACTGTGAGCTAGCTCGCTCCAAGATCCTAGGGTTGCAGTTCTTTTTAGCCACTAGAAGTTTAATGTGACTCAGAGTTTTTGAGATGAATGAGTAAACACATTTTTTTTTTAAGTCAAGTTGAATTTTTTTCTTCTAAAAGTCACCTAAGTGTCATTAAAGTATGAAAAAGTGAGGCACTATGCCACTATATATCAAGCAACTGGGAACCCATGCCATCAAAACATGCATAGCAGCAGACAAGGAGCTTTAACTTCTCAAGATTCCATCACGGGTGAATTAGCACAGAAACGCAAATCGTGCTCCTCAATAAATTGGATTAATTCTAAATTTTGGTGCCTCGATTAGATTTTTTTCCTTCCCCTCATTTTCCATCTGTGATCACAGTAAATGAAGCAGCATGGGATGGTAATTCAGAATTATAAAGGCTGCTGGAGGTCAGATACAAAATAATGTCACTTCCTATGAGAAATCCAGTCTAACTTTTGTCTTCCTTCGATATCCTTCTACCTGCGAAAAGATATCTTCCTCCAAGGCTAGAGGTCTGACACTCTCCTTGGCTATCACTTAACATCCTCCGAAGGGCACTGATCACATCACACTGTGCTCTGCTTAATAGTGTAAACTTCTACATTGGGTTACAAGGGGGGACATATAGGAGAGCCACAATCATGCTTATCTACCCATGCTTTAAAAATAGTCATATAGATTCAGAAAAGCATACATAAAACCCATAGCACAATGATCAGCAAGGAAAAGACGAACCTTGCTTGCCTGTCTCTAGAAGAATAAAGATGGTGATTCACGTGTACATTCACAGGCACCCACATCCACGAATGCAGATGTGTACATGAATATCCACACATACATGTTATGCAATGCCTGGAAAGTTTTGGGTACTAAATTTTGCAGCAGTTTCAAGGACTAAACCTATGCAATTAGTCCAAGTTGTATTGTCTTAGTTTCATTATTTTATTATTATTATATTATTATTATTTTACTTTCAAAGTGCCAATTCCCACCCCTTCCCCACTCTGAACATGAATGAATCATGTCACTGCTGTCTTCGAACAGCTGTACTTTCCTGCTGCCTGAGTTTAGCAGAGGTGCCAGGCAGATGGTAAGTGCTACTTTTGGCTCTGGAGGCGACGACCTAAGACTCGACCTAGCACTGCCAGTTGAACCAGAAGAAAGGCTGAACATAGTTTCCTACCTTTAACTGTATTGGTGGTTGGCCTGAAGTTCCTCAAAAGTCAGTGCTGCGTTATATACTTGGAGCCAGAAAGGTTAGATAATGTTCTTGGGCATCACTGTCACGTAAATTCAAACCTTTGTCTCAGAGACACAACAAAGTCTGACTGATACTATAAAAGAGGGTGTTCTATTCTGATCAGGGTTCCTCTGGAAGACTCCAGCAGATAAAACATTTCTTCATCTTCTGAGTTTCATGACCTCAGTTTCATGACATGTAGAAACTTTTATTGCTTGTGTTGCCAGTGGGCATGCTCAGTGAGTGCTTGACCCATCACTTAGACAGAGCTAATGCACAATGTCCTTGCTGCCCTCAGGAATTATCCACTTTGCTATCACTGCTCAACCATGCGGTACACATGACCTCTCACAATTGAAAACTGGGAAATATAGTTACCAGCAGAAGTGATACCTCAGTATTCTGTCAGCAGTACTGATAGGAACTTCAATTTTGCTGTCTCATTACATACTAGTGACATTCTAAACCATTTATAACACACATTCTGTGCAGGTGCACTGGGGATGGGATCTGAGACCAAGAAGCATCAAGTTGTGGGAGAGGGAGGGAGAGACACAGCTAGAACTGAGGAGCACTTGGAGGCGTTGTGGAAACTTAATGCTGTGGAAACTTCCTGCAGTCTTTGAGAGTGACCCTAACGAGGGTTCTTAGTAACGGAGGCTCTGAAGTCTGAACTGGCCACCTGTTATAGCCAGGCAAGGATTGTAATGGTGGGATTGGGATGCATTCGGTTGAGCTGATTGCTGAGGAGGGTCCATCAACTCAACTGGGAGCTCCTGAAACAACTGAGGCTGATGCTAGGATAGAGGGTTGCTGTCTGAAAACTGACAATGGAACCACATTGCTTGAGGACAACATCCACACATCTCATTGATCACAGAGAGGTCTAGCTGGTGATTGCATGGAGCCTTCACCTCTAGCCTCTTTAATCTCTTTGGTGCCAGAAGGTACTCTGCAGGGTATGGAAAGAGAAACATGGACACCAGCACAGACACAAAAGCTTTGACCTACCACCTGTTCTGCCTGCAAGACTGCTAGAGAATGGTGGCATACAGCTTGTGGGAGTGGCCAACCAATGCTTGGTTTAACTTAAGGGCTACCTCAGGAGAAAGAATCCATATACTGCACTGCTCAGATGGCCAGGAACTGGATACCTGAGAGCCAGAGACCTATGGTACAGCCAAGCACAACTGGCATTATCATCATCACCACCACCACCACACCACCACCACCACCACCGCATCATCATCATCATCATCATCATCATCATCATCATCATGAACTGATCTTTAATGTTATTCTGCTATACTCATAGATCAGTGCCTTGTCTAGTCAACATTCGAGAGGCTTCTCTGGCAGCAGATGGGAGTGAATGCAGAGACCCACAGCCAGACATGTGGAGAGTCTAATTGGAGGACTCCATTAGTTTTCTCCCCTTAGAGACCAAGGAACATTGAAGAAGAGAGGGAGGGAAGATTGTAGGAGTCAGAGGAGATAGAAGATATCAGGAGAACATGGCCCACTGAATTAATGATTCAGGGCCCACAGAGACTGAAGCAGCAAGCACGGGGCTACACGGGTCTGCACAGGTCCTCTGTGCATATGCATGGGTGTTATCTTGGGGTTTTTGTGAGATCCCCTAACAGTGGCAGCAGGTGTTTCTCAGACTTTTGCCTGCTTTTGGACTCTCTTCCTCCTATTGAGTTGCTTTGTCCAGACTCCGACATATGGGCTTCTACCTTGACTTACTGCATATTGTTTTGTCCTGTTTGGCTTTTGTCTCTTGGAGGCTCGCTCTTTTCTGAAGAGGAAATGGAGGAGGAGTAGATCTGGCTAAGAGGAGAGATGTGAGGTATCTGGGAAGAGTGGGAGGAGGGGAAACAGTGGTTGGTATTTATTATTATTATTATTATTATTATTATTATTATTACTATTGGTTTTTCGAGACAGGGTTTCTCTGTGTAGCCCTAGCTGTCCTGGAATTCACTCTGTAGACCAGGCTGGTCTAGAACTCAGAAATCTGCCTTCCTCTGCCTTCCAAGTGCTGGAATTAAAGGCGTGTGCCACCACTGCCCGGCTGGGATTTATTGTATGAGAGAAAAATACATTTGCAATTTTAAAAATGTCTAAACATTTCTCTCTGAATATGCTTTCATAATTGTCCTTGATCATGCCATGTGACCTTAAATTTATATTCAGTATATACTATGTGGAGAAGAGTAAAAGTTAATTTTCTGTTCTATGCAAGTTAGAGATTGTTAGCATTCAGTTGCCTATAATAATAACAAGAGGAATGATGAAAACAACCACAGAATTCAGTGGATCTGTTGTTTGGCTTGAGCTCTACAGAGCAGTCTGGGTATTAGAATGGCATCCGTTCACTTTCAAGTCCATCAAAGTACCCTCTTTTGTGTAGCTTTAGCACCTCATTTCCTTCTTTATGCGTTAATGACCTGGTCAGTAAGTGATCAAAACAAGATATTCTTATTGTTTTGAAGAACACTTTGGAATTTTTCTTTTCTGGATCCATCCAGTAAATGGAGGATTTTCTTGATTTTTATTCAATAGTCTATCCATGTCACATTTTTTCTAGATTTCGTAACTTCTCTGGATTTGCATTTTAGTTCCCTCTCTTCATCTATTCTCAAGCTCTAAATTGGTTGAAGCAAAATTGGCATGTCAATATTTCTGACACCAGACTCAGAGCCCACTGATACCTTATGAAAAATAATTGTTTTTGAAGTGTTTAAAAACAAAACTTAAACAAAATTATCAATTCCTTATGTCTGTGTACAATGATGTCTTATCTCATAGCCATTGTATTATAGGGCTGAGTTTCATGAATCACTTAGACTTCTCAAATGTGTTTCTTATTAATTTTACATCTATATTTTTAAAAATACCTCATTATGAAAATTTGTGTCAATAAAATATATTAAATGTGTTAATGCAGTTGTTGTAACTCAAACTTGTTCCTCTTCCTTCTATTTCTTGAATATTCACAGTCTTACCTTATTGCTCAATATCACGGAATAATTCTTGATGATTTAAGTACACACACACACACACACAGGATAATTTTCCAGGTTATTCCTAGAAATGTTCCAACACTATGACTTGTAAATCTCTTTATGAACTCTCATTGTCCAATCATGTTCAATCTCCTTAGAGTTGCATTATAACTTAGTTATTTTCAGTGACAAAATCACATTCTTGGTCATAAGATCAAACATCTTATCGACCAATTCTTCCTACCTTCTCAGCTCATTCCTTTAAATTTATCATGTCAAAAAAATTCTCCAGCTTAATTTGGATATATAATTAGTGAATTCATCATCATTTTCTACCTCTAGTTTGTCTTCCCTTAGCATATGGGTCCATTTCTAACCTAGACTCCATGCCTGCAAGTATCTTTTTAAGTCATTCTCATGTTCCTTGCATTCTCATAACTTTTCCTGACTGGAAAATCGTTTAAATTAGTTCTTTTATCTTCATGGTCACCCAGAAATATCCTTCCTAAACAAGTTGATAAAACAAGAGACAACCATACTCTCAGGTCTCCATTTAAATGAAAACCTCTAGTAAGAGTAGCCAGTGGAGTCAAGAGTTTCAGTAAATATCCCAACCCCCACATCTCTGATGCTTTCTTCTCATCCATGTAGAAGGTAATAACTTGGCTGTTCCTAATAGCAGATAAACAGTTCCTATGTTCTCATCCTTCCTCGTACCCAATGAACTTCAACTAGATCTCTAGCATCAATTCCCTCACTTTAAGATGTATAGATAAATCCTCTCAGACCCAAGTCTGCCAGTTCTCTCCACAGTGAGAAAGAAAATTTCCACAGATTCCTATATCCTCCAACCGATTTTAGTTCCCTTTACTCTGCCACCACCATTTTCCTGTCTACTTCATGATTCCCATCTGAGCACAAACATGTTTTTTAACAATAAAGTAACCATCCCTCAGAAGCCACTCAATTTCATTGATTGTCTACTCCTCCCAACTTTGTTCATACACTTTTTTCTCAAATCATTCCCCTTCATCTCACTTAATCATCCATCTCTTTATTAAAGCCCTTTCTTCCATTTATTAAAACTCTTCTTGTCCTGGTCACTAATGACTACACACTGTTAGATTTCAAACTAGCTTGCCAGCTTTCCTGATACCAGTGACACACTGCAAAAATCAATTTCTCCTTTCAAAATACACTCTTCACTTGGTCTCTACGACACAGTGCTCTTGTCATTTACCTCTAACTCCTTCTTGTTATTTTTATCACATCCACTGGCTCTATTTTATTTTCCGGTTTGAACTCAAGAATAGTTCAGGGTTGTAACCTCAGATTTCTTTATTAAGGCTTAGTTTTAAGCTGTATCAGTTTTTGTGCTTAAAGAACATCAAAAAGTTGTTTATCTTCAAAATGGCCATGCCGAGGGCCACTGTCCTGATCTCTAGATTTCTGTTCAACATTGAACTTTTAAGTTTTCATTTGAAACATGTAGTGATGAATCTCAGATGTTAACTTGAGATCAAGAACAACCCAGAAGACAGGCCTCTAGGTATTCCCTGAGGGATTTTTGTGATTGGCTTAATTGAATTTGGAAGATCTGCCCACTGTAAGTGGTGGCATTCTTTGGGCTTGGAACATCTATGGTATAAAAAGGGGAAAGTGAGTGAAGCATATATTCGTTACATTTTGATTACTGAGTATAGATGAAATGTGACCAGCTGCCTACTCCCATACTTTTTATGACTGAGGTTACGTCTTTCCTGCCTTGGCTGATGGTATCTCTCTGAAACTATGAGCCAACATAAACCATTTCTACATTGCATTTCTCTGATAAGAATATTTTATCACTGCAATGACGAATAACCATGACAAATGTAAGCACTCAAACAGAACAAAATCAAAGTGTCCATAGTCTCTCTTTCTCTCTCTCTCTTGCTTCTCCATATCTTATATCTTTTTCCTTAGTGTATAGCAATAAAGTAAGTTTTATAGTAACCCAAGCTAGGATCACTCTCTCTCATTCTCTCTCTCTCTCTCTCTCTCTCTCTCTCTCTCTCTCTCTCTCTCTCTCTCCTCTCTCTCTCTCTTTCTCTTTGCCTCTTTCTTTCTCTGTCTCTCTCACTCTGTCTCTGTCTCTCTGTCTCTCTCTGTCTCTCTCTGTCTCTCTCTGTCTCTGTCTCTCTTTCATTTTATTTTATTATTAAACTAGGGATTTTTTTTTTCAGGTATATGTGAGGCTGTTGAATTGACCTATTTTTTAGCCTTGACATTTGCTTCAGCCTTGATATCTGATATCAATATACCCTGTTCCTCAGATTCTTATCTTTGCTCAAAAGCCTTCTGTGACAGCCTTCCAGGATGCCTCTGTGCCTTCCCACATTATTTTGTATCCAGTTCCTTGGCTAATATTTTACTTATATATTTTTTCAATGCTGATTGTTATTGCTATTTGATCCCTTGTGCATATGAGCTCCATGAGATTGTATTCTCTTGAATCCCATGCTTAGAGGCTGTGTGTGACTCAAGGAATGGTGAGCACTCTACTCAACACTCAATGCAATGTTGTAGAGGAAGAACTGCCAAATAGTGTGTATTATATCATATATTAATGCTCAGAGCACAGCTTTTATTTAGAAATGGCTCTAGACCTGTGTTTTTATACAGACGTCATTTTGATTTTTCAGTCAATCCTGTTCTGTCCTAAGAAATGCAGTGACCACATAATTTCTGACATACTGACATTTACAAATTCATCCTTTGCTGCCAATATGCTCAAGGCATAAAATGATGAAGAAAGATTAATGATTTTTCTTTAATCTAGTTTAATTATTCTTGATATAAATCTATTCAGTAACACACTTTTGGCATGATTGCCATCCACTGCATGTACAGAGTCAATCAAGAATTGCTATAGATATCAGAATCAACTTCACTGTTGATGAATTAAAGATGCTCAATTACAATTGTCTACCTTATGTTTAGTTTAACAGCATTAAGAATTCCTGTGTTTGATATGTGGTAGTCATTGCAGGAATATAGACATCATAGTCCTTGTGAAATATTTATTAGTTACTGTAGACATAAATTTTCCCAACCTACTTTAATAAGCATTCAACTTGTCCTCTGGCCCACCACCCACTGGAGGTAGTGTAAGAAAAAAGCTATTAGAACATGAGGGAAATAGACTTGTTTAGAAATAGTTTTCTAGGGGCAATCCCAATATTCTTTGTCAGGATATCAGCAGTTCAGTCCAGTAGCAAACACCAAATACAAACCAGCAGCTGCAGTCCAGTCTTGTTAGCAGATACCAGACAGGAACCAGTAACTCCAGACTAGTCTTCCTGGCAGTCGCCACAAAACCAGCAAGGGCATTTCAATGCAGAGGAAACTTCAAGGCCTGCCAACCAGTCCAAGGTCACCATGGAAGTGATACGAAGTCAGAGGAACCTCATGAGAAGTTTTTTGGCTAGTTTCTTTCTACAGCATCACCACAAGCAGAGCTCAACAATGCAATGTTCGGTGAACCAATATGAGCCTGTTGTCAGAGAACAAAAGTGAGGCCAAGCAAGCCAACCAATGCTCTAGCTCCCTGTATGTGGGGTCAGATTTATATTCCTTCTGAACAGCATGCTATCCTCTTAGGTGTCTGCTTCAGCAAAACATCCTTTTACCTGTGTGCCTCAGTAAAACATTATTTGACATAACTGATTTTCCAAAGAAATCGTAAGTTTCCACTTCAAGATACAGCGTGAATGTGTGTATCCATGGATCAGTGATGTAGTGTTGTGTCAGGAAGCGTTCATGAACCCCAAGAGACCACCAAGGAGCCATTTTTATGTGATCCCATTAGGGTCTCTTTGTTGTAAACTCGAGTTTGGGCTTACTCACCACTGACCCACAAGATGGTTTAGTGAAGCAGCCCTGTACTTTCATCGGGACAAGGTTTTATAGAAAATGGAAGTAAGAGGGTATCAAATCTGGCAAACATCTAACTGGATGTCTATTATAAACCAATAGGTGGGTGCTTTGAAGAGTCATAAATGGTTTGAAACTACATCTGAAGCAATCAGACTAATCTTTGACTAACTATTGCTAACAAGTAGCTAGGCAGAAACAATGGCCTTTTAGGACAAGCCATGGGGTCCTTCCTGGTATGTGGGTGTAGCTTGAATTCTGTTGCAGGTCAAGTTATCCTCTTTCTCGATCTCTCTCTCTCTCTCTCTCTCTCTCTCTCTCTCTCTCTCTCTCTCTCTTCTCTCTCTCAGATGGAGGCCGGTTCCAAGATGGAGTAGGTTTGCCCTCTCAGTAGTAAATATTAATATTGTGACTTGACAAATATTACAGTTAATAATATTCACAGTGATAATATTCACAGTGTTTCAAGATAACAGTAATTGTTCAGTTTGAGAAATTTCAAGACTATGGTATATCCTTGGCTGACACCCACAGAATGAGCAGTACAACTTTGCTATCCTTTAGTTATTTCACAATTTTATGCACACTTGCCCATAAACTTCCAAAAGTGTAATTCAAATTTATTGATAGTGAGTGATATACACTGTCCAAATGTTATAGAAAGGCAAATGGACAATGGAGGTTCAAATTGAGGTTTGATGATAAAGTAGCCAAGTGACCTTTTAAAGCAAGAATGCTTCTCAAATTTTATCTTGCTTTTCTTTGACCTGATAATTACACTATCATGAGTGAGAATGACAAGAATTTACTAAAATAATAGGAATGAATCCTCTACTAAGCAGATATTGAACTACTAGTTAGTAGGGGTAAGATCAGTTTATGATCTACTCTTAAAATATTACAATCTGACTAACCTGATGTCGAACATCTCACTCTGTCTCCTTTATGAATGCAGGTATCTTTATTTGGTTACCTGTCTTTAAACACATAATCCTTCCACTTCCTTGTGGCTATCATTAGATTTACTCCTGCAGGGATGGGGCCAGCCTTCTCTTTTCCCACAGCTCCGTAGAGAATTCATTGCAGCATACCTACTGCACATAGAGAGTTATAATAAGTTTTCAACCCTGGGGATATTTTTTCAGAGTTAAAATTGTTACAGAAAGGCACAGAGTGAAAAATGGGCTGAGAAAGCTTGGGCAGTAAAGATTTACAGAGGTACTGGCAGTTCTCTTCCCAGTGGAGCAATCACTGCGTCCTATTTCAGATATTCAGACTCTCTGGTAAATTTATGAGAGCATCCAAAACATCCATAGCTCCCCTTAATCCCAGCTAACAAAACCTATGCTTCAGGAACTGCCATGGAAATGACCCCAACATAGAACTACCTCAAGTCCTTGGCTTCCTGCTCTTTGGAATCAGTATTAAATTCCATGTCATGCAAAAAGTAGAATTGTGCTATATCATTTCAGTGAGCAGTTCTGCTACAAAACTGTCAGGTGCCTAGGAAAGTGTTGCTAGTGGGAGGCAGACCACACTCATTAGCACTTTTCGTATTATCTCTTATTTCTTCCTGAAAGAATAAAGAAAGAAATGAGGAAGAGTAGAAACACAATAAGAAACACTATTGAACGTGTCAGGCAATACTCCATAAAATATCAAAACAGATTACCATGGCTAACATGAAACATACCTTTAGGTCTCTCAGGGGTCTCTCAATTTGCTCTAGCAGCTGTACCATCTCTAAATTGCCATTAAAGAATGCTTATTTCAAAATACAATTAAGCATTAGGAAAACAACAAACATCCTTTCTAGTGGTTTGACACCACAATGACAGACACTGATCACATGGAAAAAGACAGCGTTATCAGTGGCTCACAGAGCACCTGAAGTGTCAGTGGAAGAGTGAATATATCAACTCAAAGAGATGAAGTGCTGTGCATTTGCTGATTGTTGCCTCTTCTCTTAATGAGAAACATCTCTGAGACACAATTTCTATCATCATGCAATTTGCATACATTTGTTGAAATCATCCATTGCATCTTTAATGCCTTTTTTTCCCACCCTAAACAAAAGCAATAAGCTAGGAAATTCTTGGTACTGGTCCCAGAACACCTCCAATTTCAGGACACGTGTTTCCTGTCATGATCATGGTTGAATCTGTTTCTATAACTCTATCTACTACTAAATATAATAAACAAAGACATACATTACAATATGCCATCCTCTAAACATCATAGATCTTAATTTTAAGGCATATTTACAGATCAATTCTCCACATCTATTGCAAATTTCACATCATTACCATATTATGGCTTCAGGGTTGACTGCCCTTCTCCAACACCTATCTCTTTCATTTGGGTGAATATGCTCTTTTGTCCTTCTTCTTCCTCCCTTTGAACCTTCCAAATACCCATCTTTCCTCATTCCAGACAGTCTTTTAGCAAGAACATCCATTTCTAAAATGACCCCTAATAACAGTCAGTTCTTGAAACTAGACTCCAGAGCCACACATTTCAAATTACTGTAATTTCTGAGAAATCATCTAATCTTGTAAATTTACTTGACAGGCTTGACAAAAAATACCCAGAATACTTAACTATGTGTAACCACAATCATGTCTAGTTTTGAGTATATTCATTACAATTCATAATTACATAATCATTACACAATGTATGTTATGTGTGAATGTGTGTGTGTGTGTGTGTATTCCCGTGTGCATACCCATGTGTGTGTTCATGTGTATGTGTCCACATTCAAGGTATATGCTGGCTTGACTTTTTAGTGTAGTTCAGTTTTGATAACTATAATTCTGCCAATTGCAGGATATACCCATGTAACATGAGTAGAGATAGTTCTGTTGGTTATGATTCCTAAATACTTATTTGACTTATGTAAAGAAAAATAGATGAACACAATATTTGCCATGGTAGTTGAAAAACTGATCAATACTTAAAATGTGCTGTACCTTTAAAAATCAACATTCAGTTATGAATATAAGGTCATAGAGATAATTTTTAATCTACATAACACTGTGTTCTACAAACTTTTATAGTATAATGAAATAAATAAAGTCTTCCTAGTGATCAAATTATTTAGACTTCTTTACATGGATTCATTTCATTTATAAAGTATAAATATTAATGATATGAAGAATACAACCTCAGGTCCATATGTATCTTATTTAGTATTTATCATGCCTTTTAAGAATAATTTTGCTTTAAATTATGAGTATGTGTCTCTGCGTGTACGTGTGTTTGTGTGCATGTGTATGGTGGCTAAAAAAGCACATTGAATCCCTTGTAAATGAGATTATAGGTGGCCGTGAGCTGCCCAATATAGGTACTGTGATCCAAATATGGGTCCTCTATAAGAGAAATACATTATCTTAATTGATGGGCTGGACTCTCCTGGTCCAGTGTTTGAAATGCTTATAAAGAACTTTCTATTTTCATTTTGACCACTTTCTGTTTAAAATTTATATGAAAACTTTGAGGTAACTCTTTGTATAAAGTCCTTTAGTATATGATTTCTTCATCTTATGAAACAAATTACTTCAAATTGCTGAGTCTCCCAAAACATTCTAGGCAAGTTCAAGCAAAAATATAATTTAACTAAGTTTTTGAAGACTTTGTTGATTTATTAGAACATTCTTGTTTCTTAGCATCTGAAAATCATATTTTTATGTCAGGTATATCAAAACACTGGCTCTTAAAATCTCTGGAAAGGGAATGGAAAACAACTTACATTTGGGAACCTCTACCCTAATGGAGCAGATGTAAGTTTAGCAAAAGGAGAAGTATATTATAGCCAGCAGTGCTGTCAAATAAAAAACCAGGAGTCAAGAGAGTCTGAGCAAGGAGATGGAAAGTGAATAATTAGCATCCTCAATGGATATCTGAATCTAATAGACACCGCCCTTAGCAGGACACATTTTAGGGTAGGTCAATCACTCAATAGCAAGTTCTTATATTTATTTATTTATTTATTATTTATTTATTTATTTATTTATTATTATTTCTCTATCATAGGACTAGATCCAATTCCTTGGGATTCTTCTTTGAAGAAATTTATGCTTTCTTTTTTCAGGATAGTTTTCAGGACCATGTGTATGTATACTAAGAATTTTACATAATTTTGAACCACACCATTCTGAATATTTTTTGTCAATCTTAATAGATAATGCAACCATTCAACAATGCATTCATGCAGAACATGATTACATATGATCTTAATTTTATTTCACATTAATTAAAGAAAACAATGTCCCAAGTTGGATAAATAAAAAAATCATTTCTATTGTACTTTACTACAAACTTTTCCTATATTTTATTTAATTTATAATTAATAAAATTATAGTTCATTTTCTAGACCAGTTATTTCAAGCATATTGGGAAGGGACTTCTAAAGTGTCCATAAAATTATTATTACTAAAGTATCAATTCCTGACATTGATATTTTGATAGTTGCAATCACCCACTGGGAAAACTAGGTGTTTCTAATGCTACAGATAAAGAAACTGGGGCATAGTGGACATTGTACTTTAATTCTGAATCAAAATAATAGCATAAAATTATTGTATATACAAAGATATTATAATTTTCAATTCTTTTCAATAAATACCTGCAGGCATGCAACATGACCAGTCATCAGCATACCTAATGATCTTCTGAGCTATCTAATGAATCTAGAGAAGACTATTTGCTTTTTCAACAATTCTTCAAATCTTTGTCATACAAATAAAGACTTAAATTTTTGAAACAGAATGTGACTTACCCAAACACGAACTAACTTTAATCTCATGGTATTTTGGATATATTTTTCTTGAATCTGTACCAGTGATTATACCATGGCAAGGAAGGACGAGTTCATTCAAACAATGTTTGCTGAAGGCAGAAGCAGCAATAGCTCTATATAAATGTCAAACTCAAAAAACATTGAATATATTACTCCAGTGGTTGATGTTGTTCAAACCAGATTTAGAAAGTCGATATTGCCGGTTTATCTCTGTATAAGTCTGACGCCAACTATGAGTTATAGGAAAGTACCAAACTTTATTTTTCTTTATTCTCTGAGACATTCATACACTACATTTTATTATGTTTCTTCCCATACAGCAACCCCTCCTTTCATATTACTTCTGTCTTTTAAATAAAAATAAAAGATTCAAGTCACTAAAACCTATGGAATCTGATTTGTATAGGCCAATTACTCCTGAGAAAGGAGCCTACCAGATATTGTGGTTGAATACCCAGTGAAGAAAACTGATTTTCTGTCTTCCCGCAGCTATGATTTGAAAATCACCTTTTGTCTGGGGTTGAGGGATTATGTCCACTTCCTCTTGGTCATTCTAAAATTTGGTCAGGTTTGAAGTTGTGAGGTCTTGTGACTGCTGACAGAGTCTATGTGTTTACAGGTAAATACACCCTGCTATTCTTGGAAAATGTCCAAACATTTTGTTCACCACATCTGTCATTTAACCACCTTGTCCATTTAACCTGATACTACACAAACTTACATTATTGGATCTTTTATACTATGTGAAAAATTTGTGTGTAAACACACATCTGATAAAAACACACATCTGATAATACGCATGTCTTAATAATTCAGACTGACCATATGTCTTTTAGGTAGGAAAGGTAAAGATGCTAAATTCCTGGTACTCTGTGCAGATAAATTTATATAATAAATAAATGGCATAAAAATCCTTATATGTTACCCTGGAACAATATAGTGGTAGATCAATTTAAAAAAATATCAATGAATGAATTCTTAATGCTTTCTTTTAAACAGAAATTCTTCCTGAAATTTTCTGGGTTTACTCATCTTTTCCCTTCAACCTCTCCTCACAGAGGGCAAAGCATTTCCTTGTACTTATTATTATTATGGGGTTCAGAAGGCGTGTCTGAGAAGTGCCTAGGCTCATTCCCTTGCAGAGATTACAATACTGCTCACCTTGAAGAGGAAAATATGACCACCATAGAAATAAGAAGGTACAAACAGATGAGAAAACAGAGGTGTCTGAGTAGAATTCAAGTCATATGCACTTTTATCATCTAAAGCCCAATATCTTAAAATTCATTTATATCAAATATTTATTTTTCTAAAAAAATTATGTGTGGATGTCTTTGTATGTATATGTTAATATCTGTAGGTATCCTCATAGCATGGGAGAGATTGGTGGAGCCTATGGAGCTGGAGTTACAGCAGCCATGACACTCCCAATGTGAACCACAATGTCATCTCCCTTGCTCTAATTTGTTTATTTCTTTCTTTATTTTGACATACGAAAAGCTTTATGTATATGTATGTGATTATATAAAAGTGAAACAAGCCGTATGATCCATGCCATTGACTGGTTCCAGATGTTTCTATTGGAACACAGTTGTCACACTTCTATAACAGTCTTGACCCACTCAACTACTCATCACATGCAGTTCTCAAGGTATTCGTTCACATAATACTCCTTCACTGCCATATGTAGAAGGCACACAGTGAGCGGTCTTGTCTCATAGTATTAATGTAGCCGTGTAGTTGAAGGATAGCAGGTTGAAAAAGTTGAAACTCCGTTTGATCTCCTGCCCACACAAAAGATTTTCATCACCATCCAATGTGAAATCTATGAATATTTTCTGAAAATACTAAAAAGAAAATTCATCTAGCTGTAGATACTAAGCTCAAGTCGGTGGAAAGAGCCATGCACCTGTGACATGTGAAGTGTTTATTGCATTAACAGCGTTAGAATGAAGGCCTAGGGATGAGAAAGGGAGATTTATTATACTAGCTCATTTTTCAGAGATTTGCAACCTGATTAACAATAACATGCTAGACATTATTTTTTCATGGAGAATTACAAATAAAATTCTTAGTTCATTCCATAGTGAATACGTTAAAATGAATTTTGGGCCATGTAGATATAACCAGTAGATGGAAATTGTTGTGCTATATTTTGAGGAGATAAAAATATAAAGTAGGTTATGGTAATTTGAGGAAGATAGAATTGTAGGAAGTTTTCCTTTGCATTGAGTAACAACTTTATTAATATTTGACTCATACACTTAATATTTATCCAAGTAAAGGATACAATTCAATGAGTTTGGTAATTAACGACTGTGCAAACAAGAAGACAGAGACTTATGTTTTAAACTGTAATGTCAAAACCAAGACATCCTTTAAAGAAGAAGCCAATAGATATCATATACCCATCACCTAACAACTAATCACACAAAAATCTGGTAGAACAGACTATTGAAGGGGCCCAGACACACAGGTTATAGATTATGAATTAACTTGCTGAGAATTACCATATTAAGTCATAGGAGATGAGAGGTCACCATTCTTAAATGCTTGAACTTTGGAAATGTGTTTCATGCAGTGGCTATCTAGAGTCAATTGACAAATGTGGTGAGCTGTCTACCTTAATAGTGTTATATTGATGACCTGGGAGATCATCAAATTATCAGAACATGAGATTTTCATTAATAAAATTATAAGACTTGAAGATATCTGCTTAACTATAAGTAATGAGCATAGCTTTGTATACTCTGTGCTTATGTTTCTGTAGTATATCATATCTATTTAAATGATATAATTACTGCTTAAATTTTAACATCTTCTAAGTAAAAATATAACAGTTTATAGAGAACACAAAATCAATGATCAATAAAGTTTATGTCAGTCAGCCATGATAAAACACTAAGAAAAGAAAAATCAGTGTCGTAATTGTTTTCTCTTTCCTTTCCTTCCTTTCCTTTCCTTTCCTTTCCTTTCCTTTCCTTTCCTTTCCTTTCCTTTCCTTTCCTTTCCTTTCCTTTTCCTTTTCCTTTCCTTTCCCTTCCCCTTCCTTCCTTCCTTCCTTCCTTCCTTCTTTCTTTCTTTCTTTCTTTCTTTCTTTCTTTCTTTCTTTCTTTCTTTCTTTCTTTCTTTTTTTTTGATTTTCAAGACAGAGTTTCTCTATGAAGTCTTGGTTGTCCTGGAACTCACTCTGTAAACCAGGGTGGCTTCACACTCAGAGATTTACCTGTTTCTTCTCCTGAGTGCTGGGACTAGAGGAATGCACCACCACTGCCCAACGTACTTTATCTTTTTACATTATAATTGTCCCAATAATGTAATTTCTTATGGGTATTCTAGGCTTAAAATTATTTTTCATGTTGGTAATTGGTATACTGGAATATAATATACTTCTCTCAACAGCCCATCTTGGATTAAGTTAAGTTTCTTGATAATGTAATTAAGTTGTGTTCGGGAAGTGATTACTGTGGAAAGCTACCCAAAATAACAAACAGTAAGGGTCTGCTTATAAGAGAATAATGAACCCTCACAGCACCCAGGTTTCTGACTTCAGAGGCTAGAAGTATCTTTCATGTGCATAAACAGAAGTGTTTCTGTCAATGCAAGCTCATGAATTACATCCCACTGTGGTAAATATAAATGATTCTTAACAACATATTAAATCCATACTCCTGCCATTATTACTATGAAACAGTACAGAATAATGTCAAGGAAAGAGAATGAGTTCCAGGCTCTAAAATTGAAAAGGTTCCCTGTCTTCAAGGTCTACAGTGGGGAATAGGGAATGCTTTGCAGCATAATGCTAGTTAAATCTCCTTTTTCTTTCATGAAGCAACCAGAAGTTTTGTTCAGGTTCGAGTTAAAAAATCAAATAAGACAACCAAATACATTACACTACCTACTGACCTCTGGCTGCTGATTCTCAAAGTACTAAAGAGATTTAAATTCACATGAATTAAAACTGGTTGCTCTAGATTGAACTAGTTCAGACCTTTTAAAGTCAGACACTAGAAAAACAGAGTACCTGCATATAAGTATATGCAAACAATATCAGAGTTTCATTGTAGTTGTTGAGAACGTAACCAAGGCACAGTGGTGAAAAACTGTCTCACACAACATACTAGGAGAATATTTTACCATCTACTCTGCTCAGTCATAGTTTTAGAAACTAATTTATGTTTTAACAATTTTATGTATGAGTACACTGTGTATATCATGAATACTGTATATATATATATATATATATTATATAATATATCATATATATCATTCCTCTTCCCTACTGGCTCCCTAGTTTCTTCTGTGCTTCCAAAACTTATGTGTATATATACACACACACATGCACACACACACACGCACACACACACACACACACATATATATATATGGTTATAAATTAACTTATTATATAATTTATATTGATTATATGACTAAATTATATGATTTATTATAGAATTTAAGTATATAAATTTAAGAATCGAACCTCCTGAATTTATTTAGTGTTGCTTATACGTATGGGTATTTTAGGACTGAACACTTTGGGTTTGGAGAGTGTCTTTCTTAAGGATGAGCCTCCAGATAGGTCATTCAATCTGAGTTTTAAAAATCAACACATACTTTTCTCATTATAGTGTCCTGAAAACAAAGCATTCTCATTGAATCTCCACTAGTTCACTCATTCTTAATCTAGTTAAAGAGAAATCATAATTTTCTGAACATAGCAGTCATTTTGTATAGGATGAATTCACTCATCCATACCTAAATTAATACTTCATTTTTTCTGAGCCACTGAATTGTGTGTGAACAATTATACGTGATAATTTAATATTTTCTTGAGCTGGAGATCAAACCCAGGTTTTCATTTATGCTAGACAAGTACTCTCACAATGATTAAATGTCTTCAGCTTGAAAATTCAGTATTTAAAGGAAGAGCATCTATCACCGATAGAATGCTTGATTAGCATGCATGATCCTTGAGTTCAATCCCAAGCACCACAAATGAAAAGAGGAAACTAATTGCACAATTTAACTGGGCTTTCCTTCATGCCTAGAACAACAAATACTTTTAAAGTGCGAACATTTGGGATGGTAAACATTTTCAGGACAATCTCTTTTATACGATCTAATGTTTATTGCTTTAACACAAAATGGCCATAAACATTATATGAACAACATGTTCTTGTAAAAATAACTTTCAGCAAATAGGCAGAAGGCTAGATAAGGCACACAAGGGTGTATTTTTCCAACCTTAGATCTATGGCTGCAAATGAACTTCCAGACAATGCTTCATTGCCAGTGGCTTTGGCCTTTCCTTGAAGGTTCATCCTTCTAACTTCTGCTTTAAAGCCTGCTCTTGTCATACATCCTCTCAGGTGTTCCAGAGTTTCTTGTTTCCCAGATAGTAATCTTCTAAAGTATCTAGTGGGCAGTCTCTCTTACGAGTGACAATTGGAATAATCATTAATAGCTTTGGAAATTGTACATGCTATGTGCAAGACTTCTTGCAGCTAATACTGTCAGTCTTTAACGAGAGATAAATGTATAATAAAGTGAGTAAATCCAAGTTTTAACACCACCAGCTGATGAATCCTTCATGAGATAGAAGCCAGTTTTAGAAAGTAAATTTTCTCAGAGAGGTAGCAACTTAGTCTAGCACTGAAAGAACCCCATTCTGAAGTCCTCAGGAATTGAGGAGCACAGCATTTCAGTCAGAAGGAATGAGAGAGGACACTGGAGAAGGAGACACAGAGAGAGTGAGAGAGACAAAGACTCAGAGAACCTCTCATACAAGCATTTCTATTTCAATTCTGTGACATTAGATGGTGAATAACAAAGCGACCCATAACCACCAAAGGGACAAAGAAGAGACTAAAGCATACTCAGTCCTAACTAGAGCATCTTCATCACAGACCCTCCTCCCAAGGACTTAAAATCATTGTTAAGTCCCAAGGCTTACAAATCATTGAAGAAGAGGGCACAGTGTGATTGAAAGAACCAGAGGCAATGGATGACTAACAAGGAAACTGTGTTTTCTGTTTACAACAGGGCAGTTGCCCACCTAGACTCACAGTACTTGTGACTGCATGCACAAAACCTGTGCAAAGTCAAAGTAAACCAAATCCCCAAAAGAGACAGAAGGTGGGCACTAGGTCCCACCCCTAGCTGAGGGACCATTGGATAGTAGCTTCTGGAAGAGAGAATAAGTTTTCTTTAAGGGTCTGGCCTCTGATAGAGCCACCATGATACACTGAATGATCATAAACCCAAGAATATACAGGCACCACAAATTAGACTAAAATTCAGGTCTAAAAGCATGAGAACAAAACATCATATGAGTGGAGAGCGTGATGACTATGAGAAGAGTTTGAAGAGAGAACTGACAGGCATCAAAATCCTGTATGAACATTTCAACGAATTAATACTAGTTCAGCCTCTTATTAATTATAAAGTTATAGAATGTTGTTGGATGTTAGTTCATTCTACTCAACTAGCCAAAGCTTGTCATAAGGCTTAATCACCTTAATGGTTTTGAATTTTCCTTGCAAGCATATGCTGAGTCAGTTAGTTTTGTCTTTGCACAGTCTAGAATCACCTGAGAAAGGAGCCCCTGAGAAGGCTCAAAGAGTATATTCTTGAGTGCATTGGTGGAGGTGGGGAATACTTTATACAGTAAGTAACACCATTCCCAGTGATCCCGGACAGTATTAAGAGTGGAGAAAATGAATTGTGTGCAAACATGAAGGCGTTGCCTAACTTCTCTCTGCTCTTGACTGTGGATGCAATGTGCTGAGCTGCTTCTGGTATTATCTTGACTTCTCTGCAACAATGGACTGGAACCTTGAATAGAAGCCAAATAAATCTGTTCTCACCTTAAACTGTATTTACCACAGCCACATGGAGGGAAACCCAGATGTAGCATGTGAAATCAGCATGAGGGATTAACAAATCTGCATTTTCAACTATTATAGTTACTTGATTGATTTTTACATTTCATCAGAAATGAAATTTTAGGTTTGAGATTTAATTGATAAAAATCTGACATTGGCCTTCATTTTTATTTGTTACACAGAACACCACTTGATGGGATCCTATAGTTTTATTCAAATGTCTAAACCCCACTTCCTTGATCTTTGAAATTCCTGTAGTCTGTTTTCTTTGCACACATTTCTTCCAGTTCCTCTACCACTCTAGCAAATTCCCTTGATTCCTACTCACAAAGTGCACTTAAAACTAGGGTCCTGGAGATAGAGATGTAGATAGGCTGTAGAGTATCTAATTAGCATATACAAGGACCAGGGTTACATCTCCAGGACAGGGAGTCTAGGTCACTGAAGTGCTTACTAGTGCTATATAGTATTGAAGGTGGTTTTGATAAAGAGTCATAATGGAGAAGAAATAAACTTTTATCCAGACGAGCCACTTGTGAACACACACAAAGCTGTCCTAACACCACCACCTCTGCTGGTGGGCACTGTCACTCCGAGGTCTTCCCTTGTGACATTTTCTATTGTCACGTATTATCACTGTCAACAGAGCTGAAGTGCACAAATCCAGCTTATCTTGGGCTTAATAAATGTTAATTGACTAGACTCCTTTAACCACAGCAGGAACTGGGTGTTTATTTGACATTTGCCCTGCAGGGGACAGCCGGCTAAAAGAACAGCCCTGAGGTTGTTCAATGTTCACAATTCCAGGCAAGGGATCTCTCTGCCTTTGATTTGTTCCTTGTTACTCACACAAACCATCTTTGACAGACGTTTTTCCAGTATTATAAAACAATGCATGGAACTATTCTGAGTCTTTTTTCATTTAGAAAGAAAGGGTATCCAAACTTATAAACATGTCAGTTAACAGTGACTCTTTGCAGCCTCTTTAACAGCATCAAAATTGGTTTTAATTGTGGACTAATTTTATTTCTACAAACATTTTGATAAAATTGCTAGGAAATATAATTTAATAAAAGCAAATAACCACTTTTATTTAATCAATACAATTAAGACAAACCTTTTAAAATAGTCTTTTTTTATCTAGCAGTGCCTCAGTTGAAGACAAGGTTTTTAAAACTCTTTGAAGAAAATAATATGCCTGTTATGAATGTTTTCAAAAAACAATGTATGTTAGAGAATATGCCTATAAATAGCTATAAAATATTTTAATTCTTCACCGCTAAGTACATGCCTGTAATAAAATGTCAAGTAAAAACGGTTTTTTGTTTGTTTGTTTGTTTGTTTGTTTTTTAAGACAGTTGCTACTTTCAGGACTCTGAGTAGCAGGTGCAGACCTGGTGCAAGTATCTCAATAAAAGTCTCCTTTTTGTTAAAATTTATTAATGGTCAGGCTGGTGAAACTCTGAACAACCACTAGACCTATAACTTTTGGAGGCTCATCCAGAATTTGGGTATTCAGCAAGAGCTACCTTCTTTTTCTAGCAGGTCTTGGGACCCTGGAGACTTCCAGTACACTGGGAACAAAGAAACTGGATAGACCTAGCATTTGGATGGAGTCACTGGCAGGTTCTCAACACTTAGATTTCAAGAAACCTCGGGAGGTATATGGAGCCTTCTTTGTCTTTTTTGTGAGACCTGTGGAACCACTGGATACAGCACCAGTTACCAACTCTGAGGGACCACCAGGACTCTGCTGGTTGTCATTTGGTTTTGTAGAACGTTGTCCGCCTGGAAAAACGTGCCCTTCTCATTACTCCTAGCTCTGCACCTCCCACCTGCACTAAACCTTAGTGGGTAGTCTTATGTAGCCCCCATGACCACTGGCCTGTAGGAGCGGCCTATGTGGTCACTCCATTTTGAGATCTCACATGGCTTTTCAACGGTTCTCTATCAGAAGCATGGCGAAAATCTGTCTTTCCTTTCTGTGTCTCCCTTTCCTCGACCTAGCAATTGGCCGATGACTTTCTTTACTGACAGATCAAGTACCAATTGGGAAACAGGACCTTAGCATCAGAACCACATCTATAAAATCTCTTGCGTGAGGTTTGTAAGATTTTTCTGGTATGTCTTGACTCCCAATTACCATTATACCTCATGCTAGAAAACCCCTTCTTTGGTGCTGTGACGCAGAAAGGCTCTCCTGGTGTCTGTGCTCCCGCTTGGGTGGGACAGCGCCTTACCAGGATCCTGCCCTTCATCTCCTGTCAACCAGGGAAAGGCTTACCTATTACTTGGCATGCCATCTACTAGTTGCAATTTTATGTTTCCCCCTTGGTTTGGTGTAGAGGCTTCCCTGAGTTAGATGAAGTGGCAGCTGAGCACTCAGAACTCCTCTTAGACTCTTGACCCTTTCCTGTGGATGAGACCTCATTACTGAGCTCCTGTGTTTTTTGCTTTCTGGCTTCATTAAAAGCTCTGGTACCAAGTCTCTTCAAGCTATTAGTCCTGACCTCCATTAAGTGTGGTTATGACTTACTCAGTCTTCTCTCAGTCCTCCTTGAGTTTGAGGACACCCTTTTCTTCAGCCCCTCCCCAAACCCCCCAACAACCCCCACCCCGTCTCTCTCACACACACACCCTTGCTGATAATACCATACATATCCTCTTATTCCCCTTTGTGATAAACCTCCACCCCATCGATTTAGCACATACCCTAAGGGTCCCTGAATTTATTTACTTTTGCAATCAAGTCTGGCCTCGGTATTCCAATAATTAACCCAAATGGCCACAAGACTTCTCAGATCTCAATATTATTCAGGACTATTGCAAACAATCAGAGAAATGGAAAGAGATTCCCTACATTCAAGTTTTCTTTAATCTCTGTTCGGAGCCTTGATTTTTTTGTCTGTTCCCGTGCATCACCCTCATTCACATGTTGTGAATGTTCTGCCCTTTTAAGTTGCTGTTGAGAGAAATGTAAGTTTGTTGAGGGTTTGGGAGTCTGACAAAGCAGGGGAGAGAGAGAGTGAAGGAGAAAGCCAGCTGCAGACATATTCTTCACGGGCTGATATGTCTCTCAGCTCCCTCATGCAGCATCTACTATAGTCCATGCTCAAAATTTTCCTATCGCTAAACATTCTTTGTTCTCAGCTTGCTGGATTTAGTTTTACAGAAATCAGGGTATCTTTTAGGTGTGGGTCATATGCTGTTCCACTTCAATGAAAAATTGGCTATGGGGTTTGGTTATGACTCCCGCTCTTCCAGATCCAAGTGTGCTTCTTTAAAGGCTTCCTCCAAAATCTTTGTCCTATGTCATGGGGGCTACCTGACTATTTGACAGGGAAAAGAAAGCAAAAAGTAAACTTTCTGTACCTTAAGATTTGTAAATATATTGGATAAAGTTTAAAAACCTATAAAATCTGTAATCAAAGGATTAACTTAAAAATTCCTAACATGGGAGATTGATAGTTAAAAACCTATGCATAGATAATCTTTCAGGAAGCATGTGTGTGGTGCCATTTTGGCATATAAGCAACATATGTTTTGCTTGCATCTTAGCTGCTATCCCCATTGGGATGGAGACAGTCACATGGCTAGCAGCCATCTTTGAATCTTATATCTAAATATTCTGTCTCTCCCTCTATTTCTTCTTATACACCTGTCCAGGATAGCCCTTACATATGAATGTTTACTGTACAATAGAGCCACACCTCTAACTAACAGCTTGTCCTAATAGGATCAGGTCTGTATTAGGCTGCCAAAGGCTGCTCCATTTTCCTATAACTCCCTCATCCAAATTTCCTTCATCAGGGCTTATCTCCATGCCTGTTTTCTCTATGGTCAAAAGAAAGATTAATATAAAAAATGGTCAGAAACTTACAGAGATTGCCCATATTGGTCTTGCCACTAAAATGAGATAAATCTGGGCTGTCCTAACCCACCCTCTAATCTCTACATACAGGAGGGAGGCATGTCTCCATCTCTGCCTTCAAAACTCATGGACATCAGATGAGAGGAGGATGTCACTGGAAAACTGTATTATCACCTGCTAAGCAAGCACCCAGAGGGCATGATCAAGTACAAAGAGAATACATGGATACATCCCAGTAGCTCAACATCTACAGAAAAAATAGATGATGTGATTCAACATTCATCAAAGGCTCTTACCTCCCTAATGTCTCCACTCTTGAACCTCAGCGATCCTTTCTCTCTGTCCTCATTGAAGCTTCATCTCTTGTTTCAGACCCTAACCTCCACATATCACCTATTAAATAATACTCTGCCTGGCTACTTTGGAGAATGTCCATTGTATGTCCCTCTGAGGTCAAACTCACAACACCATCTGTAGCCTTGCCCATTGGTCTATTTGACTCTCTCATCACACTGCTAATTAACTGGTCAGAATATCACTACTGCACTTTATCTTTCACACATTTTTTTTCTCTCTAGTATGTCAGATGGCTTTATCTTCCCAGGAACTCATTTTATAGGTACACTGGATTCTTTAAACTGTAACAATACCCTAACCTTGAGCACTACCTTCAGACACCTATGCCCAAATTTTCATAACAACTCTGTCTTTTGTGGCAGTCTCATTTACCATTGCGTACCACAGATCACTCTTACCCTCCAGGGACAAATAAAATCACTGTCTACCACAGTCCTATAAAACCAGCAAGGACTAGATCTACTAACAGCAAAGAAGAGCGGCCTTTGCTGCTTCCTCAGAGCTGAATGTCACTTCTATGTCAACCAATCAGATATAGTAAAAAACAATATCCAACAGCTCTCTAGATAGGTCACCAAAAATGTAAGAAACAGCTTGATGCTTCTGACAGGATACTGCCTTTCTTAACTCTCCTCCTTCTTTTCCTAATTCGACCATTGCTCCCTGTTTTTTTTTTTTTTTTTTTTTTTTTTTTTTTTATTTTTTTTTCAGCAAATCAAAAAATTTAAAAAGCATTCAAACAAAATAAAATGAAAAGAAACAAACAAGCAAAATACCAAGGGTCAGATATACAAGAATTCTATAGAGCCTTCAAACAAGCAATACATTTTGTGTTATGTTTAAAAAAATTCAGAACCACAATAAGCTCCTTCACAAAGCAAATAATATTGAAATAGTGAAATCAAGTGTAAGCCCAACAAAAATATATAAATTATAGTCCAGTATCCCTCATGAGTATACATACAAAAATTCTCAATGAAGTAGTTGCAAACTGAATACAAGAGATATAAAAAAATAATATTCCGTGAATAACTGAATAACTGTTTTTTTTTTTTTAGAAGACCATACTCCATATACAGGCTGCATGTTTTGGGATAGCCCCCACTCCAGATGTTTGAGACCAAAGTGAGGGTGCTTTTGTCCTTTTTAGAATGAGTATCAAAAGATTCAACCAGAGCTCCCAGAATCTAAACCTCCAGCCTGAGAACAGACAGGGGCAAGCTGTCCTCTGAGAGACTCTAACCAGCAGCTGACTCAGACAGATACAGACATCCAGAGCCAAACAGTGGATGGAGCTTGAGGACTCTTATAGAAGAATAGGTGGAAGGATTGTGGGCCCTAAGGAGATAGGAACTGCACAGGAAGATCAACAGAGTAAACGAACCTGAACCCTTGGAGCTCTCAGAGACTGAATCACCAGCCGTGGAGCATACCTAGTCTATAAAGATCTACCTCCATGGGCTGAACCTAGGCCTCCCTGCACATATGTTGTAAATGTGCAGCTTGGTTTTCATGTAGGTCTCATTGCTCCCTGTTTTATCATCATTTTGGTCATGATTTCATTAATAGCAAATTCAAAAGATTTCTAACGAGACCTTTTATCAATTGTTATTACAGGATTATCATCCCCCAACTTATCATATCAGAGGTCTATAACCACCAATTACACCTGCTGGTGAGGATCCAGCTTGATCCAGGGACTTTGAAACCCGCAGATAGCAGGAAGTAGTTTAACAATAACATCTCTCTCTGTCATGACCTAAGATTAGTTATCAGTAGTAACCAAAAGAGGAAGGAATGTAGGGTAACAAGCCACTGGAAATCATTCTGCCCTGAATGGTCCCTAAACCCAAAACTTGGAAATCCCCACTTCCATAGCTCAGGGTAAACAGGCAAACAATACTTTTAACCATTCTGTACTTTCCCAGTAGTTAGCTACAAATGCCTTAAAGACCCTAAACAGTTCCTGCCCATCTGACCAGCCTGCTGCTATCTTTATTTTTCCTCAGAGGCAGCCATGATTCTGTGGTTATCTTCAGTAAATCCTTTGTGTGAGGTTTGTTGCTTCCTGTGATTTTGTGATATTCCCTGGCTCCCAATTACCAAGACATCCTGTCAATCTCATGTGCCTTTGGTTTTGGTTTAATTCCAAAACTTTTGCTAAAGTATAAATCTTATCTCAAGATCTATAAGACTATGTAAAATTTCTACACCTCAATTTGTAATTTTATTGGGTGTGGTTAAAGATCTGTAAAATATGTAACTAAAAGTTAACTTAAAATTTATAGGTAGCACGTTGATGGTTTAAAAAATCTTTGCATAGGTAATCTTAGTTCATGACAGAATACTGTGTACTTAACTTGGATTCAACTCTTGTTTTTTTTTTTTTCTAATATATATATATTTTAAATATCAATGAGCTTCCAAAATATGTTGGATTAGGATGGATTTTTGTGTGGTGATTCTAGTCCTAAGAATAAGAGATTAAAGGAAAAATCATAAAAATAGGGTTTATAAAAACTGGGAAACAACACTTTAATGACTATGATGGACTAAAATGTAATAATTTTTTTCCTCAATCAAGGCAACATAAACAAGGTTCTGTTTAATTTGTTCAGTAACTCTATGCTCTTTTATAAAATATGTCTCAGTAACATGTCTTCAGCATGTTAACTTTATCTCAGAATAATGTTATAAGTTAAACTAAAATATTTGTCTTTGAATGTTCTCCAAATTCATTGTCTGTAAATGTCAGTGGTTTGATACATGCAAAGATTCTTCTAAGAATTTTGCCAATTTGTAGTTTTCACTTTGAATGGAAGGCTATGGTCAGATATATACTTGTGCTAATAGAATAGACACTCTAAGGGCCCAGAGGACTAGACCTGAGAAATTAATTTAAAAGAACCAATTCAGAAAATGATGCCAGAAGCAGAGTCAAATAGGAAAGCTCCATAAAGAAAGCTGTCTCAAAAAACAGTCAGCCAGGTCACCTCCTGGCTGAGAGCTGTTTGCCTCTGGCCAGGTTTTGCTGCCAACCTGATAGTCACCAGCAGAGACTGGAATACCTATTCGAATCTTCTAGTTAACATGTGACTTAAAGACCAGCAGAGGTTTGATGTCATAAAATAAGATCTGACCAGAGTTTTGGACTGTTCAAGATGTCAGAGACCTGCATTATTCTTGATAGAGTAAGAGAGGCTAAAGAAACAAGGTGAAATTAAATGGAAAGGGATAAAGGAAAAAAATCTATGGGGAAGGAGATCAAGAGCTAAGGAATTGGGGCCATAGCTACGAGCACCAAAACTGAGATATTTCTATCTTATGATACAGCAAGACAATGTCCAGGCAGTTTAAAAAGGTCTATGGAATATCTCTTCTTACTCAATGGCTATTCAGGTCAACAAAAACTGACTTAAAATTATATATCTTGCCTCTTTGTCTTTGCTAAACTTTGTTCAGCTTTAACTCGTTGGACAAACTAAGTCATAAAAAAATGTGATATTATATAATGAAGCAGTCTAAAAAGATCTAAAATAAGATCTGTGGCCTCTCAATGGGCTGCGTTATGATTTGATGTTTTTTTTGGTACTAAAAGAGCTTTAATTCAAGATTTATAATTTGTTAAGACTAAAATTAGGACATGAAGGTCAGTCACCTTGTAAAAGATCAAATTTTTAGACATGCTCAGAACTATGATTGTAGTCATGCAAGGAACAAAGATAACTCATTGACAGGGAAAAGCTTTATCAACCTGTATAAGTTTTCAAGGATAAACCTAGAAGAGATAACTAAGAGCAAGTAAAGTTTATTTAACCTCAGATGTGCTTATACTTAATAGATAGCCTTAGAAAATCTCTTCCAAGATCTCCTGAATATGGACTAAAGTGCTTGGTTAAAAAGGCCTCTTGTGTTAGACAAAAATGCCAGATCCTAGAGGCAGCCCAAGGTTTCCCCCAAAGAGGATGATTCCATCTGTGTTGTGGTAAAGCTACCTTAGTGTAAACACTGCTTGTCTCATCTGCCCAGGCTGGGAACAAGCAGGACATGGGAGAATTGACTGCCCCTCTTCTCCTCACCAAGGTAGACCAGTCTCTCAAGGTCCTCACCCAAAGGAAAGATGCTCAGATCTTTTGAGTCTGGCAGCTGAAGACTGATGCTGCCCTGTGTGACAGTCAGGGTTCATGCTGTCCAGTGTAGCCACTGAAGACGGAAGCCACTCTGCCTCCAAAGAGATTACTGAGATTCTTCAGAAGGAGCCTATGACAGTCATCTAGGAAGCTGTTAATTCTCTGTGATTTTATTGATACAGAGCTCATTTGGTTTATACTTCTTGCTTAAATTTATTATTCTCAGATTTCTGATGGTATTGATAGCTAACTGAAGCTTTATTAGTTTAGCAGCAGCTGCCTGGTCAACGCATTTCATATATGAAAATCAGGCCTTGCTTTTTCTAGAGCTATTAAGTCTCCTGGTAAGAAAGTCAAACTCACAAAATAGGTTGCCATGTGACTTTAACTATTCCTCTATTTAGATGAACTTGCTTTGCTATGGCCAGTCTCAGTAATGTCTCTTGTGTCTCATGATAAATGATTGAATGGGAAAATGTTTGAGGTTTATGTAAGTTGTAAGGGTCTGAGAACATACTACTCTTCTGCTACTACTACTATTACTACTGCCATTACTACTACTACTACTAATAATAATAATAAAACTTAAAAATAATATATGCTATTAGGATTTTTAAGGTTCAGAGTTTTACCACATTAATCAATGGAGTTCTGGTAAGCTATCAGTTGGATATGTTAAAGCACTAACTACTATTATAGTCACAATTTCAAAATTTTAAATGTTGTTTGTTTTCTAAGTATAGACTAAAGGTACTTCTCATTGTAATAACAATATTTCTGGAGACTTCCAGTCTGGGCCCAGGCACGGAGCAGATCCCGGGTGGCGGCTCTGCGCTGAACCTCACAAAACCCGGCAGAAGTGGGGCAATCAGGAGCTCTGACCTGGGACCCACCGGGACCCAGGGATTTCACTCCTGGCCCAGAGCACCGGTTCCTTCTGGTTTGGGCCCCGAGCGCTCAGCAGATCTCCAGCGGCAGCTCTGCACCCAGTCTCACAGAACCCAGGGGAAGCAGGGCTCCCAGGAGCTCTAACCCAAGCAGCTTCTTAAGCAAGGAGGCAGCAACACTTGCCCCAAACAGGGAGTAACCGGGACCCACAAGGACCCAGGTACTCACTCCTGATCCGGAGCACTGGTTCCTTCCGGTTTGGGCCCGAGAGCTCAGCAGATCTCCGGTGGCAACTCTGCACCCAATCTCACAGAACCCAGAGAAAGTGTGGCTCCCAGGAGCTCTAACTGGAGCAGCCTGTTAAGCAAGGAGGCAGCAACACTTGCCCCAAACTGGGAGTAACCAGGACCCACAGGGATCCGGGAACTCACTCCTGGCCCAGAGCACTGGTTCCTTCCTGTCTGGACCCAAGCACTGAGCAGATCTTGGGCCCTAGCGCTAACCTCAGCAGCAACACCCAACCTAAACAGTTCTGACAGAACCAAGAGAATAGGAAAGACAGGTTCCAGTCAGAGACAGCACAGGTAGCACCAAGGAGAATCAGATGGCAAAAGGCAAGCACAAGAATACAAGGGCCAGCAACCCAGAGCACATGACATCATCAGAACCTAGTTATCCCACATTAAGTGCTGAACTCCCCATATCACCAGGAAAGCAAGAGTCAGATCTAAAATCACTTCTAATGATGATGATGGAGGACTTTAAGAAGCACATAAATAACACTCTCAAAGAATTCAAGGAGAACACAGGTAAACAGGTAGAAGCCCTTAAAAAATCATAAGAGAACACAACCAAACAGGTGAAGGATTTGAACAAAACCATCGAGGACATAAAAATGGAAATAGAAACAATAAAGAAATCACAAAGGGAGACTACTCTAGAGATAGAAAACCTAAGAAAGAAATCAGGAGTCACAGACGCAAGCATCACCAACAGAATACAAGAGATAGAAGAGAGAATCTCAGGTGCAGAAGATACCATAGAAAATATTGACACAACTGTTAAGGAAAACACAAAATGCAAAAAACTCTTAACACAAAACATCCAGGAAATCCAGGACACAATGAGAAGACCAAACCTAAGGATAATAGGTATAGAAGAGAGTGAAGATACACAACTTAAAGGGCCAGTAAATATCTTCAGCAAAATCATAGAAGAAAACGTCCCTAACCTAAGGAATGAGATGCGCATAATCATACAAGAAGCCTACAGAACACCAAATAGACTAGACCAGAAAAGAAATACCTCCTGTCACATAATAATCAAAACACAAAATGCACAAAACAAAGAAAGAATTTTAAAAGCAGTAAGAGAAAAAGGCCAAGTAACATATAAAGGCAGACCTATCAGAATTACACCAGACTTCTCCCAGAGACTATGAAAGCCAGAAGATCCTGGACAGATGTCATGCAGACCCTAAGAGAATACAAATGCCAGCCTAGGCTACTGTATCCAGCAAAACTCTCAATTACCATAGATGGAGAAACCAAGATATTCCACGACAAAACCAAATTTACACAATATCTTTCCACAAACCCAGCACTAAAAAGGATAATAGCAGGAAATCCCCAATATAAGGAGAGCAATCATACCCTAGAAAGAGCAAGAAAGTAATTAGCCTCCAACAAACCCAAAAGAAGATAGCCACACAAACAATGCCTCACCTTTTAGCAAAAATAACAGGAAGCAATAGTCTCCTCTCCTTAATATCTCTTAATGTCAATGGACTCAATTCCCCAATAAAAAGACATAGGCTAACAGACTGGATATGCAAACAGGATCCAACATTTTGCTGTATACAGGAAACCCACCTTAGTGACAAGGACAGACACTACCTTAGAGTAAAAGGCTGGAAAACAATTTTTCAAGCAAATGGTCCTAAGAAACAAGCCAGAGTAGCCATTCTAATATCGAATAAAATTGACTTTCAACTTAAAGATATCAAAAAGAATAAGGAAGGTCATTTCATATTTGTCAAAGGAAAAGTCAACCAACATGAACTCTCAATTCTGAACATTTATGCATCAAATGCAAGAGCACCCACTTTCATAAAAGAAACCTTACTAAAGCTCAAAGCACACATTGCACCTCACAATAATAGTGGGAGACTTCAACACCCCACTCTCAGCATTGAACAGATCATGGACACGGAAACTAGACAGAGGTACAGTGAAACTAACAGAAGTTATGAACCAAATGGACTTAACAGATATCTATAGAACATTCTCCCCAAAAACAAAAGAATATACCTTTTTCTCAGCACCTCATGGTACCTTCTCCAAAATAGACCATATAATTGGTCACAAGACAGGCCTCAACAGATACAAAAAAATCGAAATAATCCCATGCAACCTATCAGATCACCATGGTCTAAAGTTGGTCTTCAGTAATGACGAAGACAATGGAAAACCCACATTCACATGGAAGCTGAACAATACTCTACTCGCTGATAATGGGGTGAGGGAAAAAATAAAGAAAGAAATTAAAGACTTCCTAGAATTTAACGAAAATGAGGAAACATCATACCAGAACTTGTGGGACTCCATGAAAGCAGTGCTAAGAGGAAAACTCATAGCTCTAAGTGCCTACAAAGAGAAATTGGAGAGAGCACACAATAACAACTTGACAGCACACCTGAAAGCTCTAGAACAAAAAGAAGCAAATACACCCAAGAGGAGGAGGTGTCAGGAAATAATCAAACTCAGGGCTGAAATCAACCAAGTAGAAACAGAAAGAACTGTACAAAATATCAAGAAAACCAGGAGTTGGTTCTTTGAGAAAATCAACAAGACCGATAAACCCTTAGCCAGATTAACCAGAGGGCACAGAGACAGTATTCAAATTAATAAAATCAGATCTGAAAAGAGAGATATAACAACAGAAACTGAGGAAATTCAAAAAAATCATCAGATCCTACTACAAAGGCCTATACTCAACAAAACTGGAAAATCTGGATGAAATGGACAATTTTCTAGACAGATACCAGGTACCAAAGTTAAATGAGGAGCAAATAAACCATCTAAACAGTCCCATAACCCCTAAAGAAATAACAGCAGTCATTAAAAGTCTCCCCACCAAAAAAAGCCCAGGACCAGATGGTTTTAGTGCAGAATTCTATCAGACCTTCAAGGAAGACCTAATACTAATTCTCTTCAAACTATTCCACAAAATAGAAACAGAAGGAAACACTACCCAATTCATTCTATGAAGCTACAATCACACTCATACCTAAACCTCACAAAGACCCAACAAAGAAAGAGAACTTCAGACCAATCTCTCTTATGAATATCAATGCAAAAATACTCAATAAAATTCTAGCAAACCGAATCCAAGAACACATCAAAACTATCATCCATCATGATCAAGTGGGCTTTATTCCAGGAATGCAGGGTTGGTTCAATATACGCAAATCCATCAACCTAATCCACTATATAAATAAATTCAAAGAAAAAAACACATGATCATATCTCTAGATGCTGAGAAAGCATTTGACAAAATTCAACACCCCTTCATGATAAAAGTCTTGGAAAGATCAGGAATTCAAGGTTCATACCTAAGCATAGTAAAAGCAATATACAGCAAGCCAGTAGCCAACATTAAACTAAGTGGAGAGAAACTTGAAGCAATCCCATTAAAATCAGGGACTAGACAAGGCTGCCCACTCTATCCCTACCTATTCAATATAGTACTGGAAGTCCTAGCCAGAGCAATTAGGCAACAAAAGGAGATCAAAGGGATACAAATTGGAAAAGAAGAAGTCAAAGTTTCACTATTCGCAGATGATATGATAGTATACTTAAGTGACCCCAAAACTTCCACCAGAGAACTCCTAAACCTGATAAACAACTTTAGCAAAGTGGCTGGGTATAAAATTAACTCAAACAAATCAATAGCATTCCTCTACACAAAGGATAAACTGGCTGAGAAAGAAATTATGGAAACGACACCATTCACAATAGTCAAAAATAGTATAAAATACCTCGGTGTGAATCTAACCAAGCAAGTAAAGGACCTGTATGACAAAATCTTCAAGCCCCTGAAGAAAGAAATCAAAGGAGATCTCAGAAGATGGAAAGATCTCCCATGCTCATGGATTGGAAGGATTAATATAGTAAAAATGGCTATCTTGCCGAAAGCAATCTACAGATTTTATGCAATCTCTATCAAAATTCCCACTCAATTCTTTACAGAGATAGAAAAAGCAATCTTAAAATTCATTTGGAATAACAAAAAACCCAGGATAACAAAAACTACTCTCAACAATAAAAGAACTTCTGGGGGAATCACCATCCCTGATTTCAAGCTGTACTACAATGCAATAGTAATAAAAACGGCATGGTATTGGAACAGAGACAGGCAGGAGGATCAATGGAATAGAATAGAAGACCCAGAAATGAACCCCCATACCTATGATCACTTGATCTTCAAGAAAGGAGCTCAAACCATCCAGTGGAAAAAAGACAGCATTTTCAACAAATGGTGCTGGTCCAACTGGAGGTCAACATGTAGAAGAATGCAAATTGATCCATACTTATCTCCTTGTACAAAGCTCAATTCCAAATGGATCAAGGACCTCCACATAAAACCAGCTACACTGAAACTAATAGAAGAGAAAGTAGGGAAAGACCTTGATCACATGGGCACAGGGGAAAAGTTCCTGAACAGAACACCAATGGCTTATGCTCTAAGATCAAGAATTGACAAATGGGATCTCATAAAACTGCAAAGCTTCTGTAAAGCCTAGGACACTGTCAGTAGGACAAAGCAGGAACCAACAGATTGGGAAAAGATCTTCACCAACCTTACATCTGATAGAGGGCTAATATCAAAGGTATACAAAGAACTGAAGAAACTAGATTCCAGACAATCAAATAACCCTATTAAAAAATGGGGTAGAGAGCTGAACAAAGAACTCTCAACTGAGGAAACTCGAATGATTGAGAAACATCTAAAGAAGTGTTCAGCATCCCTAGTCATCAGGGAAATGCAAATGAAAACAACACTGAGATTCCACCTCACACCAGTCAGAATGGCTAAGATCCAAAACACAGGTGACAGCAGATGTTGGCGAGGATGTGGAGAAAGAGGAACACTCCTCCATTGTTGGTGGGATTGTAAGCTGGTACAACCACTATGGAAAGCAGTCTGGAGGTACCTCAGAAAATTGAACATAGTGTTACCTGAGGACCCAGCTATACCACTCCTGGGCATATACCCAGAAGATATTTCAACATACAACAGGGCCACATGCTCCACTATGTTCATAGTGGCCTTATTTATAATAGCCAGGAGCTGGAAAGAACCCAGATGTCCTTCAACAGAAGAATGGATACAGAAAATGTGGTACATTTACACAATGCAGTACTACTCAGCTATTAAAAACAATGAGTTCATGAAATTCTTAGACAAATGGATGGAGCTAGAAAATATCATCCTGAGTGAGATGACCCAATCACAAAAGAACACAAATGGTATGCACTCACTGATAAGCGGATATTAGCCCAAAAGCACACACTACCTAAGACGCAATGCATAGACCTCATGCAATTCAAGAAGAAGGAGGAAGACCAAAGTGTGGGTGCTTTTGTCCTTTTTAGAATGAGTTTCAAAAGATTCAACCAGAGCTCCCAGGGTCTAAACCTCCAGCCTGAGAACAGGTAAAAATGAAACACCTGTGATGTCTGCTGGTAGAAGCCTTAATCCTGGTGCTGGCCTCCAGACTTATACTACTCAGACCTTTGATGGGCCATTGACAAGGACACCAAACAGCTAGAGATTGACATCACTAATCTGAAGAAATCCCTCGTTTCGATGTCTGAATTGATCTCCAAAAATTGCAAAGGACTTTATTGGACTTGATTTACTTTCCTATAATAGAAAAGACTAAGACTGTGTACAGCTCTTGACTGTGTACCGCCCTTAAAGAAGAATGTTGCCCTTACATAGACAAGACAGGGATGGTTAAAGAGAACATGAAAAAGGTCAGAGAAGGTCAGAGAAATGACAGAGAAAGAGAAAGAGAAAGATGAGAGCTGGTACAAGGACTGGTTTTCAACCTCTCCATGGTTGTCAACGCCCACTTCCTCCCATCTTGGGACCATTAACTGGGTTATTTCTGCTGATTTCTTTTAGTCCCAGGCCTTAAATAGGCTGACTAACTTTGTGATACAACAGATAGATAATTCGGTAGCAAAACCTATTCAGATACATTATTATAAGTTAGCTATGGAGGACCATGAGACTCAAGATGAGGTTGTTACTTTATACAGGGTGTTCCTCAAACCCATCTCCACCCAACCTAAAAGAAGAGAGTTCCACCCCTAGACCAAGCAGAGAGGGGCTACCTAGAACCCTCTCTGTCTGGAGATCTGAATTCTTGTTTAGGCTGCAAGGCTAAGCACTGCAAGGGAATATAAATAAAAGTTTAAAATATCTATCTGGGTTCCCTGAGGGACAAGCCTGACTGCATAGGGGTTGATGTCAAAAGTATCCCCTCTCCAGGAAAAAGACATCAGAATGGGTATGGCCCTCATGCCTCACTGGATGACAGGAGGACTAGAGCCATTACAAGGTCCCCTTCAATTATTGGAGGTCAGGCCTCTATCCCTGCCTTCACAAGAATAGAATCGCCAAGGCCCTTCTATACTTAGAGAAGGGAGGAGATGTCAGGAGCAGCCCTACATATACACTAAAGGCGTAAAATCAGCCATAGGCCTAAAGTCAGCAATAGTCCTGACCTACATGCATGCTAACACCAAGTCTTGGTCTCTGTGGAAAAACACTGAAACAGCAGGCTATAAGCTATTGTAAACAGGCGGCTTCTGTGGAAATTTACCAGCCCAAGTAGTCATAGGTCTTATAAATAGGCATCCTTGGTGGACAGTACCAACTTAGATAAGGACAAGTGAATCATAGGCAGAGTCATAGTGACCTGTCCCCTGGACCTACACCCAGGTGATACCCTGTTCTGAAAGGTATCTGTACTCCCCCTGAACACCTATGCTCCAGTGCCATTCCCTTCCCCACATCCTGCATTTTTGTGTTTATAACCCCTGTGTACATAAGTAAATTATGATGTGATTTAAATAAATAAATTAATTACAAAAAAACCCAAAAAACCCCCAATAGTAATAATTGCTTAAATATATAACATTATTTATTTTATATATGCCGTATAGTATATACTGTTATATATTAATACATTATGTATGCAATATAATATATGCATATATATATGCAATGTTATATATGTATATTAAAAACATTCTAATAGTATGATTTTGGAATACACTTTGGGAAATGTCTTAAAAAATAAAATAAAATAGAATGTTTAAGAAAGAAATATTTCTGTCATATATATACATATATATATATACGTATATAGAACATATGTATGTATACATGCACAAATACAATTATAAGATAATAAAAATGCAATTTAAAATTAAAGGACTATTTTTATAACTGAAGACATTAAATGAAGAACACCTTGGCAAGTGCCATAAAAGTGTTTATTATGGTGTTGTAGGAAGAGAACACTTGTATTTTCAAATCTTTCTAGCACCTAGGGTAAAGAGAAATATGTAGTTCCTCTCCTTATAGTAAGCCTAGGATTGGGAACAGCTGGAGTCTCTCTTGAGGCAATAGGCACAGCTATGGGTGATGTCAACTACAAATAGCAGGACATCAAATAACTCTGAATTTATTTGCATTAGAAAAGTCTGTTGCAAAATTAGAACAAGTTGACTTATTAGCTGAGGAAGTCTTACAACATGGTACGTCGTTGGAACTGTTTTACACAGGACAAGGTTACTGTATGACCTTGGGGAAACTTGCTGCCTCTATGCCAACTACTTAGGAATTAATAGGGTTAATTTGGCTGAAATTCACAAATACCTCACAGAGACGGAAAAGGTCTTAAGAGGAGGAAGTAAATGGGTCTCATTTTCTTCCTCAGGTACTTCCCGGCTAGCACCTTTAGTGTCAGCCATTGCAGGGACCTTAGCTCTCCTGCTCCTGATAATGAAGGCTAGACTCTGAATCACTAATGCCTTAACCAGACATATAAATTCATAATTAGGAGCTATTGAGCTGATGCTAATTAAGTCCCTATTTGAACAGGTAACCAGCACAGAGTCAAGAATTTGACTCAGGGTATAAGTCAAGGGGAGAATGTGATGGATAACATTATGCTGATGGCTCACTTTATGTTTAAAAGTGTAAAATATCTGTTCTTAAGTATAAAGCAAAACTAGACCTCAAAAGGGTCAAATTCTTTCATGCTGCTTCTGCTTCCGAAAACAAACTAGTTCTGCACAGAGGACCTTCTATTTGCATGAGAATAAGCTGTAACTTTGCATTCTTTGCCTTTACAAACCCATGTCCGAGGTGGCTGTGGGCTGCATTAGGGAATCTGGAGTTCTGGCTGTGGACCTGGTGCCAGTATCTTAATAAAGCCTATTCTTTGTTAATTTTTTTTATCATTATTATTAACTGACTGGTGAATCTTTCAATGACCACAGACCTATAACACTCACACAGAAGCTGGAGAACGCAATCTACGCATCTGTAAGGCCAGAGCTTTATGGGTTTGTAGGGATTTCTAGCCAAGACCTAGGTTCTATAAGAGATCACAACCTTAGGAGAGGAACTTGAGAAGGAACAAAACGGAACACCGAGTTCCTCCTATTGCACTCACACATAAGCAGACACAGATACACACACACAAATATAAGTTTAAGGCAATAAAAATGCAACTGAAAAGTCAAAAGCCCACTTTTACAATCGAAGGCATTAAATCAAGAACATCCTAGCAAGTACAATAAAAACTACTAAGTTTTTCCAAGATATTTTATAAATATAATATCAATAGAAATAAAGCATTTTTTTCATTTTGGTTTGTTAATAAGTTTCTTAGGAATGGAAAGGTAAGGGGTAATAGCATCCAATAGTTTGGGAGAAATGAAAGAATATAAAATTAAATCAATTAACAGATTTAGAAGTTTTATGTGTTACTTAGTCTGTTACACAGCTTCTGCTATTGTGGTTCTCTGTGTGTTTCTACTGTTCTGTGTAGACGGAGTGTATGAGAGGCAATACCCAGGACTTCTTAAGCTATTACTGCAGAGTATTTATGTTGACTGTGTCAAACTGGTATGTCTTAAAGCCAGGACAGTGTTCCTGGATGTATAGTGAGTGTGTTGGCCAGTCTGGACTAGGTGAGAATCTACATTTAAAGCATTTGTTTTTTCTTTTAAGTAGGTGGGAGGTAGGAAAAGGAGGTTGGGAGAATAGGCTGTGTAAGAAAAGAATCCCAGGTAAACCTGCAGAGGTAGACAGGCCACTGTAAGCCATATTAAGTTCTTCACTCTAAGATAAATTTTGGGATGGGAGCAAAGCAGCGACCTACCTTATTCAGCTAAATAGACATTTATCTTATATAATCATTAGCATTTAAGAGAGCAACAAGGGAGGGGATGAAGAGTAAAAGAAATTAAAATTAAGAAGGAACAAAAACTTTTTTGGTGAGGTTATGATGAAAACAGCCTTTCTATGACCCTCTTCCCCTAACTCAGGATCTCAACTTAAACATGGTAAAATACAAAAGCTCCAGAAAGAAGAATCCACCTCCACTGACCGTCAAGGTCATGAAAACCTAGGAATCCTGGGAAAGTCTCCCAAAGTGGAGGAACCTAAGGAAGCGTGACGGGAGGTAACATGATATTTGGGCTGAGATGCAGGGCCAGAAATTGGACATTACGCTAAATCCACAGGAAACCAAAGAAGCTTCAGTTCAAAGTAAGTCTCCAACACTATCTCCTCACTTGTAACAAAGATATCATGCTAATTTGATAGATTTTAGTAAGCAGGGAAATGATGAAAAGTGGTAGACAGAAATCATGTCTATGTTGTTGTATCAGTTTTTCCCATAAAGATATAGCTAATTTAACAATAAAGACTATTAATACGATTAAATTCATGATTCACTGGACAGTATTCATGGAAATGAGGCTTGCTGATGGAATTGTTATAGAATCCTGTAACAGTCGGTAGAGCCCATAGAACCCATAGGAACTGGTCCAACTTGATTATGTCAGACCTCTAGCTCAACTCAAAGGTCATTCCATTTAAGAATCTGGATGCTGAAATTGTTATTTTTTTTTTTTAAGTAAAGAATGGTTTGTGGAGGATAGAAATCCTCCATGCCACTATGACAATTAGGTCTTATCGAGAAATCTGTATAAATGTGTGTGGAACCTTCTGGAAAACAGTGCAGGGAGACTGGAGGCTGGCTGAATGCCAGTGGCCAGGCAAGGTGATTGGTCTGTGTTTCTGCTTAGCATGGAACAGTTTGTATAGCCGTGAAACTGATCAGAAAAGACAAGAAACAAGAACCACTCATGTAATTTAGTGTAGGATTCCCTCAGTCTCGCAAAGAAGTGATTACCACAGTTTTTGAGTATCAAACTCACAGCTGAGTGGGACCATGAGAGAAGTCGCAGGTAAAAGAGATGAACAGAAAAGGCTGTTACAGGACATGGATCCAAGACCCAGAGAAGTAACCACTATTTTCATGAAGAGTCATAGCTATTATATTGCTAGGCTCTGAGAAACATGTTAAAGGATTGACTTTTGTGTGCCCTCAACCTGTCACAGAAATGGTTCTATAGATAAATTTTAACGGCTATATCTAGAATTATTTTATTAGCTACTTATGCATTTTTTCTTATTTGTTGTATGGCTTAGTTTTGGTTATGTGTGGTAATTACAAATCAGTAATAAGAAACAAAACAGAAATATAATACAATTACAATAATTTCTCTATGAAAAGAAATTTCTTTCTCAGTTTGTCCATATGCTTTTCTGTCTGTGTGACATTTATGAGCTGATGTCTGTATAAATTTTGACTTAACATTGTTTTATTCTGGTGATATGAACTCATGAAAAATTAAGCTGTTTCAGACATGAGGTTGGTTTTGGTTTTTCTCCTGTAGCTAGATATAATCTAATAAGGTCACAGATACTTCTAAAACAAAGGACTGTTTTCTTCTTAGTGGGGGAACTATATTGACACACAATCCATGAGATGATATTGATTCTCTCTTAAGCTTGTGAACAGGAATGTGGAGGTGCCTTTGACTAGCAAGGGTCTCATGAGTTGGATATTATTTGAGAGTAAATGTTCAAACATTTGTTTGATTAAAATCTATTTGAAAACTATTAGAAAAGGAGTTTTGACCTGACAAAAGTTGCTGAGAGGAAAAATAAGACTCTTAGAGAAAGAAAGAGAAACTCTTTCAATAAGAAAAAACTTAGTAGCACAGCAAGAAAATCAATGCTAGTGAACAATTCACTGAAAGAAAATAAAATCAAAACTTCAAATATTATACCTAAATTTTTGTTAATAAAGTATTTTAATATAAAATTGTATAGGAATACAATTACAATGATTTAAATTGTAAATTTTATGTGTATCTTTCTTTCTTGATAATTAATTGTATTTTTCATATTTGTTTATATTAAAATGGAGTTAATTAAATTTGTGAAAATTTAAGAAGACTCATTTTAAGTGACCTTCAATTTCAGAGCGAATACTGATGAAATACACAAAGAAGGACATCAACTGTGGTTGCCCAATGAATTAACTTAGGAACAAAGTCACTACAATGTTTTAATAATCCAGAATTTCTAGAAATATTTGAACAGTCACTTGGTTGTATCTAACATTTTATCACTATGTCTTTTTAGTGCATTGAATGCAGCAGTTTACAAGAAAGCATCCAACCTACTCAAGAAAAAAGGACACCTTCCAATTTGAATCCAGCTCCTCCCCTGAATAGTTAGTAATCTAAGCTAGCAATTAAATCTTCATGATTGCACTACTTTGAGTTAAAATGAGGATAATGAATTATATATCACAGGCTCCTTAGATTTTTCAGAAGAATTAAAATAAAACAAGATGATCCCATATAAAAGTTACCCTGTATAAGATCTTACACAGAGAGCATCTAAAAGACAGAAGCACCCTGTGACTCTTTCATCATTTAGGGATTAGTAGTTGCTCTAGGCTGTGATCTACTTCCCTTCCTTCTGTAAACACCAGCTGGAAATAAGGACTTAATTTTAATAATGAATAAACTGATACACTGTGGACTGAGTCACTTCTTTGCAACATTAATTGTATAAAACCTTTATCAATGGTTAGAGATGCAGTATGGGGTGTGTGTGTGACATCTTTTCTTGAAGGTTCTCTGTCCCTTTTCTCATGTGAGTTTCTTCCTTTGTTTCCATCTTTCGTGACATATCTTCCTTTACACTTCTTAGTTCTGTCATTACTTTGCTATACTGCATGCTGCAGATTCTTCAAGACTGGGAACTGTGTTTCACAAGGTTAAAGAGTTGTTTTGAGATAGAATTCCTACTCTATTTCCTCTGTTGCTTCTTACTGTGTGGTCTTTGGAAGGCTGCTGGCACTGAACTGTTCAAATTCTGAGCTGCTGGCCTACATTCTCTATAGTCTTGGTGCTCACAGGAATGAGATCAGCTTTGGGATCATCTTACTAAAATCTGTGTGACTTTTTCATGGTTATGTGTGATTTTGAGGAAGAACTACCATTAATTCATATTGGTAGCACCTAATATAAGTCTTATGGATAATCTTGTCTCTTTACCTTCAATTCCAGTATATAAAATTCTGGGTAGTGCAATCTGAACTACACAAAAGCCTAATGAAAAGCCCAAATACATAAAACTTTATTATTTTTCTTTTTTTTAAAGCTTTTTATTTTTATTTTTTAATTTTTATTATTTTATGTATTCACCATTGCTGTCTTCAGACACACCAGAAGAGGGCATCAGACCCCATTGCAGATGGTTGTTAGCCACCATGTGGGTGCTGGGAATTGAACTCAGAATTTCTGGAAGAGAGTCAGTGGCAGTCAGTGCTCTTAACCACTGAGCCATCTCTCCAGCCCCATTATTTTTCAATGTAGAGTTTATAGCTGTTTGCCCAGATTTGAGAGGGGAGTAACTGTATAGAGCCATTATTATGTTGAGAGATATCCACTGTAGCCCTATGTTTCCCAACCCTAATATTTGCAGTATTATTTGCAGCTTCTATTTGCAGTAGATTGGTGATTAGCACACAAACTCCCAACGAGTCCAGGTTGAAAGAATGAAAGACTACAGAATTTCTAGCCCTAAATGGAACATACATAGTGCACCATCTTCACCTCAAACCTCAGGAATCATTGAAAAAAGAAGATCAGAAAAGGTGTAAATGCCAGAGACTGTGAATGAATATAAGATAAACAGTAATTTCTGGACCCAGTGAAACAGTTGCACACAGAAACTCACAGTGCTTGTGACAGAGTGCACAAAACCTGGGCACGGTCAAATCCCAGACCAAATCCCAGCAGGGAAAGGGAGGGGGCAGTAACCTCCACCCTTTCTCGAGGATAAATACTGGAGAGAGTTGGTTTTCTTTATCAGATTAGTTCTATTAAGTCAACCTTTGTGCCACACATTCAAAATTATATGGACAGCCCAAATAGGACTTGCCAGGTATAAAAAAGAGGAAGGAAAGCATGAAAGGGAGGAAGGAAGGAAAGGAGGAAGGAAGGAAGGAAGGAAGGAAGGAAAGGAAGGAAGGAAGGAAGGAAGGAAGGAAGGAAGGAAGGAAGGAAGGGGAAACAAAGTTGGGTGAGTATTGAAGGGGCATGGATCTGAGAGGGTCTGGAGCAGGCGTGAATATGATCAAAATACACTGCATAAAACTCTCAAAGATATGTGTCATGGTGTCACCGTATCCTGTTGAGATGTGAAATGTCCTATCAGAAATTAAATCTAAGTTTAAATGTGCCTATTGACGTCTAAACTTCATACAATATAAAGTCAGCTTCCTTTTAGGAATGCCAGTGCTGTCACTAGGTCTGATAGTGAAGGCTTAAAAACTTGAAATTTGGGGGAGGGGGTAGGTAATACTAAAATATAGATGAGACTTACCAGTTGGGGAAAAATAGCATTTAAAGTAGAAAGTTGTGTTTGGAAAACTGTAATGAGTATTTTTTTTATTAAACATCTTTAAAGGCAAAAGTATAACTCTCAAAGATATAATTTAAAAAACAGTTTATGTGTAAATAAAGGTAGCTAAATCTGTAAAACAAAGCTTGTAAGCTTTGAATATTAGAGAAATTTTAAAGATATATAACTTGAAACCCTCCACATATGAAATTAAATTATACCAGAGTGCTTTTTTCCATAGACACAGTTCCAAAATGCCTCGTTCTACATAATGCAAAGTAAGGCCAGAACAACTTAAAATACCAGTTAAGAAGTTTAAATAAGAAGAGGCAAGCAATGTGTGTGGATATTCATAGCACACATAGAAATGGCCAACACCGATACATTTAGAAGTGCTTATTTTTACCCTTCCTTATGTAGACTACTTAATGTCCTCTCAGGGAGGCACAATGAGATACACATCTGTGTGAGGGATGATTTAAACAATCAGCTTAAAAGAAATTAGGCAAATCTAGAAGACAGTGCTCATTACATATTTTCATCCTCTTTTCATGAGCAGTGTGAGATAAATTTTAAGGAAATGGACAATCAATGTGGAGAGATAAGCATACATAACCAGACTATTCCCAGAACCTCTCATGGCAACTGCAGAGTATAAGGGGACAAAATAAAACTGTTAATCATACAAGCAAAGGTCAGAGTTCATGACAGTTATGAATATAACTGTCAAACTATTATTGATACATTGGATACAATGGTAGTGTGGTAAGGAAAAATAAAAATTCATAATTCACCAAAATGGCTTAATTCTCAAACAAACAAACAAAAAAAAAAAAAAAAAAAGGAAAGGAAAAAAAGAAAATTAAGCTCCCAGAGAAAAATAGCATTTGTCTTATTGTTATAAATTAGTATAATTTACAGTTGAGACAATTCATGGAAAACTTTAAGAAAAAAATATGAAGACATCCTGTACCTCTATACCATAAAACTGAAATACACAGTTATTTGCATTTTACATCAGTGTTACATAATAAACAGAAAGGAAGGAAGTCTTGTGTGTTGTATGATGGATCACACAAATCACTATGTTTTATCCAGATTTTCCTGATCATTTGACTCCTGAGAACATGCAGAGACTATGGACCACATTTAAATCCACCATCTGGCAGTCACACAGAGCTATTGTAATTTGTAATTCTTGATGACATAGGTGTTAAATTAGCACTATTTTATTTTACAAAATTGGAATTCTCTCTCTCTCTCACACTACACTCTCTCTCTGTCTCACACACACTCTCTCTCTCATATATGTATATATATAATATGACAATATTGGATGATATATATATATATATATATATATATATATATATATATATATCTCCAACATTATGTCATGATAGTTCAGCTAAATAAAGCAACTTTACATCAGCAATTAATTCTACCTTAAATAAGACATGACACAAATTGGTAGATACTCCCCAAATGAGCAAACAACTCCTGTTTTCATTTTATTGTTATAGAGTTGTTTCTTTCAATAGGTCTATGACAAACTAAATAAATTTTCCTTCAACAGACATCTTTAGGAATATCATAAAGGTGAAAAGAAATCACTGATAATGTCAAACTTACTTAAGTAAATTGCACAATTTTATCCTCGAAAACCATAGAGATAAAAAATTTTTCTTTGAGAATCAAAACATTCTGCAAGGAAAGATATGTCTTATATGTGTACCTATCAGTGTTCAAGAAAAGATGCTGTATTGAAAAGTACATAAAAACGATCCATAGTACTCCATCAGCATTATGTTGATACTTAATGTAATTCCTCAGAAATAAATTTTGGAAGATTATTAAACATATTTTAATTAATGAGATGATAAAATCTGTCCCATCATGTGTGCACTATCATGCAGTACATTTTCCAAATGCATCATTTAGGGAATATTTTCAAGCTATGTATCACTCCCTTATTTTTCAGCTCCATGTGTTATTCTTTTTAATTCTTTCTATGTCCTTTTAATTTCAGCACATTTATATCAAATTTAAGAATAGATTTATGAAATTTTCTATAAAGAAATACTCAGTAATTCATTTATGATTTCTTATTAGATATTATCTATTGTTCATTCACACTAAGATTTACCACTTTTAACAACTAGTTATTGCACTTACAATAGAGAAGGAAGAAAGAAACATTCCCTCTCCTATTTCAGAACAAAGACCCTAAAATCACTATCAAAAGCAGATCTCTTAGAATCTAGTCAATTCATTTAATCTGCTTAATCTAAATTTAACTCTTTGATAGTGTAAATACATTTGCTAAGCTTCAAGGTTAATTTAATTTTAATGTAATTGTTAGTGCTGTAATTCTGAGCTTTTAACATGGTAAAGTTTATCTTTTAAAACAATGGTTCTCAGTCTTTCTAGTATTGCGACACTTTAGTACAGATTTTCATGTTGTGGTGATCTCCAACCATAATAAAATGTTTTTGTTGCTACTTCCTAACTGTAATTTTGATACTATCATGAACTGTAATATAAATATTTTTGGAGATAAATGTTTGCCATAGGGGCCATGACCCACAGGTAGAGAACCACTATTAATGTCTATTTCTAGTCTACTAATTTCTATTAAATGTCATAGAAACTGTGAAAGAGTTAAAGAGTCTAATAAGATGGCAAGGTGGGCAAAGTACCTGCTCTGCAAGCAGGAGATCCGGAGTGTAGGAGGGAGGAACCTGACACCATGAGGAAAGCAACAATCACCAACCAAACCAGAGCCCCCAGGGCTAAACCACCAGCCTAGGGAGCGCTTAAGGAGAGGACCCTGGCTCCAGTTATATATGCAAGGGAGCTATATATAAGTGGAGAAAGAGATCCTTGGTCCCATGAAGCTTGGACGTCGTGGGGGGGGATACTCGAGGGTGGGGAGCTGAGGTAACAGGGGAGGGTGGAAGGGGGTACACCAACGTGGAGGCAGGAGGAGGGGGGAAGGGATAGTGAGTTCCTGGGAGGGAAGGGGGGAAATGGGGTAAGGAGAGAACATCTGAAATGTAAAAAAAAATTTCCAATAAAAAAAAAAAAGAAAAAGAAAGGGGACGATAATGCAATTATATACTAATCTTAAAAATAAAATAAAAAATATTTCAAAAAAAAAAAAGGAGGGAGGAACCTACATAAAACTTGGCATGGTGGCATGTCCCTGGAGCCCTACCTCTAATAAGCAAGTACAGGAAAACCCTGGGCACTCGCTGGCCAGCAAATCTAGCATAAACTTGGAACTTCAGGTTTACTAAGAGATGAAATCTAAAACAAACAAAATAAGACGGGACAATGATAAAGGAAAGACACTGTGATGCTACCCTCTGGCTGCAGCATACATCTGCTTGCAAATGTAGTTGGACACACTCTCAAAACATGTTTATGCAAACATAAACACAATTTTTTAAAAAAGTAAAATTTAAAATTTCTGCATCATATTTCACAAGCATGAATACTGTTGACATCTAATTTGTCTTTTGCAATAGGTGGCAATAGTAAAATAAATTATTGATAGATGATAGATTAGATAGATAAATAGATAGTTACAGATAGGTAAATAGAGTAAGATGGATGGTTACTATTATAGCCATGGATTAGGTATAAATAAATAAGACAATATTAATTTGATAAAGTTTTGATTCATACAGCTGATACATTTTATATCACTCAGTTTTATATGCATTCTATGTTTTGATAATAATAATTTGTACAAATAGATATGAAATCATTATTGTTTTTGTAAATTATATTTAAAGAAGATTAATCCATATGGTGAGTATTTATTCATCTTCTTGATCAAAACTTTGCTTGCTGTATGGAGTATAGAAAGATTTGCACATCTCCACACTGGAAGTCGAGGAGACGAAGTGTCATATTTAAGAAACTATAACACAGGATGGGAAGCACTTAGATGCTATAAAAGAACACCATGCTTTGCAGTTTCAGTAGTGGAAAAAAATTAACATCCAGTTTTAGAGAATAATCAAAGGAACCAGTGCTTTTAGCTAAGCTCTCAAAAATAGTTAGGCTTTGGACATACATACATCATAAGGGAAGAGAAATCATGAGCTGAGGAGCAAAAGCAGATGTATATCTAAAGTGTGGGTAGAGCATCCCAGAAGTATAACACAGTACTTCAAGGGTTCCTGCATGAAAGTCTTACAGAAGAAACAGCACGAAGAGAAAAGAACCAATGACACATTCAAAGGCAATACAAGTTGCTAGGTGTTTCCACATTTTTATTCACCTAATTTCCTCTCCGTGTTTACATATTGTATATAAGAAAGTAAACAGAGAGCCTGGTGGCATGGCTCAGAGTTAGGAGCATGAGTCCTTCTTCCAGAGAACCCAAGTTAAATTCCCAGCACCAACATGGTGGCTCACATGTGTCTGTAAATGCAGTTCCAAATGATCTGACATTACCTCCTTGATTCTGTGAACCCAAGACACGTGTGTGTGTGTGTGTGTGTGTGTGTGTGTGTGTGTGTGTGCAAAAACATAAATTCATGCAAAGCACCCATACACATAAAATAAAAGTAGGTAAATTTATATATAACAAACAGGCTTATTTGGTTACTATGGTTCTGGCTACAGGCTTCATGCATAGAAGGCTTTCTTGCTCGACTGTGTAATTACTGAGGCATAATAGAACTTTAGGATGAGACAACTAGTTGGAGGAATATAAGTCACAAAGGGGAAGTCCTTGAAGGAGATATTGAGGGGACCAATATCTGTCTCCTTTCCAAGGTGCCATGTACCATTCTTCTGGCATGTTCTCTTACTGCAGTTCTAAAGCAAAGAACATACTGAGCATACACTGACACCCCAAACTATATAAGCCAACATTATATTTTCATCTTATAATTCCATTGTCTGTTGGATCTCTGTAATGATTAAAAACTGGTTCCACAATTATTTGACAATGCTGCAAAGGGTCAAAGGATGAGAAGCCCAATCAAAGGCATTAACCAGTAGATAACAATGGTCTATCTCAGTCCTGAAATTTTTACACCAATATCCAAACTCTTGGTCAATTTCTCTACTTTCCTATAATTGTAATTAATTAATAACCATTATAATCCCAAGTAACAGTAAGTTAATTTTAATATTACAATATGCACATTCTCATAAAACTTTATTAGCATAGATATCCCTTCATGCTCATTTCTCAGATTATTTTTGATCCATACACTTGAGTAGACATATAAAACACAGTGACAGGGATTGATTTGATTCAGATGAGATTCTAGATTTAATATAATTTTCAAGGTCTTAAGACACTGCTTGGTTCCTCTGGTCTTGATCTCTATAGAACTTTCACAGTTAATTTATTATCTCCCAAGCAGGGTGGAGGGATACCTGGAGGTGGTGTACCTTCTCAGAGGCAAAGGAGAGGGAGGATCGGGGAAGAACTCTGCAAGAGGGGACCACGAAGGGGGCAATATGTAGGATGTAAATAAATGAAATGGGTATAAATAAATAAAATATATTGAAAATTAAACAGTCTCATGTCATGTTTTTGTGTTTAGTATAAGAATTTGAAGCCAGTTGTATATAAATATATCTTAAATACTTTTATGTTTAGATATCATGTACATGAAGTAGAAAAAATTTTTAATTGTATACCTTATTACATGTAATAAATTAGTGTGAGCATGTATAATGATTTTCACTTAGGTCAAGATATAGAACAACCAGCTAATATTAATTACAAGGAAAACCATTAGTCTTTCAAATAGTCATACATTCATCTTGTCTGTGTTTGAGCTTCATAGAAAAGGATCATAAAGTTGACACATACTAATCCCTGGATTCCTTCACTTCACCACTTGTGAAATTCACCCATATTTGTGGGAAGTTGTAGTTATTTTAAATTTTGCATTATATAAATTTAATATATAGTATTTGTCCATTAACTTGTTATTGTGTTATCTCCAGTTCCAGTCTGCTAAGACCATCCTGATGCATACTACATATCAAATAAAAGGATATACATTTTTATACATAATTTTAAATATCTGTATATATAATTGCATATATACATAAACATACATACCTTTAAATACTTGTATATCTAATACATGACTTTCATTGACTCTGTCTCTCCCTCTCTCCCTCTCTCCCTCTTTCTCTACATATATATATGTATTAACTATATATAATATGCATTTTGATTAATGAATATATATGTATATATAGGTATCCAATGGTAACATATATACACATTTATGAAATTAATAAGAATTGCTAAGAAGTGTATATGCATGCTGATTTTAGTAAATACATTCAGCTAATTTCCACAATGATTAGTTTATCAGTTGCACTATCATAAAACTTCAGTAACATTTCAATTATTTTATACTCTACAAATACTTTTTAAGGTTTCATATGCTGAGGTACATGACAATAAGGATTCATTTGCTATTTATTTATTTTTTTAACTTTTATTAATCATTCCATTTATTTACATTTCAAATGCTATCTTACTTCCCTCTCTACCCTATCCTTATCCTGTGATATCCACTTCCTGGTTACCCCTCTTTTACTCTCCATCCCACATCTGTCCTCCCCCTCCCTTTTGCCTGTATGAAAGTGCTCTCCAACCCATCTACCCACACTCTCCCAGCCCTCTGAAACCAAAACATATTCCTTTTAGGAGGCTGTATGATAGTGAAAAGTTGCCACATGAACCCCAAAATTTGGACAAGTATCAGGATGAGCAGCCACCCCAGGAAATACTAAATCAGACAAATGCTAAACTAGAACAAAATTCTAGACTATACAAGTCTACCACATAATAGGTTAAAAGCTGGATAAGAGAATTATCAATGTTAAATGAAAACTATTGAAGTCTTATTTTTGTTATTCACTTTCAAATTCCAGTTTGAAATCTTAGATGAAATCTTAGACCATCCCTGTGACTGTAACCCTCTCCCTATTCCTCTGTGTCCCCCTTTCCACTCCCTCAATTGCATGAGACTTCATGCTTTCAACATGCAGAATAGATGAGATTAGTATCCCCTCCTTACAGCATGTAAGTTCTACTCCTAGATCACATATGGAAATAACACAGGCCCAACTAGAATCCTAATTCAGGTTTTGCAGCTGGGAATTTCAATTTTAATTGAGCCACTTGAACTATCCTAGTAAACAAATGACAAACATGGTTAGAGCTGAAACTAAACTTGTTAGAGAAGAATTTTACACATCTGTGGTCAGCCAACAATTATATGAAAAGAAAAGGGGAGTGAATGAAGTCATACAAATTTTAATCCATAGCTATCCTCCTCCCTGTATTATCAAAGTGAATAGATTTTAAGTGTTTTACTAGAATCGATTTAATATATATAATATATCTGACATGCATATGCTGATCATATCCATTGACCCCTTTACATTGTTTGTCTCATTCTCACGTCTGAAAACTGAATAGGAGATTTTTATGCATGATTTCTCAATTCTGAAACTTCCTTTTCAGGCTTCCAGACAAACTAAGAAATAAATATCTCAGTACTAGGATGAACAGACTGGTTGTTAGCCTTGAGAGTAATTTTGGAGTAGACTACATAACTAAAGTGAAACAAATACTATCTAATTTGCATTCAATAAATTGATACAATTAAACTGTATCAGTCAAGGATTCTAAGATGGAAGATGAGAGCAAGCAGGTTTTAGACTCTTGATACCATGATCATAAAACTTTAGTCTATAATTTTGAGGAAAAACATTCCTCTTTTATGTTACCTAGACCATGATATTTGTTACACAACTTAACAAATAAGTAGTGTGTGTAGCATTCTATGTGTTTTTAAATTTTTTATTCAATATTTTCTTTATTTACATTTCAGATGTTATTCCCTTTCCCCATTCCCTGCCCCCCCAATAAACCCTATCCCATACTTCCTCCTCCTTTTTTGCTTTTATATCATTTAAATTACATGCAAGTATAAAGGTCAGTTATAGGTTGAGGAACTATACAATAGTTCAAATAGATGCAATAGTCAAGGAATAAGCAAGACAATAGTTAAAGAACACACAGGACAATAAACAGAGTCCCGTGATCACTCCTGTTATCACTATTTCGAAGCACTTATCAGGATGGCCAAAATATCTGAGCCTACTTCTCTGTCCTAGCCCAAAGTCATTTTCACACCTGAAGCCTATTTCTTTGTTTAGCTTAACTTAGATGCCTGCCTATAATTACTTTCTTTGTTCTAGCCTATGATTTAGATTCCTGGCTGAAATTCTTCTTTGTTCTAGCCTAGGATTTAGAATTCTACCTGAAATTACTTATTTGTTCTAATTTAATGACAGATTCCTGCCTGCAGTCCATTTCCTTGTCCTTGGGCAATGTCAGATTTCTGCCAGGAAGCCCCCAAAATTCTCCACATCTTCCCCTTTTTTATTGCATAAACCAGACTGACCTGACTTAAGTCATTCTGACAAGAATGCCTTCCTTACCCATCATGGAATATGCATTATCAAAAGCAATGCACTTCTGTCTTAGGTTGGTAAGGCTCTGTGTATAACCATACCCTTCCTTGGTTTGCTAGCCTGTTAAATTAATAACTCTGGAGGTCTGTTTTCAGTTTCATTGTACTTTGTACTGCCAACCTGTTGATGTAGTTTGAGACAAGCTTTAACACGAAGGGCAAGAATAAAAGTATTCCCAGGACAAACAGGGATAGCATGATCAAACTATATTTGCATTCCTGAGGTTTGACCAAAATGGAAATGCTGACCTCAGGCTATGGATAATTTTATCAGCATTATCTGTGGCATCAAAGCTCAACAAAGCAGCATTCTTTAAATTTAATCTCACTATGCAAAGTTAAAACATCCAGAGAGGTGTTAGAATTATTCCAAATACCCTACAGTTATCTTTAAAGTTTTTTTCTAATTATAATGGTAATCATTGTAAGTTTTAGAAGTAACACTACTCCAATGATATTTGTCATGACACTTGAGATGGCTCCTATCTCTTAAACTCTGAACCTCCTTCAGATAATTTGAATAGAATATAAAGCATCAATCTGTTGTTCCAAACACCTATATAAATCCTCTTGTATACTCAACACATTAGTAACATTTTTCTTGCTAGATGATTAACAAAAATACCTGTTTTAACTTCTTGTGTCAAAGCTATTTCAGAAGCAGTATTGCTAGCAATCAATGTAATTAAAGCTGTTATACCAGCAATAATCAAGCCTGCTACCCTCTTGCTTCTACTAAAGCCTAACTCACTTCTTCCAACACTTTCAAGCTTTTTTCAGAGAATCAAGGTTTTCTAATACTCAGGGCAGTAAGACAAAAGCTGGTTCATAGACCCCTATAACAGACATGCCAGGTTTCAACACACTAACACAAATGAAAGTATACAGACAATGCAATTTACAATAAATACTGTAGAAGAGACAAAACCAATTTTAGCTTGACAATTAAAAAAGCCTTAAAAACATGCACTAACTCTTGCTTGAAATCCAGATCCTGTCCCAACTTTATCTCTTGCTATCATAACATTATAGAGAACTGCAGCTAACTTCCAAATATGTCTCTGAAAATGTCCAGATCCAGCCTTCCAATTGTAGACTATTATTTCCAATATTGGATTGATTTCTAAACCAGTACATGATTGAGTCTGAATAACTTGTCACCTTTAAGAAAACTGCAAGAGTCATTATAACTTCTTTTTTTGATTCTCTGTCCCACAAGGTCTAAACATAGAGGCAAGGCAGTTTGTCCCATCTGGGATATAGGACATCAAAGGTGGGTCAGGAACATATGTCCAATAGAGCTTCCTCGTCACCCTTGTCAGGGCATTCAGCAAGCTCACAGGTCAGCATCATTTTTTGTCTCAGCAATAGCATGTCTCATCCATAACTCTGGCAGCCACCATGCACCTACAGCATCCTGCAGAAAAACACAAACATGCCCTCTTCCCCATATTAGATACCTGGTCGGGATCATACCATATGCCAGTAAATGGATCCTTCCTTTTCACCTAGGCATAAGTATGCCTAGTTGTAGGGTGCCATAGACACTCAGCAGAAAGTTCCTTAGCATCCAATTTTTTTTTAATTTAAAATAAAAAATAAAAGAGCACGATTTACATAAATTTTGTGGTGTTCGTGAATATACCACCCCATTGTTTATTTTAAGAAGATAGTGTTTTAAAGTTCCACAATACCTTGCCCTTGATGATTATAAGGAATCCCTGTAATCATTTGTTTACAAAAAGTCTCAATGCTGGACTACAATTGCCAGTTCCATTATCTGTTTTTTTTTTAATTGGATATTTTATTTATTTACCTTTCAAATGTTATCCCCTCTCCCCATTCCCCCCCATAACCCCTTATCTCACCCCCCTCCTCCTACTTCTATACTACTCCTGGGCATATATCCAAAAGATTCTCCAACATATAACAGGGATACATGCTCCACTATGTTCATAGCAGCTTATTTATAATAGCCAGAAGCCAGAAATAACCCAGATGTCCTTCAACAAGGAATGGATACAGAAAATGTGGTACATTTACACAATGGAGTATTACTCACCTATTAAAAACAATTAATTCATGAAATTCTTAGGCAAATGGATGGAACTGGAAAATATCCTGAGTGAGGTAACTCAAACACAAAAGAACACACATGGTATGCACTCACTGATAAGTGGATATTAGCCCAAAAGCTCACAATACCTAAAATACAACACACAGACCACTTGAAGCTTTAAAAGAAGGAAGACCAAAGTATGGGTGCTTTGGTCCTTCTTAGAAGGAGTAACAAAATACTCATGGGAGCAAGTACAGAGACAAACTGTGGAGCAGAGACTGGAGGAGGGACTGGAAATGGCCCCACCGGGATCCATCCCATTTGCAGTCACCAAATGCAGACACTGTTGTGGATGCCAGGAAGTGCATGCTGACAGGAGCCTGACATACTTGTCTCCTGAGAGGCTCTCCCAGTGCCTAACATAAACAGAGGCAGATGCTTGCAGCTAACCATTGAAGTGATCACATGGTCCCCAATGGAGTAGTTAGAAAGAAGACTGAAGGGGCTGGCAGCCTCATGGTGAGAGTGACCATACCAAGCAACCAGAGCTCCCAGGGTCTAAACCTCCAGCCTTGGAACACAAAGGGAGGGACCCATAGCTCCACCTGTATAGGTAGTTGAGGATGTCAGGTATCAGTGGAAGAGGAGGCTTGTCCCTGAAGTCTGGACACCCTCAATGTTTTCTTAATGCTTCTCCAGTTATAAGCTAGTAGGTTGCAAAGCATAGGGAAAGTACAATAATTGGGATGTATTTTTTTTTTTGGAAATTTTTTATTGTAAATTTTTTATACATTTCAGATGTTCTCTCCTTACCCCATTTCCCCCCTCCCTCCAAGGAACTCACTATCCCTTCCCCCTCCTCCTATCTCCACGTGGTGTACCCCTTAAATGCATGTTTCTGAGACTGAGTTTTGTAATAGGAATCCAAACCCCTGTTTACGTGTTTTTGGTCAATGAGGACAAAGCTGCCTAAGAGACTGATCCATAATAGCTAAGTTTTTCATTTTCATTTGTACAGTTCTGGGAAAGAAAAACATAAAATTGTTTTTAAGATTAATACAAGTTAGAAAGTTTTATCATCAAATCTTGCAATTTCTTTTCTTTTACACCTAGTTGTATTGGCCTGAAAACTTACAATTATGCTGTAAATTATGAGATTAGGCAATTATGAGATACAATTAGCAGGAACACTCACTATTAAACTTTCCTAAGAATGCCTTATAGTAGGGGCAGTACATGGCTCACAGAGCTAATACAGAGTTTAAATGAACTATTATATGCACAGAGGGAAAGATCCACCCCAAGTAAGTCTCTAATCTTTATCTTCAGTTGTGTACATTAAAATCACATGTGTCTTACTTTCCACAGCATTAATTTCAATCTAGTCATTCGATGATTTAATCATTCTTTTTTAATAAAACCTCCCATATCATCTTTAACGACCAAGGTTTTGTTCCATTTTTATAAAGTTTTATAAGTCAAACAAACTATTTTAATATGGAGAATTTGACATGTAAAACTTATTAAATAGGTTTGTCTAACCAAGAAAGCAAAACAAAGAATTCTAAAGTAGGCAGAAACTCTAGGTGTCAATGAACATCTCCCAGGTTAAAAGAGGTTGTATGAAGGTTCTCAACCCCCAGAAGTTCAGTGGAGGGCCACCAGACACCCATAATTAAAATATTTTATGAAAAAGTGACAGGTGTTGGCATATTTCAGAAGGTTTTTAAGACTCAATGAAAAGATGGCCACCAAAGGAATAAATAGGCCTTCACGTGAATCTTATTAGAACTGTGAGAAATAAATTTGACATTTTGTTATAGACCAAGCAATTAGTATAGCCTATTCTCTACCATGAATGAGCTCCATCTAATCAGTTGATGCCTTGACAAGAACAATGACTTGCCTTCTCCAAGAAGAAATTCTGCAAATACTCAACCTGAAGTTCTTCTCTTTGCTCACAGCTATTCTATTTTCATCAGCTTTTAAGCATGCCAACTTTTAAGTCTTGTAGAAAAATAACAAATAAAACAATTCTCTCTCTCTTTCCCTCCCCCTGTGCTCTCTCTCTCTCTGTCTCTCTGTCTCTGTCTCTCTGTCTCTGTCTCTCTCTCTCTCTCCCCCCGCCCCCATATTATATACCCACAGTACTTCCTGGGCCCTCTGGAGCTGGGGCTGAAAGCTCTAGGATCAGATGTTGCCTATGTGTTCCTGATAGCTTGGTGTGGCAGATTCAGACTGACTCTGAAAATATGTGAAGAAGCATGAGATATAAACCAGCTGCTCTTCAGTGATCAAGATGACTCTGACAGAAACAATTCTTCCTGCTCGATGACCCAGTGAGTAATAACAGAGCTTGCTGGAAAATGGGCTGCTCACAGGCACCCATGCTACGGATATCCCCTTGACAACTAGTCAATAGCTATCCCTTGCAGCAATTCCTTCCCAGTCTTCTGTAATCTCAAAGATGGACAAGGTCGTAGAAGGAACTTTTAAAGATCTCTTAAGAATCTTGTGAGCCTCCTGGACATGCTGTTTCCATCCATGAGAGAAAATTAATAGAGCAGATCTTGGAAGATTCTCCATTGGATCACCACAGTTGCTTTGCTTTTAGGATAGCAACGCTCATGCCCCATTCATAAGAGACAACTATACTATAGACTAGATGTGATTCATCCTTATTCTTAAGCAGCTATATATATAACACTTGAACTGCCAATCGAACACAAACTGCATTGTTCTGAATAACAAGCTGTAAATACCATTTATATATGTGAAGTAACTCTTACTGTCTCCTTCCAAATAAGGTTTAAAATCTATACTGTTTCCTGTCTGTCTCTACTGACAGAAGCTCATATGTCACTAGTGATGTTCACTAGATCTTTACTACAGCTACAATCATATTGATTGTACACAGCTAAATATCAATATGAGGACTTAAGTAATAAGGAAGCAATGAGGGAGAAACTTACAAATGCATGTACTATACAGCTAGACGTACAAATGGACATATGCATAGCTGGCAGAGTTGTCATGTACTGTCTACTATAACAAATCACAGATGTCCTCTGTTATTGGCTGCTTGTGGGTAATCTATATCTTCATTCCTAAAATAATCTGAATCTTAGTGGATAATACATATTTTGATTAGAGTCACAAAAAGTCCATTAAATTTTGGCATTACAAACTAATCTCAGATTCCGGATTCTTTGACACATGCCCCTAGTTTGCAATCATGATTGTGATCTACTTTGCTTCTGCAAGTAAGATTGGTCATTCCACCAAATGCAATAGTATATTTGTGTTTTCGACCTCTGGAAAAGCACACAACCACCAGATAGCTGTCTCAACACTTGTTATCATGTCCATTGGTGAACCTTTCCCCCCAGGAAGTAAGAATTTCCAACCACTGGTATCTAAGTTGTTGGAGATAGATGTAAAAATTTTACAGGTTATTCAGTGAACAATGTGAATACTTATTTCTCTGTTCATCCTCAGATTTCATATATTCATATATGAAATTCATATATTCATATATGGCTATCAGAAGAAATGATATGATAACTTATCATTACTCATTACTAAAAAACCTCTACTCACCAACAAAAATAATGTCAGTTTTAAAGAAGATAGTCTCTAAGCTGTGTGATAATTAAGTTTCAATAGAAAATCACATCACCCTACCAGACCACTTGTTTTAAAATGATGGAGTGAATGAATAAAGCCAGATAATTCTATGAGTAAGACTATATTGGCACACTTCATTGGGGTGAAATGAACACTTGATTTTTGGAAATGTGGTGTAAAAGAAATGATGGTTTAGCATCACCATAAATGGTAATAGTATTTGGAACCTGGCGTGCAACTGTGTATACAGAATATAGTCTGCAGTTTCCAGTGAGAACAATCATTTTCTCATTAGTGGTAGATGTCCACTGATATGACTGATGGTCCTAATTGATAAAGATATCAATAGTGAGCTTTATGTTCATTTCAGTTAATGAAGGGATTAGTCTTTTGTGGTGGTGGTAGCCAGATCAGCCTTGGTGAAGGAAATTACACACTATGGAGCCCACGTCCTAGCATTTGTTTATGCCACTATAGTCCTTTTGTCCCCGTTGGGTTTAATAAAGATAGGTAGATGAATGGTTAAGAAAAGGGATCAATTCATTCCTTTAACCTAGAAGATCTACCCAAAATGAGAACAAAAAGTAGATGATGTTCTTATCCTTTGTTTCACTAGATACTACTTGTAAATGAAGCTAGGATTGTTTACTGGTAGGTGGAGACATATCTGCATGTACACTCGAGTGTGTTTTTGACTAGAGTTAATGCAGAGTAAGACAATCTCTGAGGCATGCATGCTCCTGCAAAGACCACACAAGTATAAACAGAGATGCCCAAAGATATAAGCGTTACCACTATTTGCGGTGCTCTTGTAAACCTCACTTGTCTGAGTCTAATACTGGTATAGTTGCAGATCCAGCACAAGAAAGCAGCCTGTGGGACCTTTTCTTGAAGCCTCTCCTTTATTTGTCCTAGGGGGTTTTTGTTACTATTAAAATATTTCATGTTTATACTGGGGGGAATTATGATCTGAATGTCTTTAATTTTGCCATGTATTCCTGTATGTTAGCTTACTGTAGAAAAAGCCATCCACCGGCATCCACTGAGCCCATTTTCATGTTCACTTCTTTACTGGAGACTATGTAGACAGTTTTAAGTAGTCATTTTTTATATTACATGCTCATTTTAAAGGCCCATATGCCTCACTCATCTCCATTTTTTCTTATCTATTTGTCTTTTCCCTCATCGCTCCCTGAAGCCATCCAACTACAGATAACTTTAATATATTACAGGTTTCATGAATATATAAACTATCTTTGATGTATGGATCACATATATGTATATATATAATACTCACACATATACACATCCTATATACTAGTATCATCTATAGTTTCATTTAATTTCAAAACACATTGCCTAAGACTGAAAAAAAAATGATTTTAACTATTTCTACAAGATAAAATAGCCAGCAGGATAGATAACTCCAAGTTGTATTCAGTTAAATTATGGCTTGTCCAGTGTTTCTCAGGGAGATTTCTCTTTGGCACTGCACTGGCTGTAATGCAATCAGTATAACACACTGATCTATCTATCAGCTCTGAGCAACATTCTATCAACCCATATATTTGAAGAGAGAATTCAATGTAGAAGAAAAAGGCATTAAAGAGTTACAGGAGCTGAATTTTGTGTTCCTCTGAATTTCTCTGCTGATCTCCTTACTGTGATAGCATTACAGAGGCAATTAGTTCAGGTGAGTGCATTCCTAATGAGTGAGATTTCCATTGAGATCAGAGGAACATGATATAGGTTGTTCACCTTTCTGTCCTTCAGCAAGTGAGAATACAGCTAAAGGTAACCATCTGTAAGTGAGGATGAGGGCATCCTCAGAAATTAGATCTGTTGGTGCCTTGGTCTTGGGTACCCAGCCTTGAAAATGGTGAGAAATTATTGTCTGTTGCTTAATCCATCCATTCCACTGGATTCTGTTATAGAATCCTGACCAAAGACAAAGAATCCAGGCTACCTGTTTATACAAACTGTTTATGACTCCTGTTCTATGTTCCTATAAATATCTCTAAATGTACTCGGTGAAGAGAAATACCTCATCACACATACATAGAGATGGCTTTGTCTGTTAGATATGAATGTACTCAGGTAGGCTTTACATTCATATATGTCCCATGTATTTGTTCTCTCCTCTGGGGTCTTTAAGGTCTTATAGGAAATACAGCATGTGTAACATCAAAGCTTCAAAATGTCCTCTGTTCAAGGAGGATGTATATTATATATTATTTAAGAATCCTTTCAGGTTTATGAAATATTTGTATTTGTTATTTAGTAAAATATGAAATAAATTGTGCCCTGTAATTTAAAAAGTAAATCTGCATTGTCAAAATAACAAGATTAAAATGAAGTACACTGATGTCTTAAAGGAAATCCCCTTCACCATCAGCAGAGGTGAAAGCAGGAAACCATCAAAGCAGGAGTAACGTGGCGGGAGGTTAAAAGTTTGTGAGAAACAACATTTGCTTTTATACTTGATTCTACTTGTCTTGCCAAATAATATATTAAGAACTTTGAAGAGATATTGTGGCACAATGTATGATGCTTTCTCCTTTGGAATTTCTATTCTAAATCCAGACAAAATAGATTCAGTAACTTTAAAACTACTTTATTTAAATTTAGCTGTCTAATACTCTGGTGTTACACTCAGGACTAACCACAAGAAGAAAATTTAACCTGTCTACTTGTTATGTAATCTAAAATAAGAATAATATTGGATAGTACAAATCTATCTCACATTCTTGAGGTAGGAATTTCTTCTTGGGTCAAGTGTACAGGATAGACTAACTTAGTGAAAACAGTTCAAAAACAAAAAATGTAAGCAAAAAGGGAAACTATTGGGATAATGATCAATGGTAAGGAACTTCCGAGCAGTAGCGAGGACATACATTCAATCATGGAGGAGTAAATTTGTAGTATCAGAAAAGTTTTGTGTGTGTGTGTGTGTGTGTGTGTGTGTGTGTGTGTGTATGTGTGTGTGTGTGTGTATGTGTGTATGTGTGTGTGTAGAAACCAAAACCCAAAAAAGAACCACAAAAAAACAAAACGTACCAAAACTAAGATGCTAAAAGAATAAAAAACTAAACCAAACCAAACCCAGAACAATATGAACGATTGCAAAAGATTCTTCACTGAACTGTGTGTTGTGCAGCCTCAGTCTCCCCCCATGCACACACACACACACACACACACACACACACACACACACACACACATACCTGCACTTGCACATGCCCATGCCCATGAACAGGGTACCCTTTAAGGGACAAGAGAAAAGATAAGCTGGTAGTAGCTGTTGAGAACAGCTTTATGAAGCTCCAGAACTGAAATAAGTACTCTGTTTTGACTAGGAAAGAGAGGAAAAGGAACCAAGAGAACAAGCACTACAGCAGCAGATGCAGCACCTGTTGGGAAGCTCAGCTATTCACTTTAGAAAGAACGATCGATGCATGTGAAACACCACTTACTGATACAGTTTTACATTCTGGATAACTTTTCCTGCTTCTAAACCTTCGTCCTCTTGCTTGCTGTAATTTGGGGTCTCCCTTATTACATATAAAGCATTTACTAAACAACCCCACATTCTGCCCAATAGGTTGATCTCTATACACCACTGCTTTTTCGGAGACACTGACTAGTTTTCTCGTTTGTCTTTCAAGACCAAAAGCCAAGTATGTCAGTTTCCTCATCTGTGAAAGGAAAGAATCAACTGTCTAAGACATAGAGGTGACATTGATTAAAGGATTCATGATTCCTGTAAGTGTTTGGTGGGTTTTGGTACAGAGTACATATTGTAAGATATTTTAAAATCATTGCTTAAACAGTTGATTTAATTTTCAAAAGTGTTACTGAAATAGAATGTCTGAAAGTTAAGTAAACGACTCTGTTTTGAGTTCAAAGTCAAATGGGCAAATTATTGTAAAGTGGGAATAGGTAACCTTGGCACACCTCAATAAAAATGTGATGAAATAAAATGGTAACATGTATCATTTCTATTACTTTATACTTCTTCCTTCAAATACCCCAGTTCCATTTTTCAACATATTTAAATTATAGGTTCTACATGCTTATTTCCCTGACAAACATCCCAAACCCCAAGGGATTACTTGGAAATCTTTCAGCAAGCACACTCATACTAAACAGTGAAGCAGAAAAATTAGCCATAGGCTTAACTGTTCCAGTTCACATTCAGTGTCCCTGATAAGGAAACAGGTTCTCTGACTCTCTTCTGCAGCTGCTGCTAAGACTTCCTTCAGCATGATAAGGAGAATTCTTCTGTAAACCTTACAGGCCAATGATTGCCTTTGTTACATATGTTGACAAGCCGGGAGCCTTTATGAACTAGAGTTGATGAAATACATGAATTATTCAAAGGGGACAGAGAATTAAAAGTTAGTGTTTAAAGGTGCTGGGGTATTTCTTTTCAATTTTCAATATGTTACTATTTAATTTTCTTTGATATTGTCACTTCCATATTATGTCCGATAGTGGAGTATCCACTGATGGGAAAATTTAACCCTCCAAATAGTGTTACAAATAAGGTTCTTGCTTCTTCATGCTTTCCCCCTTTGCACAAAGGTTTACTAGAAGCAATCCGTTCTCTTTCAGGTAAGCTAAGCCTCTGTTTGATCCAAAATTTAGCCTTATATCATATATACACACAGGACAAACAGACTCAGCAGGTTCTGTTTATATGTTTGTTCATATATCCATACATATATGTATATAAAAATAATGATCAAAACAAAGGCTATTAATTTGAAAGTGAGGGAAGATATGAAAGGGTTAGAAGGAGAGGACCTCAAATTCATTGTTTTAATAGCTGAGTAATATTCCATTGTATAAATGTACCACATTTTTTGTATCCATTCCTCTGTTGAAGGGCATCTGGGTTCTTTCCAGTTTCTGGCTATTATAAAAAAAGCTGCTATGAACATAGTGGAGCATATGTCCTTTTATGTGTTAGAGCATCTTCTGGATATATACCCAGGAGTGGTATAGCTGGGTCCTCAGGTAGTGATATGTCCAATTTTCTGAGGAACCGCCAGGCTGTTTTCCATAGTGGTTGCACCATCTTGCAATCCCACCAACAATGGAGGAGTGTTCCTCTTTCTCCACATCCTCGCCAGCATCTGCTATCACCTGAGTTTTTTATTTTAGCCATTCTGACTGGTGTGAAGTAGAATCTCAGGTTGTTTTGATTTGCATTTCCCTGATGACCAAGGATGCTGAACATTTGATAAATTCTTATATAAATGGATGGAACTAGAAAATATCATCCTGAGTGAAGTAACCCAATCACAAAAGAACATACATGGTATTCACTCACTGATTATTGGATTGTAGCCCAGAAGCCTGAAATACCCAAGATTCAACTCACAGACCACATAAAGCTCATGAAGAATGATTACCAAGTAGTGGGGGCTTCAGTCCTTCTTAGAAGGAGTAACAAAATACTCAAGGATGCAAATATGGAGACACAGTGCAGGACAGAAACCGAAGGAGAGACAGACCATTCCACCTGGATATCCATCCTATGTGCAGTCACCAAAGGTAGAGTTCGATGTGGATGTCAGGATGTACATGCTGACAGGAGCCTGATATAGCTGTCTCTTTAGAAGTCTGCAAGAGTCTGACATACTCAGAGGCAGATGCTCACAGCTAACCATTAAACTGATCATGGGGTTCCCAATGGAGAAGATAGAGTGAAGGCTGAAGGAGTTGAGAGGATTCGCGACACCATGAGGAAAGCAACAATCCCAACCAACCAGAGCCCCCAGGGTCTAAACCACCAGCCTGGGAGTGCTTAGGGAGGGACCCATGGCTCCAGCTATATATGCAAGGGAGCTATATATATAAGTGGGAGAAGAGATCCTTGGTCCCATGAAGGCTGGACATTGGGGGGGGATATTCGAGGGTGGGGAGGTGAGGTACAGGGGAGGGTGGGTGGGGGCACACCAATGTGGAGGCAGGAGGATGGGGGAAGGGATAATGAGTTCCTGGGAGGGAGGGGGGAAAATGGGGTAAGGGGAGAATATCTGAAATGTAAAAAAAAAAAATTCCAATTAAAAAAAAAAAAAAAAGAAGGAGAGGACCTTGGAGACTGGAGGGGAATAGAGTAGGGGGAAAGTGATATAATTCTATTTTAATTAAAAATTCTGCCTAGTGATATGTTGAAGTAATTGTCTTTAAATTTACTTCTTCTTCTCTCTTCGTCATTAATTACTGTATGTTTTATTCCATCAGCCATTTTATTATTTTTTAAATGTGAAACTGGATTGCAGATAGCAAATCTTTCCTTTAGAGAAAAAAATGAATACACCTATCTCTTCAGCATTCTCATCTCAGACATCAAGTCCTAGGACATCTATATTAGTTTAAATATCATCACATAACAGTATCTTTCTAAGCCATTGAAAACAAATTAGCTAACTAAAATAATAATAAAATATGTATTGAAATAATATTACATAGCTCATAGAGTCAAAGCAAAAATTAAACATTCAATCTCAACTAGAGCAGGGGCAGGGAAACCTCTACTGACATTGTGCAGCAGAATAAAATCAGCCTCAGGCATTTGATTCTTAATCTTGTCATTTCTTCCAAAAGTTCAAATTATAGGCAAAATGCATCACATTGCTGGATTAGCTTTAGCTAACTACCCCTCAGCCTGTACACAGCAAATCTTTTCTCTGTTTTCTAACAGAAAAATACACCTCTGTTAGAAAGAAACAATTCCCTTTTCTGGAAGGAAGGGAATTGGAGTTTAGATGAACAAAATCCATAGAGAACCATTCAAGGATACACATCCCTTGTGTCTTTGAATTTGTATCATGTTCATGATGTCTCTGTCCTTGTGCTTGCTCTAGAACCTTTATAGCAATACAAATATACATTTAAGAATACTATGTATACAACTTATAGAGTGTTAGATTGTACATATCATCTTATAATTCACATATTGCCATCATCAGAGAATGTCTACCTAACATTTCAGGATTATGCACCACTTTTGTCACCAGGGAGTAGAGAAAAGGTTTTTCTTTTTAGGAAAAAAAAAAAAAAAAAAAAAAGAGTGCCTGCCTAGTTACAATGAGATGGTCAGTAGTCAATGACCCTGTATTTGCATAAAAACTACCTCCTCTGATAAATAAGCTTTATGGAGGTACTCTATGTCTAGTGATTGAATGATCAAGGGAGGCAACAATAGTATGCAATTTGATCAAAATCACACTCATTTCAGACAAAGATTCTATTAGAAACACATATTGTTTGATCAGAAATTTAGTGCTATTTGTATTTTGGACACAACATCATGTATTTACAGATAACATGACAGTTTGGCTAATTCAGGTCTTGCAAGATTAATATGGTCAGCACAGCTGCCAAGTGAAAATACTCATCTTTGTGAATTTGCTACTGACATCCGGGAACCTAACCAGTCCAAGTACAGGTTTCTAATTCATCCTTCCATTTCCACAAGCCAATCTTTAACTGTATAGTTCTGTATGTATTGGTCTGATAAAAATAGTATTGTCACACACATATGAACAATATAATAAATATTGTCAGGTGTGTAAGATGTTCCTTAAATTCCTAACATAGATTTTATTCCAAATTATCTCAAGAAAGTAATATGGCATTTCTACACATTTATTATAACTGGTTTTATTTCGTTCATTTTCTCTGGACTCTTTCTTGGTGCCTAGATTCAGTCCCTTCTCATGTAGAGTTCTTTGTCATGAAGCCTCGGGACTTATTTAGGTTCCTAATTGAAGATCACTGGAATAGATTCAACTAGGGAAAAATAAGAATTTAAAGCTCCTGCTGTTCTTTGAAATGAGATTTAAGCCTCTTACCTATGTGATTTGCATTTCAACCTGGTTGGGGTTTATTATATAGTAGGTGCATATAAAATAATTTTCAAATGGTAATTTTCAAATTATCCCCAAGCATAATATTTATAAATTAGTTTATTAATAGATAAATTAGAACAAAGAACTCTAAACCTTTTAAATTGTTGACCTTGGTTTCAGAAATACCACAATTTCAGATTTTCATCAGTTTCATATTCCATTCACTCCATAAACTAGTTTATTATAAGCAAGTCATTATTTTGCATATGTATTCCATTGAGAATTACCTTTTCTTGAGTACTTCTACTCATTGCTGAGTAATCTTGACATTTTAAAAGATACAAATATTAAGAATGAAAAAAGCGGTACTATTACAGGCATATACCAGAAAGGTTTTGGCAATCTTGTGCTTTATGTGACTTGAATGAACAGATTTTAATCTAGAAAATACATCATGACCATGGAGACTGGGACTGGCTCATCATGGAGAGAAGCCTGGATTTGCTCAATCACTTTTCTAGTTCTGAGTACCAAATCTATACCCAATAGCTTCCCTATTCCTTATGTCTTTATTAAAGAAACTATGAAACTTGGTTTACACTTAATTTCCAGTACATCTAGCAAAAATGAAAAGAAACACCAGATTCCAGGTAGCATTGAATGATGTGTGATTCATACTAAAGCATGCATTTCAAAGCTGCTGTGCTCCAAGAGCATTACATGAAAAATGAATGTGAACACTTATTCATAACTTAAAATTTAATAAATATGTTTTGGCATCACTGTGGGCATGTGGAATATCATTGAGAAGAAGAAAAGACAAGAACGATTCTCACTATTTTCTCTTAGCATCCTGAAGTACATTTATGTAAGTTTTATGTTGAAGGACATTACCTTAAAGGGGTTTGATGGTTAGCTTGGGCGAGGTTTTAATGTTCTGTATGCTATCAATTCTAAACTCAATTCATCCTTATTGGACCTTCAAAATTATTTATTATTGTTTTGTTTTATTGGGACAGGGTCTTGTTATATGGCTAGGTATAGCCACAAAATATTCTTCCTCTCACCTCAATCATTTTGTGTGTTGATATAGATGCATATCAATCATGCACAGCTTCTTACTGGATCATTGAATCACACCCTCATAAATCTTTCCAAAATTTACCCTATCACCCCACAGCCCTAACCCTGGTTTACTTTCTATACTGTTCTTGTTTATATGAACCTCATATCTGCACCCAATCTTTCCTCATCTAATTTTCAAACTATATGACTTGATTTAAGGATAGTATCAATTAAAATGAAACCAAGAGACTCAGTTCTCAGATACTGTAAAATAGTAGCCATTGTGGGCATAGCTAATGTTAATTAAATATATGTGTATGTACAATGAATGAATTTTACAATATAGTATGTAGAATGGATGAGTTTGGTTGTCTTCTTTCCAACATGAAGACTACAAGTAATAAATTTATAGGAGTGAATTCCATTAAATAAGTAAACATTTAAACTGCCTTTGCCATCAAAAAACAGCTACATAAGATTTTAGATAAGATCACCTAGTTTATACCACAGGAATTTCACTGTCTATATGCATCTCACAATTGTGGTGTTATATACCTCAAGTATACAGAATACAATTATTTTTAAAAAACATAATGACTTCTAAGGGAGTTTCTGAATTCCTTTAATCCAAGACACATTCATTTCCCAATTGCTAATGAAATTTATGTTGCATGAATGTCTACCTAAAATCCTGCCATTTGGTTTCTAGAAAAGATGATATTTAATTTATGTTCCACAAAATGTCCCAGACACTGGTAAGCACAATTGAACAATCAATGATGATTAACCTAGTTTTTAGTAATATTGGATAGTCCTCATGGAACTATAATTTCATGATACAGAGACATCTCAACCAATCATCCTTAGAAATCAGAAAATGATTCTGTTTCCCATGATGTGTTTTCCATGGGGTAAAGTTGTGTTGCTTGTAAAATGCCTCTTAAATACCACTGAAATGTTTTGTTGAGAAGTTGCCTTGAGGGCCATAAGAAAATGTTACCAAATTGTATAAGGCTCTAAGACAAATCCAAGTTTATCTCTAAACGTATGCTACACCTACAGAGTTAAAGCATTTGTTAAACAGAAGCCTTCACCTTCCATACAAGCTTATGACACCCAATGAAAATAGCACATTGAATATGTAGTGACTGAAGAGAGCTAAGGAAACTCTGAGTGAGTAAAGTCCTGAATGAATGTGTATTGTTTACAAAGACCAAAGCCTTGGACTCGTGGAAAATTGGCAAAGCTATTCCACATATATGTCAGGAGCAAGAGGGTTGGCAAAACTTTCCTCGGGGGTCTAAATGAGAGCAAAGGACTAGTGTGTGCAAAGACTAAGAACAGCAGCTTTTTAGTACTCTTAAGACTACTCTACTATGGAGATCTGCTGTCAAAATACCCAAGGGCTTGAGTTGCTGGTAGTAGTAGATGCTGTTCATTAAAATGAGCACATCCCCACTGATCTCAGCTTTTCTGTGCATGTCTGTGTTCCATGCTTTCTTTGTTCCTTCACCATCCCTAGTCAGTGTTCCAGAACCCCAGACACACATGTCATGATGAATAACTATTTGCAATTTTTGAGCACTAAGCATGTGTTCAATTTTAGTGTTCAGACTTTTAGACATTTAAAATAATAACCATGTGATAGGATAAATCACTAAACTTGTAGTATTTTGTAGTAGAGAGAAGAAATTGCTAGTGACTTATACTATCCAGAACTCAACTGCTTTTTACAAAATTTAGTTTCACTCTATGTCTTCTGAGTTACCTTTAGTTCATAACTACTTATAGTTTTCAATTTCATAGCTGAGGACTAAAACTGTCGTGGAGTTACAGTTTCTTAAATAGAACATACATATTTAAATTTCTATTTCTATTTTCTGCTTCCAAAATTCTAAGGGTATGATATAAAATTCCACAGTGTGAATCTCTATACCTTCAGCTTACCACCACCCCTCCCTTCGAAAACTTTGCCTTCTTGCCATCCTAATTATTAGTTCCTTACTATGCTGTTCATTCCAATAAAATACATTATAAACCTAGACGTTTGATCTCAGAGTCCCACGTGGTAGAAGAAGCAAATTGACTCCATACTGTACCCACCTATTCACACATGTATGCATATACACATAAGAGTTTATAAGTAGTAATTAAAGAATAAGATACAGCTAATAATAAAGGCACACACACACATATGTGACATAAATAAATAAAATGATATTTAAACTAAACCATTAAACATTTAAACAGTCAATGGCCTAGCCTGCCATTATGTGATGTACTTCTAGTTTCAATAGTCTGAAACTATTGAAATATTACAATTGTCAAGTGAGACGGTATCTTGAACTTTAGTCATAGGTTACAAGCTCCTAGAGGTTAAACTATGCTTAGAAGTGTAATGTCCGACAACCCTATGCATTGTAATCAGGGTTAGTCTTTTTAAGAATTTACTGTTGACTGTTTTAAGACTCTGTAATGCAACATTTGATTCTTCACAAGCATAAAGCTTATGATTAAGGAAAGAGCACAAAGTAGTGACAAGGATTATGTAACTAGTTGGTAAGTATTTAAGCAGAGTTGACATATGCAAAGAAATTTAAAGCTTGTTTGAGTAGATCCTACTCCAGGAAAGAGCTATGGGAACAAGGCATTAGAATCCTTATGGTGGTTACAAGTGTGTGTAGAAGAGAAAGATCTGGAACATATAAAAGAGAAAACTATGAGGAAACTTTAAATACAATACTGTAAAGAATTCATAACACAGAGTATCATTGTAACATGGGAATAAGTGAAGTGAAATTTCTACACTGAATGGAGCAGTCAGCATCCACTTACAAATACCAGTGACTTCCACAAGTACGTGGGGGTGATCAACACTTTTAAATGTGATTATTCTAGTGGGTTGAAGAATAAAAGTGATTAAAGTCAAAACCAGTAAACTCTGGGGATAAGGAAGCACAGGACAGACTTTCACCTAAAATCATCCTGACACACTCAAGTACACCTTAACATACATTTCCATGATGACCCAACAATGTCCAGACATATAGAAATAACACATGTAGTAAGGCAAACAAACAGAAATAAAAGCAGACAAATGCATCATGTTACTCTCCTTGATGGTGTTCTGAAACAGGCCATAGATTCCAACTGAGACATTAGATGGAGTGAAGACTAGTCTTCACAATGGAGACAAAAATTTAAAAGAATAAAATAAGGGAAAGGGGGTTATTAGGTCTGCAAGTAGTCAATTCTATTTATACTTATCTTAATCAGACCTATAATTTTGTCTTAGATGTTTTTATTAATGACAATTGCTTTTAATCTGTCATCTTTAAATTAACCTTATCCTGCCTGAACTCTCAATAAAGAGATATGTTATTTAGAAACTATAAGCAAGGGTATAATTCTGGACTAAATTAGGAAGAGAAGAATTTCACATACATGCCTATGTAAGTAAACAAGAATCTTCCTGATGAGGAATACAAAGGCCAATGTCAAAAACAAGAAGAAACATAAATGTCATCCAATTAAGAGAGAAACCAGTGTGTGGGAAAGTGTCTGAGTAATTAGTAGACCTGGAGATATCTCAGAAATGACAGTTCCAAGGGAGGAAAAATTGATCTCTAAGAATTGAAGAGTAGAGGGTTAGAGAAAAAAAATCAGAAATGCAAAGAGAAAAGAGAATCAAATTAACTATAAAGTGAAAAGGAGCATCTTCAACCTTCATCTTGTGGTTTCATGGAAAAGCCATGGAAATAAAAATGTACAACCCAGAGACCTAGAGCAAGCATAGGAAGCATGTAGGAGATAGGAGTATTCCTTCCTGTAGCTCCTTAGAGATTTCAACCTTCAACATGCTCTGCTGTAGCATAACATCTATTACAATGATATTTCCATATTCAGTCTGTCTCCAGGTAACCATTTTGAATACACACTGATTATACAAGCTATGCCTCTATGAAGCGATTCCTACCTGTGTTTCTGCAGATCCAATCTGTGATATAATTTAACATTCTAAAGCATAGAACATTTCTAAAATCTGAGGAAATAATTATTAATAGCAACAGAGATTATGCTGGTCTTTAGTTGCCTTAAGACTTTGTGAAGAAGGCTTGCTGTTGCATGTAGGAGCAAGAGGCTATGAGAAACACATATTTGAATTTGACCTCTCTGGTTCAAACTATTTTTCTATCTAATAACTCAAGGATTAATGCTATTTAATTTTGCAAAATGTATCCATGACATATTCCTTATACTTTCTTTTTATCCTTTATGTTCTTTGCGTATGTGGGTATATATAGGGTATTAGTGTACATGCACATACATGTTGTGTTCCAGACATGTGTGGAGTGCAGAGACCAGATGAGGACATCAAGTGTCCTTTTCTCTTGATCTCCAAATTGTTCTCTTGAGAATAAATCTCTAAATGGAATTTAGCATTATTTTTGCTAGGCTGTATACCCACTACATCCAAGTAGTGTATCTAACTTCAATAGACTCTAGCATGGACTCAGCCATACTTGGCTTTTAAGAAGGTGCTGGGGATCCAAGCTCTGGCCTCATGCTTGTATATCAAGCTTTTTACCTACTGAACCATCATTCTGGCCTTTCTGTTTTTCTTTATCCTGTGTAATGATGTGCACTATAGAACACACTAATCAATGGACATGGGGAATATATATCTATGTATAATTTTTCTCATATCATTAATTTAGCATTTACTTTAGACTTAACAGTAGTAACTTTGTATTATTGTCCTGCTACACAGTTTTAGGTATAAGGGATTATTCAATAAATTATCAGTTAAAATGCCTAAACGTTAAGTACATAATAAATGATGAAGCTACAGTTAAAAGGACAATATGGGTTATATTTATTCACAGGTTCACTGTACAACAAAGAAAATTTTCATTAAGTGTTAGCATTGGCATATGTGTACTAATAAAACATCTACCACTAATAGCTTATACAGCAATTAGTTTCATGCTCAAACATGGTGAGTAGATATAATTTTCAAATCATCTGAATATCTATGTGACTCTAATCTGCTTTGAGAAAGCAGAAACAGCAATGGTCTACAAAAGACAGAAGGCCCTGTCAGCTATTTCTTTTGTCTTCTCTGACTGCACATTGTCAAGTTCGATTGGTCCAATGGCTCAAATGAAAATCACTAAATGGAATGAGACGCCTGTTGGAATGTTTCTTGAGGACTTAGACATGGCAGGTGAGCAGCAATGAGATTAAAAAAAAAAAAACTGTACTCAAGTAAAAACAAATTGAGCAAAATAAAGAATATAAAATGATTTACTTGTATAAGATTTAAAAGACATTTAGAAATTCTAAAGAAAAGAGAAGATATATGCACAGGGTGAAAGGAAAACATGGTGTCCTCATGAAATACAAAGGTGATCATCTATCTGCTAGTGTTTTATGCTCCAACTCTGATCTTTTCACTTTGTGCCTATTCATCTTTGTTTATTATTTTAATTACAGTTTCTACTTCTCTATCCTCCAATCTCTCCAATATGCCCCTCCTTATTCTCCTTCAAATTTATGGCCTATATTATCAATTCAATTATTATTGCATACATATCTATATGTATGTATATTATGTATATGTATGATAATATACATATATTCTGTGTTTGTATGTATACATGAGAGTATATATACACGCTGAATTTGTATGTATACTCATATACATGAGAATATATAGATTTTTAAATATAATCTGTTCAGTCCATACAGTGTATCTCCACTTTTGAGCACCCACCTCCTGCCTCCAGTTACCAGCTGACTTTCACCTCAAGTTTTCAAATGAATACTAAATTTTCTGTGACATCATCACTCATATTCCTCTGAAAGAACTATTCCATATAAGGCATGTGTTTCTGTTGGCTGAGCCATTGTTTTGGAGTGATGTAATGCAAATGTTTCAAGATTCAGGGTGTGGTTGGGATTAATTACACCATTCATTTAGTACATGACTTTGAAAAGTTATTAAGTCTCAATTTTTCTCATATATGCATGGTATCCATTTCATGCAGGTACGGTAAAGATTTGAAAGGTTTTAGACACTGAGATGTATACCGTCTTCAACAACTACCAGTATGCTACTGATTATGAACGAGACATGAAGAAGGCAGTATCCCACATTTATGTGACCATTTCTTGATGGCAGAAATGATTGAAATTAAATAGTAGTTTGTGTGCAATAGCTGCAAGAATTTTAAAGGGACATGAGTCCTTTGAAAGGTAATGCATCCCTTTCATTTACTAAAGTTTAGATTGTACTCACAGAAGTATCAGAATGCAATGATTAATCCACCCCCATGAAATTTATATTTTTAGAGAAAAACTCATGTTTTGGTTTAACATATGCCCACACACTTCAGTGTTAGGCTACATAGCCTGGCATTTAAAATCCCATATCAAAAACTTCCTTGGTAGCCTGATGTAACAAGGTTCATTCAGTCATTAGAAAACACATAATCAGAAAGAGTGAAGTTTAATGAGGTGACATTTAAAGATACTTAAGTGTAATTTCCCCATTTGTTCCTTGCCTGCACTCAGGTAAAAATAAAATGCAAATTCTAAAAGATTGATAATTAGATACAATGTTATTTCCTTCTTGGAACATTAGTGTTCTAAGACAATTTGTCTTGAATTGGTTTTCCACCTTCAAAGAAACAAATGTTATCCTTGATTTTATGGACATTATGTACTTTTTTATAAACCATAAAAGAAAGAAAGAAATCTAGTGTTAATTTAAATCCAATTTAAATGAATGCTTTTGAAACTTGGGTGTGTATGCTAGTCACCTGAGGATATTGTTACAAATGCATTCACTGCTTCAGTACTTCCCAGGTTATGTTGACCACACGCTGAACAATGAGATCCCAAATTATGCTAACTTCTTACAGACACAAAACCACTAAGCCCATGCTTTAAAATTGATAATTTTCCCCTTGGCACCTTGAATAAATTCATCATAAAATTGCTTAATTTGATGCTTTGGTTGAAAATTTCAAATGACTATTATAATGTTTCAAAGTTTAAATACCAATGGTTTTAAAAGGAGATGATTCACTTCAGTCTGCATGCAGAAAGAGACTCTATGATTTTAGCAGAATTTTGTGTTCCTATGTAGTTTTGGTTCCTCTTTGTACTCATCATGTTTCTAATCTATACAATCATTAGTTAATTCACATAGTGAAGGTAGGATTATTAAGGTTTATACTTTATCTGCCATACCAAAAATTACTTTTGAGGAGAGATGGGTTCTAAAATACTTATGAATGATCACTTTAATTCCAAAGATTTTCCAAATCATTTTTAAATATCAAAGGGACATAGTATCTAAGAAACAGTATCCTGAATGAAAAGGAAATGGCTGTCTAGAATGGTGTGATGATTATCTAGCTGGATCTGCTATATTGCACAGGATAAGAAAGCAGCAGGCTCTAGTCTGAAGGACGTAACATTCAATGGCATTAATGCTTGTGAAGTGAACATGCCTTTTTAGCATAACTTATGAGGCTTGCCCAATCTGAACTACCTGATCACTGTGTTTTCTCATAATCTATTGATAATTCCACAGACTGGTTTTGCCAGTAACAATTCTCTGCATGCAGTCCCTGCCCTTCGTACATTTTGTTTCCTGGCATTTACCAATACCACTTGTCTACAGAAGTCTCTCTCCTGTTCCTTGAAGACCTCATTTCATCTTTTCCAGCTAGAATAGGGTAACTTCCCACCACATATTCTTCATTTCTTTGACATGTATAAGCATTTACATCACAGCGTGAATTTTTTTTTTTTTTTTTTAACAATAGGGACTAGCGAAGAAGTGTTCTGGCAAAGTCATTCGTATACTGTAATGCCAACAACAGTATATTATAATTGAGGCTTTTTATCAACTTTCACTTGGTACAAAACACATTAGGACTTATAAGCAATATACTCTTTGAACATTGAGTCAAAAGCTGAAGAATTCTCATAGACAGAGATAAGAATATCCTGTACAAAAATCCAATGAGGAATCTTGAATTGCATCTAGGAGAAGAATATTAATTTAGCCCAAATTAGGTGATATCCAAACAACGAATAAATAATACTAATATAGCAATCTGCACATAATACCAAACTAATGTTTATATTTTAGTTTAAATAAAATTAATATACAAAATTAGAAGTGCATGAAATGTTAACATCAGAAGAACTTGCGTGGTGGGTCTAATATCCAAACATTCTATTGTCTAGAAAAATGTTTCTGCAAATCTAAAATACCAAAAATTTAAAATTTACTCTGAACAAATCAAGGTCTCAAGCCAGGTTCCCTAAACTCATCTGATCATTATGTAAATATGTACTAAACATGCCTAACATGTAACAGAAGTTCAAATATCTTTACATGACTAACACAGTACATGATGGTTTGGTATTTCAGAGGCTGTCACTAAAGTCACAGTTGAACAGGCCAAGCATGGTGTCAGTGCCGCAGCCTGAAGACCACAGTTTAGGACAGATCAGACAGCAAGTTTTCTTCCTATGCTAACCTAGGAATGGACTTGTCGTTTGGTGAATGGTTTCCTTCAGCAACAAATTCCATACTAGGGACAGGATTTAAGTAAACAACAGAGCAGAAAAATATCACTAGATCACAGTAGATATAAAAGTTCACGTCTAATGTTAAATAAATAATACAAAATTATTTTTAGTGGATAATATAACTCAGGTGTTGAGATGACATGCAAGTCGTTTGGCAGAAAGTGAGCAGATTGTTGTGGGGCAAGAACAGCTCTCTACAGTGAGCATCTACAGAAGCAAAGCCAAGCTGTGTTCCTACTAGGTACTTTAACAATGACCCCTAGAAATTTGTGTTTTCCTCAAAGTGCAACAAAACTTGTAAGTATGATGATGGCTATATATTTTTGCAAAGAGAGTCTTAATATTCACCTAGCAAGAATTCCCACTGCTACCACATTCTCACTTAGCCAGAGAGAGTTGTTCATACAGGTCTGAATATCCATCCAACAGGAAACCATGCTGCTAGCATATTCTCCTTGGTCCTGGAAGATTTATTTGAATTACATCTGTAATGTTGGAAACTTCAGAAAATGATTCTTATTTTTCTCCTAAGTGGAAAATCTCGATGGGATTTTTACTACAACTTTTCATTTTCATTTTAGAACAACTTTTAATTGTAAAACAATTTAGGGCTAAATAACAGAATCTTTGTATGTTCCTAAGATATTTTTATTTTTGAAGTTACTAGAAGAAATACTGTAGACCTGACATGTTTTGTTCTTGTGGAAAAATAGCATAGCAGTTTAATTAAACTAATACTGAAGTCTAAGTCATTTATTAAATTCTATATTAATCATACTAATATAATTTATTTACTTTCAAAATTTTTATGAATGCACTGCTTGTGCACTACAAAAAGTATAGTAGAAGGTCCTTCCTTCCTTCCTTCCTTCCTTCTTTCCTTCCTTCCTTCCTTCCTTCCTTCCTTCCTTCCTTCCTTCCTTTCCCTTCTTCCTTCCTTTCTTTCTTTCTTTCTTTCTTTCTTTCTTTCTTTCTTTCTTTCTTTCTTTCTTTTCCAGATCCAGTGATGGGCATCTGTTTCCTTGATTTTGAAGGTACAATTTCTTTCAGTGTTCGTCTCCCTACCTTATTCAACAAGCATGGTGAATCTGACTGGCTCTGGGAAGGTGCACAGCTATCACCCAGATAATGATCCTAACTGGCACTTTCCCTAGTACTACCTAGTGCGTGCAAGTTCCAATTGTGGCTATATGTTGCTACATATGGTTTTTAAGAGCTCAGTGATTCCCAGTTATTGTTGGAAGCAAGCACTGAGGCAGATAGGCAATGGTTGAGATGGGTACATTCTTGATACAGTTTTTGCTACTGTGCTTCAGAATATTGAAGAGCATTCTTGTGCTAAAATGGATTTTTCTAAATTCCTTTACTATTTTTTTGTAGAAAAGTCATGTAAAAATAATTTTAAATTATTTAGAGCTTAGAAATCTCCTTGGCTCCTTTGGTGAAATTTTAATGAGTTTCATACAAAAACATGACATCTGGCTTGAACCATAGGAGATGAACACTCTGAACAATAGAGCTTGTATATTTAAGATTTTTTTCTTTTTTATAAAAAGAAAAAAAGAAGAAGAAGAAAGAAAAAGAGAAATCTGCATTTGCTTTCACTCAACTGATTTTTCCAGAGGGTATGGCTCATCTCCACGGAACCTTGCACTTCACAATCCTGGGTCAGAATAAAACCACTGTCCTTTTAAGAAATAATGAACTAATTGGGATATAAAGTCTCACCCTCATCAAATCCCTCTCAAACGAAGCTGTAACTTATTACTGGTTTCATAACCCCATCAAAGGCAAACTGGTTCCAGCCCAGCATTCTGTGGCTATGCTGTAGTTGAGGGCATTGTGTACACAGATGTGCAGATAAAATGATAGCAATAAATGTAACTGACATCATTCCGTTTCTGAGAGATACTGATAGCTTCATAACTTGAAGGAAATCTTCTACACTTTGTCTTTTCCACTGGCCCATATTTGAGACTAATTAAAAACATAATGCCATAGGGAAAAAAATAATACTGTTTAGTTAAAATACATTTTATTGGCTTTGGTAAGTTATAAACTATGGAAGGATAATTTATGGGATCATTGGAAGAGAAGGCCGCATTTGACGAATGCTTTAGATAAGGTCAGCTAGCCAAACCTAACATTCTACAGCGATTTCCAGACATTTGTAACTGCTAGTCTCAAAAGATGGTCTTAATGCAAATCCTATTTCCTGATATTCCTTCTGACAGCATCTCCCACATTGAGCCAATATGTAACTTGTAATTTTGCTGACTAGAAGAATATTGTAGGGTTAAAGCAGGGCAAACTTCAGAAGACTGTTGAGAGTCTGTTTCTTTTCTCTTAGAAGCTAATTACATGCTACAAAGAGCCAACTATACCTTGATACTATTAAACAAAGTTGCCTAAAGCATATAGAGAGGGTCTAGGAATGAGATATTGCACATTGAGTTGAAACAGTTGAAGGTGTGTGAACCAGGAAGCACTTGGAAATCCAGCCTTGTCAAACCTTGATAGAATTCCAACTCTAGCTACAATCAGACTGAAATATACATAAGACCCAAAGTATTAACTGCTCAACTGAATCCACCAAATTCTCATAAATTTGAGACCCATTTACAAATTGTCATTATAAGCCACCAGGCTTGGGACATTTTGTTATTCTGGGTCAATAAACAGAAGTCTGATCTAGAAGCAAAAGGCTAATACAAGACAATATCCTACTTTTCCTAAGTTGTATTTGTTGGCCCTTCCCACAGTAGTCACATTTGCTGTTCTCCATTTTGTCTAATATCTACATGTCATGTTATTACAAATGATTATGTGACACTAAGCAATGTCTGCTTTGAATTATGGGTTTATTTATGATTCTTCTTATAATTAACAAGAGCAGAAAAAGGCTTGCTGTTTAATTTCAGGGAAAGCAGACATGTACAGTTCGTGTTTTTTTTTTAACAGTATTATTTTAAAAATAAGTTTTATTGTCATTCAGTCAATAAACTGTGAATATCAGCAATTGTATATATATTCTATATTGTATTTAAAAAGTTGTCCTATGAGGAAAGCTTGTGAAATGGGCTCCATCTTCTAGACGTTGCTATTTGGAGGTTTTAGGGTATGCTTCACAAATAAATGACTTTAAGGAATTAAGAAGTGGTGCCGTTGTCACCAATCAAAACCCAGTTTGTCAACTTTGTGCTAAGACAATACCAAAATGCTACTTTATATAGCTATATTTGGAGAAAGCAGCAATTTTAAAAGCATGTAAATCAGTTCTAATAAGTATCTACTTCTGCATCTCATCATTTGCTACCATTCTCCAAGAATTCTTTACTGTAAACCACGCCCTGGGCAGTACCTCCAGTTTCATTTCAATCTTCTTAAAGTTACTGTGTAACATTCCCTGCACCCATGACTTCTCAAATAATTCAGAGTACACTCAAGCACCACAGAGCTTCACTTGGGGCTCATGAATGTTATTGAAATAGTGATCTTGAGTCTATACTTGGTTGAGATTATGCTGATGCTATTCTGATGCCAGAGGTACCCAGTTCAGTGCATGCCACATAGTGTTATAGCTTGAATAGTAAAGTATTTGTTCTGTAAGCATATGGATCTATATTTGGTGTCCTTAATCCACATTAAATTGTCATGTACAGAGGATGTGAAACAAATGGAACACTTCCTCATTGTTGACAGGAGTGCAAACTCATACAACCACTTTGGAAATCAATTTGGCACTTTCTCAGAAAACTGGAAATAATTCTACCTCAAGATCCAGCTATACCACTCCTGGGCATATACCCAAAAGATGCTCCACTACCATCCCACAAAGACACTTCCTCAACTATGTTCATGGCAGCTTTATTCTTAATAGCCAGAAATTGGAAACAACCTCGATGTTCCTCAATTGAAGAACAGATAAAGAAAATGTGGTACATCTACATAATGGGATAATATTCATCTATTAAAAATGAAGACATCATGAATTTTGCAGGCAAACAGGTGGAACTTGAGAATATCATCCTGAGTGAGATAACCCAGTCCCAAAAGGACATACATGGTGTATATTCACTTATAAGTGGATATTATCCATAAAATACAGGTAACATGCTATACAGAAGGAAGGCTCAAGTGAGGATGCTTGAATCTCACTTAGAAGGAATAAATTGTCATAAGAGAAAGATAGAGAGAGAGAACTGAGAGGGAGGTGGGATGAGGAAGTAGAAGGGGTTCAGGATCAGGTATGTGGAGCACAGTAGAGATGTCTAGATAGCCATGAAAATGAATGGAAATCTGTAACTGATGGGGGTGAGGAAGTGGGGACATATCCAAGAAGAAACAGAGACCTGGGATAAGATAGGCATTCAAGTATCAATGGGGGTGATTTAGCTGTGACTGACAGCATTGGGGAAATGGAACCTGAGAAGGCCACCTCTTGTAGCCTTATGGGAATCCCAGTGGAGTGGTAGGGACACCAAGCAAGCTACAAAAAGGGTTGTGGGGAAGTGACCAGGAGGGGGGGTCACTTGAGTGGAATCTAAAGTGAATAATTTAAAAAAATCAATTTAAAAAAGTCATGTACAATGACCTACACTTATAATCTCAAACCAGCAAAATAGAGACTGGTAAGTCCCATAAGTTTTCCAGCAATGTCTATAGGAATTAGATACCTTGTCTGTTAAAAAAAAAAAAGTTAGACAGGGAAACACTCCCAAATTTGACCTCTGGCCTTCACATGTCTGTACATATACATTTATAGGAAACTACACACATATGTATCCATATTCATATAAACATAATGCACACACAAACAAAAAACAAACAAATATTTTGAGTAATTTGGAACCCTTATAGGTCTCAGGACGGTTAGGAAGCTCTGTGATAGAACTTAGAATGATGATGAACGAGCTGCAGTCAGATCACCATAAGGACTCACAAAGTGGGAGAAGACAATGGGATGGTGACATATTTCTTTTTTTTTATTGGATATTATATTTACATTTCAGATGTTATCCCTTACTGCATTTCCCCCCAACCCATGAACCCCATCCCATCCTCCCTCCTCCTCCTTCTATGAGGATGTGCCCCCACCTAACCCCCACTCCCACCTCCCCACCCTAAAATTCTCCCACACTCAGTGTCCAGCCTTCATTGAACCAAGGATCTCCTCTCCCACCTATGCCTGACAAGGCCATCTTCCCCTACATATACAGCTGGAGTCATGAGTCCCTCCCTATGTGCTCCTAGGCTGGTGGTTTAGACCCTGGGGAGCTCTGGTTGGTTTGTATTGTTACTCTCCTCATGAAGTCACAAATACTTTGAGCTCCTTCAGTCTTCTCTCTAATTCCTCCATTGGGAACCCCTTGATCAGATCAGTGGTTAGCTGTGAGCATCAGCCTCTGAATATGTCAGACTCTGGCAGACCTCTAAGGAGATAGTTATATCAGGCTCTTGTCAGTATGCACTTCCTGACATCCACATCAGAGTCTACATTTGGTGACTGCACATGGGATCGATATCCAGGTGGAATGATCTCTAGACGGCCCCTCCTTCAGTTTCTGCCCCACACTTTGTCTCCATATTTGCTCCCTTGAGTATTTTGTTACTTCTTCTAAGAAGGACTGAAGTACCCACACTTGGTCTTCCTTCTTCATGAGTTTCATGTGGTCTGTGAGTTGAATCTTGGCTATTTTAAGCTTTTGGGCTAATATCCACGTATCAGTGAGTGAATACCATGTGTGTTCTTTTGTGATTGGGTTACCTCACCCAGGATGATATTATTTTCTAGTTCTATCCATTTACCTAAGAATTTCTTGAATTCATTGTTTTTAATAGCTGAGTAATACTCCATTGTGTAAATGTACCACATTTTTGTATCCATTCCTCTGTTGAAGGACATCTGGGTTCTTTCCAGCTTCTGGTTATTATAAATAAGGCTGCTATGGTGACATGTTTCTAAGCACTCTAATTGTGCCACTGGTCTTTCATCAGGGAATACATCACTGAGGTAGAGAGATGCTCTATTTTTGCCACTTTGCATAGCTTTTGAGGATATTAGCATCAATATCCTTGTGTATACATGAGAAAACTACCTGGAGAAAATATCCAATAGAATTGAACTTGATCAATATAGAGCAAGGCCTTCTTGAAATTGTGATTTTTCTCTATATTTTAAGTTAAATATAGAAGAAAGTTTTGAAAGAGCTCCAAAGTACAACATCTAGTTGTTCATGGTCCCATAGACAAATATGCTTGTGAACAAGCCTAATAACGTGTTTAATATCCAGGATCCAAACAAAGGAGGAAGAAAACCAATTCCTATCGGTTGTCCTCCGAATTCCACATAGGTTTGCAACTGTACACATGCTCCTGCCAAATAAAAATTTAAATATAATTAAAATTTAGCTTTAAATAATAGTCTCAGGGCTAGCTCATTCCTGATTCCAAATAGTGACATTTTATCAGAATTAGTGACATATGATGGCATGACACATACATGTGCATCATTAATTTTTAACTTTCTGAAAATACACAGCAAAACCAAGTTGATCTATATCAACTCTTCCCAATTGGATAGATTCCTGAATCTGAAAAAGACATCATCAAGGAACTCTTAGAAAACATCTTGTTCTAATAGTATGTAAGTCCCATTGAGCATAATAAATCCTAAAACCTTGTATTTGGTATCAAATGATGTGCATAATACTTTTATTACAGAAAAAAACATACTTTGAGTTGTCCTTATCAGACTCTTGAGTAACAGTTATGATCCATCAGAAACTGAAAAAAGGTAGACATAATTAGATAAAATTATACATTTTAAGTACATTTAGTGTATTATTTAGTTTTCTATTGCTTTGCTAAAACACTGTGATCAAGATAGCTTAGAGAAGAATGTATTTGAGCTTACCGTTCTAGAAGATTAGAATCTGTGATGGGAGAGTGAGGCCATAGTGTCAGGAGCAGGAAACTATAGGTTTACATTTTAAACTTGAAGCATGATGCAAAGAGAACTCACTAGAAATGATATGAGTCTTTAAATTACAAAAGCCAGCATCCAATGACATGCTTCTCATAACAAGGTCATACCTACAAAACCTCCCAAAGAATGCCATCATTTGATGATTAAGTGTTCAACTGTCTAAGACCATGGGGAGGTTGTGGAATGTCATTCAAACTACCATATTTAATATTAAAGGCTAAATATTAACAATATATTATAGATAGTACACATATATGTAAAATTTAAAAAATATACATATATATCCTACAAATGATATTTTATTTCAAACAGTTGAGCTTATTAATATTTCAAGGGGAAGTTTATTCTAATTATATTAAAATTTGCTATATTGCATTATGAGTAAAATACATAATTTGAACATTTATAAGTTGGTACATCCAGTGTAATTTCATAATGTATTGTCTTTATAAACATAGTTATTTTGTATACAAGAGAGACAGTATTTCATTTTAATTAGGTTATTTAAATTCTCCACCATTAAGAGAAACAGCTTTATGGTATGAAACTTAGCTCTAAGCTGTAAAATCTTACCTAATAAATAGGATTAGAAACAAGCATCCAATTCCAAGTGTTTAAAGCTAATGATCAAGTAGTTATATCAATGAACATCCAACGTACAGGTATTTGACACTTGTTAGACTAACTACTTAGCGTTTAGAAATGACTGAGAGAACTCAATTGTGAAAAGAGCAACAATGATGAATTATAAAACTTGTGTCATTCAACAGCTACCCAATAATTTTTGAAGAGTCAATACAAAATTGAATTGAAGCTAGTATTTTAACAATGTCTCTACATACCACAGACTAATCTAAATATTTTTATAGATTGAAGTGTTTGGTCATCTTCCTATTTCTGTTTGTGCTGTTTTACAGGTAAGAAAATTGGGTTTTAGGGAATAATTTCCCCAATGTTCCAGCAGAATTTCTCAGTCAGATTTTATCTGCTTTGAAGCTCCAGCTGGAGGCAAAGAAGCATGAAGCAAAGGCAGTTAAATACTGATATAGCAGCATGCCAGCTATCATATAGAGCAAAGGCTCCGACCCCATAAGAAGGGTTATTCTTCTATGCAATAACAAATATTTTAGATATGAGTTCTCTTTTTAGTGAGGTCTACAAAACTAAATGCTAGAGAACATCAAGTGAACATTGAAGGCAAAGGGAAAATATGGCCGCATAGTTATGTATTCACACAGTAATGGACATATTAATGTATCTGTAGCAATTCAAATGAAAAGCCCAGCAGGCCTGGGAAGGGAAATATTTTGGAGACTGAATTTCTGTGGTACCTTTCAGATTACAACAAGCAAATGAGATTTGGTGATGGGAAGTAATCAAAGTTACTTAAACCAGAGGAGTGATATTGTCTGATTATCTCTCACCATGTTAGCCTGTCAATCAACAGTTAAGATTGGCTTTGATAGAGATCAACAGGGAAAGGCAAGCACAGCAAATGAAGAAGAGAAGAGGATGACCTTAGCTGAAATGCCCAACAATGGTGAGATGAAACCTGAAGGGACCACCTACAGTAGATAGACAGGGCCCCAGGTGGAGAGACAGGGCTACTGACCCATCTTAAAATTTTGATCAGTTTCCATGTGAGTGTGGGCTTTCCATTGTCTTTGTTGTTATTGGAGACCAGCTTTAGACCATGGTGATCTGATAGGATGCATGGGATTATTTCGATTTTTTTATATCTGTTGAGGCCTGTCTTGTGACCAATTATATGGTCTATTTTGGAGAAGGTACATGAGGTGCAGAGAAAAAGGTATATTCTTTTGTTTTTGGGTAAAATGTTCTATAGATATCTGTTAAGTCCATTTGGTTTAAAACTTCTGTTAGTTTCACTGTACTTCTGTCTAGTTTCCGTTTCCCTGATCTGTCCAGTGCTGAGAGTGGGGTATTGAAGTCTCCCACAATTATTGTGTGAGGTGCAATATGTGCTTTGAGCTTTAGTAAGGCTTCTTTTATGAAAGTGGGTGCTCTTGCATTTGGTGCATAGATGTTCAGAATTGAGAGTTCATGTTGGTTGACTTTTCCTTTGACAAATATGAAATGACCTTCCTTATCCTTTTTTATATCTTTAAGTTGAAAGTCAATTTTATTCAATATTAGAATGGCTACTCCAGCTTGTTTCCTAGGACCATTTGCTTGAAAAATTGTTTTCCAGCCTTTTACTCTAAGGTAGTGTCTGTCCTTGTCACTGAGGTGGGTTTCCTGTATTCAGCAAAATGTTGGATCCTGTTTGTGTATCCAGTCTTTTTTAGAACGAGTATCAAAAGATTCAACCAGAGCTCCCAGGATCTAAACCTCCAGCCTGAGAACAGACAGGGGCAAGCTGTCCACTGAGAGGCTCTAACCAGCAGCTGACTCAGACAGATACAGACATCCAGAGCCAAACAGTGGATGGAGCTTGAGGACTCTTATAGAAGAATAGGGGGAAGGATTGTGGGCCCTAAGGAGATAGGAACTGCACAGGAAGATCAACAGAGTAAATCAACCTGAACCCTTGGAGCTCTCAGAGACTGAATCACCAACCGTGGAGCATACCTACTCTACACAGATCTACCTCCATGGGCTGGACCTAGGCCTCCCTGCACATATGTTGTAAATGTGCAGCTTGGTTTTCATGCAGGTCTCAAACATCTGGAGTGGGGGCTATCCCAAAACATACAGCCTGTATATGGAGTATGGTCTTCTAGCTGGGTGCCTCATCTGCCCTCAATGGGAGAGGAAGCACCTAGCCTCTCAGAGACTTAAAGTGGCAGGGTGGGGGATACAGGAGGAGGGGGTACTCAGAAAACAAGAGATGGGGAAGAATTGTGGGAGGGGGTGACTGGGACGGGTTATAAAGTGAATAAGCAAAAAAATAAAATTAAAAAGGAAAATAAATAAATAAAAAAAAACAAACAACAACAAAATAATTTGACCCCATATTACTCCTATATAAAGGCAATGCAGGGACAAAAATGGATCAGAGACTGAAGGAAAGGCCATCCACTGACCTGCCCAACTTGGGATCCATCCTATGAGCAGGCATCAAATGCTGACACTATTACTGATGCCATGTTATGCTTGTAGACAGGAGCCTAGCATGGGTGTTCTCTGAGAAGCTCTACCAGCAGCTGATTGAGACTGATCAGAGATTTACAGCCACCCATTGGACTGAGATCAGGGACCCCTATGGAAAAGATGGGGGAAGGATTGAAGGAGCTGAAGAGGATGGCAACACCATAGAAAGAACAACAGTATCAACTAACCCAGACCCCTCAGAGCTCCTGAAGACTAAGCCACCAACTGAAGAGCATACATGACCTGGTCCATGAGCCACAGCACATATGTAGCACAGGACTGCCTTGTCTGGCCTTGGTGGGAGAGGATGTACCTAATCCTGTATAGACTTGATGCTCTAAGGAAGGTGGATGCTAAGGGTGGGTTAAGGTGGGCATGAGTGGGTAGGGAGCACCCTCTCAGAAGCAAATAGGTGGGGAATAAGGTGAAGAAATCTGTGAGGGGGGACTGAGAATGGGGTCACAATTTGAAATGTAAAAAAATAATTGACTAAAAAGTTAAATAAATAAATAAATAAAAATAAAGAGAGAAGTAAATGGTCTGTGATGGATGCTACATCTCACTGGCAGAATGATTCTTGTGATCATTTTTCTTTTAAAAGGGGTTGAAGGAAAGCAAACCACACCATCACTTTGCACACATGTCCCAATAAAGGCATAAGAGGAGCAGCACTTGGTCTACACTAAACAAGGGCTTTCCTGTTCTCACTCTTTGTTCACAGTCCCAAAATTCTTTCTCAAGTCCCCATAACTTTGGATAGTGAAAAAAATAGGATGACAATCCAAAGAATTTTATGGCTATATTATTCAAACTTATCAGAGGAACAAAACAGAATGGATCTATTGCCCTTACTAAACCTACATCTGCACCTAGTTCTATATCTACCATTTTCTATGAAGAAGACTTATAAGAGTTGGCTTCCATGAGTTAGTGTCCTGGCACATCTAAACTTTGCTTCAGGCTCTAGACCCAAGAGTAGCATAGATGAACTTCAAAGGCAAGCTACTGATAAATCTCTTTCATCTGGGTTTGCTAGTCTGTTTGTTGTATGTAGGCTGTTCAATCATTGGACACTCATTCACATTATAAAACTTCCATCTTTTTACTCAATGCACACTCAGTTAAAACTTAGTTTAACCTAAAAATGTTTTCTTGGTTAACACATCAGATTATCCATTCTTTTTATTGCTGCTGAGTATCTGTCAGAAAATTGCTATCCAAGTAATCTTTTTGTTTAAGTTTATGCTTAGTTAATGGATTATCAATAATCAACCTTTCATAAGAAGCATCCATGAATGTTTTCTAATGACTTTCAACCCAATCTCAAGAAATCCCTTAGTGGCTGTAGAATTTCCTTAATGAGAGGCTGAAAATAAGGAGTCCTGGATTTTTCTGGATGAAAATGCTTCCTTTACAACAGCTTCTTGTTTACTATCTGTGCTATATATCCAGGCAAAAGTTTTGGTAGAAGGTATTTTAACATACATATTACATAATCAGAACAAAATAAGTAAATAAAAGTAAAGAAAAATTTAGACTCAAATGTCTATATGGACCATTTGTGGAGTCAAGATTTGAAAACTTAATTTACTACTTGTTGCAAATAAGTTAAGTACTATTTATTGTATATTTTCTTGTCATTCAAAAAATGGAAATGATTTCTATACATTACTTTCATCAAACAATACTTTGAGCATTTAGTTCATGCCATTCATGCCATGAACATATATGGATAGCGCCCTCTCAAGGAAGCACATTTGCTAAATCTTCTCTATGCTGAGCACTGAAGAAATGAGCTCTGCTTTCCTACTGCTTTTGAGCTTCCTTTGCAGTTGGGCACAAAGTGCTATCTGCATGTAAGACAAGCATGGGCTAAACACACAGACAGATGTACCCTAATGCTTCGTAAGGATCCCCTCCTTTAGCACACTCCTCTTTCATCTGACCCCTATCCAACTTAGGGCTCTAAAGTAAGAGAAGGTTGGAATGCATTAATGAGGTGAGGTAGCTTAACCTTGCTCCTGGCCTAAAAAAAAAAAGGCAGGGCAGAAAAGTCAGTGTGGCTCCAGGGGACTCAGAGGTCCTAGATATATCACAACTTTCACAGTTAGCAAAGGACAAGATGTGTGGCCATACAGATAGCCATGGATACTTTTTAGAAGTTTTCTTATTTAGTTATTTTGAAATAGACTCACAGATCATTCTGCAATATGCTCTAGAGAGCTTATGTGCTTTTCTGAAGAAGAATGGGATGGAAGGCATTTCTGAGAAAAGAATGTAGCTCACATGCTGCCAGTGAGAGTGGAACACATTCCTCCTCTTCACATGCACAGCTGGTACACTCTATTTGCATATTCATATTTGTGCTAAGCTCAATATTTAACAGTACCATTTCAAGTAAGAAAACCATAAGAGCAGCATCTTGAAGTTCTGTGTGTTCCCTCTAGCTTTTTTTTTTTTTTTTTTTTTTTTTAGTTAAGGCAAATTTCTGTTAGAATGGTGATGTTCTCAGATTTGTCCAAGGAGAGCTCTGTCAGTGTGGTGATATATTTTAGGGAGAAAATATGCTCTTGGGGATATCGATTCTTGCCAATAAAGTTTGTACATGGCAGGACCACAGTAATATTTATTTTAACACTGTTTCTGCTTTTACAAAAAATTAAATTAGATTTAGTGCAAACGCAAAAAAGATTTTTCTTAGACTGTAAGTTCATCCTTCCGTTATTTATCTCTGGTGATATATGTAGCATATGCTGCAGTCCATCTGGATGGAGAACAGATCAAAATAAACGACATGAAGCAGAAATATATGCCATGTACAATATGTTCCTTTGATTCGGTTTTTCTCTAACTTAATGAAGTACAGTTTATTAATCAATGCATTTATGATTCAACAAAAATATGTGGATTAAAAACATGGAATAGGATAAGAAATGATGCTACTCAAACTAGTAAACATCCTTAATCCATGGTATATGCTTTAGGATGTATATAAGTAAGTTTTAAAGGAGATAGCTAGTTCAATTGGAAAAGCTTTTCCTAAAGGTAGTGGTTTATTAAACCATAAAGCTCTAGTATCAGAGGCAGGATGACTCCTGTTTTTCAGAGATGTGTGACAAGACTCCAAAATTATACAAGCTCTTGCCATTCTAGCATTTGCCCAACAGAATTAAACAATACGAATATTTTGCTGAAGAGGCCACATATATTAGTTTCATGACACAGAGCTGGAATTGAGTTGAAAGCACCCTCTCTGACAGCTAGCTTTCCAATACTGTGGATATATTATACAAGTTTCTGAGATTTACCCAAATTTAAGTCCTATGAACTAACAGATCAACCTACCAGGTAAGATGTGCCCACCTTTGCAAGAGTGACACTACAGTTAGGATGTTTGCCACCTGCTTTCTGATTGGATTATAGGCCTTCTGTAGGAAGGAATCAATGTCTTGTGCTGCAAATCTGGTTTAAAAAAAGCATTATGGAGATGCCATAGAAAATTGCTGTTGTTATCCATATCCATCACGTTTCTTCCTCTTTTTTGAATAGTGGTAAATACACAAACCACTGAAAATAAAAGACAGATGAGTGTTCAGCCCTAAACATCACATTTAGTAATCCTCTCTAATATGTAGACATTATAGGTGAGGTGGGTCAAAATTAATGTGTGAGAGAGAAGATAGGGATAAAATATTTAAAATGGTATCTCTGGGCAAGATGCAGGCACTGCAACCATAAAAGTACAGCAGCTGTAGATCCTTGAACTAAATCTTTACAAGAATAGGTCCACCAACAATGATGTCCAGATAGAGAAGAATTTCAGTGCTGAATCATTTGCTACTGATAGATACAAGAACAGGAGAGTCATAACTTCTAATTTTGGCCCCTACCAGGATCCCAATGGATAGTTCCAATCAAATAGCCACACATCAGATGACCCTGGTTAAACTAAGTGACTCACAAAACAAAACCCAAAGTCATGAAAAAACTGAGGTTGGGTAGGGCTTTACGGGTGGTTGGATGTTAAGAGATGGTAACAAGAAAGAGTAATAATATATGTATTATATGTATGAAACTTTAAAAGAAAGTTAATAAAAAAGTGTATAGTTTAAAAGTATCCTATTGTTTGGAAAACTGATATATTTCAAACAATCATTTTTATATCATTAAACACAGAGTGTCCTGCATTAAGCAAAATAAGCAATAATTTTTCAATGACATTTTACTCCTGGTCCCACAGTGTAGAGGAATTTTAATCCAGCAACATGGCTTCTCTGGCAAGGGATTGCATCCAAAGATCTTCTAAGTCTATACAATTCAGCTGGAATACAGACACACCCTAAATTACAGTGCCATCTGGCTGGAATACAAAAAATGTCCTTAATACACACCTTTAATCTGCAAAAACGAAGGTAGAGGTAGTTTGTAGAAGGAAGTAGCTATGTTTGAAAGTGACATCTATTTGAAGGACAGATAAATTGACAAATTAGAGAAAGATTTGACAGAATGAGTCAGAGATGATATATACCCAGGTTACACAAGAACAGCACAAGTGAGGCTACTTAAGAGGAGAGAGAGGGGAGGGAGGGAGAAAAGGAGAGAGAGACAGAGGGAGAGAGAGAAAGAGAGAAAGAGAGAGAGAGAAGAAGACAGAGACAAAGCGAGACAGAGAGACAGAGAGAGACAGAGAGAGAGTTTTACTGGTATAGTTTTACAGAACTGAGTTGCAGAGAAAGCAAGCTAACACAGGTGAAGATAGAATGAGCCATAGAATAAAAATAATCCAGAAGATAAGAACATATTGCCAAAGTTAGTATGAGGGCAAATAGAACAATTCAGTGAGAAGCTGAGAAAAGTCATATTGAGCCAGTGGATTCAATAGGCTAGAAGCTTCCAGTCCTAGGCCTAGGGATAGTTAGGACAGAGAAAGAAACACTCTAGGCTCAGATTGAGCTGTATATTTGCCCAGCTTGGGTACAGTTCTCATCTTTTCTCTCTAGCAGAGGAAACTAAAGCAAAATTTACACCATAGATCTTGAGCCAGTCAGGTCACCTGAAGCGAATATTGCCAAGTTCAGACTCATTCATTACAGAACGTTAAAGCATATAGATAAGTGGTTATGCAAATAATGTTGGTTGCAACAGTGGAAGCATGGGAAAACAGAAGAGTAGATGGGTCTTTTAAATATTTAAAAAAAAAACCATGATGTGAATTGGAATGGGAGAAAATTGCCTTATACAGAATAATGCAGTGTTGTCTTTAGCAATAGGACTTTGCCATCAGACTGTGTAGAATAACCAATAGCCTCAGGAATAGCCTGTGTTGTGTGGGATCCATTTGGCTGATGACGTAACCCATTCCTGACACTGGATGTTTTACTTGATGACATAAGATGTCTAGTTGAGGCATTGTCCCTTCTATTATATAGTGACTCATTTAAATTTCTTTTTATATGTATATGTGCTTTAGAAAGCATTTATAGTAGGTTTTCATATGCTGCTTCAAAACGCCTCAGTTTTAGCTGCCCTTCCCCGTACTGCTCTCTCATCCCACTCCTCATTTAATCTTCCTGTTTTAGTTCCTCTTCATCTCCCCTATAGCAATATATTTTCTTTCCCCTTCCTTGGGAGATCTTCTCTTCTTTTCCTTTCACTAGCTATATAACCTGTATGCATATTTAAATTAACACACATAAATAAAGTTTAAAACTAATATTTACCACATACACCACATTTGTCCTTCTGGGTCTGGCTTATCTCTCACTCTGGATGATTGTTTCTAAGTACATCCATTTACCAGGACAATGCAATGGGAATCAGAACATCTGGATTCTAGTTTTACTGCTCTTCCTAAAGATGCACAATATCATCATTTTTGCAACAATGACTGTGAGAGGAAACCTGGTAAGGTAGAGCTAAGGCAAGAAGTCCCAGAAACCCAGAAGGGACAGTAAGAGCTTTGCTTGCTCCCAGCACCAGGCCCTGTCATGTAGCCATAGCCCCTCTCCCAACACTCCCATAGAGAGATTTGTGGCTATCAGTCACATAGGGGCAATACCCCAAGCTCTTCCACATGTAGATGAGACATCCCTAACCTCTCACACTAAGCTAATACGAAGCACCTACACTGTCAGTCCCAACAAACTGCCAAGTGGTATATAATAAAGCCTATCCAGAAGGAATAAAAGGTGTGTGAGAACTACTCTGTCGTCTGAGAGAATCTAATAAGAGCTGTAACACCCTGCCAGGGAAGAGAAATGCTCTCCCGAAATGTCACCAGAAGCCCTCCCCTGCACCCTCTCACTGGCTAGTCAGTTTACCACTGGTTCAGCACCGCTTGGCTCAATACGGCCAGTGCAGCATCTGAGAGCAGCAGCAGCAACAGCAGTAGGACTACGGCAGAGGAAATTTCCCCTCTCTGCTCCTGCCCTTTCCCCTCCACTTGAACTGTCTCGCCACGCCTGGCCAGAGATCTCTTTGGATAGCCTCTAGTACACAGGCCCACTTGTTTTGATACAAAAAAAATCAGCTATACGTTTATTTGTCTGGTTGTATTTAATATAGATTATCCTTAGACTCCACCTCTCAGTTTCTTTTGATTTTAGGTGATGTATTCAGTGCTTCATAAAACATTCTTTCTCGTGTCTCTCCTTTCCCCTTCTCTCCCTCCTTTCTTTCCTCCCTCACAAAAAGAAATATACTTTAATATATAACCAGTTCGCCCTACAAAATATCAACAGAGGTTCCTAAAACCATTTTCTAAGGAAAGAAAATGTTTTAAGCCTCTTCATCAACTTGCATTTCATTTTATGAAATACTTCAGTTTGAAAATTGTATTTTTAAAATTCAGGCATTAAAACTAAACATAAGACCCTGGCAAGAACAGTCCAGATTAGAGTGCGAGGATCATCTAACTGTTTCCAAATAGGATTTCTTCTCACTTTCCAAATATACACTGTGGATCTTCCATGAAGGAAAAGTACTTTGGCCAACATGGATTTAATAGAGGAGAGACAAAACGTTTCCTTGAGAGGCAGCTCTTTTTAGGCAAATTTACACAAAATGGGTGGAATTTACTGTGATGTTGCAGGTTTTAGAATCACCCAAGACATTGACTTCTGGGCATTTATCTAGAAAAATTCTAGAGAACTGGAAGAGAGATGACCTATGCTGAAAATCTGTGACACCTTGCAAGATATGAGGGAATCTAAGGAAATAGCAATCTTGCTGCCTTTTTGACTTCTTCCTGAGTAAGCACATCTGTCATTGTCGATGCCACCTTCCACTGACATCACAGTCCAATTGCTTCAGCTTTGCCATGTGGATTGCATGCCAGAAACTCTCCAGGAAACTGACAAGCCTTCAGAACAAGATGATTTCTGAAGCATCAAATTCCTAGCCTGAGCAGCTAGAGAGCTGGGCTACACACTGCCTATTGAGGAAGCCAATTGAAAATGTCCCCTTTTATAAGACATGCACATTCTATCTCTTGTGTTCCTCCTAATAACCCTGCCTGATACTGTAGGTGATCACTGTAGGTGAGTTCAAGAGTGATCTTTAATAATAATGAAAGGAAACCTAAGGAGTGAGGTAAGGTGTAAAAGTATTACTTCAGATAAACTGACAGGTAGGGAGAATCATCTATGTGAGGAACATGGAAGATAAGCATGCACATAAATGAAAATTTGTTTTTAATCTTCTGGCCAGAAGTGGCTTACTGTGCCATGAACTAAAGAAAAATGTGTAGTTATTGTCCATAACAAACCCACTGACTAGCAAGGGGATAGCTATGCTGCATATAATTAAATTGTAGTGCTTCGTACCAAACTAGTTCAAGTTCATTGGGTTAGATTTGCCAGTTTAGCTCTTTTAGTGATTATTTTTTTTAACAACATAAGAGATTGTAAATGGTAATGAAAAAAGGAAGTGGGAAGATCTGAGAATGAAGCACAGATGTGAGATTTGCACATCCAAGAAGTGAGGTCAAAAGAGTGTTCTAATACACAGGACAGAAAATAGAAACAAGAACATTAGAAATGGAAGGAGAAGCCCAGGAAATGAGAGACTACAGCAAATGAAGATACATCATAGGTTCTCAGTTGGCATTTTTTTAAATTTTATGTGTGTGTACATATCTATGTGAGGACATGTACAATTGCTTGCAGAGGCTGGAAGCTTCAGAAGCCTCTGGAGCTTGAGTTACTGGTGTTTTTAAGCCACTCAACGTGGATGCTGGGAACTGAACTTCAGTCCTCTGAGGGAACAGCACACGATATTCACCACTGAGACGTATCTCCATAACCCAGATTCTTGACCCAAATATTTAAGTGTCTCCATGGTAAGATACACTACTGTGTTTCTACATTTAAAGGCCAAGGAGCTAGATAGAAAGATTTGATCTCTTTATGATGTCATGTTATTTTGTGGAGACTTTTAAATGCAATACTATGTTCTAAAGAAAGTTGATGTTTAACCTTGATTGCCAATTTTTAATTAGACTGAGAAAAACAACCCAAAGGTTACTACTAATGATTTCTTCATGATATGTCTGTGATGGTTTTTCAGATACAACTAAGTGTGGAAACCTACAAGTATAGGTGGCAATATACAATAGACTAGCAACAGAGATGATCAAAGCAAAAGAAAAATTCAGCTAACAAAGGGATGACATGTTGCGAATAGCTCTCCTTCATTATCCACTCCCTCCACAGTGTTCTGATTTACCACAACAGAGACAACCGACTAGAGTAGAACCTCTGAAACCACAAGCCTAAACATTGTCTCCTTTTAAATTGATTCCTTCATTGCTACTAAAACAGAACAGAAATTAAAACAACAAGCAAAGCCTTTTGTGTGTCTATTACACATACAGATGAAAATAGCGAATCCATGAGTGAGCCCAAGTAAAGATCCCTGCCAAAAGAATGTTCCAGAGTGCGTTTGAGATAATTCAATCTTAAAAGCCAAAGCACATTGTGCTTGTGCACTGATGTACTAGAATTCGTTTTTGATAAGGTCTTTAAACTAAGGTGTCTTAAGTGTTTAAGTTTTCTGGGAGATATAGAAATCTCAGAAGGCTCAATTTAGAAGAATCAAATTGTTATGATCAGTGCAACTCTTAGAATTGTGAAGTGAAATTAGCAGCTGAAATTAACTAATCAGTGAATGGCAAAAATGATTTCTATATGTAAATATGATATTAAAATAGATTGTCAGATCCTTTAGAATATAGTGTGGGGGCACGTATAAAATCTAAACTGAACTTCAGAGATTACCAAGGCCACCTGCACAAATTTGTTAAGTAGAGAGTCAGCTCTAGAACATATATCATTAACATATATTTAAGGGAGACTATATTTTAGTCTCTATTGTGTCATAATAATTTATTCTCAAAAACTTCATAATTTCAGAGGTGGTTATTTAGGTCTATATCATGTTTAAATAATTACAGTGGAGTTCATTCATACAAATATCATCAGTGGGGACCAATTAGTTCTTAGGGATAGTTAGCTGAGTGCTCTATAGGTAGGGCCATTAAATAGTTGTCTGGCTTCTAAGAAAACAAGAGGGACAATTGTAGCAGAAGAAATTATTTAAACCCCAAATTTGTCACTGGTAAATTCCTACCCGAGGGAGACCAGTAAAGGAAGACACAACTCAGTAATTATGGTATAAATAGATAGCATTTATAGATTGCCTAGATTGGGCAGATTTACACTACACTACTCTAATCCCCCCGCTATGAGATCCTTATAACTTGCGGTTCATCCAGGCCGCGTCCTTAGTCCTCCGTGCTCCTGCTCCTCCATTGTTGGCTTCCTTCTACCGCCAGCTTCCTTCTACTTCTGCTTCCTCCTGCTTCTACCTCTCTCTCTGCTTCTGCTCTTCCTGCTTCTCCCTCTGCTTCTGCCTCTGGCTTCTACTTCTACCTCCTTTTATATCGAATTCCTCTCACTCTCTCCTCCCCTAAGCCTTTTTCTCCGCCTCCCCTTCTGCTGCCCAATCTATGGCTCTAGTCTTTATTTTACAGGTTTTAATTGGACAGAAGGTTTACAAGAGGTCACCTGTGTACAGATTCAATCCTCCTCTGCAGCCCCTCCCAGGAGGGTGGAACTAGGATCAAAATACAAGGCTGAGGCTATCCACAACAGACAATCATAATGGAAAAGTACTTTTTAAGGATGTTTGCTTCATCTTGTATAGTCTCCCACTGTCTAAAGCAAGTTTCATGAAAAGAGGAGACACTCCACCCAAGAACTTCAATTTTGAGGGCTAACTCCAAATCAGAGTGACTGTTGAATATACACATATCATACAGAGTAACCAATGTTAAAAATAAGTTTTTGCATTAAAAAATCAAGGATATAACGGGAAAACAGCAAAAAAGTATTCTGATAAACATAATAAAAATCTTACATTTTGTGAGAAACAAGAAATGTCACTTTTGTTCAATGGCGTCCTCACCCCAAAGTATGCCTCTTACTGGCTAATATATATATTTGCTAAATAGATAAATAACTTTAAGTAGAAGTCACTTTTCCTCCAGAAGCTCTAGGACATTGAGAAATATCATCTGAATAGCACATTTGAAGAAAAGTAGGGTAGTGCTGTGGCTTTGAACATGCCCTCTGGCTTATACCATGGTTTTGCCTGCTATTAGGTATCTTTAGAGACAGTGTCACAGATTGTTAGAACTAAAATTCCTGACCTGGAGAAATGAAAGAACATACATCTGTTAACCTGAAAAATGATCCTAAAAATTTATTATTACTGTCTTCAGGACGAAGTATCTATACCCCTTCACGTTTGATATGGTAGCCCTGTAACTATTTTAGCCAATAGTGAATACTCTATACTTCTAAGAGCTGATCATAGGAGCTGATGCAGCTCAGTTTTGACTGGAGCTTAAACGTAACATGTTCCCACAGGCTCAGGATGCTGGGGCCCAGCCTGTGGTGCTTTGTTGGGAGTGTTGTGGTACCTCTTAGAGGTATTAACACACTGGAATTACAATAGGGTTGCTGGGGAGTAGACCTTGAGGTTTTTTTTAGACTAGCCTCACTACATGTCTTTTCTTTATTAGTTTAGACACAGTGTGACTATCTGTCTCCTCTTCCACTGTATGGCATGATAGACTGTATATCATAAAACTGTAAGCCTCCGTTAAGCTGCTTTTTGACATGCATTTGTCCACATCAGTAGAAATGTAACTAATACAACCTTGAATATTACAACACTCATCCTTGAAATCCAAAACTCTATGAAACAGTTATTTTTACCCTGATATGATCATGTTGTGGGGAAAACATGTGACACAAACCAAATATGTATAGATAATCCTATGACAGTTCTGTCATTGGCTTTTTTTCTAACCACTGTACCATATAGATGAACGAACCTATCAGTTGATTGAGACTTTCTGCATGAGGGCCATATCTACATGAAACAGAGATACTATCCTTGGTTCTGTCATTCCTTCATTACTATCATGCTGAAATCATGGACATAGGATTCCTCATTTAAAGGCACAAGAGTTGGTTCATTCTTACAAAGCAACAATAATTATAACAGAGTATAATTAGAGTATATATATTTTCTTATATATATATATATATATTAGTGAGAGAGAAAAAGAGAGAGAGAGAGAGAGAGAGGAGAGAGAGAGAGAGGGAGAGAGGGAGGAAGAAGCAATAAAATGATGATGCTGTAAACCTCAACATGTGTATCTTGATTTTGGAGCAGACCACATGCAGATGCTGGAGGAACCTCTGTGAATGTAGATGCTATTATCAGTAAGACTGGGTCATTGCATGCTTGTATGCTTCATCAGATACCTCTCTGTGGGTATCCCCATTTCAAGATGAAATAAATAATGTGATAGTAAGCTGAGTATAGCATATTATCTTCCCTATTCACTCTCCTATTACAGGTGGTCCTAATCTACTGATGTGAGGATCTGAATAAAGCAGGAAGCCTCACTGACAGGTAATGCTTCCTCTTTTGATGCCTAAGATGAACATTTAGTTCTTCTGTATAATGAAATGAAAAAATAGGCAAAATAAAATATAAAATAAAACAAGGACTGGGCTTCTCTTGGAACACAAGCATACCAGTTCTTGGACCGAACTTACACTTGTTTTTGGGTGTTTCAGATGTTCATGTCGCCAATTGCAAATTTTGGGGACTCACAGCTTCAAAACTCACACAAGCCCATTTTTTTTTAATGATTAATTATACATTTGAATTTGTAATAGTTTGGTGTTTCTGGAGTAACCACAGCTAAAAGACACTGAAAGACACTACAGGAGTTGATAGGACCTCAAAGAGATAGTTGATAAAGTTAAGAAAATTGAGAGGAGATTGAGAGGCCTGAACAAAAATTTAACCATTTTCATTTGTAAAAACTGTGGCAAGAATCACTTGTAATAGTTAAAATAGCTGAGGATTTTTATCTAAAGGAATGTATATGATACAATACAAATGGAGAGAAAGCTTAAGTTTTCAAACACAATGTACATGTAAACCTATGCTTGCTAGGCATAAAAATCAATTTATTCACCTTCTTCAGTTTCTCCCAGCAGAAGAATCATAACTGTGGTAAGCATCTCAAGATTTAAGACGAGCTCGTGGGAATAAGTACTCAATCCTTTCAGCAGTATTTAGAATGCTAGGAAGACAGGTTACTTTAAAATTCTTGGTGCGTAAGCACAAGAATCTGAGTGAAATCTCCTGAACCCAGATGAAAGAAGTGGTTGTGTTTGTGTGCGTTTATAATCCCACCACTGAAGTGGCAAAGATAGATAAACAGCTGTCTTAGTTACTATTCTAATGCTGTGAAGAGACATCATGACTAAGACAATTTATAGGAAAAAACATTTAATTAGGGGCTTGCTTAGAGATTTAGAGGTTTATCCCATGATTACTGTGACAAGAAGACATTCATGGCACTAGAGCAGTAGCTGAGGGCTTTATATCCTGCCACATAGGGCTGACATGGGCTTTTGAAACCTCAAAACTCTCTCATAGTGACAGAATTCCTTCAGTAAGGCCAACCTCCTAATCCTTCTTAAACATTTCCATTCCCTGGTGATAAGCTTTCAAACATATGAGTCTAAGAGGGTTTGTTCTCATTCAAACCACCACAATCTCTGATACTCATCAGATAGGTACTATAGCCTAGCTCAAGGTTAGTAAGGGACTCTGTCTAAAAATTCAAATAAAATAGAGTGTTGATCTCTAGTTTAAACATCCACATACACACGTATAATTGCACAATGCACACACACAAACACACATCAAAAGATTAGAAATAGTGGTGATGATATCTTTAAAGCCCTTCAAAGAGATTAAAGTGTTACAAGAATCTTAACAACACTGTACTAAGATCTCACCTTTGTTAAACGTTGTAGGCTGAAAAATTTTAATGGCCTAGATTCTAGCAGCCTCAACTAAAGTCAAAGTACAAAAAGTATCATCTTACAGTGATTTACAGGTATGAAATACATTCTAAATTGATAACACTAGAAGTACATTAAATATCAAATTTTAAACATACCATTCTAAACATTTGAAACACTTCCAAAGTCTTGAGTCACAACTAGGTATTGAAGTCAAACACAGTTATTTAACCCCCTGTTAACTTTTTGGATTTTCCACCTGCATAATTTATGGTTACTTTAATGTTGCTCTTTCAAGTTACTAAGTTTTAATCAAATCATCAAAATTGAAACTAATATGAGGTTTCATAGAACAGTTGTAAGTCAGCACAAAAGAAGCACAGAAAGCAGAATGTACACTTAACTTTTATTATCCAGATGTAATTGTTGTCTTGAAGGCTTACTATTGAATAAACTTATCCTTTCTAGCTCTTTTTGAACGCTGGTTAGCTAGTTCAACTCATCTGTTCTTCTGTTCTGGCCTAATCTCTTCTCCAAGCTGACTGACTCAAACTGGCTTCTCTCAGCTTCTGACTGAATTGCTCTGCTTAGCCTCAAACTAACTCTGACAATCTTTTCATTCTTGGTTCATTCTATCTTCACTTGCAGCATGTCTCTGAAACTGTGCTCCTCTCTCTCTCTCTCTCTCTCTCTCTCTCTCTCTCTCTCTCTCTCTCTTTGTGTGTGTGTGTGTGTTATGAGCTATTTTCTTAAATTGCTTTTCTTTCCTGTCTGCTCTCAGGAGAGTTGGGCATCTCCTATCTCTGCCTCATACTGTCAAATTTTCTCTGATTTGTCCCTTTGTCTGCTCTTTAATCAGACATCACTATCAAACATAGCTGCATCCTTCCATAAACTAACCTTACTTTCATGGTTTGGGATTAAAACTGTGTACTAAGGGTTGCTTGTACTCCAGTCAGATCATCATATAAGCCAGAGCATGTCTGCTTTCCAGCAAGATTACATAGACTTAGAAGGTCTTTGAATGAACAGCCCTGTTGCTGAGTTAAAATTCTTCTGTAGCAGAGTAGACATCATAAACTCAGTAATTAGTAAATACAGTAATATGAGAAAATTATAAAAATGTGAAATATACAATAAAAGTTATATTATTACGAGTGTCAGAATCACAGAGAAACTCCAGTTACCTTCAAAGCACTTACTTTAGCAAGTCAGTCAGAGAGATAACTCATGAATATTCATTGTCATGAATGTATACAGCAAATACAATCAGAGGAAAAAAAATCTGTTTAGCTTCTTACACTTATTGCCTCCATATTCAGGACCAGTTCAATTCCAGGATTTCCACAACTAAAGGCAGCTGAAAAAGTGGTAATTTGAATTTCTGACATAAAAAAAGATGAACGGTACTTCATCAATAGTGTAATTCAGTCCAGGAAAATATGATCCCAAGTATTTTATATTCAGTTCTTTCTATTCATATTTATCACAATGTTTTTTCTTCGACATTTCTACCATTTAAAAGCATTTAAAACGAGATCTGGAAACATGGATCAGTGGTAGAGAACTTGCCTCCTATTCATGAGGCCCTAGATTCAATTTCCTGTACTATGGAAGCTCTTTAACTGATACTGTGAAAACTAATATCCCCCAAAGATACAAAATGATGAAAAGTGAGAAGAAAAATGGAGAGAGAACTTCTCACAGAATAATTCCTGCCAAATTGAACAAAGCCAATACCTTAGGATAATATAGATTGTTTTAATTCTGTTCAAAACAATATTGTTTGTTAACATGAGTTTTATTGTGTTTTGTTGCTCAAATTTCTGTTGCTGTGATAAAATATCCTAACCAAAAGCAACTTAGGAGAGAAAGGGCTTTTTGAACTTTCAAATCCAGGTTTCTTCTCCATCATTTATGGAGAAGTCAAGGCAAGAATTTTGAGCAACTTGTTATATCCACAGTCAGGATCATGAAGTGCAAATGAACACAAGACACTATTCCACACACAATCTTATCTCTCATCTCTTAGGAATTAAAACTCAGAGGTTTGTGCTTCATGCAGTAGGCTAGGTCTTTCCATATGCATTAATACAATCAAGAGAGTCTTCCATAGGCTTGGCTCCTAGCAAACCTGGGCTAGGAAATTTCTCGTAGAAACTCCCCCAAGATGATTTTAGGTTGTATAAAGTTGAGTAAATTAACCATTATAACTACAAAACAAGTTTTATCATTCTTGAAGTTCACAAAGATAATTTTATTCAGAAACTCTCCATAAACTTTTCTAATTCGGTGTCATTATTTTACACTTATATACAATATTTATTTTAAATGAAACCTAAAAAAAAATCATAACAAGGCAATCAAGAACATTCCTAAAGTGGATATGAAGAAAATTGAAAAGAACTATCAAAGTAAGAGATGTTTATGAAGCAGAACGTTTAAGAAAGAGATGAACAATGTCATCATAAGTAAAGAACATTGTGAAATAGGTACATGCAGCTAAAGTAAACGGTTGTATCCTTATTTATGAATGTTCTTGCTTCTAGAAAACTCTTGTTCTGTGGGTATGAGGTTGATATCAAGTCAGGAAAGAAAAGCCATAAGAATGGTTTCCTTTTTCTAAGACAATCACACATGGTCTGTTCAAGCAGATGTCAGTTTCACAAACTTCAAATATCAAAGTAGTCTTTTTATTATCATTCTCTTTTATCATCCTAATAAAAAAAATCACAAAATATAGTGCCAATTTAATCTTAAATATTTCTTTATCAAAATAGAAAATATTAATTAATAGCTCATGATTTATTATGAAGAAAATAATATGGATATAATGTAATCCAACTAAATAACTAATTGCATTTTTGTTTTCCAAAATTAATCATTTGTTGTCTCCAAATGTGGTCTTTCAGTTCTTTAGAAATAGCAACTCAGTTTAGTTCTCATATTTGTATTTAAAATGATTATTTATTATTTCTGAACATGTGTGTGCATGTGTGTACATCGAAATGTGTATATGTTATGATGCACATGTAGAGGTCAAAGAACAGTGGGTTCCACCACGGGTTCCAGTGATCAAACTCATGTCATGAGTTTTCTCCATGAGTCATCTGGATAATATACTTTTCTTAATGCTATAATGTAGTCCTCATATTTTGTCACGATTTAAATCTGTGGAAATGGAGGCATAGAGATATACCCTTGCAGAAGTCTTGCAGGTAGTTACTCTTGTTCTAGGTGCGTCTTTTGAATTGTTTCACCCTGCTGTCTTTCAGTATATGCAATCACGTTAACATGGAACATGATCATGAAGGTGCTCAACTCTCTTTGGGCTCCTCAGCAGAGCACCTGAGTCATATGGTAAGTAACAATGACAGTGACAGATAAGACTTTCAGTGAGCACATGGCTAATAACAACAGAGATGGCTTCTTACAAATCATAAAGAAAGTCTAATTTGACTTGTATAATTAACGATTATATACATCTAAGCATCCTAACAAAACTTACTGCTGGAGTTCAAATAGTTACAGCGTTGTAATATCATGAAAACAAATCTATCAGCAATTATTTACATTTATGATAATTAATCTTGAGTAAAGTTAGAAAGTAAGACTATGTTACAGACCTAAGCTTTTAAGACCTTCTTTAGCCCTGAGGATTCACAGCCATCTACTACCACAAAGATTTTGTTCTGGCATAGACCTCTTTAGATTTTCAGGTGAGAATAATTTATACCTGTAGAGACTCAAAATATGTGTAAACACATAGCTAGTGCCTCAGTTTGTAAATGTTTGCTTTCTGAGTCTCACAAATGCCCCACTTTCAGAGCCCTGCAGCATTGCTGCCCAGGGGCTTCCTGGTGCCAGTTTTTCCCTCTTTGTTCATGTTGACATCCAAAGTAGACATCCTGAAGACTGTTAGTTTTTTTCAGATAGAGTGCATTCATTGTTGCTGGCTGGGTGAGAGGCCCACTGCTGTTGTCATTCTTGCTTTTGTTAAAGATTTGCAGGATTGATGAATGGGACAATCAAGGAGAAAAATGAGAGGCTTGTCACCCAGCATCAGGAGTACTCGGTCCTTTTCTCCAGTCTCCTTTAACTTCTTTAAGAGCAAAGTTTATCAGCAGTCCCATCCTCCTGTTACGCCTCTTCCAGTTATTTACCAGAATGCAGAGACAGGAAGAAGAATGGGGATCAGGATAGATGTCCTTTCTCATCCTCACCTGGAGGTTATGAAGGCTGGCAAGTAGCTCCGTGTGCTATTCCAGTGCCTGAGCTGTGGGAGGGCAATGCTCAGACTACGGTCCCTCCCCTTCATTGGTGTCTCAATGGAAGGATTCTAAATCGAGATTGGCATTGTCTGTGCTTTCTTTGTGCAAAGAACTGAGGTGAATGTTATCTAATCAGCAGGTTCTTAAAATTCTTATTAATAAAACATCCATAACAGCAGCTGCACCTGCTCTTTCCAGGTGTCACAACTCTCCTGCCTAAAGATTTTTGTTCAACGATCTTTCACACAGTGACCGCTTGGTGTCTCATTAAGTCAGCTGGGGCTTTCTTTATCCTCAGACTTTTTAAGGCGATACTAGGGAAGTGTCTGAGCAACCTACTTGTCAGTTGAGACCACACTTTCAAAACTACTGACCAGGGTATGTCAATAATTACTAATCACTTTCATTTGATAGTCAACAAAATAGTTATCCAGTCTTCCTTATTAATGCAATTGCCAACAACATCTGTTTTAAACAAGAAAAATAGTGTGTATTATGCTAATTTCATTGCTGAAAACAAATAATAATATGTAAATTGGTTGGTTTTCATCATATAAAAAGTATTAGCATACACAGTAGAATTCATTCTAAGCACATGGGACTCTAATACTCAATTTGGAGTAGGATAGTAGTGGGAAAGTGTTCATCTAGAGAAATATGAGAGAGAATTAGCCTCTATATCCCTTGGCAGTCTCCCTACAGTGTCATGATCACACCTGCTGAGCATGTATTCCATTTGGTTACAACAGAACATTAACCCAAACTCTCTGGTTAAATTTGTCTGCAGCATACACCACTCATAAAAATTTTCACCCAGATGCCTAGTATTACCAAACTCAAAAGTCAGTCACTTTATGTGTTACAAAGCAGGAAATGACTGCAATTGTATTTTGGCAAACTATTGTTTAGAGTCCTTTGTGTTATAAGCAAGTAACACCAACTTTAAGAAATGATGATAATAAAGGATATATTTGAATCATTCCCTGGAGAGTTGTAGTTTTGAACAAAGGTTACTTTCAGGGAACCACTAGCTCAAGTGATGTAACACAGAACAACCTTCTCACCTCTCCCCTCTTGCCCTCCCTCTCGCTCTCCTCATTCCCTTTATCTTTAGCACCTCAGTCTTCCCTTAGACACCCTCACAGCATTCAGACCCAAAGCTGAATTCTGCACACAGGACATCCATAAGAAGAGAGCAAGTCTATTCCAGAACAGAAGTACATTTTACATACAAGATCTTCTTTACATTATACTCATTAAAAGTTCAATATTTGTCATTTTTTTTTTAGTTGGTGATAGGCTTATGTATCCATGACTAAACCAGATTTCACAACAAAATATTGAAATATAATGCTTGGTTTAAATTAATCTAGTCTCATCCCAAAGCTCAGAGCTGAGAAAGAGGAAGACTGGCTCTCTGGCTTCCGCTGTTACTATGACAAAGAAAGGATGAAGCATAACAAAATCATCATATGCCAAATAAAGGTGAGTCTTTACTACTTCCTGTAGTTCCACTGAGCCAGACTGGCCTTTTAGTGGAAATATTGACTGGGTTCCCAGAGCAAAGCACAACAACATGTTCTTGTCAGAGCAGTACAACTGAACCTTAAGATTAGATCTCCTGCTGACTCCCTGGTGTCCAACCTCATCTGTCCTTGTCTTCTTCTATAATCAAGGGAAGAATGTTTCCTTTCATTATTATGGGGTAGGTGGTCAGTAAGAGGGCCTCAAGGCTCCTGTCCTCGCCATCCTGCCCATTGTGAACATGTTAGGAATTGCAAGTAAGCAAAAATAACACCCTTCATTCCCAACATTTGCAGAACCAAAAAGCAGCTGTTGACTAGTTAATCAGATGCACACCGTGTGGCCAAAGCCAACACCCATGAGAAGACATGTATCAGTCTTTGACCACACAATCCCATTGTAAATCATACCTAAAGCAGCTTTCTAGAAAGATGGGTAACAGATTTCCATCAGCTATTGTAATAATGAAGCCTTTTATTCTATACCACATAGCCTCTCAAATAATTGCCCTTAGTCATGTGATAAGGAAACCAAGCCTATGAACGGTAACAGGAGTAATAGCAGGAAAAAAACCTTATTTGTAATGACATCTAGAAGAACTTTATATTTCTTTTCAAGAGGGACAATGCTTTTTTTCTTTCTTTTATAAACAAAGGCTAAACTTGAGGGAATAACAATTTTTAAAGTTCTATTTGATAAAGCCTCCAGTTTTGATATTGCTTTTCTTCCAATGTCATCAATACTAAAGTCTACTATGCCTAATTATTTACCATACTTACCATATTTTCTAAATTTTAATTGAATAAAGGCTGGTTACAGCTTGTAAGCTTTATAATTTATTTGACCACATGACTCATATATAAATATTACCAAGACACCAGTTAGCAGTTCCCTATTAACTCTTCTGCTAAGGGAAGTACGAGTATGAAGAGACAGTGATTCAGGTAGCAGTAGCCTCAATGTGATCATACTAAGCATCCATGTCTATCGGCTGAGACCTAGGGATATGAACCCATAAGTCCCAGAGAGTTATGAGTTATAAAGAAAATATCCTAAGGCTTTGCTACATACCAATAAACACTAAAGTTTATACAATACTATAGTCTCTAGATATAAAGAAGGAAGTTTCAGCTAAATATTTGACTAATGAAATCCATTATCCTTGTAAGAAACAGATGTACTAGAGGCCAGATTAAGAACATTAGTTAATTAAAATTTAAGAGGGCGTGGAAAGATGTTAAGAATCAGAGAACCAAGAGGATTGCATCAAAATAGTAGATTCTGGACACGATGTAGATGCTGTGTCCATGAACTCTCGACAATCTGGTGGCCTGAACAGAACCACAGCAGTAAACACTCCAGCATGGAGAGGAAAGGGTTCAAGAGATCTGACCCTAAGGAGAAGAGCTACAAGCATTTGGCTTCTGAGAGATAGAGAATCAGTTTTCCTCAATCAGGGTTGATCACCTGATAAATTGCACATGCCAAGTGGCTCCATGCCAAGTGGTCAGGTCATATATATGCATATATATGGTCAACACTTACTATATATACACATATATACATATATACATATACACATAAATACATATATACATATATACACATAAATACATATATACATATATATATTATATGTATACTTACTAGAGTATATATAATTTATATGTATAAATACATATATTTATATTTAATCTATACAATAGAAATATCACATTTATATCTATATATCTATGTATCTATATTTGTAACACATATTTTTATGTATTTATAATTATAGAAGAAGTGGGCATTAATTTAAAAGAGAATGTTTGGGGGAATTAGGAGGAGCTGAAGAAAGCAAGTGAATGGATATGATGAAACTTTATTGTACTCATGTATGAAAATCTAAAAAAAAATGGTAGTAATAGTAAAGTTTAATAAGTAACAGTATAAGAAATATAGATTAATAGAAACAAAGTTGTTTACTGACAATGTAACAGAAGGTAACTTGAAGCATCAACTTCTAACATCAATCAGAGCAATCTAAATCTGGATATGTGTATCCCTTCAGTAAGGTACCTTCCCTGCTGGGTCCCCCAAGGTCTTAGTTTCATTAAGACATAAACAAATTATCTCCTAAGCAAGCCACTTATTAATCATAGGCTGCTAAGGGAGTCTTATAATTGGATTCCCTTCCAGAAATATCTGGAGCTTACACACAAGCTTTTTCTGCTAATTTTTACATATTTGTCTGTATATCCAGATATAAATTAGTGAAGCTCACAAATTGTGTTATATTGAGCCTGATTCTGTAATCCATGTGTGGCTACTTTGTAAGAGAGGATCTGTGGCGGGAGTCATGCTGAGTGTGCTAATATAACCCTGGTTATACTAAGAAAATCAGGTGCCCAGAATGCAATTGAGACACTGCTCTTCTCTTAAACTATAATTTTTATTTATTAATTATAGTTTTTATTGCTTATTACATATTGTATATAATTTTTGTTTCTTAAACTACATTTTTGTTTTTATTTATTTATCCTCTTTGAGGATTCTGTACATTCATACAATGTATTTTGATCAGATTTACCCTCACTTTCCTTCTCCAAGTCCTGTATCTCTTCTATGCATTCCCAACTTCAAATCCTCTTTTCTCTTCCTTTCTGACAACAACCTACTGTGTTCAATTATGACACTCACCTTTAAATATCCCAGCAACCTAGACCTGTTGCCTCTGGAAGATGACAGCATTCATACACATATGACACTAACCTGACTAAAACTGGAAACATTATTTTGCTTTTGTTGGTCCAGTGTTGTTAACCAGACAAATCTTGGACCTTTATGTCATGTAACATCCATCAAAATATAAGTTCACTATAGAAGTTGAAGTTAGAATTTTTGAATATTAATCCGTTAATTAGTTGTTACAACCTAGGTCTCTTGAATTGTGAGAGTTAATAAACAAATCATTTTAACATTCATTTTATCTTTTCTGCCACAAAACAAAGCAAAATCTAGCATCAGTAACAAGACCAAAAAATCAAAACAAAACAAAATTATGGTATCTAATTAAAAATTGATTAATTAGAAATTATAGAATCTCTGAGTATTTTGTGAAGGAAGATTATGTTGACTTACATTAAGCAAATCCTTAGTTCTGAAATGATATCAGTTGTTTAATATGCAGATGGGTTCCACGACTAAACTTCAAGTGAATAGAAGGAGTTCAGGGAACCCCAAAGGATACTCCTCAATTGTCAACAATTGTTCACCTGTCACCCCATGAACAGAGGCCGCCATTCAAACGTGCACAAAATCATTGTGTAGTAACTACCTTACTTTTTAATGTGTAGGATGAAGGTAGCTTACATTATCCAACTTAAATGGCATTTGTGATCGTTTAGGACTATTTAGGTCATTGAATAAAGCAATTCATGTTCTCTACATTTAAAAGAGAACTTAAGCATAGCTTTAAAGAGAAACTTCTAACTTCATTGTATAGAGAATCAAGGTACATTTGAAATCCAAAGAGGGCCTCTCAGTCCAACACTTTGGACTATCTCCCTTTAAAATTTAATTGTTCCCTCTCATCATTTTCCTTTCTGTTTTTTATTTTTTTTAAAGATTTATTTATTTAATGTATATGAGTACACTGTAGTTGTCTTCAGACACACCAGAAGAGGGCATCATATCCCATTTGCAGATGGTTGTGAGCCAGCATGTAGTTGCTGGGAATTGAACTCAGGGCCTCTGGAAGAGCAGTCAGTGCTCTTAACCACTGAGCATTTCTCTAGCCCATTTTCTTTTCAAAATGCTTACCGAGTCTCATTTTTAAATGCTATTAGCACATTCAGGACACAAATGGTTTAACTTTCTGGGGTGCTTTAACTTTCTTTCTATGCTTTAGCTAAGGATGTCTGGGGAAGTCAAAATGCACTAGAAGAAATCAGCTATTTTACCTGACTTTTTAGGTGATTCGGTATGAATTTTTCTAACTATGATAATCAATAATCTGTTCAGAGGCATTGGTGTCCACCATAACATGGTTATGACCTTAATGAGATGCTTGGGGGTGTGCCTGCTGTTCCATTTAATTGGTCTTCCTTGTATGAAGATACATAGTTTTTCTCATTAAAAATTCTGTCTTTGTTTGTTAAAGAATACCACTTTCCAAACTAATTCCAATAGCACTTCATTTACGGACTGCATCTTGTAAATCTCTTCTCACTGCTTTGATTCCTAGCTGTGTTTATTGGCTTGGTATTCAGTCAGTATTCAGGTACACCCATTACATTCAATCACAATAGAAAAGTGATTTTGCCCTGGGAAGAGACAAGTGATCACAATTAGAGGTTGGTAGGATGTGAGATGGAGATGTGAAGGGATGGGTATGGAGATTGGGACCATGAGATAGAATCAATACCTTTACATTTATTATATAGAAAGGAAAACATTTTTCATTTTCAAAGGTCACATAAGTCATGCCAGCTATTCCAACTTATACCAAGGAGAAACCAACTGTGGATTTCTGATGGAGTCTAGGAAGTGAAGCACTACTGTTTTTGATACTCTAGCTAGACTGACCTGGAACTCACTGCATAGCCCAGCAGTCCTTAAATCAGTAACAATCAGCCTGCCCACACTTCACACTTTCCATTTCAGATCAGTCTGAATTCCACGCAAAGTTGCCACTCAACATCATTACAGAAGTTTCCTTCAGTTAATCTCACACGTATTCATTGACTTCCATCCTCAATAGCAACATGGCACTTTTGTGAATCTTGTTTTTCCCATATCATATTTTTGGAATTGATCACTGTCTTTCCTTCTTTTTCTCTATTCACCAAATCTTAGGCCATAGTACTGGAACCCAAAATCACATTACCAAGTCATAGGAAGTCATATCACCAAAAATATTTCCAAGTCATACTAGACTGATACATTACTTTGACAAGGGTATTTCAATTTCCAGGACACATGATTTGCATTTGACGATGAAACTACCAAAAGGAAAGCATCATCTACGATGAATTAGTCAGAGAACTCCTGAAGTTTGCTGTAAGTTCTGATGACATCCTTGCTTTTGACTGACATGTTTAAACCAGATCAAATACAACTATCAGGATCTGTAAATGCACTTTGCGTTTAAAGATATAATCAAGCTTATTTTATTCCTGACACTGGAATCCTATTTTAGTTGCTTTATTGTTTTGTTTGTGTTTGTTGTCTCCTTTGTCCTCAGAAACTATCCTTGAGGAAATTAATAATAATGATAATAAATAATAATAATAATAATAATAATCTGTTACTGATCTGGAGGTATGAATTCTGGAAATTATTTAAAACAACCTAGAGGATTACAGACCTTGGTCTCCTTTTTTCCTTTCATTTGTTTATCAAACAGCATTTTCTCCTGAAGCCCAGGTTAACTTTGAACTCAGAAACTTTCAGCCTCAGTCTCCCAAGTGCTGACAGTTTTATAGCATGCTCTGCTCACTTGGCATTCTACCTTAACTCCTCTCATGACGGTACCTATAATAATTTCATGCAATACCATTGACTCTGTTCAGTCTCTTTTAAAAAACCCTTTTGAAATAAGTTTCTAGCATCTGATTTTTCATGCAGCTTAACCTTAAAAGACGGGCTGCTAATTCCTCCACCAGAATACCTCCTGGATGTATTATACTGAATATTATAGACTATGTTAAGTTTTAAACAATTCTTTCTTGAATAAAATGCAAATGAGCAGACATCACGTCAAAAATCCCATACACAAGTCATAAGGAATGGAGAACAGTGGATCCCCAAACACTAATTCAGTGTGCATTAGATATGAGAGCTTTCTTAGCCCGGGAAAATCTGCTGCTTTGTGAAGAAAGGATTTTCAAATGCTCCAACTGGACATTGAACAAAATTAGCATCAACTATTCCAAAAATGAACAACAGTAGTGCCCGCAACCAAGCCAGGACCTCCTGCTTGTGTCACAACAAATGAGAAAGGAGATTCTGTGGAGTTCGGCAAAAGAGGCAGAAGTTTTACGTCTATCAAGCAGCGAGTATCTTTACAGATTTGGTTCGTTGCTTCATTCAGAAAATAGAGGTTAAATTTTATAAGCCCCTTAGTCACACACGAAATAATTCTCTCCGGGTCCCCTCGCACACGGAGAGCTGGGAGCCAGCTGCTCTTCACCTCACGCTGCATTCTGTTGTACAGACAGAGCGGAGCTGGCTGGGGTGGGCTATCTTTTTTTGTCAAATCAAACCTCCTCTTACCTCAACTTCCTTGTTCTTCTCTTTGTTTCTGCCCATTGAACTTCTCCCATTGCTGGCTGTCTCCCGGGCTGGGATTACAGAAATCTGGTGGAGGGGCATATTGGCCGGGCTGCAGGTGGCCAAACACCTGATTGGACGCCTTATGGCTTCACTCGCCCTGAGAAGCCCACCAGCAGAACTGTTCATATCCTTGCTTTGCCAAACTTGAATCTAAATAAAAAGGAGGAAAATAGTGTTTGAGACACTGTACAGCAGTGGCCAAACACACCGAAAGGAAAATTGTAAAAATTTGTAAAAGAGGTAACCCAAGGTGTATTACATTTTCAAAAGGATGATTTACTGCAAGTCATAACTGCACTGCTTTGTCACTCATGCATCTCCCCCTCCCCTAGGAGCATCATGGGAGACAATTCTATTTCTACGGTACCTAATAACTGTCATGGAAACCAAGGAAACCCAGGTCTCACGGGCCCTTATTAACAACTGCTCCTTTTAATGGCACAGACTCCCACATTTGCAGCGACTGACACAGGCTTTTGTTTCTACCCAGATCCCTAGGAGTCTGTGGAGCACCCAGAGACACGCGTCCTGCTGACAAGGTAAATAAGCAGAAGGCTGAGAAGCTTAGAGTCCGATTTGGATACAAATCTCTTCCTTGAAAGGCTGGGCTAGCTGCATTTGTGCCCTTCATGCAGCTACAGTAATCTGCTTAGGTCAAAGGAGCTGCCAGGAGTGAAGAGCTTTAGATGAGACACAAAGAAAAGGAAACAGAGGAGAGAGGGGGAAATGGGAAAAAGAAAAGGGGAAGAGAAGAAAGGAATGGGAAGAGATGGAAAGAAGAAGAAAGGGAGAGAAGAAGCAGGGGTAGAGAAGTGGAGAAGTAGGAAGAAGAAGCTAGGAAGAAGGGAAGAAGGGAAAAAGAAAAGGAGATAAAACGGGAGTGGAGATGGAGCAAGAAGATAAAGAAAATGGGGACCAAGAGGGAAGTGGCTGGTCACGGATGTGGATCAGAGGACTTAGGGCTAGCAGGAGCAGAGCAGAATGGGAAAATAAGTTAGCTTAGCATCTCCGGAGCCACTACCATAAGTGAGAATGCTGCACCCTGCTCTCCAAAGCACAAAAACTACCTTGCAGGCAGCACCCATTCCTGCTTATGGGCAATAGAATAGATCGGTTCATTTCTGTGAAGGACTTCATGTCCTCTCAGGAGGATAAAATGATTTTGGGGAAAATATATCAGAATTTCTACTCTTCAAAGTACAAACAAAACAAAACCGTTTTAAAAACAGTTCCTAGGAGATCATTGTTGGTCACTGCAATCTATCTCCAGCTATCTTTGTATTTCATATCAATAATGTCATTTTCAACATGACCTTACAGTTTGATTGAATTCAGGACATAGATGAAATGCAGCAGAGATAGCGCCTGTCATTGACAAAAGTGTAAAAAGACTCACGGAAAGACTGTCAAAATAAAAGCTGTTTCTAATCTAAACATCTGCACTGAAATAAACACTTCTGTGTATTTTCAAATGTGAACCTAGTAAGGATTCCTTTCACCAAGTTAGTGACCTTCATGTGCTTTACTCTCCTGCTCTCGGTCTGGCCCATCTGAAGAGATTTTTTAAAGCAGAGGTAACCTGAGACTCGTTTATGAATTTGGATTCATCAGGGCTACGACGAGCATGTCAAATGGACCTTTGGCAAGACACACATGAGTCCTATTCAGCAAATCTTCAGAACCATCTAGTCTAGCACTAAAGAAAGCTTAGCACAATCTAATGAGGAATTCATCTTGCTGTAGAATCCTTTCTGAAAATGGAGTCAGGCAGCACTATGCCGTTGGACTCTCTGCTCATTGCCAGTCTCAGCCTGCAAAAGAAAGTTGGTAAACTACAGAAGATTGAGTGAAGGGATTATGCAAGGGCTAGCCAATTCCAAATCTTCTGGCCTTATTCCCATCACTCAGGAGGAAGGAGAGGAAGGAGCTCAGAGGCCTGCTTCATACAGAGCAAGAAACTGTCTTAAAACATAATCCATATGAAGTTAAATTGATGTTGGTTAGCATTGCTGTGGTTTAAGAGTCACATCTGTGACCTGTAAGTGTGAAGGTGACACATCCTTACTTTAAAAGCAATTGCTAATCCCTTTATCCAGGACAGTCTTAATTAAGAGGAGGTTGGAAAAGGAAGTCTATAAATCTAATAGTCTGTGACAAATACTAAAATGTAAATTATAAACTTCTTTAGGAAAATCATATTGCCAATGTTTACTCGGTAGAAGCTTCTAGCAACAGCCAAGGCAATTTTCCAGATAAAGTTAGACTTTAGTACTTTTCTCTAAATATTCCATTAAAGTTATAGGAGATTTTTAGCTTGAGTTGACAAAGTATCTGTCTTAATCCTGTACCTCATTATGCATGTCGAGAGACCCTTTGTTTATTGTGAATTTTTTTAAAACTAAGGTTTAAAATTTAAGTTAATTTGACTTACATGGTTGAGCTACTTCAATTCGCTATCTTTTATCCTGAAATTTAGATTACAAATTGAATTTCAGGAAAAAATGTATCTTAGAATGTTTTGCACACTAGGCTGTCTGCTAAATCTTTTCAATCAATTGTTTAGAGTTAAGAAAAATTAATAAACGTTTATCAAAACTTATATTAAGAATTGGAAAGACTGAGATAAAGTTTTGTGATTGTTATCGGGCAGAAAAAGATGTGTTTCAACACTTCATTTTATATTTGTCTGGCATGGAACACTGGGACATTCACAAGCTTGTGTCTGCAATGTGTGTTCACCTGGGCTGTTCCTCAGCCAGTGTCTGAAATACTTTCCAGTGAGAATATTGAAGTCTCTGGGGCAAACATTTCATGTAACAATTGAAAGCTCAGGGAATTCTGGGGATTGCAGTTCTCCTTTGGGAGTCTAGGTAGATTACACAGTCATTAACCCCAAAGAGTGAAGGAGGAGCCATATACCCAGCAGCTGTGTGCTAACGATAGACAGACAATAGTCCCACTATCAGAGATGAGTCTTTCAGCTAACAAGTAACAATATCACTCACTCTAGATGTATAAACTGAAACCTGTGTAAGCTTTGTATTGTAATTATGGATGAAGCTGCCCTGAGACTGTTTTCTGGACACAGTTTCCTAAGGACATCTAGATATCTCTGTTCCTTCTGTGTTCTGACTTCTAAGCCTCTAGTTTTGGAAACATCACCGCATTGGTCACCTCTGCCTGCTGAATCCTACACTGTAGTTACTACACTCAAGACCTCACCACCACTACACCACACCACCACCACCATCCCTACACACACCAGATTTCTACTTTGCTGCTCAGCATGGGCCTTTAAAAGAAAAACAAGGCAAACAGTGCTTTTGATCCTCTACCGAGACCTATCCCAGTCTTTACTAAATCCAAAAAGGAAGGTGGGACAATACAGGTCATTAAGAACAATTGAGTTGATCGAAATTAAGCAGGAAGAGAGATAAAACATCCGACAAAGACAGGGAAGCAGGAACACATATCACACTAGACAGACAGACTGACAGTTCAAACCAATAAACATGTACTGGCTATCTGCTGTGTTTTCCCACCATAGTAGGAACAAACGGACAAGAGGAAATGTGAACATTCCTTTGACACAGTTTCCATGTGCCTTTAGGGAGATTCGACCCTGTAAGCTTATCAGTTTTTAAAAATGAAAGGCTACATCAACAATTAATGTTTAAAAAAATAAAATACTGAGTACAAATCTCAGAGATGGCATCAGCATCAAGAAGTCACAAGACTCGAAAAAGGAGGAGGAGAAGGAGAAAGAGGAAGAGGAGGAGGAAAAGGAGGCCTGGATAAGACAAGACCTTATTTTAAATGACACAGAGAAGTCATTTGCTCTACTTTGCTTCTCCGTGGCTATGATAAAACAAACAACAAAAAACAACCAACAAACAAACAAAAAACTGACCAGAAGCAACTGAGATAGGAAAGGGTTTATTTCAGCTTCCAAGTCACAGTCCACCATCAAGGGAAACCAGGGAAGAAACACATGCAGGAAGCTGGAGGCAGAACTGGCATAGAGACCATGAAGGAAAGCTGCTTATATACTTAGACTACCTTCTTGGTTTTTACAAAGAAGCCAAAACCTCACGATGGAAAAGGGAAGTGTCTTCAACAAGTGGTACTGGTCTAACTGGATGTCAGCATGTAGAAGAATGCATATAGATCCATATTTATTACCCTATACAAAACTCAAGTCCAAATGTATCAAAGACCTCAAAGTAAAACCAGTACACTAAATCTAATAGAATAGAATAATCTTGAACTCATTGGTACAGGAAACAACTCCCTGAACAGAACACAAAAGGCCCAGGCACTAAGGTAAATGATTAATAAATGAGACCTCATGAAACTGAAAGTTTCTGTAAGCCAAAGGATGCTGTCATTAGTACAAAATGGCAGCCTACAGATTGGGAAAAGATCTTCATCAACCCTAATATAGACAGAGGGCTAATAATCAAAATATGGAAATAATTCAAAAAAGTTACGCACCAACCAAACCAAATAGCCCAATTTAAATACAAAGTACAGAGCTAAACAGAAAATTCTGAACTGAGGAATCTTAAATGGCCAAGAAGCACCTAAAGAACTGTTCAGCACCCTTAGTTATCAGGGAAATGCAAATCAAAGTGACTTTATATCCATCAGAATGACTAAGATAAAAAACTCAATCATGCAGCTGAGGATGTGGAGAAAGAGGAACACTCCTCCATTGCTGGTTAGAGTGCAAACTTGTACAATCACTCTGGAAATCAATCTGGTAATTCCTCAGAAAATTGGGAATAGTTCTACCTGAAAACTCAGCTATACCACTCCTGGGCATATACCCAAAAGATGGTCACACCATCCCACAAGGACACTTGCTCAACTATGTTCATAGCAGCTTTATTCATAATAGCCAGAAGTTGAAAACAACTTATATGTCCCTCAACTGAAAAGTGGATAAGGAAAATATTGTTCATTTATACATTGGACTACTACTCAGCCATTAAAAACAAGGACATCATGAATTTCAGAAGCAAGTTCATTGAACTATAAAATTCATCAGGAGTAAGGTTTCCCAGATCCAAAAGGACATGCATGGTATGAACTCATGTATAAGTAGATACTAGCCATAAAGTACAGGATAACCATGCCTTAATGGACAGAACTAAAGAAGCCAAATAACTAAGGGAGAATGGTTGAATCTTTCTCAGAAAGGGGAACAAAATACATATTGGAAGTCAATGAAGCGAGAGAACTGAATGGAAGAGGGGATTGGTAGGGTAGTGGGGTAGCGGAGGGTGGGATCAGATGTAGGGAGAGCAGGGTAGAAAGAAGTGAAATCCAGGAGTGGGTAGGAGGCAATCTCTATGATGTAGCAAAGACCTGACATGAGGAAGACCCCAGGGGACCTATGGGGTCAACTCTAGCTGAGACTCTGAGCAGTGGGAAAGGATAGCAACCTACTCACAAAAAGTTTGACTTAAAATGTGTCCTCCCTACATGATATACAGGGGAAAACATAGAACAGAGACAGAGGAAATGGCCAACCAATAACTGCTCCAAATTGAGATCCATCCCATTGGCAAGCTCCAATCCTTGACACTATTAATGATATTCTGTTGTGCTTGCAGAGAGGAATCTAGCATCACTGTCCTCTGAGAGGCTCCATCAGCAGCCAACGGAGAGGTAGAGACCACAGCCAAACATTAGATAGACCTCAGGAGTCTTATGGAAGAGTTGGGAGGATTGGGGAACAGGAAAAGAACAGGAACTCCACAAGAAGACCAACAGAGTCAACTTGCTTGTACCTTTGGTGGCTCTCAAAGACTGAATCGCGAACCAAAAAGCAAGCTCAGAACATATGTAGTAGATGAGCAGCTTGGTCCCCAAAATAAGTCAGGGACTCTCCCTGAATCTGTTGCCTGTGTGCCTGTGGTCACATTCCCCTAAATGTACTGCCTTGTCTGGCCACATATGGAGAGGATATGCCTGACCCTGCAGCAACTTGATGTGTGTGTTTGGGAGGAGGGTGTTACCTACAGAGGGACTCCCTTCTCAAAGGAGAAGTAGAGGGAGGAATTGAGTAAGTATTGGGAAGTGAAGGGGAGTTGATATTGGGATTTAAAATGAATAATAAAAAAGAATGTCTGTCATAGGGATGCCCTCACCTTGCATTTTAGTTGCTTCTAGACTCAGTCAAGTTGCCATTGCACATGACACTGTGAAGTTTCCATCAAATCTTTACAGGGAGTTTTGGCCACTTAGTGGCATGAGGTAACTCTAGTGAACAGGAAAATCGCTAGACACCTTCAACCTATGACCTAGGAAGGACTGTAGTTGAAATGTTTTTTCCTTGCAAATATATACATAGCAGCAGGGGTGACTTCGTTTTTCTTCTGTGTTCGAAATGCTTTTGTATTTTAGCTTAAGAAAAGGACAGTAGAAGTTAAGTGACAAAGAGTAGAATCTGAGCAGTATTTCCTTCAATTCAGTTCCTATCATTCCCATTTTATGTGCCCGGCTCTCTGGAGCACACAGCCCAAGGTATCTTGTCGCTCTGTATTCTAGATGGAGTATAGGAAGATGGTGGAATTTGGAGTTTGGTAGGATAGATTTTTTATTTTCTGATGTCTGCTTCCCCATGTATGTCCTCAGTTATTTCAATAACTGCCTAAAATGACTCTATTCTTGAAAAAGCTGTTTATTGAAGAATGTCACAAATATCGGAAGTAAAAACAAGGTATTTAAGTGAGTGCCAGGGATGTGGGTTGGTAGTAGAGTATGTGAAACTCAGAGGCAACTTCCAAAAAAAAAAAGGGAGGAAACAGGAAGGGAGGGATGATGGAAAGAGGAGGGAAGGAAAGACAGATGTTCTGACGAAAAATAAGAATTCTACTGGGTTCTAATATTTAAAACAAGAGTCTTATATATTTCCTTTCTTCTTTTAAACTTCAAAAATGAAGCAAGTCCAACTGGAGAGCTGTTGGTCACCACCGAGTGTGCATGCCACTACTTTGTCCTGCAGCTGTTCCTTCCATGCTGTTCACCGCTGTACCTCACAGGCAGCAGGGCAAAGTAGAAGAACCCTTGTCTGTCTCCATCCTTTGTAAGCATGCATGGTGCCTTCTGGTACCAAATGTAAAGAAAAGAAGATAAAAACAAGCCAAGCAAACAAAAACCAAAAATGGAAGGAATTTTTCTTCTGGGAAGAAATTTTACTCTGGCTAACAACTATCTGCTGAAAAAGCAATGCTGCTATTGACTCCGCTTTGACCATGTACAGTAATTTTCCCTCTACCTCCTCATCTTTCTTTCAGACCAAACTTGCTCTTCATTGAAACATTTCTTGTGAGGCATTCTCTCCAACACAAAAGAAGCATCCTAGCCCCCAGTGACATATGTGAGTGCCACCCTTTTTAATTACATTGAAGCAACTTCACGGTGTGTTTCCTGAGTTGCCGAATGCAATTAGAGCCTGCGTGATACGCAAGGAAGCATGAGGAAACAGCTTTGCAGAGGAGTTAAGATTGATAGACCAGGCCCTACTTGGTGATTAGGGGGATAAACCAAGGCTCGTAACCTGGGCAGTACAGATAACAACTGCAGCACAATTTTCAGCATGAGTGAATCAGTATGGTTTTGTAACAGAAAATTCCTCTGTGAATGTGAGATTACAGTATGTGTGTGTGGCGGCGGGGGCGGGGGGGAGCTGAAAGGATGAGAGGAAATGAAAGTGCTTAGAAGAAAATGAGTTAAGAAAAAACAAATCATGAAGACCCGAATTTTGTAGTCTATGCTTTGGTTTATCAGGAAAACAACAACAATAACAAAACATCAAAATGAGAGGCAATTCAAACAAACCCACAAAAGTGTGTTATGTTGTTGTTGCTTGTGTTTATTTGTTTGTTTATCCCATCTGAACACAATACACTGGGATTTTTTTATAGTCCAACATCAAAAAGATAACTGAACAGTATTCGGGACTGGGGAGAAAACTCACGCATAAAGTGCCTGCCATACAATTATGAGCACAGGAGATCGGAGCCTCATCACACACCTATAAAATCCTAGCAGGTGTGGTGGCCCATCTGGATTATCAGGATTTTTAATGTGAGATTTCCCAGTGCAAGCTGGCTACTAGAGGAGCCTGCAACAGTGTGCTCAGGCACCAGGGAAGAGATGCTGCCTCCCTAAGTAAGGTAGAAAGCTAATACAGAAGACATTCAACAACAGCCTGGGACCTCTGCATGTGTGCTTACACAATTGCACCCACACATATGCATACATGCATACACTCATATGTATACCACACATACACATAGCTTGTGAAAATATTTAAAATGCCAAACACTGTAGAAAACAATTTTGAAGTTAAAATACTTATGGTTTATACAGAATAATGGAATAATTCTTCAGGGTCCAAATTCTAAAGTTTTGTTTCTTTGTTTGCTTTGGAGAGCTGTTTTAGGGTATCTCAGCTGTCGTGTATGAAGTTATCAAAACAAAATTATGAAAACAAGAGTTGCAATAAGGTCCCATTGATCCCATTGGGTACATAAAGTACCATCTTATGATTCTAATATTTTAATTAACTTTCACAAGTTCTGAGAAATAGGTAACACAATGACATCCTTCATAAACTGTAATGAATAGATTTAACAGTAACTTGATAACAAAATTAGTTTATTTAATGAATATATAAATATGTATTTAAACAATTATAGTAAATTAATTCTTTTCTTTTTGAGATTATTATATAATTAAAGCATTTCTCCCTTTCTTTTCTTCCTCCTTCCTAAGCTTCCTATATACACCCTCACCATTCTCTCTCAAATTCATGGATGTAAATGCTTCAGTCCTATTTAGAATGGGGAACAAAATAGTCACAGGAGGTAGAGGGAGGGAGGAACCTAGTAGGAAGAGAAGAAGGGAGGGAAAAAAGGAGCAGGATCAGGTATGAGAGGAGACAGGGCAAGAAGTACCAAGGGGCAGGAAATTGAACAGAAGTATGTAGCAGTGGCGGATGGGGAGACAGGGGTAGCTACTAGGAAAGTCCCAGATGCAGGGAAGCAAGAGATTCCCAGAACTCAATGGGGATGAGATTAGCCAAAATACCCTGTAGCAGGATGGTTTCCTGCTGCTGGTACATTATTTGCAATAAGCACAGTGATTGGAGAGGAGCTAATGTTGGAAGAGAAGGAAAAGGAGAAGGAAGAGGAGGAGCTAGGAAGAGAGAGGTAGCAGCCATGGAGAACCATGCATGGGTCCAGAACAGTCCTGGGTAAACGATTTATATCTTAAGGTTAGGTATTGGGTAACAACTCTAATTGTGTGGGCATCTTGTTAATTGAGCATTTCTAAATATATAAATATTGGATAATATTTAAGCAATAAGAGTCTTCATTCTACCAGGTACTGTGGGCATGATGAGTATTCTGGGGTTCAGTCAAGCTTTGTGGAGACAGCTTGGTAGATTGGCAGAGCCATCTCCCACACTGGCGTCCCATGGGTACCAAGGCGGTTGTTTCTGGCTGTCTCGCTTGTCTAGTTGTGGTGCACATGGCCTATGACCGCTTCCAGCTGTGGTGTGCTTGGCTCTGGCCGTGGTACTTGGCAGCCTGAGCTAAACAGAGCTGCGGTCACATAGATAGTCGTCCAGCGCAGCGGCAGTTTTTAAATATTACCCACAACAATACCTAACAAAGGGAAGCTAAAGCCTGTAGAGACTCTATCCAGTAGTTAGGCACAGCTCCTGGTTGAGGTTGGGGGCACCATCTCCAAAGTATTAACCCAGAATTGTTCCTGTCTAAAGGAATTGCCAGGAACAAAGAGTGGAACTGAGACAGAAGGAAAGGGCCAACCAGAGATTGACCCACCTAAGGATCCATCCATCTGCAGACACCAAACCCAGACACTATTGCTGATGCAAAGAAGTGCTTGCTGACAGGAGCCTGGTATAGCTGTCCCCTGAGAGGCTCTTCTAGAGCATGACCAATACGATGCTTGCAGCCAACCATCAGCCTGAGTATGAGGACCCCAATGTAAGTTAGGGGAAAGACTGAAGGAGCTGAAGGGATTTATAAGCCCATAGGAAGAACAACAGTATTAACCAATCGGACTACCCAGAGCTCCCAGGGACTAAACTACCAACCAAAGAGTACCCATGGCTCCAGCTTCAGATGTAGCAGAAGATGGCCTTATCTGACATCAATGGGAGAGGAGGTCCTTGGTCCTGTAAGGTGCAATGCCCCGGCATAGGGAAATGCTAGGGTAGTGAGGCAGAAGTGGATAAGTGGAGGAGACCTCTCCCCATAGAAGCAGGGGTAGGGGGGATGGGATAGGGGTTTGTGGAGGGGAAACTGGGAAGAAGCATACCATTTGAAATGAAAATAAATAAAATAACCAATAAAATAACTGTCTTGTTGAAAGAAAATCCTGTCTGATGCTCTGGCTGTTCTGTGCTGTGCTCTGCACTCTGCTCTGTTCTGCTTCTCTTCTGCTTCTGCTCTTATTGTCATTGTTCCCAGTTATTATACTTTTTCAGGATACATGACCACACGGTATTGTAAGCATCTTTCTTTTTAAAGTTCACAAGCTCAAACATAAATTCAAATCATAAATTGATTAAGAAGTAACAACAGGGATGATTACATGTGTTTTCATCAAGACTAGTTATCAAACTAAACAATCATTATTTGCCACTAGCTTCACAGGTTCATTAAGAGTTTAAAGCTGTAATTCTTTGTCTAAGTTGGCACAATTCGTGAAGAGGCAAATCATCTGCCCAGTGTCTCATTAGCATTAGAATTTTGTATAAATACATTTAGTCAATATTTTATCCTTTGTCCTCACACCTACAATAAATTATTCATTCTCAGTTTATGAAATTTAGTTATCAGATAATGGTTTCACATTCAGCCTAAAAGGAATGTTTTTCCTCATTGTAAATTCATTTCAATCCTGCTTTCTATCCTAGTGCAATTAGCTTGTGACACATGAAGGTTTACAGAGTCCTAATTACAGCTTTCATATTACAGAGGGTCCAAAATTAATTGTATAAATTTAGTAATTTTACAGATCCACTAATAGAAATTATGAAATCATCAATTTTTCTACATAGCATTGCTACAAGAGAATACATCTTTGTTAATCTGCAAAAAACTCTTCCCAGTAGAGTGGGGTAATGCTCATGAAATGTTGTATTAATTTAGTAATGTCAGGAAAGGCATATCAGCAATAAGAACTAACCCTGAACCGACATTTTTTAAAGCATTGCAATTCAGAATTATCTATTGCAAAACTGCAAAACAATGGGTCATCTCTAAAATATCACTTATATGCTTTTAGTCTTTACTAGATAACTTCTGACAGAACAGGTTATATTTACAAATATATGTATATAGATATATGCAAATAACACCAATTAATGGAAAAGAAGACAGGAATTTGAAAGAAAACAAGGAAAGAAATGTGGACAGATTCTGAGGGAGGAAAAGGAAGGAAAAATTATGTAATTATATTATCATCTCAAAAGAAAAAAACAGAAACAAAATTTTATTTGTTAAGAACAGTTAGGAAAGAGCAAATGTTATAATTTCCATTAATTATAACAAACTACTTTGTTTAATGACTTACCATTACTCACAGATAATTGAAAGATACTATTAAATATTGAAATTTTATATTCTGCAGTTGAAAAGAGAGTAGAGGCTGATACAAGCATCATGCAGTAATGTATCTGTGTTCTATAATATAAACAGATAAAAATTATCATCACAACTTATTTGGGAAGATCAAGATAGAATTGCACAAAGTGATGACAGGTTGCATGTGGACTAATGGAATGCCAAATGGGTGTTTCATTTATTACACAAATCCAAAGTCTATAACAATGAAAATCTGAACATTCTGGTTTTATTATACTTTCAACTCTTATTTACAAAACAATAGAATTCACATGGATATGCACTTTTATTTCACCAGTCTCCACAAGTGATGTGGTTTTAGACGTGCCATTAAAAATGACCAGTGAGTAGCTGAGAAACAGATGAAGAGAATGTTTAGCTCCTAAGATCAGAGTATATGAATTAAAACCACAGTGAATTGGTACTGTATAATCACCAGAAAGATTACCCTTCAAAAGACTATTCATAAGACTATTGAACAAGGATTTTTTTTCACAATTTGAAGGAAAATGTAGTTTGGGAAATAGCTTGGCAATATCTGATAATGAATATCTGAGTTCTAAAAGATTAATAACTTTACTTACGAGTGAAAGGTAGTACCTTTTCCCACAAAGTTAGCAGTGGAGTTAATGGAATATAATGATATTTTGTATCTACAAGATTTCCTGGTTGATTTCATACAATAAAGAATTATAAAGCTTAATTTTAAGAATTGGGACTTGAGTAATGGATGGATAATGTGTTTGGCTGAGATGGTGAGGACCATGGGTTGACCAGGGAACACTTTTTAAATCTGTGGTGCTGACTCAGCATTTAGGGAGGGATGCTCAGTGATCTATTCTTGTACAAAGAGTTGAGCTGTGGTTGGAAATCTGGAGTTGTTACATAGATGGTTTTTATAGTTATCCCACAAGGTTGGGCCACTGAGGAAGCAAATGTAATTAGAAACAATGGAAGCAAAACCAATGCCTGATTATAATTACAGTAAACAATAAAATGGACTATGCTATGGAAATGAAGGAATAAATTGATAAGTAATACATCCCAGGTGTTTCCCAACTGCTTTAGAGCTCTTTCCTGTGACAGATCCCTTTCCATAGTCTTCCTTATGCCAGTTTCTTCTCTAAGGCTCTCTATCCTAATAAATTCCTCCCTCAGTCTTCCTCATTGATCAGTCTTCCTCTAAGATCTGTTTCCCCAGGAAACACCCAAAGTTTTCAAACCTGATTTTTTCAAATTCTTGCAAATTCTCTACTACCTAACAGATAGCAGGTTAGGGTGTTTATGGAGCTTACCTGAGTTTCCATCATGGAGAAAAGACCTATGGGAGTCATGAGCTTTCCAGAAATTGTATAAAGAAACAATGAAAAGAAATAAACAAATACAAAAGACGACAATATTTTGTTCAGAAAACCAGACACAAGACCCATTGCTTTCTTGAGATTAAAATCTTAATCTTCATTGTGTTATTTTGTCTGTAAAAATCATGTAAACGTGTACTTAATAATAAATAAAGCCACAATGGTTTTTCAGGTGTATGTGTATGTGGTGTACATGTGTGTGAATGCATGTATACAAGTGTATTTAAGTGCACTTGTGGTTGAATGTATCTATGCATATAAATATGAACATGTGTGGAGCCTAGAGTTAATAGGAATTTCTACTCCTCACTCTTGACCTGTTTATAAATATGGGCTCTCTCAGTTGACCCAAAGTTCTATGATATTGCTGATATAGCTATAGAGCTTACTCAGGGGATTCTTTTTTTCTCCTGATTCCTAGCCCTGAATTATAAGTGGGCTGCCAGGTCCTCCAGAATTTACATGGGTTTTTGAGATCCATTGTCTATTGTCTTCAAGCTTGCTGATAGCACAGCAAGTCTTTAAATTGCTTAGCCATCTCCCCATTTTCTTAATCTGCAGTCATATTAAGAAAAGTGTGTGCAGTACAAATACATGCTGTGAGAGGCACTGACCATTCCATTCCATGTGTTGATTTTCTATTCTAGTTTTGATTCTTTAATGTTAATTCTTCTATTTTTCATTATAATAAGTACAATATGATTTTTTTTCTGTCATGGGAAACACAGGATAAAGGAAGAAATAAATGGAGGAAATAATGTTAATGGAGGAAAATAGTCAATATGTTTACCAACCCAATGCTACATCATGTATAGAGCTAGATGAACAAAGACATTTTATTGTTTGATACAAAGGTACCAATCTGAGATGGGAAGAACTTTGAATAAGGAGGAAGTGTGTAGCAGTTAAGATCCCAAACGGGAAGAAGATGGTATATTCAGAATTCAGCAAAAGATGGTTCATTGGCAGGATTCTCAGTTAAAAAAAGGGCAATATCCAGAAAGCCTAAAAGGATGGTAGAATATCCATGGGACTGGAAACAGTGGGAATTCATTACTTCTCAGGATAAAGGAACAAAGTTAAGGTCATGGGCTGCAAGGATTGTTCTTAGAAAGGGAGTAGTGCAGCAACAGAACAGAGTAAGCGCCCAGCCATTGTTCTCCTACACTCACATCTCTGGAAGCCATGTTTCATTGAGGAGTCCTTTTGTTAGCCACAACGGAGCTGGAATAAGGCACTGTGGCAGTTCCTGCTCTTACCTAAGCATCTCAGCTCTGTTCTAGGTCTCTGTAATCAATTGTGGAACTTACAAGTGTCACATTCATCAAACTATCATGTTAATAATAATTGCCATGAGAGGAGATTATGAAACATTACTTATCCTGATAAATTTTGATACCATCAATATTCATATAACTGATGATAAGTAAAACAATGTAAAATGAAGGGATAATAAAGTATGATAACAGGAAAACATAAAACTGACATGAAGTAAATACTTGAAGCTTAATTTAATGCGTATTTTTAACTAAGTAATAAATATCAATTACTAAAATACATGGCATGGGGAAGATACATGGGGCAAAAAAAAAAAGATACACACACATATGCATATTAAATTAGTAGTTTAATAACCTATTCAATAGTTTGCATTAATGGAAATAGCTCAGAATGAGCCAATATTTGTTAATACAGTGTTTGACTATATTTCACAAAACAGTAATAAAAACCATAAGCATGGTGCAGAACTTGAGTCGCAGAATGGTACTTCTTACATCAAGAGGCAACATGTATTGATCTTGGCATCCAATAAAGTTAAGTAGAAAGAAATTGACTTGAAATTGCATTTACCATGTAACAGTCAGAAACTATGCAACAAAATTAGGTGAAGGGTGCAGAGGTTCTTAATAAACACACACAAAAACTCTTTTTACATGCTATTACTAAATTAGACACAAGGCTCATGTAATTTCAGCTGTGAAAGACATCTCACACTTTTCTTGTTCACATAACAATGACACCTACTCTTTGGAAGTTGGATTATCAGAAAGGATTGTGAAGAGAGACTCTGAAGTATGAGCTTTCATCTATTATTCAAGACAGTTTGGCTTAATCTTCAGCTCAAGACATTGTTGCTCTGCAACATTTATATTCCACATAAAGATAAGAAATAGAAGCAAGTGAGTGTCAGCTCTCCATTGTGGTACAACACCAGTGGACTGCAGATTTTAAAACCTATTAAATGACCATTTCAAGAATTCTTGGTATCTGATTTATGAAAACCAAGGCTATTTTACTTGGAAGCTCTTGAGTAGGTGAGTTTTTACCTGACTGAGTACTTAGGTGTGTCTGATCTATGTTACGACATTTAATATTGTCAGAAATAGCCATGTGGAACAGGAATACTTTGGATGAAATAGTGTCCATCCATGAAATAATATACATTTAAAATATATTAAGATATTATGGAATTGGAAAATGTAAAGCTACTTTTGGTGGTTTGATTCATCTTCTGGAATGAAGTATGTATTGATGAATAACACAGAATTTCACAGAAAATGCATGTAACCTAAACATCAGTGTGGCTTTGTGTTTGTATCAACTATGCAAATGGTAATGTTTTATGCTTTCTCTTTAATACTCTTGATAAATATTGTTTTGTTCAACTTAAGCAACTTTTCTTATGTCTTCAAAGGAAAGGAATAGATTTATTTATTTTGCAGTTTACTTGCATTTTAGAAAAAAAAATTGAGGAAGAAACAGCAACCACTTTCTTTTTTTTGTATGTTAATTTAATTTCTTTATTCCACAACACCATACACTAATATTGTAGCAGTTAAGAAGGAAACCATTCAAAGTAAAAGTTCACAATATATGAATGGGAACAGAAATTTAAACATAAATTCCAAAGGAATCAACCATGATAATACTTTATATTAAAAATGCCATTTCCTGTAACTCGTTAGAATTCATGAGGCCCTCCATATATTTCTGTAATGCTTTTGTACTCTATGTATACCAAACTCAAAAATTCTTAGCCATGGTTATGACTTCCATAGCAGCTTTCATATTCAAAGGTTATTTCCCTTATGCAGGTTAACTGGAAGTCCAAAAATGGCTGGATTTGTCACAGGACAGATACTGAGGACTTCTTCTCCGTCATCTATATGGGTATTTGCTGGCGCAAAGAATGGGCAAAATGGATCTGTCTCAGGAATTTCAAGGAATGTATAGATATGGGAGCCATCGCCAAGGTCCCAGAAAGAAGCACTCTTCTTTAGCAGGTCAAGGAAAATACCCACTCTATGCAGCCAAGGGTTCACAAGTAGTGGAGTTAAGGGATCAGTGCTGGCAGCATAGACCTCTGCTTCCCTCACACCCACGGTCCAGTAGCCATTTTTTTCTGACAAATAAATAGCCTCTTCTCGATTAATGGTCTCTTTGCAAATGCCTATATCCAATTCTTTGCTGGTTCCCACCACTACCTCCCAGTAATGGTAGCCTGAAGTGAACCGGGAAGAGCCCAGGACACAAGGAGAGGTTTGGAATCTTTCTGCACATTTCTTTCGGTCTTGCTCCTGAGGTGTATAGTTGACACTCTTCAGGTCATCAGAGATGATGAGGTGGTTTTGAGCTGTGTCCACATCCAAGGTCATGTTCACTTGAAATACCTTCATAGCTGGGTTCATTGTCAGAATAAAATTCAGCGACGACTCTAGCCTTTTAATCTTGGTAACAGGCTCCCTAACTGCTTAGCATATATGATGTCTTCTTTCAAAGTGACATCAGAGCAAGTGGGGCACAGTACACCATCCCCTTCAGGACTTTTCTCTAGTGAGTAAAGGCATCGGAGGCAGCAGGTGTATCCGCAGGTCAGATACACAGGTTTTTCCAGATAACGAGAGCAGAAATAACAGTTACTTTTCTCTTTAAAGAGATGAGCCATGATCAGTGCCTCTCCTCTGCTGGTCTCTCTTCCGGCCCCCAGCTGAATTCTCCAGCAACCACTTTCTAAACTAAATATTAAAAATCTGTTTTTTTGTAATTAATGATTTTATCTAACGTAAATCCACAAGATCAAACTATGGTGTACTTTTAAAACAACATATCTGTTGATACTCATGATTATTGACAGTGTGTCATTCTATCAGATATTAGACAAGAAATTTAGTTAGAGTCTTAAAGGTAATTATAAGACAATTTTAGTAGGCTCATACATTGATAAAATTATGATATTCTAAAAGTAGCCAGGTCAAGCGGTTCTAGAATTCACTCTATTGCAAATTCAAAAGGGTATTTTTCACAAGTTTTATGGGAGCATTTGTATACGTACATGAAATATTCTTTTAGTCTTGGAGCCCTGAAAACTCTGTAAATCACTGGAAGTGCTACATTCTGCTGATCTCTCAGAAACTCCTCCTTCCATACGCTGCTGTCATGGGATAGCTACATTTATTTTTAGGGCATAGCTTTTCTTTCAGAAATCATCATTTCATGTATTTATCTCATCCTATAGCCTAGAAGTTCTCTGTTGATAGAATTTATGTCTGCTTCATTAATTTCTCTGCCACTGCAGTCATCATAATTCTCTGGACACATGGTGGATATAGAACTCTTTGTTTAGTGGACATAGACAGTTAATTACAGAGACTTGCTTCTGTATGACTTATAACAAAGACTATTTGCTTAGAACATTTATAATTGTCATAGCAATTACTTTTTAAAAAATTTCTAACAATTTTGAGCTCTCATACTCAAAGCATGGCTCTAAAAGATATAGCATAAACATCACCTAGAATTTCATTGTCAGTGATGATTTTATAGCATGGATACAGTAAGTAGACACCTTAGATACACAGATTAGAACTTTGGTGGTGGGGCCTAGCAGTCTGCTTTTCATAAAGCATTCTTGGTGGTACTGAAGTAGGCTGAGCTTTGATAAATACTAGCCTAAATATTCAAGATACAGACTGTTTTTAAAGCTTTACAATTTATAGTTTTCACTGAATATGATGCAATCTGTACTGCTTAAAATTAATAACAGTATTCATTAGAGAAAATGTATCATATCAGTTAAATGCTTGCTCTGGACTTAGAAGACAAGGCATCCACTCTTCATGGTGTGTTCATTTAAAACGTTGCTATTGATGGGATTCCTAAGACAGCAGACATGCTATAGAATGCTATCACCAACACCAGTCAATGGTTTTCTCTTAAGATTGCCAGTTAAGAGGATGGCTGTGTTTATATTGACTTTATTGATTGTCTTTAAACATTGCATGTTCTGCAGCAGGATCCAAGAATGAGACTTTGCTAATCTTCAGATCAGATTCTGTACATGTGAAACAAGTGAAGATTTACAGCCTGCTTCAGGTGAATCATGCCAGGAAAGGAAAGGTTAAACTCCAGGGAATAGACGTTAGGTACTTAGAATTATGCCCTGAGATCTCTCTGATTGTTTCTTGTCTTGCTCCTACTACTCAAATCAGTCTATCACTCTATTGTACATGGTATTCCCTTCTCATAGTTGCCATGGAGTTATCTGGACTGAGATATGAGAGGAATTGAAGTTTTGGTGCTCTGTCAGTGAAACAAAGCATAGCATTTCCATCAAGAAATACTGATTATAACCAAGAAAATGAGAATAAACACAATTATTTTCTAAGCATTTGCAGAGGTGATAGAAATGATGTAACTAGAATGTATCCAAATTAACAACATTAACACCAAAAATTTAATATTGCCATATAGGAAATGGAGATCAGGTATTACTAAACTCTGAGAGACAAACCAGCAACTTAAGCAAAAAGCAAACAAGATAAACAGAGGCTCATTTAACTTTCTAAATTTGCACAACTTTAAATTAAAATTACTATTCCATTAGAAGATTTTAAGCGTTAGGTAATCCAGGTCTAATGTAGTTTAATTTCTGTTTTCTTCATTGTTTCATGTAGTATGGCATGGCATAGACAAAAGTATTTTGAGTACGTTGAAAAAGAAGTAAGGTCTATAGTCCTACAGAGATGAAAAGGGTACGTGGTCATATAATATATGTCCTATTCCTGAGTTTCTTTACTGTCATATTGTTTCAAGCAAACAAACAAACAAACAAATAAAATTCCCATCTCAGTATTTATAATTGGCATGTGAGCATAAGGGGACACTGTAATTTACTTTATACATGTGACAAGGTACTGAGACATAATACCAAGATCTGTAAATATCATGCCATTTAACCAACAAACCAGGCTGCCATAGTTCCATAGTCAGAAGTCAGCCTTCTTCAGTCTGGAGCAAAAGGATTTTGTCATTCACCATAAAATTAGGGTGAGTGTTACTGTTTTCCTTGGACTTACAATATTCCCCATTTGATGGCATAGGACAAGAGAATTACATTTATATTAGGATTATATGCCATAAGACAAGAGAACTACATTTATATTAGCATGAGCTCAGGTTCTTCTCCTAGTTATAGCCTTGACTCAAAAGGACACAGAATTTCTGGGCAACCAGCAATCTACCTTGTGCCCTAGATATGCTTAATTTGACATTTTGTTTAATAGAAGGAGGACATACTATAAATAACATTTATAGAATTACTTGATACTAAATATTAGTATATTTTAATATCAAACGTAAATATAACCATTATAATTCTTCCTTCTAAAATCAACCAATAAACACTTCAATGTGGCTTTCATTTATATTAAGAATTGGAGCTTATTATCTATCCTTTTCATAATTCAATAAAAAAAACTTAATAAAATCGCAATGCACTCCTCAAGTATGTGAGTAGATGCAACATAACTCTCAGCCCACTTTAATAAGAGGAGTAAGTTGAATTATAGCTTAGTGGCCCAGTTTTGTAGAACCAGGTGAAAATAAAAAAAAAAAAAAGCTCAGTTCCCTAAAGAGAACACAGAAAAGACTTCCTTGGGAGTCTACAGTAGACATGACTCTAGACCTCTTAAAGGGAAAGGAATATCTTGGAAGAGAGTAAGTACATGCAAATTAAATAAATAGATTTAAAATGAATGTTAGTGGCATCCATCTAAGTTAATCATTATCTCAGAGGATTTCTCTAAATTCTAACAGATAGCAAGGACATAGAGAAGCCAGTCCTATAATACCATAGAGTCAATAATTCCTTCAGCATCATGAATGAGCTTAATTTTGAAAATTCATTCACACCTGCCATCCACATATACCATGACACAAAGCTATGATATATTCTCATATTCTTGCTATTCTGATTGTATGCATATAGAAGTATAGTATGTATCATGTATACACACATATACACCCACAGATACACACATATACACACAAACACACACGCACATACACAACTATATATACACAACTATTAATTGATTAATTGTATATATATGTTCTTGAGACTTTTCAGGCAACTTCTAAATGAAGTCATAATCATCTCTCAAGGCTCAGACTTCATCTAAGTGTAAAGTATAGCTAATTTGACAATTGCATTATATTTTTCTTGTCAAAAATATTTGGGGGTTTAAAACATTAGTGTATTATATATTAATTGATTTTTTTCATTTTTCTTCATATCAGAATTTCAGTTTGTGTTATTGTTGCACATGTAATTTTATGCTCCTATGTAACTATGTATTTTTTCAAGACACTATCTACAATGTCCAAAGTTCTCTAAAAATTCATTGTGGTTAATGTATTTTGCTTCTGCACATTACAATAATCCAAAATAAACTATCCAACCCCCCCCATCTGAAAATACAAGAACTGTGGCATCATGTTAATAAAATTACATTTTAAGTAAATTAATTCTCTGATTTTCTACTTACAATCACCGTCATTTCTTACTTGGAAATAAAATATTTTCAGCTTTGATTTTTTTTTTTATAGTAGCAAAATTTTTATAACTTAAGCCTATTCATATATTTCTTTCATTACTCTGAAAAGCTATGATATTTTCATATGTGTTTATGTTTAAGTGTTGTGTGTATGTGTGTGTATGTGTTTGCACACGGTCGTATGCACTTGCATGTGTGCTCGAATGCATGTGAGCATATGTGTGGGGGACACATACTGGAGATGCCTGCAGAAGCCAGAAGAGGGCATTAGATCTTTTAGAGCTGGAGTTGGGGAAAGGTTTGAGCTGCCATACATGGGTACTAAGAATTTAACTCAGGTCCTCTGGAAAAGCAGCAAGTGTCCTTAATCCTGAGCCACCTTTCCAGCCCCTATACATTTTCTGCCCTCATTTAGAGTTTGAATCTACTAATCAGACAATTCTATTGAACTCAACATTAAATCTCATAAATTTTGACATCAAGCACTATTAAGCACACCACAGCAGCACTGTAAAACTAAAATGTAAGAATGTAATAGATAAGACAGTCAACAAAGAGAAGAAGGAACCACTAGCAGAAAGATTGAAACAATAAATGGCAAATTTAGGGAGAATTCAAATTCAGAAGGAAAATTGTAATCAATCTATCTAAATCACGTGGTTTCCCAGTTATTGTGACTCTCAAAATTTCTAATGCTTCAACCTTCAATGCAGTTCTTCGTGTTATTGTTATGATAAAGTTTTGTTGCTACCTCATAACTGCAATTTTGCAATTTTTGTAACGTTTTTATGGAGAAAAAGAGTTGCCAAGGGGGTCATGACCCAAAGGTTGAGAACCAGTGGTAAGAACACACCCAAGCTAAAGGAAAGCAGACTGTTAATGAGCATAACTTTGTTTCATGTCTTTATTCGCTGTTTCCTGAACAGACTGTCCTCACAATGTGCTTACCCTTAACATTCTTTCTGAGAAAGACACAGTATGCTGATAACATGTACTTTTTCTAGTTCATTACAGCTGCATTTCCTCTTGATGTATACGTATGTTTGTAAGCTCATCAGAGATCCATTTTGTTTTTAACAGTTTTTAAGGTTTAGAGTTAAACCTTAGTGGATTTGTCTTTATTCTTGCTTTGTTTTGTTTTGGTTTTTTTTTCTTTTTTTCTTTTCTTTCTTTCTTTCTTTCTTTCTTTCTTTCTTTTTTCTTTCTTTCTTTCTTTTCTTCTTTCTTTCTTCTTTTTTGTTGTTGATTTTTGTTTTTTGGTGTTTCAAGACAAGGTTTCACTGTGTAGCTCTGGCTGTCCCAGAACTCACTCTGTAGACCAAGCTAGCCTTCAACTCAGATATCAGCCTTCCCCTCCTGCCTCCTGCCTCCTCCTGCCTCCTCCTGCCTCCTCCTGCCTCCTCCTGCCTCTCCTCCCTGCCTCCTCTGCTCTCTGCCTCCTCCTGCCTCCTCCTGCCTCCTCCTGCCTCCTCCTGCCTCCTGCCTCCTGCTCCTGCTCTGCCTCTCAAGTGCTGGGTTTAAAGATGTGCACCACTACTTCCCTGCTTGTTGTTTATCTTTTAAGACTTTGCAGATTTCAATGTATTTAGCACAGCATCTTGCATTATTATCCAATGGAGTTTTTTTTGTGGGAAGCCTTACTTCTTTGGACTTTGACACTAATTATTGCAATCACTAACACAGAATGAGTGAGAATTATCTCCAAAAATAATTTTTCATTTTTCTTTCCTTAAATATATTAAATCTAATTATTTTTAGGTGCCCTTAGAAAACATAATTTTTTTTTTTAACATTCTAACATGTCTAATCTGTCCTTACCTACAAAGAAGTAAAAAAACAAAAGCAAATCACCACTATTTTAAAAATTCTAGCCCAGAGAATAATTATGTTGATTATTAAAAGCCAATATTTATTTAAAATTATTAAATGACAAGTACCCACTGTGCCAACATTAGCTTTTAGTTTAAAACACTTTCTGGTTTAATCTTTCGAACCATCTTAGTGACCAGATGTTATAATCTTCTTTGGAAGTTGTATAACTAGTGATTAGAGAAAAGTTAATTAGTGGTAATTTAAAAAGTGTTAAAGACTACAACAGTCAGAAAACCTATCTCGCAAAGCATTGTAACACCCAACAGCTGGAATCTCTTTCTTCTGACAGACTGTGAACATGCCTCAGCACTGTGTGTGCTCTTATTTCCGTACACTAAACAGGAGAACACACTGCTAAAGTGTCTAACAATTTCCATAAACTGAGGAATTATAAACTATGATGAAAGGAAGCATTATCATGTAATACTTAACACAGATGTGTTGTTACGCACCAGTACACTTGCAAAAAGCACATGTGAGAAATTTTATGTTTGCTTCCATGATTTCTTTGCACGTTTTCACAAATTGACATATAGTAGAGTCTTAATTGTATGTGTCACCATCTGAGCATCTTTCCTAAGATCTGGGTTCACATTTTCAAGTGCTACTCGACATTTCCATTTGGTGTTTAATATTAAACATGTCAAGTCTTATGTGTTTAAGAAAAATGAGATCACACCCAGTATGCCCAAGTGTTCCTTCCTGTTGTTAAATTCTATCGACAGCCTTGTTTTTCTCATATACCTCATCAACATCATCAGAGGTATCATTTACTTTTTCCTCCATCCTTAACTCCCTCTTACTTTAGTTTCACAATATATCAAACAACAAACTGCTTTTGCTAGACTCTAATGTATGCCACCATGACCACTCAAATACTTTCCTTATTTTTTGCTACTAATCACCAATGGCCATCAGATAACATCACCAATACCTGGGGGATTTCTGGGCATGTGTTGTTTAGGGACAAATGCAAAGCAAGCCAGACTTGCATCTGCATTTGAATAATATTCAGAACTCGCAATCGCATTTGATTGCTATTTAACTCATATTTCCACATCTTCCCTTGCTTGGCTACTGCTACATGACAATGTGCACCATTCTTTGGAGAGGTGGCCTCAATATTGCTCGTCATGGAAGGACAATTTGGCACCATACTTCAGGTGCTGTTAAGATGTTCATTCCCTTTAACCTTCTAATTCAGCTCCTTAAATTTTCATCTTTTACATGATGTTCATTTCAATGGTATTTATAAAATTATGGAGATTTATGTATGAAACAGATTTAATGTCTGTTAGCTGAAATTTGATTCATCTTCATGTGGTAATAATGTTTAGCCAGTGATGTGAATATTCTTTGCGAATGTTTAACAAACCCAAGAAGTACACTTTAAATGAAAATAGTTAGGAATGCAGTATAAAGAATTAACTACTTAAATTTGTCCACTAAGCTTATCTAGTAGATAAACCAGAATGCCAGCAGCTTTTATTGATAAAAGATGCTCTATCATTTTATCCAAATATTTTGTATTTCCTATATTTGTATTCTTTTCTAAAATATTTATTTTTGTTTTGTGTGTTTGAATATTTTGCTTGACTATGTGTAGTGCCTGCAGTGCCTTAACGGCCTGCAGAACATGTAGGATCCCCTGCATTGGACATTATAGACAGTTTGGTGCTTCACCATGGTGCAGGGACCGGAACTGGGTGGGGCCTTCTGCATCATCAGGGTGTACCTTAATCACTGAGCCATTTCTGAATTCCTCTTAGTTTTTAAAAAATACTAGCTAATGTTTTGCATGTTAAAAGCATGCCAAATAGTCTAGAAAGTCTCAAAATTTGTTAAGAAAAGTGTCAATATTTTCCATTAGAATAATTCTCTACAGCTTATAAAGGTTAGGTACCATTCAGAAGGAATATGACTAGGAAGCAAGAGAGGCAGTATTAGTTTTGGAACAAATTCCATAGTCCAGATGATCAATTGCCATGCAATTCGGAAATGAGCATAGAAAAAGAAGACAGTCAACTAGCTCTGCAGAAATTCTTCTAACACATGAGAAATTCAGAGAGAAATGAACTAAATAATTAAAATACAGGATTATTTTACAATAATATAGATAAAAGAATATCTTTTCTTTCCCCACATATCTCTCTAAAATGCAAAATAATTTCATATGTACTCATGTGAAATTGATACTATAGCAATACTACAGTGAAATCTCAGGTCTTGAAACTGTGTGTCCTGTCTATTCCCTGTTATCTATCACCTATGACTTGTATCTATCATGTCTGTTATATATCTATGCATCTCCACCTGTCATCCTCTATGCATCATCTATATGACTATCTTATTTGTCTTTCTGTCATCTATTAAATATATAAATAGAAATGTCAAATGACAGTATTTGATAACATATTTATGATTTTAAAATCTAATATCAATATTCCTAGACAAAAACTCCTAGTCTTATGAATGTATTTTGGTGTTTTTTTTTTTCAGAGATTGTTCTCCTCTCAGTAAAAAATATAATGCTACTTTCCTCAAGGTATCTGTCCTGGATGACTCCAGCTATGCTATCAGAATCTTTAACATTAAGAACTTGCTATAGTTCTTTGGCTGTGGCACAGATATACCAAGTTTAGGACACTCACATGGTATTTTTCTCTAAATCATTGTCTGAAGAGTGGGCAGAAAGGGAGGCTAATGTCCCAGAGTCCTTTTCACCTTTTTATTATGAGTAGAGGATTTTTTTTTTTTTTGGTTTGGTTTGGGTTCATTTGGTTTGATTTGGTTTGGTTTGGTTTCTTGCCTCTGACTCAGAGTCCTGTATCTTCTGCAGGAATTTCTAACAATCTAGTCTACAATCTAATTCTACAAGCAAGGAAAACACTCAGATTCACACCAGGTCTTGTCTCTAGAGTCACAAATCAGAGTGGTCATTAAAGGGGCCTAGAAGAATTAAAATCAAGCTGTGATAGTATATTAGAATAAAACCTTGAGTTGAATCAACTCATTCTCAAACTTTCTTCAGAATCACTTTTTCTATCTATGGAAAGATTAAATAATACCTCATTTTCAAATGTAATGGGTGTCAAATATCATTTTTTCACATTTCTTCTCTTTTCAAATTCTCCCAGGGCTGAAGATGTAGATCATTTGTTGGATATTTGTATAGCATGTGCAATACCAGTTCAATAACCAGTATGAGAGTTGTATGCGGGGATGGAGGGCTTATACAATTGTCAGGCCATGGAAGGATATCTTGTTTCTTAGTTGGCGATGGCCTTGAACCCCTACTCAATGAAAATGGCAGGTGTTCGGCCATGCCCCCAGAATCCAGGCTCCTACACGTGGTCTAGACCTCCATTTAACCTGCGCCTTGAAGTCATGTTTGGCTATGCAGCCCCTCTTAAAGGGGTGTCACCTACACAGTGAGAGGATGACTACAGGCTTCAGCCTCAAGAGATTTCCATATTCATGAGTTACCTAAAGACCAGAGGGCATAGCTAATTAAGTTATTCCTTTTCCCAGCCCCTCCTCTTTTACCCCTCCCTATTTAAGTCAGGCCCACCTTGCCTTAAATGGGTGGAGGTGCACATCTAGAGCATCTATCATACACCATGAACAATAAAGCTTTGGAATCTCTTTGTATTTTCTCATGTTATTGGGGCCTGCCATGGTGGAAAGCCTCCCTGTGTTTTCTCTACAGGACCTGCATACAATTACATTTTATAACAAAATGTAAGGGGTTATAACAGGCTCATCAAGTTCTTCCAAATTTTTAGTTAATGAAGTGAAAAGCAAGTTGACCTTAAAAGAGCAAACCATGTGGTTTATAACATTCAATATCTAGTCAATAGCAACGCTATTTGCAATCTATTAGAGAAAGGTCTATCTAAGAGGGAGATGTTGTGGATAACCTTGGTCTTATATTTTGATGCTAATTCCGATTTCCTGAGAGGGGCTGCAGAAGAGGAGTGAATCAGTATACAGGTGACTTCTTGTGAACCTTCTACCCACCTTAATTTGTAAAATAATGGCTAGAGCCAGTGATTGGGCAGTAGAAGGGGAGGTGGGCAGAAAAGATTGGGGTAGAAGGGAGAGAGGGAGGACAACAGAGGAGGTGAAAGGACAATGAAGGAGAAGCATGTGCTTGGAAAAACCGCATTTATAAGTGATATCATAGATGGGGAATAGAGTAGTGTAGTGGTAAATCTGTCCAATCTAGGCATGCAGTTTGTATTCATAATTATTGAGTTGTTTTCTTTGACTGGACTTATTTGGGTTGGAGATTTACAGCAACAGGACTATAGCAGTAGGTCAGTAGTTCAGAGCACCTGCTGCTCCCAGGTTCAGTACCCAGAACTCAGAGGTTGGCTTACAATGGCCTTTATCTCCAGTTCTAGAGTATCTGGCATGCTATTCTGGCCTCTGTTGGCACCTTTATGTGCTCAGTGCACAGAAGCTCACCAAGGCACACACACAAACATGTAGATCAAACAAAATAAGAAAATAAAACTTATTTTTATACAATGAGAAATGTCTATATAAGTTATGAGTTAGATGAGGCATTCTTTGATGTAGTTTCATATTAAACCACATGATACTGTTCATAGTTGAGAATTGTTTCATCTGCAATGCTGTGCCATATAAGACTTGAGAGAGAGAGAGAAAACAATGAGTCTAACATCTCCTTCATTGCTGCCATGTCTGTATTCAGGAAAGGCTCTTGATGCTAATGGCAATCAAGATGCAGGCAGAGATGACAGGCAAGGACAGATAGGCAACAATTGCCAACATCACCCCTCTCATGGTTTCCTAGTTTGTATACATAAAATTGTTTTGTATTTGACTGGAAATACTTGAATATCAGGTTTGTTTTTAAGTCCCAAGCCACTTTAATTTTGGAGAAAAAAGTATTTTCTTAGCTGTACCTAGCCCACAGGAAACATTTCAAGTAGTGCTTCACTGCAGTTTCCAAGTGTTATTGCCATTAAGCTGAAATAGCTTCATTTTGGTCCATAAAGAAACAGTTCAAGCCCCTCATGAGACTTTTTTTTTTTTTACTTTTATATATTCTTCTTGTTTCACACACTTTTTTTTTCCATTTTGGTTTACACTCTGAAAGATGAAAATTGTAATTAGGTATGCTTCACCCACCTTCCTTTTGTAACACTGGACTCATTTCCACAACATTTTAAACAAGCTGTTATTTTGGGCTTTCTTTGAAAAAAAGCCACCTGTGTGCCTCATTAGGTCATGAGGAGGACAACTTGTCTTGAAAGAGCTTATGTTATTAGAACACTGCTCCTTAAAGTGCCATGGGATGTGAGAGTTGCGAGTGATGTTGAGGGCTCTCCATTTTATTCCTCTCTTCAAGGTGTTAGGGACCACATCAGTGGGAGAATAAAATATATAAATAAACAAGAGAATCCAAAAACCTAGAGTAAGCTAGCAAATCTACAGTCATCTAAACAGAGTTACAAGTTCCACAAGAAATGAAGTGTGGACCACTTGAGATTATCAATCAAGGCCACAGTTACTGAGTTTTCTGTCCTTGAACATGTTCATTACCTGCTGGAAACACATTTAAAACATGGATGAATAAATAACATAAAAGATAACAGTCATTAGTAAATACAGATTTATAGTGTACTTTTGTCACTTAAAAGACATTGTCCTTCTCATTAAATCACACTAAGTATCCTGGATTCAGTAAAAGAATACGAAATCATCAATCTATAGAAAACATTCATGTACATATGCATGCCCCGCTATCCACCATCACTATTTTATAACTCTGTTATGAGACATTCAAGATTTGTCTTATTCCCAATAGACACCTACTTTGTGTAAGACCTTGGAAGATTGGGTCGTTGCATATGTGCATATGTCCATCCTTCTCTGCAGCCCTGATTCATGCACCTCATCTTTATATCAACCACTGTAAATGAATAGCTTTTTATAATTTTGTGACACTTCCAAGTACTTGTAACTATTTGTAGCAGAAAAAAAAACGTGCAATATAGCACATAGAAGTGTTTTAGTTTTATATAGTTTTGTTCGTGTGTTCTAGCCATAGCTTGTCACTTCCCCTTACCATTATCTAACACAATGCTTTTCTGACACTGTTTGCTTTGTATCCTACAATCAGCACAGAACTTGCATGTCTTTGTGAAAAGAGCCTTTTCTCAAATCTACACCATCCCCTGGGAATTTACTTCCTGAACATATCCCATGATTAATTCAAACTCAATGGAACACGTTGAGTTATGGCTCATTCTCTCTAGAAAGATCTCCCAAGACAAGTTCCCATGAGAACTTTTAGACTCTCCCTTAGGATCCTTCATGTTTGACTCCCCCCTTCATTTCCCTCCTATAAGTTACCGGGAAGACTTCCAAGCAATTGCTTTCACAGAGGCATTCATATAAAGTCCATTTCCAGAAAATCCAACCTCAAATGGGCACTGTGGAGTACTTCTTACCTGCACATTTGTAACAGTAACTCAGGTGGAAGAGCTCACACCCACACAGCTTCAGATACTGTGTCTACTCATCACACTAGGATCTTTGCCCAGCAGCTAATTTCATGCGTATCACCACAAGGTTTATTCTGTCTGAATGTCCTAGTAATTTTTTCCTTAAATTTACATTTTCGTAGTGAAATTTTATGAATTAAAGGATCAAGACACAAATACATGTAACCTTAGAGAATGTTCAGTCCTGGATTCTGCCACCTCCTTATCTCACCTCCACAGGACAAGCAGGTTATCAGCCTCTCATTTGCACACCTAGCAATCAACCATTGTCTTGTTTCTACCAAAAGAAGTTTGGATGTGAACCTTGCGATGGTGATTACACAAAATTGCAAAACAGGGATACAAATATCTCTGAGTGTCTGTACAGACACCAATATTAAACTGAAGAGAAACAAAAATTTGCCATAGCAGGTCAAGAGAGAAATTATAGAAAATAACAAAAGGTTTTCGAGACCCTCTCTCAAAATATGGCATAACTCTGTTCATTTTCTTTTATTTCTAATGAGAACTAAGGCTCTAGCAGGTTAAATGAAAAGGATTACTAATGTTTCTACAAGAAGGAGATTTACCAACTGAACCAAACAAAAAAACAGTCAAGTAGTTAGTTCTCGGGCTTGTAGCAGACACTTCTAATGATTTAACAAAACTTCCATTTCTTCCTCCACTTTTGTCTAAGGAACCTAATTATTCTCCTAGTTCCATTATTTAACGTGGGCCAGAAGATATTTCTAGTCTCCTTTTTATCTACATGTAGTAATAGACCTAGGGCCTGTTCAGTACATATGAGGAAAGATGTCGATGAAAGCTACTTAAGGTAACTCATGGAATATTTTCCTCATTTATCTTTTCTTTTATTCACCCTATAAGATCTAGTCTTTTACATGAAAGCAACCATCTTAGCTCATAAGATAACACTGAGAATAAAGCCTATGGGCTAAGATGGCAAAGTAGAGACAGAAGGCCGGATCTCAAATAAAGAAACCATATCTGTCCTGAATCGCCTACATCTCAAAATTTTGTTATCCAAGATAAAAATACAAACTTCCACATCACTATAAGTTTTTTTCTATTATGTAGGCAAATTTAACTTTAGCTAGCAAAATCATCATTTTCTCTTAATGAAAGGTTTAAGATATAATCAATCTCTGAGGTGTATTCTTTTGAAAAAATTCAGAGAAGTTAAAAAAATAGGATCTTAGAATTTGTTCCATTCTTCAATTTGAAAACAAGCCCATTAAGAAGCTAATTACCCAAGCCTCTTTCTCCAACGAGACTGACAACTTTCAAGGCAGTAGAGAGGAATGAAGAGCACGTTTGGCACAGTCTCTGGTGCAGACATCCAGAGATACAGAAACCAGTGAGTCACAATGATGCCTGCTGAACCTCTTTGTTCCCTAAAATTGCAAATGCAGAGGCATTGCCAAAAACTGCAGGTGTCTCATCTATGCAGAGTAACAAGATATTCTTTCCATTTGAAGTCTGGATTGGCACAGGAAATGTTCACCATCTGAAGATACCAAAGGCCTTAACAGCTTTAAAAGGGGCTTATAGAATAGGAATTCTTCATTCATGTTTGATGCATGCACATAAGAGCTGGTTCAACTGAAGGACAGCAGCGAATTCATCTCCTATACTGAGGGGCAAGAACAGCTGCCAGATTCTCTGTGGTCTGCTTCAAAATATTAAAAAGAAGTTTAGTGGTTCTAAACAATGTGTCATATTACAGAAGAACACATTCAATTTATTTCTTCATGCACCACTGTGACATTACCAAGTGACATATGGCTTTACCAAGTGCTTCCCAATGTGTTTGGATTCTTTCTCTTAGCAGTGTGATAAGCAATTCTGTAGAATGCTTCAAGACCAGGCTTTTTGATTGTCACCAGTCCAAATTTTTGATAAAAATTCCACCCTTTTAAAGTTGAGACTTCTCATTAAAAATTCCACAGGATGGAGGCATTTTCAGCATGGGTAAATAAAACATGGTTCTTAAACTCTTTTGGCATTGTAGAAAATTTTGGCAAAACTTTATTGGCATCACAGCTTTTATACACCATCAAGCCTAGCAATCAAATTAAAATTGAAAAACATATAAGCTTCATTTATGTTTCCAAATCAAAATTGAAGTGATGTAAATAAACACAGATGTTCATAGTTATAAGACTGGCTAATTTTTGTCAATTTCTATCAATGGAATCTTATTCGGAGTGCTATATGATATGAAATTCATGAATCTGAATTATTCAGTATTTTATAATATCCCATGGAATAGATATTACTTTAAGATAATAAAAAAAATTGGTGATAAACTTTGACCTTAATATTTTTTCATAAAGATGGAGAAAATGGAGGGGATGAAAAATGCCACAGTCAGTGCACAGACTGGAAGTAAACATCCTTGTTGTTCAGTTTTCAGGCTTCTCATTTATTATTGCCATGAGCATAGTTACTGTTTATATTCTTTCTGTCCTCATTTTCTCACATGCAGTATAAACTTTTTATCTATAGTACCATAGATAATTTAGTGGACTAAAAAATTCCCTTTTCCAATTCCAAGTTTTCTTAGCTTTGTTTGGGGGTCATATTTGCTTATATTGTGAGCGTTGTACAAAGAAAATAGACACTCAGCAATGCAAACACCGTTTCATTCCTTCCCCCGACACAGTCATGCTACTCTGACAACTCTAACCTAAAGTTATGACAGAGGAGTTAAATTTGGACAGATAATTTAATACCAATATAGGTTTCAAAAACCTACATAAAAGATCTTTGGAAATTTTAGAAGATAGTGATCACCTTAGAGCAAATTTTGATGTGTCCAAACTAAACTAATAGAAAACAGAAAACAGTACCTCAAATAAAAGAGATTATAACAAAATATTCATATAGATCGTATTTCTCATATCACTTATAGTCTTAAAAATAATGATGAAATGTAGAAGCATTTTATTAATAATGAGAAGTACTATACAAAGTGCAAGACCATAGAACTTGATTTATAGTTAAAATAAATTTTCTGTTATAAAGCATAAATAATTATGAATCTTCCAATAATTTAATGACTTTCACTTAGAAAGGTTACAAAAGTCTCTGAAGTTCTCAAGAAATAGAAGTAGTAAAAGGTTTATGATGACATATTTTATTTCAATTCAAAAAGTACTTTCTTATAGTCTTATATAAAAGCTGCAGTAGGTTTTACAGGATACCTAGAGAGATTCCATGGTTTCTCCTAAACCATTTCAGATTATCCTTACATGCATATACTACACTCTGACTTGCTAAGTGTGTGAAGAATGTCCCTCACTATCCCCAGTAAAAGTGCTGATGTATGTAACTGTGTGCTTCCCAAGTGTGGTCCTCATAGCAATGTAGGTTGACTTAAAAAAAATGAAAAAGATTACATGATCGCAGTCAGTGTGATGGTTTCAATAATAATCCCCACAGGCTCATATATAGGAGCGCTTAAGTCACCACAGAGAGGCACTATTGTGAGGTGTGGCCTTGTTAGAAATGGCTGGTTAGAAAAAGTGTGTCACAGAGATTGGGCTTTGAAGTTTCAGAAGCTCGAGCTAGGCCCAGTGTCTCTCTCTCTTCATGCTGAGTGTGGATCCAGATGTAGAACATTCAGCTCCTTCTCTAGCACAATGTCTGTCTGTGTGCCTCCATGCTTTCTGCCATGCTGATGATGCACTAAACCTCTGAAATCATAAGCAAGCCCCCAATTAAGTGTTTTCCTTTAGAAAGCTGTGGTTTAGAAAGAGTCGCGTGTGTTGTGGTATCTCACAATAGAAGATTGACTAAGACACTTGATTCTACAATTAATCTATTGGTTTTTTTTTTTTTTTTTTTTTGAGCCATTTGGCTTCCAATATTATCTTAAAAAGACAAAAAAACAAAACAAAAACAAAACAAAAAAACAATAAAACAACACTGACCTCAAACAAAACCAAACAAACAAAACAAAACCAGCAATCTCCCACAACTGTCAACGAGTTAAGGACTGGGAATGCAGTTCAGTGGTAGAATACTTGCCAAGCTACATTACAGCCTGAGGTTCAATTCATAGCTCCACAAAATGAAATTAAATAATGAATTCAATCTATCAGAGAAGGGCAAAATGGAGCTAGTTAACTAATGTTCTTTGTACCAGAACGTTTGGTTGTTTCTGGTCATAATACTGTTTTACTCATTTGCTCACAAACTCTCTTTTGAAATAATTTATACTGAAGTTTGGTGTATTTCTTATTTGATTTGCTTGTCTATTTTAACTTGCAGCATATAGTCATGCTACTGAATTTACCATAAGTACTTTGTGTTCTGTCACTCTAGTCAATCCATATCTTAGTCTTGATAGGGTTTTGGATACAGTCACTATGAAAATCTTTGAATTTCATCCATTCTTTGATTTATCATATTTTTCTAGATATAAATAATGGACTCATCTTTGCAAATTTTTCAGTGTTTTAGAATGAAATTACTTTCTTTTAGAACTTGTATTTATTTTGATGTATTTGCACCAAAATATTCTAAGTGAGAAAATACATAAGTAGATAAGGACTCAGGACCTTGGTCATTTCCAAGCATCACATCATCTAGTTATCTAGGCATAAGATATAAACCTACCTACTCTTTTTATTCCCTTCCAAGCTATAAAAGTACATATAATTTTTATTGGGATTAATATTGTCCAGATTATTTTGAGCTCTTATTAAATTTTATACTTTTATACTTTATTAGCACTGAAGTAAGTGAAAATAAATTGCTGATTTCAGAAAACACAGAATGCCAGCATTCGCAAAAAGTTTTACCATGTGATGCTTAATATTAATTATGCTGTTATTAATGATATGTACAAAGATTAGATAAGATTATTATCACTGTATGCTATGAAAGATATGCAAGACATTTTTGCAGAGAACTGGGAAAAAACTTTCAAATTTAAAAGAGAAATTACATAGAATTTTTCTAGAATGTACATACCCATATAAAACCAAACTTGGAAATTTTAAAAACTGTTTAGTTGATAACATAGGAAGGGTTCAGGGTGGCACAATGACATACTCTGGTTGGCCTGGATGATCTCAGTTCATACAAGCTGACTGACATCTGGTCAATGTTCTTCTCATATTGAGATCAATCTTTCATTAGATGACAAATTATGTTTTCATCTCAATGGCAAGGAATTGTTCATTTGGAAGGATTTGGAAGGGGTGCAAACTGAAATGATACTTCTTAATAATGATAAATTAAATCCCCAAGATATAGGTTGAATTATGTAATCTGTTTATGTAAACTCCAATACCTCAACCCACTCTAATAAAATATCCAAATATGAGAATCTGGTTTGATACTAATCTGTAGACTAGTCAATATACTGTGTTTTTCAATTTATAAAATATTAAAAACCTTCATTTTTCTTCACTTTCAAAGCTTTTCAACGAGAAAGTTCTTAGATCTTTCTTCTGAGGTAATACTAGGTGAAAGTAATAATTATCAATAACCATTCTTGAAAACATTAAAAATAGTTTTCATATTTAAAAGAAATTTGATTTAAAAATAAAGCATCATTTCTCTTTATCAACCCAGGATTTTTTGGTAAGGATCATATTAGTTTTCATATATATGAGAGCTAAGTGAAAAATTTAGATTTTATCTGTGGCTTTTTTAAAACAAGAATTAACAGTGATTAATAATAAATAGTTTGGGGCTTAAGGAAATGGCTCAGTGACTAAAGTGCCTGCCATGGAAGCATGACATGCTGAATTCAGTTTCCAGCTTCCACCATGTTATGTACCTGTAATTCCAATAAAGGATCTCTGGGGCTTGTAGCAGCCAGTTCTGTCAAATCAGCATGTTGAAAGTTCAGTGCAAGACTGTTCCTCTAAATGGAAGATGGAACGTGACTGAAAAAGATGCTCACAGTGGATGTCTGGCCTTCATGCTAGCACACACACATACACAAGCATATATACACACACTGATAAGGTACAATAGTTAGTCTCAAATATGAAGATGATATAAACATGAAGAAAGTGTTTATAGTATTGGCCATTAGAAAACCAAACTGTGTATAGTTTGTATACAAATTACTTTTGAAACCATAAGGAAAGTACACAAAAGTTGCAGACTTGTAATGAATATTTAAGGTCTGTCCTCTGTCTTTGTGTGAGAGCCTTCACTGTTCTTTCTTTCCACTGACAGCTTTTTTTGTACTGTTACAGATCACACAGGGCTTCTTAGTGGCAAACTTTGCTTTTAAGATTGCACACCTCGCCATGTGTTTTGGCGCCTGCTGTAGCACAGTGTATATGAAATAGAAATCGACACTCTCTGCTTCTAACTTCTGTACTCTGCTCTGTGAGAGAACCATTTCATTGTGTCTTTTGTGAATATTTTAGTGTGGTCAGACAGCAGAATTAATGTCAGTTTTAACACTGAAAATATGACTCAGGAAACTGCAGATTTTTTTAAATACACTCTAAAGCCAAGGGGAAGCCATTAACACGTGTATGTCCTGAACTTTGAGTTAATAAAAGTCAAGTATAAAATTTTGTCAATTCTGACAGGCAAAAGCCTTGGCTTCTTGTCTGATGCATCCTGGAAGGTTCAGGCAGGAGGCTGGGTCTTTACCTGTGACAGGTGGAAAGGTCTGATCACCACTTCCCAGTGTTTCTTGAGCTTTCCTATCAGCATCAGAAGTCACATAATGGTTTCTTTAGAAACAGATAAACTTTAAACATCCTCTTTATTCTAGTCTCCTGAAAGGAAACTGGAAGCATTATCTTCTTTTCCATAGCAAGGACATTAAAACCTTGATGTTAAATGAGTTCTCTTAAGAGGAAAATAAATCAAACAAACAAAAAGGACTGTGTTAGGGTCCTCAGTCCTTGATTTCACAGGAGCTCATATCAGCTGAGGCAATATGCTAAGAACCTGCTAATGAAGGTTTATGTATTTTGGCAATTAAAACGATATTAACATAAGGGGCAGGGGAGATAGATACGGGGATAAAAGTCCTTGCTTTGCAAATATGTAGACCTGAGATTAATCCTTTGAAAATACATATGAACCTTACACAATTCAGTAATACAAAAACAAATACCTTAAAAGTATTAACATGAAATGTCTGATTAAATTAGTCAAATAAAATAATGATTAATATATCATTTAAGATGCATTAGCAGGGATATTAAACACCATAAAATTGAAGGCGTATGAGCCTCATGGTGATTGATTTGAGTATAAGGAATGATATTGACTGAATGGGCCTCCCACATCCTAGTCCTGCCTGCCACCGAACTATATTCTAGCCCACTAGTGAGACTTGAGGTCTGTTAATATTAACAAAGACAAAAAGGATGAAAGACACTGCAAGAGGGAAGCCCACTGCAAATGGCAGGAGGCTCAGGCTGCTGTTGTTTTCTGAAGTACAGTTATGTGTGCAGACATGTGTTCATTGTATGAGGCTTGAGTTGATGCATAGGAAGATGATGCTTATAAAAATGCACATTTCACCAAGGAAGGAGCAAGCCCTAAATGTCAGCTGAAGACTTCACAGCATTGCAGGGATGCAACATCACTAGCATCTCATAGGAGACAATGACTGGAAACACTGTACTCCAGAAACTGAGCTCACAGGAAAAACTAACAACAGAGATATGTGCTGAGATGTCACCAAGGATTCATTATTCTGCTAAGAAATTCCTAATTATTATTCAATATTATTTTTAGTTTTACTTAAAAACTATTTGTAGAAATAAAAAGCAATGAAAATTGGGAGTTTAGTGGCTAAAGAGATGGCTCAGTGGTTAATAACACTTGCAAAGGACTCACCTTCAGTTCCCAGCTCCCACACAAAACCACTCACAACCCTTTAACTCCAGTTCCAGAATATCTGACACCTTTTTCTGAGCTCTGTGCTTACCTACACTAAAATGCACATATTCCTTCACCTTCTCTCTCTCTCTCTCTTTCTCTCTCTCTCTCTCTCTCTCTCTCTCTCTCTCTCTCTCTCTCACACACACACACACACACACACACACAAATACACTTAAAATTGAAAAAAATCTTTAAAATACCAAGAGTTTAATTGTTGCATGGTTTTATCAGTGTTGGAAGGCTGAACATAAAAGTTAGCTATGGACTTACGGACTGGAGAGAAGGTAAGGATCTCCCTAGGAAGGGAAAATAGGATAGTTATAGAGGGATGGGTAGGAGACTAGAACATGAGTGTATATGGAGAGAGGGTGGGGAGAGAGGGAGTATTGGAGGGAATGGGAAAGTACAACTAATACTAAGGGTAATTTGAGGGATCATATAGAAACTTAATTTAGCAGAAGCTATTTAAAATATAAACATACATAAAAAAATCTAAATAGGAATCACCCAAATAATAGGGAAAGCAAGTCACAACTAAAAATCTTTTGTGACCAAATGAAATTTTTAGTGCTAAGAATGGGTTACATCTAATTGAATTTTTAACTAAAATGGCACAATGGAAAGCCCCAGCAACCCAAGCTAGTGCCAAAGCTATTGCTTGCTCTAAAAGCAATCAAACAACAAACAAGCAAGCAAGCTAAAACCAACTTCATTTTTGAAGGCAACACCAATATTAACTTATTGAACAAGAAGGTGAGCTGGTACCTACCTATAGCCTTCACTTCTACTGATTAATTTACAGTACTAGAAGGTAGGCTGAATCACCAGAGAAAGGTAAATAACAACCCAGCTATAAATATTTTGATATATAATGGTGTGCTGCCTGCAAAATATGCTGGTGTAATAGTGACACAAATATGGATGTTACCAAGATGGGCATTAAGGCCCATTCTATTAGATGAAAGCCATCCCTGACATTGTCCAGGTAGTCAAGAACCTGAGATTAGATAGGCCCCTAGATAAGCTAAGGGAAATAACAAATACACTTTTATTTTAAGGGGCATAGAAATAAAGCATCTCCTAACAACATTCTGCTGTACTCACAGATCAGTGTCTTATTCAGCTATCATCAGAGAAGCTTAGACTGAATAAATATAGAGACACTGTATAAAGAATTGGACAATATATAAAGAATAACAGACCTTGGAACACTCAGTCCTAGATGGGTTTCTTCAAAAATTCACTCTCTTTGGATCTCAGGGAATTATGTGGAAAAGGAGGCAGAAAGATTTTAAGTGCTGGTGGGGATAGAGACATGAAAGAAACAAGGCTTTCTAGACACACAGGACAGACACACATATCGTCTCCCAGAGACGGCAGCATACATTAAGCCTGCACAGGTCCAAGCCAGAAGAGGTGTCAGTCCAGAGGGGAAAGTAGACACACGCCCTTATCCCTAATCCAGAAGCTATCTCTAATTCCCATTCACACAGGAAAAATTAATTTCCTCCAACAGAGTCTCACTGGGAACACAAACCATACTTACAGGCAGTCCCCATGCCTAGAAGTAAATGGCCAACAGAAAACAAATTCAATGGTATTTTTGGAGGTTTTGTCTTGTTTTCTTTGTCTTGTCACACAATGCTTTGTCGGAGCATTTAATAATTATTATTTTCTTATTTTGTTTTTTATTAACTTATGGAACTTTTTTTCACATATTATGGTTTCAAATTTTGTTTTTATGGGTTTTCTGTGTGTGAAAAATGTGTATCTCAGGCTCAGTAGATTTTTTTTTTTTTGCTTTTTCTTTTGCTCTTTTTATCTATTTGTTTATCTTATTCCAGTTTGTTTATATTACCTAATTTATTTTCTTATTATTGTTTAAAGGTCTGTTTGTATCATGAGAGAGAGAAGGAAAGTGGTTTTAGAAGTGGGAATGGTCTGCGAGGGATTGGAAAAGAGAAAACCACAATCAGAATATATTGTACTTAAAAAGATATATTTTCTTTGTTTTAAATTATATTTTTAAATTCTTATTTGTACATTACATTCCTAATAGTTTCCTCTCCCTCCACTCTTCAAAGTCTGTCTACCCACATTCTCTATCAACCAGATTATCAACGTTCAATTAAAAAATAGAGAGAAATGTCCACACTATATATAACAACAGAAATATGTTACAAACAGGAGTCCAAGGAACAAAACCATGTCTGTAACAACCAGCCCAGAATCCTAGGACTTTAAAACAATTGGCCAAGCAGGATCATAATTTGACCAGTGTCTGTTAAGGTTTGATATATGATTTTGTATTTTTTTATTAATAATTTTGTTTGTTTATTTATTTTGAGATGGAGGTTTCATGAGACTTAGTTTGGCTTTGAACTCTCTGTTTAATGGAGGATGATCTTGAGCCCTTGAATCTTTCCTTCTAGTTCCTTAGTAAACATTTCTTTCTTTCATTTTTTAATCCTCTGTAGAGCTAATTAATGAAAGTTAAATAAGAAGCTCAGAGTGAACAAATAAGAGGCACCACTCCATGTGAAGCTGACAACGTTCTTATTCTAGTAACTGTCCGTGAAGACTCAATGCAAAGCCTGTGCTCCTTTATTGGTAAGGTTTTCTCATTCCTCTGTTAGCTTTTGAGGATACAAAACCATGTGATGCTGGATGTTTGGTTCCTTCTCTATTTGAAAGTATTGACAATTTTGAAAAGTTAGAATCAACTTATCAAAGGATATATATTCGGTTGAAAAATTATGTTTGCAACAGAGTGAAATATCATGTTGTCATTTAAAGATATAAGTAATGGATTTATAGAAATGACAATATTTTTATTGATTAAATTATTTATTTACTCTACATTCCCATCACAGCTTCCCCTCCCTCCTCTCCTCTCAGTCCTTCTCTCTCACTTGCCCTTCCCTCCCATCCATCTCTCCTCAGAAAAGGGGAGGCCTCCCATAGATATCAACCAACCTTGGGATATCAAGTTGCAGTGAGACTAGGCACATCTTCTATTGAATTCAGACAAGGCAGCCTAGTTAGAAAAAGAGATCAAAGGCAGCCAATGTAGTCAGAGAAAGCCCCTGCTCTGACTTTAGGAGTCATATATGAAGCCCTAGCTGTACAAATGTTACTTATGTGCAGAGGCCCTAGGTTCATCTGATGCATGCTTTTTTGCCAGTTTAGTCTCTATGAACTGCTATAGACCCAAGTTAGTTGATTCTTTAGGTTTTCTTGTGGTATCCTTGACCCCGCTGGCTCCTTTAATCCATTCTCCCCCTCTTCCACAGTATTTCCTGAGCTCTACCTAATGTTTGGCTGAGGGTCTCTGCATCAGTTTCCATCACTTGGATGAAGGGAGAGGATACTGTAAAAGATAACTGGATTAGGGTGGAGGCCATCTCTGCTGTGATCTAGAAACCCAGAACAGTGAAAACTCAAAGCAATCCATGACTAAGACACCTGGCAATGTGGCATATGGAGCCTGAACTGGCCATCTCCAGTAGCCAGACAAGGCTTCCAAGGGAGGGATAGGAACACCAATCCAACCATGAAATCTTATATCCAAAATTGTCCTGCCTACAAGATGTGCAGGAGTAAAAGCTGGAGCCGAATTTTGAAGAGCCTAGCTTGGGACCTATTCCATGAGAAGGAGTCCACTCCTGACATGATTAATGATATTCTGCTATACTTTCAGAAAGGAACCTAGCATAACTGTCATCAGGGAAATGAAAATTTTTATTTATTGATTTTGAAAAGAAATAAAAAATAATTGTGCATCAACTCCATCGGCAGTTTCTCTAAAATTCTCTTAGATGTATTTTGTATTATATTTATTTTATAAACTAATATATATTATTGCTTTGTAAGTAAAAAAAAAAACTTCTATAAGCTTATAACAACTAAACAAATGGTACCCTGGAATATGTTTACATTGACTCCTACCTCTTTGCCCATCTTTGATAGTGATATCATGTCACATTTCATGCTAATGCCTTGAAATGTCAACATAAAACAGTAATTACAGAGAGTTTATAAAAAGTGAAATCTATGACAGCAATTTTTATTCTATAAGTCTATTCTATCTGCATAATATCATCAAAAATATCAACTAACACCTTAAGTAAGTACAAGTAATAAAGTTCTTGGCTAGATGTGTGGTCCACATCTATAAACACAACATACAGGAGGCAGGTTTAAGAGGGTTAACATGAGATTGAGGCCAGCCTAGGATAAATATTGAATTCAAGAAATTACTGAACACTTTTAGAATGAAGGATCAATTGCTTTGGTTTGTGTTTCATTTCTGGTCTGCTTTTGGCCAAAGATGTTGGCACATGTGTACCGAACAATAGCTGGAAGTTGATTCCATAATGGACTGCATTTCAAGCACAAGCTGTGTGATAGTCAAAAGCTGGAATGTAACAAGCTACAAGGGAATGTATGATGTCAGAAAAAGGCTGTTAGACACAGGGACAGGTCAACAGACATGGCGGCAGAAAATATCCTTCACTAATACTCTGACACAAAGCCTACCACGTTCCTTAGATCTGCCTAGCTTAGAGCTGCCTTGCTGACTATCCATCATTGCAGCAACATATGTTTATTATATATTACCAAATTTTGTGGATTTGTTCATTTTATAAATCGCATATCAAATTCCTCAAACCTATTTTTTTTAAAAAAAAAAAATTAGACTGCATTATTTATTTTCATTTCAAATGTTGCCCCCTTCCTGGTCCATCCTCTAAGAGTTCTTCACCCAACTCCCCCTCCTCTTCCTCCACCAACCCTCTGTGGCTTGTTTTCTTGAATTCCTGCCAATATAATGGATGGTAAATGGTATCACATTATTACTTTAAATGCTGTTAGTTATATTACAAGGGAAATTGGGCCTTTGATCTATAGAAATTCTTTATATTTATTTTTGAGTTGCTCATAATCCTCATGGAATATGAAATCATATCTTCATTTTGTTCCATGATAAATTATATTGTATATTTTGATATTAGCACTTTGTGTTTTATGTACTAAAATGTTTTTTATTGTAGATACATCAGTTGAAACATGACTATCATTTCTGGAAGAACATTAAGAAACAAGGTAGTAGATAGGGAGTTACCGAAGTGCGGAGAAAATGTTTACACTTTCAGAAACACTGAAAATTGACAAAGATCAGAATGATACAGCTTCTCTTGCAGAAAGTAGTCAGGGATGGTAGTGACTCCTGGAGACGCCATTTATACAGACATAGTTAAACAGACATTTATTTCCAAGGGAAGTGTGATTGTTTTCTTCTTCTGTATGACATACTTATCTATAAAAACCCTCTTTTTCCCAGTACATTATGCAGTGGACACCTAACAAAATATTACCAACATAACACGTGTAATATTTATTGACCTAACTCAATAAAAATAGCAGTCTCTTAGTCTTCTAGTCTAGAAACTTTCCTGATTACACTTGTTTTTGAAATAATTAGTATAATTAATTGTTGCTCAATTTATTTCCTATGTATCTACTTTGCACTAATCATAATTTTTTACATTGCCAAAATAAAGTGGAATTCCATAACATAAACACTCAAAACATTTTTTCTTTTAGTAGCATGTTACCTATGTTATCAGTAATATAAATTTATGATAGAAACTAGGGACACTATAATAAATAGATAATGATATAAGTGTGACATTCATGTAGTAGATTGCTTGACTAGTAGCATAAAATGATCTATACTTTATTAATTTTGCCCTAATATAATCCCATTCCTTTGATATGAGTTTGTCACTGCCTCATTCTAATTAAAAACTCTTTAATTAAAAAGAAAATCAAATCCATATCAGGCCAATTCTGGACCTAAGCCTTCTGAGGAGCTAGAGACTTCTGCTTTTGTATTCTGGGACTTCTAAGGCCATGGGTTAAGTACTCTAAGGATCTGACTGAAGAGATCATTTGTGGGAAGCCATGGCAAGGCCTTACTCTTGGCAAACACTCATCCTTGGTTCTCCTATCTACTATTCTTTCTGCTTACCTTCCATGATTCACTTGCTGTATTTTCAGTTCTCAGAACTTCAAACAAGGCCACATAGCAACCCACCTTAGTACCCTTCCTCCTGACCTTTAGATTTAGCCCACATCCTGCTAGATAGATGTTTTTAGAACTCCTGGTTACGGCAAGGCTTTGTGAGAACAACAGGTATAACCTAGTGAGACTCCACAGCTGCAGCCAGTTCATCTACCTGGAAAGCCCCTTTTCCCTTCCTGTCCCTCCCCATATCCTGTTTTCAGAGTATATAACCTGTGTGAACAATAAAATCTTTGCCAGCTTGATCAGACTTCTTGACTTGCTGTGCCTCCCTATTTTCTCCCGCATCTCAGTCCTCTCCACAGGGTCTAAGGGTCCCACTTGATTGTCCAGCTGGACTGGACAATCATTCACATAGGCCATGTAAGAATAAACAAGTAATGGAAGTATATAGAGTAAGAATTGAGCTGAGGCTTAGGTAAGCTGTTAGCTGACAACAGTCACATAATTGCCCATCAAGGAGAACAGCAGAAGCTGAGTCTGGGCCTTGATTTGGATTTAAACCATGAATAATCATAACAGTGAATGTATTTAAGATGTAGGTTTCAGGATAGTTAGTTATAGGTCAATAGACAAATCTGTATTATGTTTCTTAATATTCAAATATCTAGCCAGATATATTTATTGTGACGGCAATTTGATGAGAATCAACATAGGAAAACATTTCTGGAAGTTTCCATGATAATGTTTATAAAATGGTTAAAATGAAGAGGGGAGGTCCACCTTGAATGTGGATAGCATCCTTCCCTGGTTTATATACTTGACTGAGTAAAAAGAAGAAAGCAAGCAGCAACAGCCATCACCTCTTTCCTTTCCGACTATTGATACAATGTATCGGTAGTCTCAAGTACCTGCCACCACAAGCTTCCCACTAGGATAAGCTATGACTTCTGAACTGAGAAACCAAACAATTTTTTCCTTCTTTAAGTTGCTTGTAATTAGCATTTTGTCACTTGCGTGAAGAAGTAGCTAACTAATACATTCCTTTATTTTGCAATGATGATAGGAGATAGAACTGAGGAAGAAAATTGAGAACAGATTTTTCTCATTAGAAGAAATACTGGAGTCACACCCTGAACTTTTCCCTGAATAGCACTTCATTTAAAAAAAAAATTTCTATGAATATTACAAGGATTAATTCTTTATTATAATTTCAAACATGAAAGAAACATATTTAGTAGAATTCTGTCATTTATGTTACTGTTAAAAAATGGCATAGGAGTAAAATGTAAAAGGTAAATATTTCAAAAGCATAAAAATCACAGAAATCCTGCTATCTCACAGGAGTATAATACATAATAATTAAATTGCTTTCAGAGAAGAAAAACCTCTAAAAATTACAGTTAAAGTCAGTCTTGTTATCAATGGCCACTTTTCCATGTAATGATTTAAGAATACTAAACTAAGGAAATACTTTGACATTGAAAAAATGCCACATGCTCAATCACTAAAGCCGGAAGTACTCCTGATTCTTCAGAACCTTCAAAGGTAATCTTTCTAGGTGATGTCATTCAATGATTTTATTTGTGAGGCAAAATCATTCTGCTTTTACTGAGCAAGCACTCTTTGAAAATGAGTTAACAATGCAAGATATTTTGTTGAAGGGACAGTTTTTCTAACAAAACCATCAACAGCACATACCTATTGTTTGGACATGAAGTGTCCTCCCGTGGGCTTCTGTGTCCAAATGCTTGGTCTCAGCTCTTTTAATAGACTGGGGAACCTTGAGGTAAAGGGAAATATATAGCAAACTGAGGGTCATGGGGATGGGACTTGAGGGTTTTAGGTTATCTCTAATTCTAGCCTGAGCACTCTACATCCTTGTCAGATACCATGGAAAATCTACAGACTGAGGTCCGGTCACCATGATGTCCTTGTCATGTTAGAGTATGGCTTGTTAAACTTGATCCTAATGCATCTTTTTTTCCCTAAGTTGTTTCTATCAAATGCAGCATCACAGCAACAAGAAGAGTTTATAACATACCTACAATCCTCTATGGATGAAGGATGCATCTTATCCCTTTAAGATAACCTACTGAAAAACCTCGAACTCATGAGTGAGAATCTAATCCTAATCTATGAAGACTCCTATATGATAACACAGAGCTGGGTATATTTCATTATTATTATGGCAAAAGGGAAACGTGCTTCTCATACAAAGTCTCAACTTAGAACACATGTATACTGACACACCCTACACACAGAGACTCAGAGACAGAGACAGACAGAGGTAGAGATACACAGATAGAGACACAGAGAAAGTGAGTCAGGGACACACAGTAGATCATTACTTGTATATTGCTATTAATTTTGGGTGAAATGGTCCCACTGGGTCCACTGTATTCTAGTAGTCATCCTGATAAAGGCTAATAGAGACATCATTTAAGGACACTGTACTAATAAATTGCCTTGCACCATCTGGTTAGCAAATGTAACCTGGACAGATTACTGTGCTCCAAGCTTGTACTCTTATCTACATTGTCAACAGAGCCAGGAAATGGATTCGTCCATTAGTGTTCTCCAAATTGTGTGAAGGACCCCAGGAGGCTGTCTTCCCCAGAGCCACCTTCTGTCCATACACACATCTGTGTAGTCTCTGTAAATATCAGATCCTTGCCAAAGAACAAGAAGTTTGCTGTTCTCCAAGGAATCACTGTTTCTCATTTTACCTCCAGCAGTCAACAGTCTCTGTAGTTTTAACAAGGTACGGAACTACACTTCAGTGAAGAAAATGATCCTCAAGAACAGGAGAGACAGATGTAGGTTTTGGTTCATCAGCTTAGCTTCTGGATGTAGTACATCTTTTGCTTATGCTAGGCATTTAAAATTGTTCTTCTTTTTTACAATTGCATACACTGTAAACATGTTCACCCTACAATCCTCATTCACTTATCTTTCACTCCTCCAGATCCCCTTTCTTTTGTGATGTCTTTTTAAAAAAATATATATTTTATATATTTGTTGAGAATTTCATACAAGTATACATGTATTCTGAACAAATCAACCCACCTTCCTCCAACCACAATTTCATTCCCAGTATCCTCTTCCTATTCCTGGTGTCCCTTTTCTCCTCCCTTGTAAATTTATTTTTATTTATTTATTTTTTTGAACTTACTGTGTCCAATTTGTACTGCCTAGATATGCATGGGCATAAGACTCTCTACTAGAGAGCCATATCTCTAAATGAAACTGTCTCTCCTTGATCAATACTGTCAATTGTCGGTAGCTTTCAGTTAGGTGTGGGGATACATGAGCACATCTCCAGCCAATGCTGGAATTCTTACTGGTTTGATCTTGTACTGGTCTTGTGCAGGCAAGAATAGCCGCCATGAGGATGTGGAGAAAGAGGAACACTCCTCCATTGTTGGTGGGATTGCAAGCTGGTACAACCACTATGGAAAGCAGTCTGGCGATACCTCAGAAAATTGAACATGGTGTTACCTGAGGACCCAGCTATACCCCTCCTGGGTATATACCCAGAAGATATTTCAACATGCAACAGGGCCACATGCTCCACTATGTTTATAGCGGCCTTATTCATAATAGCCAGAAGCTGGAAAGAACCCAGATGTCCTTCAACAGAAGAATGGATACAGAAAATGTGGTACATTTACACAATGGAGTACTACTCAGCCATTAAAAATAATGAGCTCATGAAATTCTTAGACAAATGGATGGAGCTAGAAAATATCATCCTGAGTGAGATGACCCAATCACAAAAGAACACACATGGTATGCACTCACTGATAAGTGGATATTAGCCCCAAAACACACAATACCTAAGATGCAACGCATAAACCTCATGAAACTCAAAAAGAAGGAGGAAGACCAAAGTGAGGGTGTTTTTGTCCTTTTTAGAACGAGTATCAAAAGATTCAACCAGAGCTCCCAGGATCTAAACCTCCAGCCTGAGAACAGACCGGCAAGCTGTCCTCTGAGAGGCTCTAACCAGCAGCTGACTCAGACAGATACAGACATCCAGAGCCAAACAGTGGATGGAGCTTGAGGACTCTTAAAGAAGAATAGGTGGAAGGATTGTGGGCCCTAAGGAGATAGGAACTGCACAGGAAGATCAACAGAGTAAACGAACCTGAACCCTTGGAGCTCTCAGAGACTGAATCACCAACCGTGGAGCATACCTAGTCTACACAGATCTACCTCCATGGGCTGAACCTAGGCCTCCCTGCACATATGTTGTAAATGTGCAGCTTGGTTTTCATGCAGGTCTCAAACATCCGGACTGGGGGCTATCCCAAAACATGCAGCCTGTATATGGAGTATGGTCTTCTAAAAAAAAAAACAGTTCTTCAGTTATTCATGGAATATTATTTTTTATATCTCTTGTATTCAGTTTCCAACTACTTCATTGAGAATTTCTGTATGTATATTCATGAGGGATACTGGACTATAACTTATATATTTTTGTTGGGTTTACACTTGATTTCACCATTTCAATATTATTTGCTTTGTGAAGGAGCTTATTGTGGTTCTGAATTTTTTTAAACATAACTCAAAAAGTATTGCTTGTTTGAAGGCTCTATAGAATTCTTGTATAAGTATATCTGACCCTTGGTATTTTGCTTGTTTGTTTCTTTTCATTTTATTCTGTTTGAATGCTTTTTAAATTTTTTTGATTTGCTGAAAATAAAAATTAAAAAAAAAAAAAAAAAAAAAAGAATAGCCGCCATGAGTTCCTGTGTTCAATGGCATGAGTTCCTGTGCACAATAGCCTTGTCATGTCCAAAAAACATATTTTGCTAACATAGCAGCACATGAAAAATGAAGCAACAGATGAAAGGGTTTTTTAAAATCTAATTTTAATCAATCCTCACTCTCTTAACTTGTCCAGAATGATTACAAGACAGCTTTTGATCAAGTCAGTAATAACTTAAAAATAAAAATAAAATAGTGAAAGGAAGAAAAATACAGCAACATTTTGACCTAAGACTTACATAGTTTCAGAAAGTAGATGTATGAATATGATCTATAATTTAACATACTTGATTATTTTATGGCCACGTTCTGAAGATATCAGAGAATCAGGAATCAGATTTGGCTTACAGCAGTGGTAAAGAAAAGCATGTGCTAAAAGTAGCCTGATTTATAAATTGTGTCTCGTTTTCAAATTCATGAGGTGAGCTATGTGATCATTCCTGAAATTAACCATATCTGGAACCCTCATCCTGCCTCACAATCCATTTATACAGAGCAGAAACTGGATTTTAAGGAAGCACAAACTGCTGCTACAAATCAGTATGATCCACGTGGAATGTCCAAATCAGAGCCAACATCACAAGCTTCTGTTTCAATTGTTCTGCTCTCTCTCTCTCTCAAATCTCAAAGCCCTTCTTCCATACTGAGATGCTTTTTCTAAAATTGTTTGTCATAATTTGTTAATGCCTAGATTTGTTGGAAAAGATAATATAAGGTGGTTTTCAGGAGGTGGTGAGACAATTCACCCTTCTTTTCTCCCCTTATACAGAATACATCAGAATAAGAGATTAGACATTGTTTTAAAAGATGCTTCTACAGCCTTTTCTTAAAATGGTGAATAAAGAATTCAGTAGGAAAGATACAGGAAAGCTTTATGTACCTTCTTTACGAATGGTAAAAGAGTTAGATGGATAATGGATGCAAATAGAATTTAAAAGTTTAATTGTCCTTGTATCTGTGCAGATGTTATATGCTTGTATGTGTCCTTATATCTGTGTGGATGTATATACTTGTGTGTGGATAATCTTGTATCTGTGTATGTATATGCTTGTGTGTTTGTGTCCTTGTATCTGTGCATATGTATATGCTTACGTGTATGTCCTTGTATCTATGAGAATATATATGGTTGTATATATGTGTTCTTGTATCTATGAAGATGTATATGATTATGTGTATAGAAGATAGCAGTTAACTGTGAATATCTTCCTCTCATTTTTAAAGACAAGGATCTCTTACCCTAGACTCACCAGTTTAGTTACAATATTTGGTTAGTGAGTTCCAGTGGTCCGTCTAACGCTGACAAATCCCTAGTGCTAATGTTGTAAGTATGTACTTTCCACAGCTGGCTTATGTTAGTGGTGAGTACCTGAACTCAGGTCCCCAAGCTTGTGCAAAAACCACTTTACCGACTGAACCATTTCTCTGGCCACTGTCACATGCTCTCCAAAGAAGCATTTTAAGGTGAGTGGAAATGACAGAATTTTGGGTTTGTTGAAAGGCAACAAGATTTGGTACCATAGGTGTGGTCCAAGGGACCATGTACAGAGAAAGCAAATATTATGACTTGGTGCAGAAAACCATATGACAGAAGGAAAGATTGCAAAATTGTGCATTTTAAATGCAACTGAACAGTATACTTCAGACCATTGAATTTGTCTATAAACTGCATCCTGACACATTCATCAATGGTTCAAACATTCCTTGAGAGCAAATGCTTGTTTTGTCTTGAATATTGGATGCACCATTGGATACCATTTCCATCATAAATTTAAAAAGTATGATTGACATTTTACAGATCCCCAAATAACCTTTAACTGTAGCTTTTCACTGTTTAATATTAAACTTCCAGCTCAAACTAGAGGAGCACGATGACATCATCTGCAGAGCGTGCACAGTCCACAGCTTTCTTCATCCTGCTTCTGTTATCTTAATCTAGAGCTAAGATCCATCTCTGCTTAGCCTACTTCAATGTATATGCTATAATATCCATTGCTCACACACATTATGCTCTTTTTACATTTTATTATATTTAGTGTGTGTATGTGTAGTATGTGTGCATGCCTGTGCATATGTATGCCTCTGTGTGTGTGTATGCCTGTGCATATGTATGCCTCTGTGTGTGTGTGTGTGTGTGTGTGTGTGTGTGTGTGTGTGTGTGTGTGGTGTGTATGGGAACATGTCATAGAAGGTTTGTCCTAATAGTGGAGCTTCCTTAAGTTGGTGGAGAAGCTGTAAAAATCAGAGAACATGTACTGCTGCATGCTTAACTCCTTGCATGACCATTGTTTTCTGGGAGACACACTTCCCTTCACAGGAGAACAGGTTGTGATTGTGGTCTTTTTCCCCTATTAAACTCCCTATAACTAAATATGTCTTTATAAAGAACTCTCCTTTTAAAATATTAACTTTAAATTACAACTTATTTTGTTGTAATCATGTCATGGGGCTATAGAGCATTTAATATAACTTTATATATTATGATGACATCTTAGAATGTTTTATAATAAATATTTAGTGAAATCATTTGCAATTGAGTACTTTGGAAATGTATTTATTTATATTACTTTTTCTTCCCCTTCTCCCTCCAAGCTATTTGGGGTCTTTTCTGTAAAAGACCCCAATTTGTCCTCTTTCTAGTATGTTTTTAGGAATCTTAACTTTTAGAGGTTTATCTAAAGTTTTTAAGAAAAAATGTTAAATTTCATGATTTGTATATTTTTAATAATAGTGTTTTTATTTTGAGAGTATCTTAATTATAAATATAATTAGAGTTACATAAGTTTAGGAAAACAAGCAATTATACCACGTTATTCCAAACTAGTAGTTTACAGAAACTCCAAATCTGACATCTTTGAAAGTGAAGTCAGTGTTCATAATTTGCTATTTTTAATGTCATATTTCAAATATAAATTTTCACACTTGTTCATAAGTCGAGGGAGACTTATTGTAAAGTAAGCAATGCTTAGCAGTTAGAGTCTGGTGACAGACATTCCTGTCTCCTAATCCTTTCACTAAGATTCACCTTCTGAATTCATCTTGTCCAAATCAGTTCTACTATAATAGCAACAGAGTGTTTCTTACAGCACGTGAGCTACAGCAGGCATGCCAGGCCAGAAAACTTGGAATCTTTTAAACATATAATGAACTTAGAAAAACAGTCAATTGCTGGTGTTTTACTTAAGGACTTTACTATGAAACCCAGAAGTCTTTATTATTCTTTTCTGTAAGCTACTATACTCTTTTTTGGTTTCTTAATCTAAACTGACCATTTAACAAGGGTTTTGTTCCCATTTCCATTTTTAATGTACCTCTTTGTTTCTTCTTTTCCTGAAGATCTAGGAATGGAATTTGGGCATTGTGTCTCCTAGGAAAAGCACCCCACCACAGAAGCACACCCCACATTTTACTTATGTTGTTTGTTCTGTTGACATGGTCAAAAGATAGAACTAAAACCTCTATCAATTCTATGTAAAAATCTATACATTTTAACTGCAATAATATTTGTATTAACAATTATATTTAAGGTATTTTATCATTTAAATATTGGTTTGATTCTAATTTATCTACAATCCCCTCTAAGCTAAAAAAGTAATTTTGTGAGGCTTACTTTTATCCAATAGTTGTAAGGATTTAGGCTTTTAACTTTTCTCTTGCCTAAAAGAGTTTTTTTAGCTCTTTAAAAAATATACTCTGGGAAAATGTCTTATTTTTCTTGCTATGTAGAACTTCAGATAAAAATTAAGGCTCCAAATTCTCATGCTGAAAAGGATTATATTCCCCAATCCAATTGCACAAAATAGTCATAATAACTACTCATATTGTGCTCTTAACAATAGTGCATTTCCTTATCATAGTTCCATTTGCCAAATTCTCATTGATATTACAGCACAGAATGAAGAAAGAATGCTATAACTCAAGAGTTTTGTGCATCAAAAATAATACATAATTATCAAAAGTAAAACCATTGGGTACTGGAAGGGAAGTCAGGTTATTATGGATTTCTCAAAGGCAAATGCCAGTTGAGATTGTTTTTTTTATGTACTTGTAACAATGCTGCAGTACAATTCTAAACTCTGCTCTGGTGCATGAAAACCATTTCTATTATGGCCGCACTGTCCTTGCTACCTTTCTGTATATAATGAGATAAAAGAAGTCAGCACTGGAGAAAAGTAAAATTTGAAATATGAGAAAAATAAATCTTGCCAAATGTCCTATTTCTATGAGTTACAGAATATTTTATTTGAAAATGAGGTGTGTGAAAAGAACAGGAAATGATTGCTTAGATGAATGAAAATAACTTTTGGTCTATTCATCTTCATTTTAAGTTCCTAAACACCCATACTTATTTTGAAGCACAGAAATGCTTTCATAATTTCAAAACAACTTCTAATATCTATCTTAGACTTTCAGGTATTAAAATAATAATGAGAAATAAATAAAAATATATTTAGCAAAAAGACGCCAAGTTGATATTTAAACCCAGAGAGAAATTTGAATTATTTTTTGAAGCAATGAACCATATGCTTGGAATTTTGATTAATTAATGGGTTGTAAATGAAGAATGAAACTACTGATATCGTCACTGTGAACACAATTGTCTCCCTTGATGGTTTGTAATTATGGTGAACAGAAATAGTTGTATATCATTCTAAGATGGCAAGTGGAGCTTCTGAAGGATAAAAGAGTTTCTGTAGACAAAAGTAAATATAACAAGAAAATATTAAAGTGAAATAAAAACTAATATTTTCATAAGTATTACTGTAATATAATGCCTCAGGCTTGAGAATTGGATCAGTGATTAAAGCACTTGCTGCTCTTGCAAATCTCCCTACTTTGTTTCTTGCACAACACGGCAGCTCACAACCACCCATAACTCCAGTTCCAGGGGATATGGCACTTTCTTTTGACTTCTATGGGCACTAAACACACATTTGATACATACAGGCATGCAAGTAAAGCTCTCACACTCATAAAATAAAACTTTAAAAAATTGAATATATGCAGCATGAAATTAAAGAAAATAAAATCAAAATGAGACTGTGCTCTTCAAACAAGCCAAGACATACAGAAACAAGAGAACTATTTCCACTCCAGAAGAACAGGTCAAGAATAGAAGCTAGAATTATAGACTACTTATAATGCCAGTGGTTAGAAGGTTGAACTCAGCCTGAGAGACATAACAAGTTCCATGGGAAGCCTGAGTTGTAGGCTGAAATTCTTCCTCAATCAACAACAAAAAGAACCATATATATTATATATATATATATATATATATATATATGTGTGTGTGTGTGTGTGTGTGTCTGTGTGTGTGTGTGTGTGTGTGTGTATACCATATATATATGTGTGTGTGTGTGTGTAAAATGGCTAATTTTATATATCAGAAAATGACTGTGTACTTAATTAAATTACTGTAAAATATATTTTTATTTATTTCTCATTATTATTTTAATACCTGAAATTCTACGATATATATTAGAAGTCGTTTTGAAATTATGAAACCTTTTTTGTACTTTAAAGTAAGTTCATACATTAACTGCGTTTCAAAGGTTTCTGTAAGTAAGCTACATAAATTAGCTGAAGAAGCTAATGTAGAAAATTTAGTTCAATGATTTTATACTTTCTTTACTGAAAGGTACTCTATTCATCAAACTGCTTAAAATCAACCATCATCTATAATCTTGTGATTTGAAAATTCAGAAATGTATCTGTTTAAAATTCTACAAATGTAATTGATGGCTTAGTAATATAGCCATTAAAATACAACAATAGGCTTTTAGGACAAAGCATGCATCAACCAATAGAGCATATTCATTTTCAGTTACGTTAAAGAGGGACTATATGCTAAAATGGAAATCAACCTAACAAATAAATGTATGAAAAATTCCCTTTTTCAAGGTAAAGTCACGCGTAGTGGGAAGTGGGTTGAGTTACCTTCACGAGCTCCTAGATTCACTGAGCTTGTATCTTCTACAGTCACTTAGGATGACGTGAGTGTCTATGAACTACAGAACACGCTTTCCAGAGAATCAGTGTCTATTTCTTACAAAACAAAATGTTCATAGAGTTTTTTACATTAGAGGTATTATGTTATCTGGAAATGGTGACATATGTCTAGTAATCCCAGCACTTGAGAGGTGGAGGCAGGGAGATCAGGGATTTGAGGACATTAAGTTAAACCGTGAGCAAGGCCGGCCTTGGATATATGAAACCTGGCTCCCCCTTGAAAACACAGTACAATTTGATTTTATTCTTCAGAAATAATTAAACCAAATAACAAAATAAAGCATTTAATAATCATTGTACAACCAAATTTCTTAACAGCATCCTGAAATAAGACATCAAGTGGCTTTAGAGATTAAACTTTATACTTGTATTTACAGAGAAGATTAATATATAGTAATTAAGTAAAATTCCTGGGTTAAAAAAACAAGTTACATCTTATAACTGCTTTCACCACAATACAAGAAAAGGAGGAAAGGGACGCATGGAAATTTGGAAGCATTTTGGACTCCTGGCTCTTTTTTTTTTTTTTTTTTTTTTGTGATAGGTATATCACAAGGGCTTGTATAATTTAACACTAATTAGACTGTGCAGCTCAATTTTGTGCATAAAAGAGGCATATAGTCTATAGGTAATGGTATAGAAAGCCAAAACAATATAAATCTATTTGTATTCCATTAAAATAGGATTTCAGTAGCTGAGAAGCATTGAAAATTCATGTCCTCAATAATAAAATACATTCTTTGACTCAAAAGCTTTGACTCAAACCAAGGTGAAAGCTTCTTCTTAAGTGCTAAGAGCTTTATCTGCAAAGATTAAGTGAGTAATTATTGATCATTGACAGTAATTATCTGTGAGGATGTCTTAGGACAGGTACAAAAAACAAAACAGAACAAACACCAAAAAAAAAAAAAAATCCAAAATTTTGTTCAGTGTTCTCTGTTTTTCTGATAAGAATAAGTTCAAATAGTTTCAGCCTGCCCGAATAATTTTTAATAAATTATATTCTGGTTAATGAAAAAATTTAAATGCATCCATATTTTTGTACAAATATAATAACATAATATTTTAGAAACTGAAAATGAAATATGACTAGATAAAAACAAGTTACAATAATTGCCAAGTACACTTTTATATCACATACCAAAAAACAAAGGAATTAACAAAATATAAATAAATACAAAATCATTAACAAGCTAAAAACATCATAATACCATTTTACTATATATTTAAGAAAAAATAATTCAATAAAAGTTATAATTCTGAGGACTTTCAGATCATGGATTGTAAAATGATGTTGGTGTAAACATGAGTGATCTGAGCTATTTGGAGAGTAATTTGTCATATTTGTACAGTCTAAAAATTTTCATGCCCAGCTCCTCATTCTATTTCAATGAGATTAAGATTGCTGTCTTTATAGTGGCTTAAATCTAAGTTATAAAGAGTCAAATTGGAAGTAAATGATAAGTGTGAATGATCCTAAGCTATCAAGCTATCAAAATTGGTGCCTCTGTATCTTTTATTTGGTGATACCATCTGTTACTACACTTTTTGCCAGCTTACCCAGTTTAATAATATAATACTTAAAATGAAAATAAAAAATAAAATAGAAAATAAAAAGCAATAGAATAATAAATGTGAAGATATTAGAAGTTCAGAATATTTATTTATTTATTTATTTATTTTGGTTTTTCGAGACAGGGTTTCTCTGTGTAACCCAGGCTGTCCTGGAACTCACTCTGTAGACCAGACTGGACTGGAACTCAGAAATCTGCCTGCCTCTGCCTTCCAAGTGCTGGGATTAAAGGCGTGCACCACCATCGCCCAGCTAGAAGTTCAGAACATTTATAATAAAGTAAATGCATTACAACAATCAATAAGGTAACTGAAATCTGGAGGACAGTGTCGTAACTTCAAATTGATGACATGAGACTGAATGACATTATCGGTGTCTCAAGTATTATTAGGCAAATAGCAGAGCATTCACCGGGGTACAAAAGGAAGGAAAAATATAGTAGGAAAAGTTGGAAAGCTCTGGACAAAGCTGTGGGGTCAAGTCACTTGAATGCACTAAACCTGTTGTCAGAAAGAGATTGAGAATAAAAAATGAAAACTATCCTTTTTAGGAATGCCACTTCTTTAAGAGTTTATATTGTAGACTATGAGCTGAGGAAATCACCCTACTTCAGAAGAATAGAGTTGCCTAGTGAAAGTATTTTTAAACACAGGAGCTGAGGGACCTCTACCATCAATGTTCTCTCGTGCATACTTAGAAGGCAATGTAACTGCTACTAAAATAGATTGTGAAAGAAAGAAAGCCATACCATCATTCTGGTGCTAAATATCAACACTTGATAGCACATGAAATTTGAATATGTCTTTTTCTGTCAGTAATGCCTCAGTACTAAAGATGGGAAAGCAAATCAATAGAGTTTAGAAATGTATCTATTTAATTTAATGGCTGTCTGCTAGGAGAGGAATTCTGAAGTAAGTAAACATCACTTAAAATATCATTAAATATGTCAATATTTAAGGTCAATAAAATTAATGGGGCTTCTCTTCTCTCTCTGTCTCCCCCAGATCCATCTCCCAGTCTCATCCTCTCTTTGCAGCCAACACCCTTGCCAACCTCCCCTGTCCCTCTTCCAATTCCTGTGAATCCCACAGATCTTCCGCTTCTAACATTCCTCCCCTCACTAGTTGCTTTGCTCAGATCCCAACTCCCTGCAAGCACCTCCTGCTGAGACAAAGGCAGCTCCTCCCAGGGTAACAGGTAGACAACAGGTGAGTCAAACCCTCCAACTGTTCCTGAGGTCAAAACCCCACCTCATCCCCCAACCCTACTCCCTATCACTCAACTCCACACCATCCCATATCTTTAAAACCTCCTTCCTGAAATCCATCCCATTATCTCAGCCTCCACCACCAACAGCAATTTACTAAGAACTCACAAGTTAAGCAGAACATGGAAACAGATAAGCTAACTGAAGACCTTAACCACTTTTTCCCACTCTCCAAATTCAATCGCTAAGTCTAACTGTAATGATACTTACAGTAGAGCTTTTGTGTCTGGCTTTAAGTGAATGTTTAGTATAGCCTTTGTGTTAGTGATCCTGGTCATCCAGTATGAGAATAGATATGAGTTACATACAAGGGTAATTTCTGTCTCTAATTGCCTGTTGCAACTGCATGAATAACAATTAATTCTGAGTTAGCAGGAGTAAGTCTTAGTAGCTTGTACATGTAAGACAATTTCTTCTGCATATTAAGAATCAGTAATTATATTGAGAGGTTCAGGAAGTCACCATAAAATTATATACAATTCTGATTTTTTAAAAGATGAGTAGGGACTTTGAATTACTTTACTTATATTTCCTGATTTATAACGTGCCATTCCTAATTTAGTTACATCAATGTAAAATACTGGACTGCAATCTTTGCTGAATCAAATCCTATTTACTCATTCTGACTTTAATAATTATTTTAGAAATATTTATATAGGTTTTTAATTATTTGGTCGTTATGTGGTTAAAAAAAAAAACCTACTCTAAAATTTCTTCTCTTTGCAAACTTATTTAGTAGGAGAATGAATAGAAAGAAAAATAACTAAAATACAATCAAGTTTAGGATCTAATCTGTCTACATGGGTACTTTGCTGCTTAGGGTAGCTGAGCCATGAAAACATGGCCATGAGGGTTGAAAACTGGAGACCTCCACTGCCACATAAACCAGGCTCCATGTTGGGTGCGAGTTTTTGATTGATGTTCATCATAGGTGCTGCATGAGAGCCAGAAGCTCACCAAGATTCTAAACCTAATTTTCTGAAGGAGCAAAGTGGTACAACCTCTCAAGGAAGATTGGTATCCAGTTAGTTCACTCTAGTTACTTTATTCAAGCATCATAGAGAGTTAATTGGGCTGGGAAAGTTCAAACTACCAATGTTATCTTGTTCTTGCTGCTCATGAGAGCAGACAATGCACACAAATCTTGGCAGCCTTCACTGACCCTTGTTCCCATCTCCCATGGGATGTCCTTTCAACCTTGCTGCCCCAACTTATTACTTATCCCAGTTCCCAACCCTGGCAGACGCATCCTGCTAACCCAAGTACTGCTCGTCCCATGGCAACAAGTAGATTGAAGGCAGACTCATGCCACACATACTGCTCCGGAGATCCACCCCAACCCAGTCTTATCCCCAGCTCTCTAATAGGAAAAATGCACAGTCAGGGAACCTCTGACTCCACCCTCAAGAGATGACAATGACCTTCTCCTCCAACCTTCCATCCTTCAACACATCTCTACATCCCCACTCTAACACCCACAGGAATTTGCATGATTATACCAGCCAAGCAGGCCAGTAAAACAGGTAACACACACAGCCATCACATTCTGAAAATTCAGAGAAGAAACAGAAAGAAGGAAGTAAACATCCACCCAGCAAAGGCAAAACCAGAAATCAGCATCTAAACCTGTAATCAATCCAAACCCAGATACCTAGGTTTCAGATTCAGAGCATATTCAGTAACGGTCAGGAGAATATGTTTTATTAGAGCCCAACTCTCCTATCATTGAGTTCCTGAATATTCCAACATAGTGAAGCACAAGAAAAAAATTTACAACCAACTATACAATATAATAGAGGTCCTCAAAGAGGAAATGAATAAATCTCTCAATGAAATCCAGAAAAAAAAATGGGAAGAAATTAATAAATCCATTAAAGAAATAAAAAAAGTTGAAGGAAATGTTTAAGATCTAAAAATGGAAATAGATTCAATAAAGACAACACAGAATAAGGGAAGTCTAGAAGTGAAAAATTTAGGAATTCAAACAGGCAGTACAGAGGCAAGTTTACTAAGAATACAAGAAATTGAAAACAGAATCTCAGACATTGAAAATACAATAGAAGCAATGGACTCCATTCATCAAAGCAAATTTTAAATCTAAAAAGTTCCAGACACAAAATATCCAGGTAAAATGGTACATTATACAAAAGTTCAAATTTAAGGATAATAAGTATAAAGGAAGAAGAAGAAACCTAACCCAAAGTTCCAGATGTTTCCAACAAAATCATAAAAATTCTAACCTGAAGGAGATGCCTATAGATGTATAGTTCTTTAACTATAGAGAACACAAAATAGATTAGACCAGAAAAGAAATCTCCTTATATCATAATAATCAAGACACAAAACATACAGAACAAAGAAAGAATATTGAAAGTTGCAAGGGAAAAATAAACTAAGTAACATTTCAGGGGTGACCTTTTAGAAATACATCTAACTTCTCAGCAGAGACTCTAAAATCTAGAAGGGCCTGAACATATGTTATATAGACTCTAAGAGATAACAGATGCCAGCTCAGACTTTTATATCCAGCAAAATTTTCAATCACCATAAATGGAGAAAATAAGATATTCCATGATAAAGTCAAATATAAACAATATCTATTTATAAATCCAGTGCTACAGAAACTGCTAGAAGGAAAATAACCTAAAGAGGTTAACTATACCCATGAAAACACATAAAATAATCTCATACCAGCAAAGTCAAAGAAGGGAAAAATGAACACACACATACACATCACTGCCACCACAATCACCACCAACAGCAACAAAAATAAAACAAAATAGCAGGAATTAGCATAATAGTTACTGGTATCTCTCAATACCAATGGTATAAATTCCCCAATAAAAAGACACAGACTAAAAGAAAGAATGCCAAATCCAGGATCCATCTTTCTGCTGAATCCAACAAACATACCTTAACATCAAATATAGGCATTGCCCCAGAATAAAAGTTGGAAAAGATTTTCCAAGCAAATTAACCCAAGAAGCAAGCTGGTGTATCCATTCTAATACCTAACAAAATAGACTTCCAACCAGAATTAATCAAAAGAGATGGGAAGGACACTTTATACTCATGAAAAAAAAATTCTTGATGATTTCTCTATTTTTAATATCTATGCTCCAAATGCAAGTACACCTACAGTTGTAAAAAGAAATATTACTAAAGTTTAAATCACACATTGACCCTCACACACTAATAGTAGGAGACTTCAATACCCAACTCTCACCAATGGACAGGTCATCCAGACAAAATCTAAAAAAAAAGAAATATTGGAGCAACAGACATTTTAACCCAATGGACCTAGAAGTATTTTCAGAACATTTTACCCAAGTAAGTAAATAACAATATACTTTCTTCTCTGTACCTTATGGAACTTTCTCCAAAAGCTAATAAAATGGATGCTAATGATATTCTGCTATCCTCAAATCAGTGCCTTCAGTCATCATCAGAGAGGCTTTCTATGGCAGCAGATGGGAACAGATATGACCCACATTATATATCTGTATCTCTAGTCTAAGTTGAAGGACTCCATTAAATCCCTCCCCTCTGAGCTTAGGAATTCCTAAGAAAGTTGGAGCTCATAGAGACTGAAGAAGCAAGAATGGGGCCTAAGTGGGTCTGTACCAGTCTGCTTCATCCCTCCCTCCTCTCTGCTCCCTCTCCCTCTCCCTCTCCCTCCCTCTCCCTCTCCCTCTCCCTCTCCCTCTCCCTCTCCCCTCTCTCCCTTTCCTTCCTCTCTCCCTTCCTCCCTTTCTCTCTCTCTCTCTCTCTCTCTCTCTCTCTCTCATAGAGAGAATAGATGTAGATATAATGTAGATGTAGATAGATATAGACATAGGTATAGACATAGATGATAAGATAGATTAGATAGATATAGATATAGATATAGATATAGATATAGACATAGGCATAGACATAGACATAGATAGACATAGACATAGGCATAGGCATGGCATAGGCATAGGCATAGGCATAGGCATGACATAGACATAGACATAGATATATAAATAGATATTGCTTAATGTTTTATGAGACACTTGACTGTGAGAACATAAGTCTCTTACTCTTGTGTCCGCTCTTGGGCCTGATTTCCACCTATTGTTTTGCCCTGCTCAACTTTGATATGATAGCTTTTGCTTCACATTATTAATTTTATTTTGTTATATAATAATTGTCTCTTAGAAGCCTATTCTTTTCTAATGAGAGACAATGTAGGAGTGGATCCAGATGGAATAGGTAGGCAAGGAGGAACTGGGAGGAATGGAGGGGGAGAAACTATGATCAGGATATATCATATTAGAAAAGAATCTGTTTTTCAATAAACTGAAAAAGTAAAATGAAGAATTTAGTTGGAAAATTATAAATACATAAAATAGTGTGAAAATATGAAACTAAAATTAATGGAAACATTATAAATATATAAAATAGGTATAAATAATGATACTAAAAAGAGATTATCATAACCCAGTTTTTTATGACATAAATAACTGTATTAAATGATGATTTCAATTAGATGAATTGTGACATGTGTAAACACATATGATGTAATTTTTATTAGGACTTTCCAAAGAAAAAGGGGCTTTCTAAGTGAAGACAAATAGATAATTGATTAATGGACATATGTATGAATCAATAGATGCATAGATGGATGGATAAAGCATTTAGAAATTGATCCATGCTGTTATAAAGACCAAGATGTCTCACAACTGGTCATCTGAGACTTGGTGAAGGAGAAGAGTTGCTGTATTTGTCAATCTGACCAAAGTAGGGAAAAGAAAGAAAAAAGTTGCCTAAGGGGGAAGGTCTGAGTATTCAGAGACTGCAATTGAAAATACCGGACAACAAATGGTGAAGAACCTCTACCAGAATCATAATGTCTACAAATAGGAGGAGAAAGGGTTCAAGCTGTAGGAAAGAGTAAACAAAATCATTATTCTTCTACCTTTTGTTTCATTTGGAGCCACCAGCAAATTCAATTGTACCTGCCCAGATGAGAAGTGAATTTTCCACCATAATACACTCTCAGGCATTCACCCAGAATTAATGGCTCATCTGTCACAAAAGGCTTCCTTAACCCAGACAATTTGATTCTAAAATTAACCATTACAGTATCACCATAATAAAGCAGCCAGTATCCCTATACTTATTCAAGTTTTCAAAGGCAAATATTTTCAGAAGTTTAAAAGAAAACTATAATGTTAAAAGGCAAAAGTTAGGGAGAATATTTTTCAAGAGAGGAAAGATAGAACTCAGGAAACCACATTCAGTTCAAAAGGTAAACCATGTCAATTTTTAATAACTCATGAATTAAATAAAAATGCAAACCCAGAACATTCTCAACAAGTATTGACCTAAGGTCCATGTCACACATAAGGGATAAAAACTAATTCAAAATTAGAATTTTTGGTTAGTCTACACGTAGTTTTAGTCAAAGTAGAAATATTTTAGAGGCAACTATAGTGTCACACATTTTGTAAATTAACTAAATGGTATCTACATCTTGGAAGTTTAGAGAAAATTGGCTAGAAGAAAATATTGTCTATGTTGAGTATGAAGGGCTAGCCCAATAAAGGATGAAGGAAATTGAGAAAGACTGGGAGAGAGACAGAAAAGATAATCCCAAATATCAGTTATGAAGAAAAAATGAGATGACCAAAATTATCCATGTCTGGCATTGTTCTTTATCTCATATGTGTAATGGGTCTCTTTAGGTATAGTAGACCCCAAGAATAGCTGTTTGGCAGATGGAAGAGCTGTACAAAAATTTTACAATGTGTTGTTTCCTTATCTAGGCTTACCTGACTACTGCACTATTAGCTGTCTGCAGGAGTTTTACTTACAAAACTTTTGACTTCAATGGGTCACAACTTCTATAAGATAAAATACTGCAAAAAATGTCATTGAACATTGCAAGTGTTGAACTGATTGGGAAAGAAGAAATTTATTTTACTGATTAAGTTGATTAACCCAGTTATCAGAAAGAAACTGTTAACAAAGATAACTTTGGTTACACTACACATTAGGGCACAAAGGATTATATCTGGGCCCTTAGGGCATCTTCTTTTCATCTGATGTTAAGAAATTAATGGAAAGTTAGCCCAATCTTATCAGTACAGAATAAGAGAATGTAGGACCCTTTGGAAAGAAAGATCACTTTACAGATAAATAACTTCAAATATTTGATGTTGTAGCCACAGGGAAAGGAAGAATAAATGGGTGAACAAGAAATTTTTATCTGAAGAAGTAAAGCAGTGTAAGTCTATTGCAATATTTTCTTTCCTATTTATATACATTAACATGGTTTTCATTTTGCTTTTTCTTATTTTCTTGGATAAAATGTGAATATAGAATAACTTATTCCTAAGCTCTTCCAGCTATATCCACTAAAATGTAGCATCTATTTTTCTATAAATTTAGTATTTATCTATAACTAGAGTGTTCTTTGTCACCCAGTGAATATGACAATTTCTCATCTCTAGGGCAGTATTCTAAACAAGAATTGAACATGCCTAATAGACTAAGAGAAAAATTGACAGTCCAGAAGTTCTGTTTAAGTCAACACTTGGACCTTTCTTAAGTCTATGTAGGATAAGCTCTAGATAAAAATAGGATTGATTAGTGGGTTCAGTGGGTGCTGTGGTTAGGCAGAGGAGTACTTCTAAGTATTTTCAGTTATTTGATTTGAGACACAGATTTAGGAGTCAGCATTGTGTTATAAAAGCAAGTTCAAGAACTGAGTATGAAGCTGCTATGTACTGTAGATATTGTCCTACTGAATGAGGACTTCTGTGGAGAAAAAAGTAGATCACATAATTTCACAATTCACAGTGCAGCTAAGTTTTCTCTGTGTGGAGTCACAGAGCTCTGATAAGGTCCAGAGTCACCCAGAACATTTCAAGGAATGAGTGTCAATTATCCCAACTTACTACTCATTAACTTAAGATATTGTCTTCCTTGAGGATTGTGAAAAATGTAAACCTTTCTTATAAGTGATAATTAACTATAAATGTATTTTTAAATGTGGTATTATTCTCTATCCAGTTTAGCTCCAAAATAAATGAGACAGAAATTACTAGATTTATATAATCAAGCTTTATCATAGAAAATCTTGGCAGTCATTGATCTATTCTAATCCTCTAAGATAATCAGGCTACCTTTCAGGCAAAAATCTCTGAGATAGTTTCATTTTAGTGTATGTCTTGCCTTCTGGGCTTCAGATGTTTTACCATGATATGTCCTCATAGGTGAATCCCCTCTTACTCCTCTCTCTTTCTACTTTCTCTGTCTGGGAAGAAGCCTGACCCTCTATTCTGTTCTGGACAATGTTTACAGTGTTTACACAAACTTGAGACAGGAGATTCTTAGAATAAGCATTACAATGCCATGTTCAGATAGCAACATTTAGCTATGGCCATAAAATGGGGAACTAAGAGAATATGTATACATAGCCTCTAACACTGAGAATTATTGAATATAAAATTCAAGCAAATTGAATTCAGACAAATGAATTTTCTCCCATATTATAATAGCAACAATCATGGTGTTAGAATCTTATCAGTAAATTATTTCCTTATGTGCTGAATAGCTTTATGTCAACTTGATACAAGGTAAAGTCATCTGAGAGGGGAGCATTACAATTACAAAATCCCTATGTAATATCAGGCTATAGGCAAGATTGTGGGAGATTTTATTAATTAGTGATTGATGAGAGAGGGGACAGACAATTGTGAGAAATACTATCTCTGTAGCTGTTGGTCCTAGATTCTATAAAAACTAGGTCAAGTAAGCCTTGATGAGCAATAGAGGAAGCAGTACTCTTCCATGGCTTCTACTTCAGCTCCTGCCTCCAAGTTCTTGCCTTGATTGAGCTCCTGTCCTGAGTTCCTTTGATGACAAGCAGTGATATGGAAGTACAAGTCAAATAAACACTTTGTCATTAACTTGCTTTTATTCATGGTGCTTTATCACAGCCGTATAAACCCTAATTAGGGGAGCTCAGTTTAAAAATGCTTATCAATAGTTATGTTGCTGTTAGTCGTCACTTGACACTATTCAAGGACATATGTGACAAACCTCTGGGAAAACTAGAAATGTCTTTAATTTATGAAAAATAATGTTTTTTAATCCCCCAAATCATAAAAATGATAATAAATAAAAAATTAAACTTTGACTTAAAGTTTCCCACTATCATCACCACCATAGGACAGTAGATCAAGACTTTCATTAATACAAAAAGAAGCTAATGAGTAATAATACTTTGAAAAAAGTGAAAGCAATCAAATAAGGAGATTTCTCATAGAGAAGAAAGTAAAAACTCAAACTTTATGATCATAAGGTCTGGGTTATACTCCAGAGCTCTTTTCATAGCTGTTAGTCATTAGTTGAGGAAGTTAAGAGAGAGAAACAGTTACTTAATCTCAGCACCTCAAATTCCTAAAAATATAATAAAAAAATATAGTAATGGGAATATCTGTCATAGAGCAACTGTGAAAAATGAGCTCACACAGGTGAAACATTTAATAGATATCTGGGAATGGGTTCCTTTCCAAAATAAATTTGCAAGGGTTCCTTGCATTCAAATTGTGATCAGATTATAGCTCTAATTTATAGACAGAATGATCAAAGATTTGAGGTCAGCTTGGCATACATCTTCAGCTGGTATGGTGATACATGAATCTTATTAGCTGCATTGAATCAGACGCAAGAAGATTTCTATGATTTAGGGCCATCCTTTGCTATGTAGTGAGACCCTTTATCAAACAAACTATTGAGATAAATTAGAGCTATAATCTGATCACAATTTGATAAATAGCAAAAGAAAATAATAATTGTGTTGAAAAGACATCTGCACTCCCATGAGAATACCAGGCAAGGAATGAAAGCAACTAAAGTGTATATCAATTTATGAAAAGACAAGAAAAATATGACACATATACATAATGAAGTGTATCAAATCATGAAAAGACATTGAATATATGGAACATATACACAGCAGAATATAACCCAGCGTCTGAAAAGAAGGTGAGTTAATTACTTGTGAAACACTGATGAAATTAGCGAGTATTGTGTTAAGTGTAATAAAACAAGAAAAGGAAATCAAGTCCCACACAATCTTTCTCACATCAACAGTTAAGAGCAGTTGCTGCTCTTCCAGAGCACCCACATTCAGTCCCCGTATCCATGTCACGTGACTTATAACTCCTATAACTGCAGCTTGAGGGATCTGACAACCTCTTCTGGCCTTCTTATGCACCTGCACACACATGCTCCACTCCCGACACAAAGAGATGCTTAAAAAAAAAAACCCAAGCAATATAAAAAGTTGTTTTCACAGAAGATGAGAATGAATTCATAGTTAATCATATATATGAGAAGTGGAGAGGAGGGGAATGAAAGTTAACCACTGGATACTATGTCACATTAGCTAGGTAATGTGAAAAATCTGTGTGGTATTGTACAGTAAGGTGATGATAGAGAATAACAAGAACGCTCTGTGTTTTACAGAAAGCTAGGGAGGTTTTGAAATTTTCATCATAAAAATAAAAGCTAAAGAATGAGAAGGTTAGTGTGATTTGAATATTAAGCAATAGATATCCATGTCAAAATATCTCATGACTATCTATTAACATATGCTTTTATGCATAAGTTTAAAAATTAACTTAAAATGCATTAGAGGCTTGGAGACATGGATCAATTGTTGACAGTGTTTGCTCTATAAAACCGTGATGACAGTTAACATCCCAGTATCCATGTAGCAGTCTTAGCTTGGTCTCATCCATATCTACAATACTAGCAGTGGTTGCTTAGAAGACAGCCCTAGTAGTAATAGAGACAGAAGTGTAGCTATTGATAGTCACCCAATCAGTAAATCCTCCAGATTCAGGGAGAATACTGTCTCAAAGAAGTAATATAAAAAGTGACAGAAAATGAACTGCATTACCCTAATCGGGTCCCCTTGTATGCTTCATATGCATCTGTACACAGTGTATATTTACCACAAGCACACATATTTACCACACACATACATACACACACTCAAAGAGAAGAACACTTGGAAGTGTTAAATGTATTTGTCTTGTGACTATACTCATATATGTGATCTAGATCAAGTCATATCCTTCACCTCACTATATACCCTTTTGGCATTATACTGGATCATTTAAAAGATATAGTAATTTTTTTTTCACCTGAGAATTTCATACACTGAATTTTGATTATATTTACCTTCAGTTCTTACATATTACTCCTTTTGTATTTACTCCCATTCCCAACACATTAATTACAGCAGTATACGACCTTTTAAATTAAAAAAAATAAGTGCCAAGTTCGATTTGTGCTGTTCATATATCCATTGGTACAAGGCCAACCATAGGTGTGTGGTCAACTTACCAGGGACCAAACACTTATAGAAAACTGACTATTGCTACCCTAGAAGTCATCAACTGTTAAATCCTTCTCAGTCAGGGTGTGGGTTGTTAAGCCACTCCCTACTCCATATTAGAATGTTAATTGACTTGATTTTGTTCAGGGCTTGTGATGTGTAATCATGAGTCCAATCAAGAACAGAAGTCTCCAAACTCTGTCAAAATCTTTCTTCTCCCTCTTTTATGATGATCTCTGATCCTTTGGCAGGGGTCACAGCATTTCATATAGATGCCTCTTTTTTAGCCAACCATTCATTAATACATATTCTTTGCATTTTTAGTCAGTTATGAGTTTCTAGGTTAGCCACCATTCACTACACAAAGAAACCTTTCAGATTCATGTCTAAGAGGTTCACTATTACACTATGGGTACACTATATCCTATGGGTATGGAGACAATTGATTCTATATCAATTTATCAGAATAGAGTACTAGAATCTCCCCCTGGGCACTGAGGACCCTTCAACTCTCCATTATTGGCCAAGTATACAATACCAGGCACATATTTCTTCCTTGTGGACTGAATTTTCAATCCTATAAGAAAGTAGTTGGTTATGTCCATAATAATCATGCTATGGTTGCATCCATGGGCACAACTTGCCACACTGATCATTTTTGTAACTTTATAGTTAGGTAATACTGTTGATAAGAGTATCCTGTTTTTCTTATCCACTTAGTTGAAGGTCATTTAGGTGGTTTCCCATATTCTAGCTGCTGTGAAAAGAAAGATTATGAACATGAAAGGGTATATTTCTCTCTAGTAAGAAATACAGTCCTTTGGGTATGTGCTCAGTATTAGCTTATCTGGGTCAGAAGGTGGACAATTGCTTTAGGGACATTTATGGTTGTTTCCATAGTGGCTGCACCAATTTGCACTCCACCAACAATAAGAGTTTTCCATTCTCCTACATCCTTGCTAGTGTGTGCTGTCTTATTTTCTTAATCTTAGCCATTCTAAATTAGTTAAGATGACATCTCAAAGCAGTTTTAATTTGTACTTCCCTCCTGACTAAAGATAGTGGGCACTTAAAAGATTAGAGACTCTCAGGACTCAAAGAGAGGAACCTTAGATGAAATGCCCAACAGTGGGGAGAAGGAACTTGTAGAACCCACCTACAGAAAGAAAGACAGGGCATCAAGTGTACAGATGGGGTTGTCATTCCACAGTCAAAAATTCTGACTTGACCCAGAATTGTTTCTATCTAAAAGAACTGCAAGGAGAAAAATGGAGAAGAGACTGAGGGAAAGGAAGTCCAGTGACCAGCCCAACTTGGGACTCATCAAGGAGAGGCTCCAAGGCCTGACACTAGTACTGATGCTATGGTGTACTTACAGACAGGAGTCTAGCATGGCTGTCCTCCAAGAGGCCCAACAAGCAGCTGACTGAAACAGAGGAACCCAATCATTGGACTGGTTGGAGTCCCATGTGGTTGAATGAGGGAAAGGCTAGAAGAAGCTGAAGAGGAAGTCGACCTAATAGGAAGACCAGCAGTCTCAATTAACCCATACCCCTAAGATCTCTCAGACATTGGATCACAAACCAGGCAGCATACATAAGCTTGTCCAAGGCCTACAACACATATACAGCAGAGGACTGTTTAGTATTATGTACTTTAAACATATTGGCAACTGGCAATCACTGCAAATGAAACTGTTAATTGACTCACAGGAAGCCTGAAGAATGAGGAAAAGCATTTGCTAACGACATATTTCACAGAAAATAAGTGTCTCAAGAATATAAAAATAAATAAATTAATTAATTATTTAAAGAAATAAATATTGAGAAATATTAAGAGAAGATGTGCCTAAACTTGCAGAGACTTGAAGCCCCAGGGAGTGGGGAGACCTGGCAGGGAAGTAGGGAAGATCCTCTTGCAGGCATTGGGGAAGAGAAATGGGATGTGAGGAACTGTGGGAGGGCAGACCTGGAGGGAGGTAATGACTGGATTGTAAAAATTAAAAGTAATTTTAAAAAGAAAAATACATAAAAATTATTATTTTAATCTTTTTGTCTTTCTTCTGATAATTATCTGTATTGTTCCACAGCCTATCTCATAATTTTTTTTCATTTTCTCAATATTTATTTCTTTAATTAATTAATTAATTAGTTAATTTTGTGTATTCTCGAGACACATTTTCTGTGAAATATGTAGTTCGCAAATGCTTTTCCTCATTCTTCAGGCTTCCTGTGAGTCAGTTAACAGTTTCATTTGCAGTGATTGCCAGTTATCAATGTGTTTAAAGTATACAATACTAAAATGCTTTTACTCACTGTGAAATTTGGGGAAACCCTGCTAACTAAGGTCACAGTCTACATGTCCCTATAGTTCCTCTGAACTCAACGCAAAATGGAGGACTCCCTTTACTATCATGGTTGGGGAGCCTGACCCCTGTTCACAACCTGAGAAAGATCAAGTAGACCTACAGGTTCAACTTGTACCTAAACAGCAAGTACTTGGGATTCTTGGAATGTCTTTCTATACACATGAGGCATTCACAGCCAATGAGTTTACAGTCACCCTAAAAACTCCTTCCCATTCTCCAAGTTTTTTTTATAGTTCTTGTCCACCTCAAATGAATTGTATGTATACAACACCATGCCAAATAAAGGTATGCACACAAGCTGTGATCATCTAAGACAGCCATTTCATTCAAATACTTGAAGTAGGCCTTCTCCCGTTCCTCCAATGCCATTTCCCAGCACCCACTCATGGCTGAACAAAGATCCTTCCAGCCAGGTGTGCAGTGGCATCTGAACACACTAAGAAGGAGGAAAATAAAGACATAGAACCATAGCAGGTCCCCAACACACACACCACATGGAATAAACCAATTAAAACAGACAAGTGTATTAGTTACTAATTATGAATGGTTTCCATTACTGTCAGTCACCAAATATTCATCTCTATTTCCAAGCATATTCTGAAAAAAATGAAATAAAAACATTGAGGATAATATTTGAACAGTGTTTATTTCAAATTGTGCCTCCTCTAGAGCCTTTCACTTTCTAAAGAATGTGAAAGAAATTATTTCAAGAATAAATTATGTCATACAATGCAAGAAAGAGCCACAGCTACAGAAAGCACAATTTAAAAACAGAATGAAAAAAATTTAGTATTCTATGCTAATATTTAATTCTGTTTTACTTGGTACCCATATGGCAATATCCTTTTATAAGATGTTCATTATTCTGAATTTCATTTCATAAAAAACTTCATTTTGCCCTATAAACATGGTAGAAATAGAAAGAAATGCCACTTTTGGGATTCCGCATGTCGCTTATTTTTCTTTGTCTCTAAACTATGAAGGAAATCATAAAGTCTCCATAGCAAGGAAGGTGACCCCAGGGAACCCAGGACAATTTTGCATCACCAATTCTGATGGTGATGAGTTTTAGTCATCATAGAGAACTCATAAAATGGTGTTCATTATGATTAAGATCTTAGAAATATGCACATGTAAAAATGACAGCAGAGTAGACGGTCAGAATCACTTGCCATGTTGCAATAGAATTTCCAGATGTATTTTCTAGAACCTACTATCTTAACAAGTATAGGTTGTACCTTGAAAAGAGAGTGTCTGTCCCTGAATTTCTAAATTCCACTCATGACATTGATGAGTGGAATTTAGAGGATTGGTGCATGTGCTTGAGAAAATAATATTTTTATTTGTATAAATAAAATTTTATATTTCTTGAATTAGAAATTTTGTCAACAAATCGCAAAAGCATTACCAGTACTAACACTGATACTATTTTTCCTAAAAGTCATTTAATATTGTATATAGATTATGCTTGTCATTAACTTTATGTTACTATATTTTAATGATTATTTTAAAAATAAGAAACAATTATCACAACTTCAAATTTTCTATTATAAAACCCCAGCATAGGGGTTAATTGATATACATAAATACCTATTACTTAACAGTTCCATTTTTAGTATGTAACCAAATTAATGAAATTGGCATATCAAAAGGTATCTTCCCTCCCACTTTCATGGAGGCACTAGACATAGTACCCAAAAAACAGATGTTATCTAAGAGTCTAATGGCTGAATAATAGCTAAAAAATAAGGAAAGAGGGTGTGTCCAGAATGAGGAGCAATTCTTCAGTGGGGGCCAAGTTATGATAGAATAGGAATAGACTGCTTTGGGTATGATATTGCATAGTAGGATGGAAGGATATGGATAGCATATTCTACATGAGAATAATATGGGAGGAAATATTTTTAAAGCATATACCATAAGATACTGAAAATGTTTAATCTGATTTTAAAATTATACAGGTATGTATATATCAGAATGGAAGAACATCTGCCAGCTATTCTTCAGATGGGAGTTTAATATACAGAATATGCAAAGAAATGTAAAATTCAAATACAGAAAAAAAAACCCTCATCTTTGCCAGCTCATAAATAAGCCATTAAACTTCTAACATTTCTCAAAGGAAATACAAATGGCTAATAAATATTTTTAAAAGTTCTCAGTAAATCCAACTATCAGAGAAGTGAAAATTATAAGTACTTTAAGACTCTATCTCACTGTTATTAATAGTGGCCATCATCAAGGAAATAAATGTCAACAACTGCTAGAGAAAAGTATGGGAAAAGATGAAGTCTTCATCAACATTGATTTGGCCACTATGGGAATAAGTGTGTAGGCTTCTTTAAAAACAACAACAACGACAACAACTAAAACTAGAACAAACATATAACTCAACTATACACTGCTAGGCATAACCTAAAGGAACTTATTTCCTTCTATAAAAATCACTTTTATATTTACATTTGTTACTGCACTGTTCACAATTGTAAGAAATAGAGTCAACCTAGGTGCCATCTTTATATGAATGAATAATGAAAATACTGTACATGTATATACACAATGGAATCTTATTCAGCCTTGAAAGAAAACAAAATTATGCACCTCCATATCCACAAGCATACATATGCATATACCTACATGCACACACATGCATACATATATCTGTCTCACACACAATATCAAAAACAATGTTCCGGGCCACTGAAGAATGAGTATCTTTACACCATCAGTTCAAGCACAGTAAAGAAAGACAAGTGCTCAGAATGGAAGCCTTTGAATATGAAAGGAAAATTATTCTGGCTTTTGGTGTGTCATGCCTGGAGCTCTGTCTTTATGTTACAACTACTTTCTGACCAAGAACATGGTGTGAGGACTTTGGCAAAACATGTGACCACTTTGATTTTACAATGAACCCGATAAAGATAACATGTTCAAGGCCATGTAAATAACCCACTTTCCCCCTTTTGTGTCTTTAAAGGACCAAGATTTTCTGCAACACTGCAAAGCAGAAAAGATTGCCTTTGACATTCTCAGTGATTGAAATGTGGCCACAGTTGTCTTTGTCTGAGGGATCATCAGAGCACAGTCAAATGCCTCCATTTGTCATCAAGGGTGCTTTGATTCACAGTCACCACAAAATAGAACAGAGAGATTGAAAGCAGTATTCTGAGCTGCACGAATAAAAAGGTCTGGCTTGTACAAAGAACTCAGTCCACAAGAGACATAGAATGGCAAATGAGGAATTCCAGGGTAGTCAAAATATTTTAGCCTATATGTATGTATGTATGTATTATGTATGTGTATGTGAATCTTATTCAGCCTTGAAAGAAAACAAAATTATGCACATTGTAGGAGAGTGGAGGAAATTGAAAAACATTATATTAAATGAGTAACACAAGCTGGAAAAGTTAAATATCACATTCTGGAATATATATATATATATATATATATATATATATATATATATATATATATATTGGTGGTGGATGTGAGTGGAGAGGTGTAATTTTCTGCTACCACATAAAAATTACCAGAATCTCTTTTCTATTCAGCAACACCAGGTCAAATGTTATAACATTTGATATTATGGATATTTTAGAATACATGTAAAATACTTCCTGCCTATTTATATGATATTCTATTTTTGTAATTTCATGAATTCCTTTGTCAAAATGGCTTTGATCTTGATAATGACTTTAGAAAAACAAATTCATTTTAAGATACAATATTTCTTTTAGTGTCTCAGATATCATGCTATATAAGAAACTGCACCAGGTTTAATTGTCTGATGTATATTGAGAAGCACTGGTGCATAAAACCCTTCAATACCACTTTCAGAGCAGGACAAAAGGTAGACTCATTTATCTGACTATTAAGACAAATAAAACAGAAAGTTGTAGCCATTAATTATACCAAGGAAACAAATTAGAGATAGTCACACTCAAAAAATCCTTTCAATTAGAGATTATTGAAAAGAAAAGAAAATGCTATTCATATTTTCCTGAACTTGTAATATCATGATTATGTACCAATTTTTAAAAGCTTTGAAATGGAAAATTGAGTGGTTTTAGTTTTGTTATATTTTTCTCTTTCAATGCCTACAGCTATAAATGGTAGTAATTATGAACTGTTCTGTCTATTCAGATATTCAGAAAATCAATGGTCATTTCAGCAAGTGTTTTTTAAATTTGTTTCACGGTATCTACCCGTGGCAAATAAGCGAGACTAGGTGGCAGATGTTCTTGGCATTTTTCAAAGATGATGTTGACAATATAAGTCCTTATTTCAGATGTGTCAGCGTATTTGAGAGACAGAGAGACAGAGAGACAGAGAAAGAGACAGAGAGACTTGTCTACAAACTACTATTCGTCTTATAAGCAAGGAGACTCCAAAGTCCAAGTACATTCCTCATCATAAATATTTGTTTGTTGATTTTGATGTACATTGTCATCTGTAAAATATTGTGCTCTTCTGACACAGTGAGTAATTTCTCAATGAGTTTTGGTTTATGTGTATGCATCTTTTTATAGTAAGCAGATTTTGCCAACTATCTGCAAAGACCTTTATAATTATATAGAGAAATCAATATGTGGTAAAAGGCAGTAATTAACAGATCTAAAACTAGAACAGAAACTGCTACTTTCTATAGTTAAAAATCATTATTTGTCTTTGGGGCTTGGTTTTTAAGACATGTAATTGTCATCATTTTTGTCATGTAATGTAGCTCAAGTTGGCTTTGAACTTGCTGTGTTAGCCTCTAATTGTGGGTCTTCCAAAGTGTTAAAACGACTCTTATTTGAGTACTTAGAAATCCACAACCTAGAAATCTACTCTCAGTATTATTAATATTTTGATATTTTAAATAGATTTATTTATTTTTAATTATTTGGGTGTGTATATGTGAGTGCATATATTTGAGAGGCAAGAGGCAATGGATGTCTTAGAGTATATTTGAGCCACTCAACATGAGTTCTGGGAAGCATGCTCTGGTCTTCTACAAAAGAGTGTATGCTCTTAATCACTGAACCATCTATTGAGATGTAATTAGCTATTTTTAAGTCACTACAAATTAATTGGTGTCTTCTTAAAAAAATGATCCCATCATGCACATGAAAATATAGTGCTTAGCTATGTCATGTTTTCCATACAAAATTAATTATTCTATTTCTATGTTTAAAATTAAAAAAAAATCTCAGAAACATTATTGCTCAGATTTCATCCCATTTTTAATCTTTTGTTTTCATGATTTCAGATTTCTCTGTAGCTTCTCAGACCATAGGACTTCAGGCAGGAATACTGTGGTCAAACCTAGGAACACATTTATTTTTGCTTGTAAGAAGGGTTTTATTACTCTAAGCCTCAGCACATAACAGACTCCAGCCGTACCTGACACATGAGTCAAGTGAACGTAGAGAGCAAGGAAATTGATTTTTGTGAAATTCTAATGGAAAAATGCATATTTGCCATTGATAATCCTGTTAAAGTCTAATTAAGCAGAATTTTTATTTTTAGATTTTTATACACAGGATTTAGTAGTAAAAATATCTAGTGTAATATTTTCTATTAAAATAAAATAATATAAAGTAGTTTACATTATTTGGAAATTTAAAAGTATGTACATGTACAAATAGATAAATTATTAAAAATATGCAATTCTTAGAATTAAGCATACTTTTATGAGAAATATTTGTAAATTAAGGAAAATAGTTATTGAAGTTGATAAGGTTTACAAACAGCAGAGCTACTAAACTTGTCTTTAATCTGAGGAGAAAAAATGTAAAGGTCCTTAAAAAGTTTCTCCTGATTTATATATGTCCAGTACAATTTTGAAATAATTTATTAAATTTATTAAAATTACTCCATAGGTTTCTAGAGTGTGTTCTGACTTTTGCACTTACTCTCTAAGTAGATATCTTCATCATCATTAGTGCTGTGCAAACATTGGGGTGTAAAACCTTCCCAGTGAGTGGCAAGTGGAAAAACTACTCTCCCATAGAATTTAGAACATAATAGGCATTTTTTCATCTAGTTAACCCTCCACTGATTTATTGTGAGGTAACACAACAATAATTTTTGTCTTGCTTGGTGGATATAGTCTGAGTGAATGAAAAGTCAAGAATATTGCAAATGTCAAAATAAATAGTATGTATTACATTGTCTCAAGGTATTGGGTGTTCATAAAAAAACTAATTAAAACAAAGAGATTCGTTTATTACATTAGTAAGCAGCTTATAAAATAGGAGAAAGTCTATTTACTTTTACTGTGTTCCCAAATCTGTGGAATGGCCAAATCTCAACTGTGAGATAATCAGAAGGGTTATAAACTGAATGTTCCAGAAACATTCAGCTCAGTGTCATTCATGACTCTCTACACAATAGGCTTGCTTGTTTGCTCTGTGTCAGAAGGAAAACGAGCTCTCCAGTCTAAGACATCAAAGCTGTGTAGTGCATATCAAACTCGATGATGTAATCTGTGTAGTGCATAGCACAACATGATGATATAAGTTACATGGTGCATAACACAACATAAAAATACTAGCTGTGTAGTGCATATTACAGTGTGATTATGTAAGCTGTGTATTCATATCACATTGTGATGATGAATATGTTAATTCATGAATATAAAATCTAAACATTAGAACACGATAAATCACTTTTTGCTAAAGACAGTATTTAGCTACCTTAATACAGCCTTAGAGAACAGTTTCTGCAAATAAAGATTATTTGTTCACTGAAATGGAGGATTAATAATTATGAGCATGTTTGCCCAGGACAAATAAGCATTTTATACAGTACCATCTCTGTGATCTCACACATCAGCCAATAAGGGTTTTATCATGAATCATTATAAACTATTGGCTAATAGACACACACACACACAAAAAAAAACCCCAGAGTTAATCTAACAAAGAAATGTTGTTTATTATTGAAATCAGATAAAGCAAATCAAAACTTGGAAAAATAAAGCCAATTAAGACCTTAATTAAAACAAAATTCATCTACTTCCAAATGAGAAAAGGAGTTATCTGTATCAGAAAGACTTATTTAAGACAAAAACAGATGGACTTACAAAATATAGTAGTGTCTTGCTTAGTCACAGTAGGACAGCAGAAAACAAGCTCTTAGAACTCTTTTTGGGTACATTTCCTGAAATATAGAAAATTAAAGTAAATAAATATATGTGAAAGTATAAGTTGAACAGAAAAAGACATTGTAAAAATATCATGTCTGTACAAAGACACATTTTACAATTTAAATTATAAATATGCCTATGCATAAAGCCTATATATAATGACCACTTCTCCTGAACTGGCAGCTGATCCACCTGTTTGTAAATCAAATGACTGCCACACCTGTGTGCTTGTACACATTTAAATATAGATTTATAAACAAAAAATTTTCTCTTAGACATTATTGAAATTCCCATTATCTATTGTTTACTATACGTGTACTGTGTGTTATTTGACATGATTGTCAGCTGTTCATAATCAAGAGGGAATTAATGCTATATTCCTAAATTAAATTCATTTTATTATTTCTTGGATCATGGGAGTTAGGCATTTTAGATGAAAATTTGATCCATACCAAAATTAAATGCTGAAACAACACATCCTGTTCTCTTTACTTAATGCAAAGGATTTCATATTCAGTCTGTATTTTTACATTGATTTTGAAAATATTAACCAACATTTGAGAATAGAAAAGCATAGTTATAGCAGCATTGAGCATGAGAGAAGTAAATGTACAATGATCACAATACCAGATGTTTTAAATTAGAACCCAATTTAGTGCCAGACGTGGTGGCAAATACCAAACTTGGTGTGGATCACCAAACTTGAGATACTGAAAGAAAGGAGAAACAGTGAGAGTTCCAGGCTAGTCTGGACTACAGAGCTAGACACTGTATCATAAACAAACAAGCAAACAAATAAATAAATATAAAAAAAGGAAATTGGTTTTGGAAAGTAAATGATTATTTATATTTGAGAACCAATTAAAGAAAGTAGTGGCAAGCCATTGACCATACCACAAGACAAACATGCTCAGAGAATTGTTAGAGAATGTTTAATACATATAGTTATAATACATATAGTTATATAAATTTAGTCATACATTTAACATAAGAGACATGGCCCATCTAAAAATATGAAGAACAAAAGAAAGAAAAGAAAAGAAAACAAAAACAAAAAAAAAACACCTCACTTTTTCAGCATGGGAAATTTTTCTTGGAGGGTATTGATGAGCTTAGTTATGAAACTGTTATAGATCTTATTTGAACAGTTCAGGAGGCAAAGAGCCAAGGTAGAATTTTGCTGCAAACTTCTGTTTGTGGGCTATAGTGATGGATACACACTTTTAAATAATACTGCCCAATAGACCAGGGTTCATTTAAGTATTGTATCAATGAAAACAGGCCTTTGTCTTGAAATCAAGAAAGAGAACTAGTCTCAGCAGGAGACCAAAGCCCCCAAAGCCTTCTGAGCTTCAGTGAGCGAGAAATGGCACTCTGGCCTTGGGTTGTCACGCCAGGCTCAAAATTTTTACAACAAAATGTGACAGGTTAGGCAGCCAATACATTACACTGTTAGAATATCCTTTTCCTTACTCTTTATGTGACTGGGATTGAAGCAGCTTTCTAGACCCATTTTGGTAAAGGATGCTGTATCCCTGCTACACATATAGACAGCTCCCCATAGCCCCATCCCCAGTACTGCCAGACCTGTGATTAGACAGCATAATGCACACTTAAAGGAGATACTCAGACTCCAGCTGTGGTTTTATTGGCTCATCTCTTTCTTACTTATGTTAAACATTGTCTTCTATAATTTTAAATAATGCTTTATTCAGTGTGTGTGGGTATGTGTGTGTGTGGGGGGGGTGTATGTGTACATCTAGTGTGAGCATCTGTTTGCATGCACAGACTAGAGGGGAAGTTCAGGTGTCCTGCTCTATCATTATTCTACTTATTTCTTTGAGATGCTGTCTCACTGAGTTGAAGATGGGTTGACATGCTAGCACCGATTTCTTGTTTGCAGCTCTCAAAGACTGGGCTTACAGGCACATGTGTAGACATATGTAGCTTTTTCTATAGGTACTGGAGATTGAACTAAGGCTGAGAGAATAAAACATCAATTTTTCTACAGAGATGCATTTTCTCATGGTTATCCATCAGCTTTTAAAGACATACATATATGAGCAACATTAAATTCAGAAGATTGTATTTATGTATACACACACATATAATATGTATATATAATTTTTTATATAGATATATAAAACAATAATAACATTTAAAAGAAGAGATCATGAATTTGGAAATAATTGTTGCAAAGTAAGAATTGGAAGAGAAGGGATGTAAATACGTACTTACATTTACACTGAAATTGTAAAAAATATTAAAAACTATGTAGTGAGAAAGTATAGTTTTGGGATGTGTGTAGGGAAGCAATGTTGCATATTCATGTTTTTCCTGGTGACATTTTACAAAATTATTTATGAGTTTTTCCTTAACTCAACAATCCCAACTGTATTCTAAAGATCCTATTTTACTGGAAGGTGAAAAACTTCCAGCCCGTCTCTGATCTTTTCCATTTGCTTTTCTTACTCTACTCCAGCTCAGTCTTGGATTCCGTGCTATGTGAAGCCATCCTGGCTCCTCAGTTAAGTTTCAGGAGCCCGTGCTGGGACAGTCCTACATTACCAGCTTGTCCTTTACCTTGCTGGAATTGCAGTACTGCCCAAGGCACCCCCAACAAATGACTATGTTGATTGATGCCACCATTAATATTTAAACTAGATTGTGTTTAAAGTTGAATAAAATGTGGCCAATGGGGTGAAAGCACACACTTTGATTTGTTCAGTATCCTGTTGGAGAAATAACACTTAAAAAAGGAAAGAATCATTTTAAGTAATTGACCTTCTAGAATGATGGATGGTAGGGGCTTTTGTTTGTTTGTTTGTTTGTTATAGAATAACAATTAAAAAGAGAGAGACAGAACTTTTGTCACTTTAAATCCAATTTGAAATGAAATTCTGTAAGTTAATAATCTAAATTATTTTAAACCCCTGATCAAACTTATAATGGCTTGATAGTACTCTTTCAAAAAGCTAAGAATCTCAAGAATTCTGAAGATATTTGGGTTAATATACTATTATACTAGCATGAATTTGTACTTCCACATATTAGAATTGTAAATTGGAAAATATTTAATGATTCAGTAATGCAATGAATTTGAAAAAAAATTACCAAAAGAATGGAATAGTATCGATGAATTGATATTTTAAAAGACAGGAATCAGCATTTTAACATCTAACATCAAATTTTCTTGAATTAGTTGATTATATTATTTTATGATGGGAATCAAGTCAATGGGGAGAACTGAATAAGGGTGAATATTCCACATAGTTCTATATAAGTGAGTACAATCAACTGTTGAGTGGTATTTGTTGATTTTTATTATTATAAAGAAAATTCTATTATGAAATATTTGTAAAACTATTAAATTAACTCTTAGAAAATGAATCTGATAGTACTTGAAATCTAAGAAAGTACCTTTGTAATTTATGATCCACATACTGTACAGACGTAGGTAATACTTTAAAATAAGATTGAATAAGATCTGTTAGGTGGCAAAATTAACACAGTGCTTCAACTCTTGTTATTCTAAATTTGAGGAATAATAATATGTCAGGAAGAAAAAGAGAATAAAATATTTAAAAAATAAACATATGTAAGCTCATGTGGATTTTAGTTTTTATACTGAAGTTTAACATAATAGAATATTAATACATTTTTTACAATAATTATGTTTGGAAATGGTTGCTAGACTATGACTGCATATTTGAAGGTGCAAAAGCAATTTTCAGTTCAGATGCTGAATGCTTTCGGGGGAAGTGCTTTGGTCTCTCAAGAGAGAATAAATTGTGCAGAAAACAGTTCACTCTCTCAGTTAAGATTCAAATGCCAGTGGTGATTTTATCTGGTATTTTATTGCTGTGAATAAAATGTAGTTTGTACTGCAACAACATTGATTTTTGTGTATGGATGATACTTTTAATAATGAAGTGATCAAAATGTAAGTATAATAATAAGCTTGTCCTACATAGTGTTTTGTCATTAGCAAAATGGTTTTGTTTTGCAGTGTTGGGTTGTAGTAGTAGTAGTTGTTGTTTTTATTTGATTTGATTTGAATTGGATGACATGCTGGAAATCAAAGCCAAAGCATCAAACTCACTTGCTAGGCAAGCACTCTATCATGTATTATATCTTCAATAAAAATTTTTTATAAAACATCATATTAGTATTATATTAATAATAACCAAGGAGATTTCACCCATTTCTGAACTAGAAAATGAAGATTATGGAAATGAAATGATTTCTTTAAATGGCATGGCCATCAGTGGTTCCCACGGGAACTGACTCCTGTGTGCTGGCATGGCTTACTATTCGTCCCAGTGCAAGAATTTCCCAGCAAGAATTTTAAAAGTTAATTGATGCAGTGTAGTTATGAATATGAAATGATTGGACTTGAATTTTTCTCTCTCTTTTTTTTTTTTTTTTTTTTTTTTTTTGGTTTTTCGAGACAGGGTTTCTCTGTGAAGTCCTGGCTATCCTGGAACTCACTCTGTAGACCAGGCTGGCCTCGAACTCAGAAATCCACCTGCCTTTGCCTCCCAAGTGCTGGGATTAAAGGCTGCGCCACCACCGCCCGGCGAATTTTTCTCTTCTTACTAAAATTCTAAATCATATAAACCTTTATTTCAAGTAACTCTGTAGGGGAGCTGTCTTCCTTCGGTTAATAATCCATTATTTGGCATGGATTAATATGCAGAGCAGAGACTAATTTTTATTTATTTATTTATATTTCGTGTGTGTGTGTGAGTGGTGTGTGTGTGTGTGTGTGTGTGTGTGTGTAATACTATGTTTTATTGCCTTCCTTAAAATTTCAGTGTGACTGTTAATGGGTAAAATCCAAGTGCTTCCATGAAAGTATAAAGAAAGGTGTGTCCAGTGTTTATATCTAATAGAAATTGCTATGGAGAATGTTATCAAACTGAGACCCTTCCAAGCAAATGAGAATTGCTTTTTCTTGAAGTAGTAAGGTAGTTTCCCTAGAAGAAATGAACTCTCTGGGGAGACAGAGAAATTCAAATGCCATTGTGGGTTACCATGGGATATTATTTTACAAGAGCATTTGTAGAACAGATGGAAGAAAGCTAAATAAAGTACAAGCAGGTACAAAATGAGAAATTTTCTGTTTAATTTGCCTTAAACAGTGGAAGGATCTGCACATGGGTCTACATGGAAAACATCCCTTCTGTCATCTAAATTGCATTTGCCGTTTGGAAACACATCTCATAATTGTAAACCTCATTCATTTTAAAACTTGAGAGAGTCATTTTCATAATGGCATCATAATATTCCTCAAAGAAAAATTTCTAAGAGCTGATTGCAAAAAGCAAATTAATAGCATATTTCACTAATATGGAGGTACACTTTGCTCTTTGGTGTGATTATAGGTAAACAAAATAGGAAATTATTATTGAATGCTTCAAAATCTGAATGGAAAATGACATTAATAAATCAAGAGAAAAGCAAACCATTTAAAATTCTAGTGCTAATAGTCCTGTTTGTAAAATGGTTATCTCTGATGGCTACTCAGAATAAGCTTATGGATATACTATAAAGTAACCAACATTTTAATTATGATAATGACCAAGAGGCCCAGGGAGAATGAAATAGTTTTGCATACAAACTATTTTGTTGCACACAAATGTAATTTCTTACCTGAAACCTGTCTGCTGAATGCCTGTGATTCCTGCCGTGGACATTTCTATTAAGAAGGCAAATGCATTTTATAGCAATGTATTGACTCATTAGTCTCTACCAGAAAGATTCCATGAGTCTTTTCACTTATGAGCCCTGTGTTCAAATATAAATCTTTAAATTGCTCCTTGAAATGTACCAACTCCAACCCTATGCAAATCCACCACAGGGTATCAATAGAAGAGGCTAAACAAAATTTGCACTGCATGGTGGACTAGTACTCATTGTGATGATGAAACAAAATGGATGGATCTTGATCCATCCCGTCCACACTGCTAATCCTGTGCGGATCTCATAGATAGCACTTGTTCTGTAATTTGCACTGTAAAATGTCTGCCTTGGTGGTGGAAGTTTAAAGCGGCCGAGATGGTCCTGTAGCTAAATGGAAAAACCTGTGTGGCTTCCGTTTGGAGGACTAGCACATAACAACTATGGATTGACTTTGTTCTCCGCTCAGTTTTAATTAAGAATGAAGTCTGTATCTCATAAGCAGTTATCATAATTATTGTTTTTCAAATGCTTATAAACTTGGTATGGATTATAAGTATCATTTTAACTTATTCAAAATTATTACATAATGGACTTTAAAAGACTCATTACACTGAAACATAGGAACATGTGCAAATACTAACATATAGATATGAAACAGAGAATGACATTTTACCAAGAGAAAAGATACAAGCATAACATGAGTGAATTCTAATGTCTAAAGATTAATCACATAATGATAACATCACTAAAAGTAAATTACTAGTTATTTGAAAGGACTGGTAGAAGCATAACCCAAAAGATAACTAAAATTGGAGCTCTAGATATGTACCAGAATATCCAGCAACAGTCAGTAATAGGCATTTCCTGTCTACAGAACTTCCATTGGCTTCTCATTGACCAGAGGAGCACTCGTTCTTTGCCAAACCGACCGACAGTAGAGGCAGTCTAAAGAGGATCTGATTCACAATGCCCACTTAATATTGCCATTATGTCTAGTATTTTCTATGAATGAACACTGTATGAAGATTATACTTTTTATGTATATGTCATTTCTTAACCATATTGAATTTTTCTCAATGCTGTTTTCTAAGTCTAGCAGCGTCTCATAAATAATAGACAGTCAAGTCAAACTTTGTTTTTGACCTTCCTTATTCAATGATTAGCCATGGCAGGAATGATTTCAGGACCATTTATGAATATTTTTTAACTTTCTAAAATCTTTGTGGGTTATATTATGATAGAGCTTCATGGATCGACCCAGATGTATATTTTTACCATTGTTTTTCAATTGCTTTCTAAACACATTACTACAACGGGCTACTCATTGATTTTTTTTTTTTACACTGCCAGGAGCAATTGATTGTTTGCCAGTGCTTCTGCAATCTCAAGGGTTATCTTAAAACTCAGGTAATTTTCATTATGGAAAAGTGCATTCTTATTCACAATCTTAATGCAGCACATGCCTACTTGAGGAATACATTTTCTCTGCTTTATATTCTTGGGTGTGACCATGTGGCTTAGTGAGTTCCAATTAACATATTTAGGCTACTGTCATTATTTAATGTGTACCTGCTGAACATAGGAAATCAAGGACATTTTCTGATTTGCATTGTTCAGGATCTTTATCGCATCACTGTCTCATAAATACCATGAGCTTCAGTGCAGTTCAGGAATAGAGATAAGAAACACAAATGCTTAATAGCATTGGTCTTCTAGCAAAAGAATAAGGGGGTTATATACAGAAAATAACAATTATTTTTGCCTTGTTCTGGACTTCTGTTAGTATCTGGAATTGTTACCAACTAAAACAAGAACACAGGATTTGATAGGTGCCTACACAGTCCCTGTACTCATGATTCTACAGCTGTGCTTATCTGCATACAGTAACACAAGTTTGGTCAGTCAATGTAGCATCTTGGATGGGGTACATACTCAAGAAGCTCCACCGATTACAGAGGGTTAAATAGCAACTAGTGATTATTGGAAGAGGCATATCAACTTTCTAAGTGGTATAGCCACAAATAAGCTGCCCTTTCCATCCTCAAGCAAGCAATTGTATTAAACTCAGTCAGTGTATTAAATTTGTATTAAACTCAACACATATAAAAAAGTCATGAAAATAGGAAGAAGGCTTATTGAAAAAGACTCCCGTGGGAGAGGGAAGGGAAGGGAAGGAAAAGGGGAATGGAGAGTGAAAAGAATGAGTAATCCTTATATAAATATGTGAAGCTAACTAACAAAGAATGAAAGTGGTTTTTAAACATACATATTGGTAGCTTGGTCTTCAGTATCATTGTGGTTCCAGAGATGGTGGAACTTAAAAAATGGAGCCTGTGCAATGTAACTGCATGGTTATTCTCGGGATTAATCCATTTTTCACAGGACCCCAGTTAGATCTTGATGGAATGGGTTACTATACAAACGTAAGGTTGGGTTGGCTCCCATCCTGCTGGTGTCCTATCTCTCTATTAGATGTCTTCTTCATGTTCTCTTATCCCTGTGGTTCTGACTCTAGGTTAGTTCTTAAGACTCTACTACAGTCGGGCAGTGGTGGCGCATGCCTTTAATCCCAGCACTTGGGAGGCAGAGGCAGGTGGATTTCTGAGTTTGAGGCCAGCCTGGTCTACAGAGTGAGTTCCAGGTCAACCAGGGCTACACAGAGAAACCCTGTCTCAAACAAACAAACAACAAACAAAAGACTCTACTACAAGTTGAAGGAAGAGGCTCACCCAATCTTGGCTTGCAGCTTCAAATTCTATGAGGCAAATAAATCTCTTCCAGGTTTTCATTGTATTTTTCATAGCAACAGAAAATGAACTATACAGTTTGTCATGGAATTGCTCTTAGAAAAGCACAAACTTCCAAGGTTGTATTTCTCCAAGCATCTAAAGTATTAGCAAATTGACTTTTATCTGAATGGTAACTGCAGGATTAGGCAGGATAATGGGTATCTTTGATGTTTACTCCGTATTTTCTTATGTCCTTTGAAATTGTCGATGTAGACTTGGTTTTGATAATTATCTTTAAATTTTTCTCATTTAAATAAAAGGGCAGTTTTCCTGATTGCTTCTTCTTTTTTTTCTTTCTTTTTTCTTTCTTTCTTCTTCTTTCTTTCTTCTTTCTTTCTTTCTCTCTGTCTCTCTCTCTCTTTTTTTTTTTTCGAGACAGGGTTTCTCTGTATAGCCCTGGCTGTCCTGGAACTCACTCTGTAGACCAGACTGGCCTCGAACTCAGAAATCCGCCTGCCTCTGCCTCCCAGGTGCTGGGATTAAAGGCGTGCGCCACCACTGCCCGGCTTCTTCTTTTTCTTGTACATAAAATACTAGTTAATTTTCATCAACTTGATAGGATTCAGATCACCATGGAAACACTTGTCTCAATATTTATAAGTGCAGGGAGGCACTCACTGAGGTCTTACTAGAAGTAAAGGCCCACTCTAAGTTTGGGAGCTACACCTCAGTAGAATGGGGCTTACACGGACTGAAAAGGGGGAACGACTATATAAGACATTGGAGAATATCACTTACTACTTCACATCTTTCTAATCAGACTATTGGCTTTTAGCAGTTACATAGAGTCTGCATCACTACGTGATAGGAGGCTCACAGAATCACCTGCATCTTCAATGTGAGTGAGCATCCTTCACAATGGGTATTTAAAGCATTTATAACAATAGCAATTTCTTCTCTCTTTTGAAGTTCTCCATGAAAGTTCCTATTATACATCATCAATGGTTTCTTTAATCACTAATAGAAGCAGAAGAGAAAAGCCTATTTTTAACTTTCATTATGTCTTTATTCTTATTTCATAAGTCAGTCTACAACTCCAAACAGCACCCTGAAGATTAAATAGGGGTGCTTAAGAAAGGAGAAGAAAGAGTAGTACTCAATGTAGAGTGGTGCCACAGCAATGGCAGAAGCCAGGTCAGAAAAGAAGTCTCTATTACCAAGAAATAAACCGCAAGCAAAATGCAATTAATGTATCAAGTGTGCTTCACTTTCAAAAGTCATAGCCTGTTATTTTTGTGTTGCATGCAGTATCTTGCACATGCTGACTCCACCATAAATTTCCCCAGCATCAGTTATTCCAGCCTGTTAAAGCAACCTACTTCCCTGGAGGAATCAATGGGAAAAAAAATCAAAAACCAGAATGGTGTGGAGAAATGGTTTTTGTTTTGTTTTTTTAGTTTTTTTTGGGTGGAAAGGGGCATGGAGTTTAACTTCATCTAAAAATAAATACAACAGTCTAGAACCTGGTGCTACTCCAATTCAAATATGGCATACGACTTTTCTAATTATACATTGTTGAGAAACAGAAATAATTCCCACATTAAAACCTTACTGACTCCAAAAGAATCAATGAGATATTTAACTAAACAATTTGTTCAGATAAAGAAAAAGAAACAATACTTCAATTTCGGATCGGATAACAGGACTTTTGTATAAAGGAATTTGTTGGTTTAAGATCATCCACTTGGACTCAAATGTCACTGCTCCCGTCATCCACTTAAGCACTTTTGGTGAATGTGTAACTGGCATTGGCTTTATATTATTTGTGCTATAGTTTGATGCTTTGATTGTTTGGTGATATAAGGCACCAAACTCACAGCCTTGTGAATATTACATAGATGCTCCTCTGCCACTGAGCTTACCATCAGAGTCCTCTTCATATACATTGTTCAACTTAAAATTATCAGGATTTCCCTAAAGACTTTGTTCCACCCTATAATAGAAACATTGCACTGAAATATTCCTTATATCAAAAGGAGAACTGTTTTGGATAAACTTGTTATGTTTAATATATATTATGCTATTATGAGGATAGAACATGATAGGCAAACTTGATGATAACTCTCAGTGGGGAGTTTTGTCAGCATTTTATCTATGCTATGTATGTAAAGTTACCACGTTGGAGAATACAGACTTTGTTCAGAAATCTATGTTAACAAACCCAAGGAAATGGTATTAAACTTAACCAAAATAACAAACAGTTTTCTAGCTTTAAAAAAAATGATAAAATTAGTGCTTTGTCTTTCATGCAACATCAGCAAAGTAAATATTTTTAAGAGCAGCAAGGAAAATTCACCTCTCAGCATGATGTCACAATTTGGATCAAATTCACTGGGTCAATGTCTAATAATAACTCCTCTTGGAGGTTTTTTTTAGAATACATCAAAATCCATGCTTCTAGAAAAATATTGCCACATACAGCAAGAAAGTGTTTCTAGATCATAATCTTGAGAGTTATATTTAGTATATTTTTAACATTGTAAGGGTAAATTCTAACATTATGTTTAATCATTTATAATATTTCCAATTTAGGGGTGCAGATATTTCCCTTTTTTTTACCAAAAACTAAAATCATTCTCTCCTCTCTCTCCTCTCTCTCTCCTCTCTCTCTCTCTCTCTCTCTCTCTCTCTCTCTCTCTTCTCTCTCTCACTACACACACACACACACACACACACAGACCACAACTAATAAGGGAAAACCTATTACAATTGATGATTAAATTTTTAGTGCTTTTGAGGAAGTTATTGTGCAGTAGTGTGAAGGAGCAGAGCTGAATCCATGCCTAGTTCTGAAGGCTGGGTCAGAAGCTTACACTGTGATTCTGTAGCACTGCTGTGTGTTTCCTATTCCAGCAATGCAAAGTCAAGGATAAGTGTTATCCAAGTTACCAAAGCCAACAAAGTGGGCATTGAGCAGAAGAGAGCACCGGGTACATTTGAAGTTCATTACATTAGTAATTGAACCAAATAAGGAAGATAACTCATAGATGTTTTTCATCTAGATTTATATTTCTATATTGAACTCTGACATGATCAAGGTTTTTCTTTCTTTCTGAAACTGGTTAATTAAGAAAATAGAAATGTCTATGTATGAACAGAGCCAACAATTATGTACATTGTAGGCTACTGAATCCTGAAAGTATGCATATCACAAAATAGTAAATTGTCCTAGCACTGGCTAGGCTTGATCTATTTTTAGCATGTTAGCTCTTCCACCTTGGTTTGACCTAGAGACATATTGATTTTTCTGATTTTCAAGACAATGTTAATAATAGTTGACCTTTCTTGTCCATCAAACATGTGTCAGACAATGTTTGTAAAGCTTTACAGACATTAGTTCAACTACTCTTTACCAGACACCATTAGAAAGGTCACTATTAATACCCTCACTTCATCAATGGGGAAACTGGGGTGCAAATATTGAGATATTGAGTCAGTTGCTCATCAACTAACCATAACCTTGAATGCACATGACTCAATATCTCTAGATCATCCATCAGGAATATTAAAGAAATATCCTTAGATTAAATAAGATTATTATTATTATTATATTATTATTATATAATCCACATAGCCTAAGGCATATTCCATATTGCAAAACCCTCATTTTTAAAGAACAACTACACCGATGGATAATTGTTATCATCAGAAACTATTGATTATTTCCCAAAAAGCAGAATATAACACTGTGGAGCAGACAATGTATTTAATAAGTTTATCCTTTGTCTTCACAGATATAGTGCTGACATTGTAGTGTTTAAACAAGGAGCTGGAAAAGACACCATTCAGAATGTGCAGAGAAGAGGATCATTTTATTTATTTATTTTTGATAATAAGACAGGAAACATGTATCCTTATAACAGGTGGACTAACAATCAAATGATAATTCATAATCAATCTGTTTATTATTTTTGTTGAGTAGTTGGTTGGCTGGGTCAGTAAGGAGCAAAAAGTGTAGAGATGTGATAGTATAAAATGATAGGAAGCTAGGGATTAGCTGCATGAAGTGAGTCTCTAGTTCTGGAAAAATAACAGAACTCTCTCATCTATATACAAAGAGGCATTTCTCGGTTTTCTAGAGAAAGCATTACCTGAATGCTAGGGAGAAACCATCTTTCTACTTTTCTGTATTCATTTAACATGTACTTATTGTTTGGTGCACATGTAAATCTATTCTTTCAGGACAACCTGAATTAAAGACCCAGAGACTTCAGATCAAATCTTGAGAGATTTACTCAACAAATAGCGTTTAAAAGAATTAACCTGGGCTTGGGTAGATCAATCTGTTATAAAGATCAGATGTTCTTTTCTGGCTTTAAGTGTGGCCAGACTGCATTTTGGAAAATGAGCAGATGCTAATGTCCTACATGAGACATGGTTCTAGAACTTGTTCTTATATGAGAGATAAAGGGTTTTGAATGCCTGTGACTTAAAGATTAAAGGTGCATTGGCTTCTGTGTCTAGAAGTGAGGAGGGGTAAATACCTACACTGCAGACTGGATTCTAAAAAGAAGGGAATGTGACTAAGGTGGTGTTGAAAAGCAGAAGGAAACAATGATGGGGAATGTGTAGATGTGGCTGTACATGGGCAATAAACATAGAAGCACATTTAAAATAGACATGTAGGTGGGATCCCTGTTTCCTGAGAGTCAATCTCATTATAAGCTTAACTATTTCACCTCATTATACTTTTTCTTATAGACTTTATCATTAGAACTTAAGAAAAGGCTAAGTAAAAGTATCCAGTTGCATCTTCCTAGTATTTGGGGGATTAGGACACAGAGCTGCACATAGATGAACTGACTTGCAGAGCTGCAAAAAGTTTGGTGCTAACAGAGAGAAAGAGGACGTTCTTCCTCCTCTCAGATTTGCAATAGTGGCCTAATGAGGGTTGAAACTGGAGAGGCACTGATGCCAACTTGCATTCAGGGCTTATTCCTGAGCACATGAATGAGAGGCTCTCTAGAGACCATGGGAGACAAGAAGAATTAAAGGCTAATCATTGCTGAGTCATTCTTAATGCAGACATTCTTAAATCCTCAATTTACAAGTCAGGGACTTAACACTAACAAGTAACAACAAAAAACAGAACAAAAATTCTTATGCTATAGCTGGGACAACTGGCTTGACTTTTCTGAAATAAAATTTAAACATGTAAGATAGATATTAAAGAAATATTTTTTTCATATACTGAATAATGAAAACAGAATTACTTCTATGAAAAGCTGGCAGTTCTAAGGAAATGCAATCATACTATTTCACAAAATTGATAAAGCACTGAACGCCCCAGAGAGCCATATAATATACAGTAGATAGACCTGAACAAGATGTTCCAGGGAAAGTGCTTTGTTGTCCTATCTTTGCTTTTAAAGAGTATCTTTAAAAGAATCAAAAATTGCCTCAGAAAACTACATTTTTCCCTTTTTAGATATCTAAACTTAAGACATAAAACATTAATGTTTAAATTGTTTTTCCAAAGACTCCTATCTACTAATCCAATCTGTTTTATAACAAATATTGACATTTTAACATCTAGTAAGTCCATAGAAAGAAAATATACAGAACAAACCCACAACTATTGATTTATAGCAGTTGAGAGAGAGAGAGAGAGAGAGAGAGAGAGAGAGAGAGAGAGAGAAGAGAGAGAGAAGAGAATGATAAACCATGCTAAATGCTTTGGTACATGCTTTGCTACATGCCTTCTGCTAACCAGGGTTAGGAAAGCCAAGCCCAAGTGCTGGGACACTGGAGAATAAAACTCAACTGTGATATTTATTAAAGGGAATATAGATCTTAAATCAACACTTCTCACTGTGTGCAATCTGATCTCGACTATGATGGAGGCTTGCAGGACTGCACTAATAGTTCAATTCTTATGTCTGCCCTCATCCACAAAGGGACTCTATCCATAACAGTCTTACAACAAACTCAGCCTGACCCGGAGTGCCACAGGAAGTTTCAAGTCTGTAAACATCGGAACAAGAACTGAAAGGCATTTGTCAAAACACAGAATAAAAGCTCTCTATCACTACTTTAATATGATTACTACATGATGAATAAGAAATTCTCAGGTTGACTGACAATGAGGTCATGTTTCTCTATCAGTTAAAAAGGAATTGTGACAAACTTTGCACCCAACTGCTCTTTCCGGTGCAACAGAAGACAATGGTGCTGTCTTACTCATTCTCTTGACAAATGCACCCTGCAACTAGCATTCTGATCAAATAAAAATGTCTAGAAACTCTCCTTTTAGTTAAGGTCTCCATTACATCTTTCAATAAACGATTGGTTATTTTTTGTCAGTGTTAACTTCTATTTGCATCATGTAGGAAATAACCACAGTAATATTCTTTTTAGCTGTCTTCAGACAATTACTTGTAGAGTCAGTCCTAAGGAACACAAAGTCCCACTTCCCCAACAGACATGTCTAGGAAGGTTCACAAGCCTGTGTCATAAAGAACTGTATTCATAGCAAAGCAAATAGAAACCACTCCTGATAACCATTGGTACATATGGCAACTAGTAACTTTTTCACAAGATACTAAGATACTAATTTAATACATGTTATTTCCTTCCTAAGTACAGTGCAGAAATAGCTGCTAACAAGTCACCTTTAGGAATAATATTCATTATCCCCACATAATTACTGAAATAATATAAATTAAGTTGAAAAGAATATATTGCTCATGTCTAGATTTTGATCTTCTACAATACACACCTACTTCAAAGCAACTTTCAGTGCATCATACATATATATGAAAGAGCTCCAGATTGCAATTAAATATACAAAATGAACAGTCACATAATACTCAATATTAAGAAATTATATGTTGAACTTTGTTTTTAACAACCAACTTTATTTGAGATAATACAAAAAGTCATGGTCTTAGGAAAACTGCTCAGTTCTCTTCAGGAACATGATCAAAAGTACTTAATGTATTATTGTCGGATTGTGATGTCAATGGATCTTGTGCTTGTGTAATGAGAAAGCACATATGATTTACTTGGAAAATCAACAGGACAGAACATGACAAGTCTCAATCTGTAATATAACCACCTGCAGTGGATATTGACACAGAGTTCAATTTGTCACTTTGTCATTGCTTGATTGTGATTCCAAATTAGTCATTGTTGAATATGACTTAGCTAATGAGATAACCAGCCTCATCAGGGAATGTCCCACATCTCCCCATTTCTAAAGAGTTCATCTACTCTGTTACTCATGTTCTACTCCATCCTCCTATCCTTCAAACACTGGTCTGGTCTCCTTATTCATAATTTGCTTTCTTCTAAATTTCAGCCTGTAAAAATATCAAAGAAGTAGGGGGCTGCTTCTGATTTTTTTTTTTTTTTTTTTTTTTTTTTTTTGGTTTTTCGAGACAGGGTTTCTCTGTATAGCCCTGGCTGTCCTGGAACTCACTCTGTAGACCAGGCTGGCCTCAAACTCAGAAATCGCCTGCCTCTGCCTCCTAAGTGCTGGGATTAAAGGCGTGTGCCACCACTGCCCGGCTGATTGTTTTATTTTAGCCAGTGATTGAAAGTGGTATCCCCATATCAGGAATGTGCTCAAATCTAAATAATATTTGTCACTATAAAAGAATGCTGTTTTTCAAGCTGACAACTGTCATGCATTATTTTAAACCACTTAGAAAGTTCCCTGTCACCAGTGCACCACTGTGAGCAGTTATTTTCCAAAAGAAAAATGAACTAATATATGTAATTTTAGAAGATTCTAGGAAATGTGACTTTTCTTACTTTAGACTATAGTAATTAAAATGGACAAAAATTCTAGTGTGACTTCTCACATAAGTGGATGTGCTATCTCCTGGCACCATATGTGATTTCCTGTAGGCACTGGCTTGGATATGTGTATCCTGGCCTGTGAACTGTATTGCCTCACTAAGCTCTTTGCATTTGAAAACTGAATTTCTATTAAATTTAACAAACAACAATTTATAAAGGTATGAAAACAGAGTGCAGGGCTTGGGGAGTAATGGAGAGCATGCTTCCAGTTTAAAAGCAGGGGCTGGTCTGGTCTGGGGAACACACATTTCTTTATGTGAAATTTTCAGAGAAATGGCTGATTGCAGTTTTCTACATTTTTAAGCAAGAGATTTTAATCATGTTTTGTCCTTGTTTTTCAAAGCTGGTTCCTTAGCAACAGCTCCAAGGACTCCTTCAGTAAAAACAGCCATTTTTAGACTTGGATTGGTAGTAAAAATTCATATTTTTTTTGGTTAGAAATACTGGGAGCTCATATAGCTTTGGATAATATTTAAAAATAGATAAATCAAATGTCCAGGTACCGAGGGTATTCGAAGCCTGATAAAAAGAAGTTCGAACCACTTGTCTGAGGTACAAGTTATTTTATGAGTTTCTAGGTATTTAATAATTTTATGTCAAATATTCGGGCCGTTGACATTCAAACATCATTAATCACAGCTTTTATTGCAGTTATAAGTGTCACACTTGGTCCTGGCCTACAAGAAAAGTAATTTGGTTTCCTGATTTATTCATGGAAATCTCTTTGTTATTCAATAGGATAAATTATTTGTGCCCCGAGTTTTTCTGTTTAGACACTATATATTTGCCTCATAAAACAATGCGATGAAACAGTTGCTGCCTCAAAAAAAAAAAAAAAACCAGTAAAAAAAAAAAGGCAACTAGTTGGTTTTATTTGCACACAATTAGAAAACGAAATTCCATTATAAGTTAATTACAGAGATTAATTCTTATTTAGAATATGTCACAGAGGTCAAAAAATAAATTCTGTTATTAAATTTCACCTGGATAGATGCTAATGAATTTTAAGGGATTCTTTAATAGCTCCATCCTTCCCCCACCCACCCCTGCAAACTTGAAGTGCCTCAAGCATCTTTATGCTTGCCATCTAAAGCCCTGCTCTCTGGTTTGTCTTAGTTTGCTACTTTCCACTAAGTAAGGGCATCCACTAAATGATACTGTATGTAAAGTTCTGTTTGAGATCCATGGGTCTGCAAATATATGGCTGTGTAATATGAGGAATATCTATGCTTTCTTCATATGAAGACCAGCCATTTCTCTCACAGGGAACCAAAGAGTAAGCTGGAAGAATATAATTTGCAGCTGTGGCTTCTCTGGCCCAGGAATTGCACTTGATTGTCATGCTGCTTGCAACTAATGCTCAGTTGTAGCCTGAGCTGGAAGGAGTGCTGGCCAGAGTAAGTGCAGGGACGAGTTCTTTTAATTCTGGTAGAAAAGACTGAAAGTAGAATCATTCTTTCTAGAAATGTTTTCAGTTCACACAAGCCCTCATCCCATAAATAAAATATGTCACGGGTAGGCAAATAACTGTCTCCTTATGTTGTTTTGTTTTCTAATCTTCCAGAGTCTAGAGATATGTTATATGGCACAGCAAATTAAAGAAGCAGATAGATTATGGATATCCATCATCTTGCCCTATCCTGGATCATCTGAGTCCAGTGTCATAGGCGTTTTGAAGTGGAACTGAAGGAAAAATGTCAGTGTCAGAAATCTATGATGTGAGAAAGACTGGATTGTTCTTGGTTGCCTTTGAAGATGGAGAAGGGTCAGGAACTAAGGAATTCATACAGGCTGAAGAAGCCAGAAAGGGTTCAAACATATCATGTTCCCTAGAGATAAGAACATGATGTTGGCTTTGATTTCCATCCAGTGAGATCTGCTCTGAACATCTGACCTTTAGACTGTAAGAATATAAATGTGAGTTGTTGTAACCTTACTGTTACACTGTTCCAGTGGCCAATGGAACATAAGGGCAAGATGAACACGAGACCTTTGCCCATTTCAGTGGTGAGAAAGCTTACAGAAACTCTTCTATTTGGATTTTGAAAGACTGATTGTAAGATACTTTGCTCTCAAGATCAAAATGGCAATATGAAAACCACCTCTACAGCCAATCAGGTAGCATCAGAGGTGAAATGCTTGCTTCTTGGGCAGAACTCGGTTCTTATCTATGAAACTTTGTAGACTGAAAGCAAGGTCCATTTTCTATGTTGTGAAGTCCTATTTTCTGCAATAGAAACTAGTCTCATTCTGAAGATATTGTGATCGGAAGTGCGGAGTACAAGTGAGAGGGCCCCGGCCCCAGTTTTTTAGCATTTTGGTCCACTGAAGATCATTATGAACACTGGACTCGTTGTTTTACCCAAGTATCCACAAGAACCACAAAAAAGCTTCTGGCCTTAGCCTAAAACATTCTTAGCTGTTATTATTTTGTTTTATGTTTTTCTTTGAAATAGAAAAACAAATGTAGAAATATTCTTTCTAGTTGATTCTAGAATTTCTTGCTAGCTCCTTTTATCACCCAGCTATTTACCAGTAGAGTTATTTGCTTGCTTTTTTTTTTTTTTTTTAAGATTGTACTTTTCTGACCTTCCTAATTGCTCTATTTTTGTGGATCTTGCTCCTCACAAACATGACTCTTTGGTTGGGCAAATTATTCACAGTACTTATAATTCCAGCCACTATCATTCATTTATTCAGTCACTGATTTGTTATTTTAGTGACTATTCCTGTCAAGTATTGCTCTGAGTACCTGTGTTACAATAGTGAGTGAAATCAAGAAAATCTTTTAATTAATGGAAGCTTCTAGAAACTAAAAGAGAGAGACCCTGAGACAATCGCCACTATGTGAAAGCTGTCCTTACCCTTTGTCTGCCATGTAGTGGCTTGGACAAGGAAGAGATGCCCTTGACTTCTCCCCCTTGTTTCTCACCCTTCACCACCAGTAGCAGGTAGAACAGCTGACCTCAGGGTTATGAGAGCAGAAATGGGCCTGCCAGCTTACTGGATCCAGCACTCAGGAGGGGGTTACCTCACTGTACACGTAGAGCTGGTCCTGCTAGAGTGAACTCACCAGGTCCAGGCCAGAGGGCATGAGAGCTGTCTATGCTCCTTGCCTGCTGCAGCATTAGGTGAACTAGCCAGGGCAGTGCTGGAGTCGTTTGTTCTGGTGGTTGTGGAAATGTGGTGGCTAACCAGCTTAGCTAACACTCAGGCCCAAATCCAGGCTTTTGACTTGACTCACCCCAATATATTTCCCATCTATGAACTGCTGAAGCTCATGAAAGGGTGACTCCTACAGATACAAAGATGTATGATTTTTTAAAACACAGAGTTACAACAGGATATCCAAGAGGAGTCCTGGTCAGGATCCAGTAATTGACAGTGTAGCAGAGCCAGAGACCTCAGAAATCAAACCAGTGATTTATTGCAATGACCATTTGCAAGAAAGAAGTATAGACAAAGAGAATACTGTGGGACACACTGTGACACAGGACAGCTTCCACAGATTTTTTTTTCTTTTTGGAGAGAAGGACATTGCAAGGGTGGGAGCAAGTACAAAAGATGGGAGGATGAGGAATGATGTTTAATTCACAAGAATCATTTAAAAAGTTAAATAAGAGAAAAGGAAACTCAAACATATTCTTATGTACCTTATGTACATAAAGATTTGAAATTTCAAGTGGCATTCTGATGTAAGTGAAACTAAACAATGGAAAAAGTTACTTTAGTCAGAATGATATGAAAATTATTAATAAATAGCTAGAAATAATTTTGTTTTTCACTTATACTCCTTATTTTATATGAGACTAAGGACCTCAAGGATTCTTAGGAGTTCATAAGATTTGTGAGGACATACAACCTACTTTTATGATAGAATACACTGACTTAACCAAATCATTGTATTCTCACACTAATATGCACTAGCCTGCTGAACTCTCAAGACAGTAGCTCAAATCATCGTAGATTTACAAATCCATGTATTTGTAATATTCCCATGTTCTTCTTATCTGTTTAAAAATTACATCTATTTTTGAAACAAATAAAAAAACATTCTAAAGCATCTTAAAGAAAACTAGCTTTACCTGCCTGAAGTACCCCTTACAAGTAGAAAAATACTACATTACCCTCGAGGAAAAAAATCTCAAAATACATAGGCATAAGATGCTAACTTAATTTTGTTAAATGTTGAAAAAGAGCCAAACACTGTCGTAAAAAATTCTGTAGCATGCCTAAGACATTTCTGATGGCATAAAATTCTGCCATCTTTGATGTTTTCTTATAGATCAGCATGTATGGGCCATGTGACAACCTTATTAAAGAGACCACTTTATAGGGAGAGCACCTTGCATTAGCAATATTCATCACATAAATAACAAAAATATCACCATAGATTAAATAGCTATTACTTCTTGGGCATTTGAAATAGAATTTTGTTTAAAGCAAATCTTGACTTATGCTTTTGAAATAAATACACTATTATAAACTCAAAACAGCATGCATGACATTTATGTGTGTATATATATAAAACAATCTCTATAATACAATGACACTTCACAACTTTTCTTTGACAGTCTATGCTTATTTTTAATAAGAACACTCTTCAAAAATATCCCAGTAAACTAAAAAATGTCAGAGAAGTGTGATCGCCTCACTTGCTTGTTCTAGCTTGTTTTCTTCTACACAGTGGTAACCTAAATATAAGAGGGGCACACTTTGTGTATTGTGTTATTCAGTGCTTTATAAATGAATAGAATTCATAGAATACTTTAGATACAATTTTTCATATTTTATGGAATAAATATTAGCCATACAGGTTTGCAAAATAACTACTTGAATAAAAAAAATGCCTTTCCATTTCCCATTAAACCATTTTGAAGAAAAATGAAAATGTTTTGGGCATGCTACAAAATTTGATAATATGCCTTGAAAATAAATCAAGAAGTAGAATTGCATCATTTAGAAACATAATAAAGTCTAAAACTTATTTATCCTCTGATCTTTATTTTATAAATTATTTTATAAAGTAAGGAAGCAGGGCTGTAAATCTTTCATAGCCTTAATTTTATTCAAGACGCCATTGACCAAAAGTGATATATAGTATTTTACTTTAAGTTCCTCAACTCCAAGCTAGGTCTTTCCCTAAGTGGCCACACCCTCCTACAAGCTTCTAGAAGTCTTACATTAGACTACAAGCTTCTAGTAATCTTATATTGATTACTATAAATAACCAACATAAATTTCTTCTGAAACCAAAAGAAACAGGCTTTATAATTCTATTTGATGACCATAACTCAAACTTTCAGGAACACCAATGATTTTCTAAGATTCCATTAATCTTACTAAAGCCCTAATAATGCTGTGTAAAACTTTGAATTTCAAAGAAAGATTTTTGTGTAACAAAACAGTGTTCTCTGGATGAAGTTCTCAGCATACTACAGAATAGGAATATCTGTTGAAAGTTTCTTTGTAAAAGAACAAACATTATTCACTATGTTATTGCTATGAATTCTTTGAAAATTATACACATACTTACAATGTACTTTGATTATTCTCACTCACACTTTTACCTGTTGCCCCTACTATATCCATCACCAACATACTCTCCTGTCCTCCTCAACTTAATATTCTATTTTTCTGACTGAGTGAGTCCATTTTATAAATGTATGATCCCCAGTAGGTCAACCATGTTCCACTGGATGGCCCCACACCTAAACTGTACTTGGTGGAATATAAAAAAGTTCATGCAGTTTAAAATTGTCTGAAAGAAATAACATCTATCAACTGTGATTCAAAGTAATGTCTGTGATACAGACATTATAAATGTAGCTTTTTGGAAGTGTTTAGTGTCATAATGAAGAACTATCAACAGACCTAATTGGCTGTTTCAATCAGCGATTGATCACTTAGACAATAGGTTTCTATCAAATAAGACTTGTGTTCCATAATTGCCGAAGACCCAGATCAATTGTAGAATCTGGACCTACTGCAATCTTACTGAATTTTATTCAGTAAATGAATAATCCAAATAATTTTTACTCACTTCAAACTTTAAGTTCTTGAAGATAGTAACAACTCCATCTTGTCTTCAGTGTCTATTTTTTCAAATATGGTTTATTGTTACAAATTGTATTGTTAAATGAAAAATCTAACAATCCAGCCCAATGAGGAAATGATAGGAGAGTAGTGACAGTAAAGAAACAGGATAAAATTGGGCATCTTATAAAAAGCACTCTACAGATTCAATGCAATCACCATTAAAGTTCCAACTCAATTCTTCATAGAGATAGAGCAATTCTCAAATTCATCTAAAATAACAAAAAAAAAAAAAAAAAAAAAACAGAATAGGAAAACTATTCTCAACTATGAAAGAACATCTGGGGAAATCACAATCTCTGACCTCAAGCTCTAATGCAGAACAATAGGAAAAAACTGCATGTATGTGCAGAGACGAGTATTAATGGAATAGATGAGACCAGAATATTACACATACCTAGGTCAGTTGATATTGACAAAGAAGTAAACTCCAGGAATAAAAGACAGCATCACAAATGTTGGTTCAACTGGCATCAGATGTAAAAGAATGCAATTGATTCATTTACCTTTTTCATGCCAGGTCAAGTGGATAAAGACCTCCACAAAATTCAGATCTACTGAATCAATAGAAGAAACATTGGATAGTTTTACCTTGACACATTGTCACAAGGGAAAAGTTCCTACAAACACATGCTCTAGATCAACAATTGACAAATGGGACCTCAGAAAATTGAAAAGCTTCTGTAAGTCAATAGAACAAAACAGCAACAGACAGATTGGGAAAAAATCTTTACCAACCCTCCATCTGATAGAGAGCTAATATCCAAAATATACAAAGAACTCAAGAAGTTTAACTCCAGAGAACCAAATAAATATAATCTAATATAACCAAATAAATTACATGGGATACAGAGCTAAGCAAAGAATTCTCAACTGAGGAAACTGGAATAGCCGAGAAGCACCTAAAGAAATGTTCAACAGCCTTAGTCATTCGGGAAATGCAAATCAAAATGACCCTGAGATTCCACTTCACACCAGTCAGAATGGCTAAGATCAAAAACTCAGGTGACAGAAGATGCTGGTGAGGATGTGGAGAAAGGGGAATCTCCTCCACTGCTGGCAGGAGTGAAAGTTGGTAAAACTACTTTGGAAATCAATCTTATATAGCCTCAAAAATTGAAAATAGTTCTACCTGAAGACCCAGCTATTCAACTACTGGGCATACACCCAAAAGATACTCCAACATATAACAGATTAGCATTACACATGCTTTACTATTTTCATAACAGCCTTATTTAAATAGCCAGAAGCTGGAAACAACTCATATGTCCCTCAACAGAAGAATGGATACAGAAAATATGGTAGATTTACACAATGGAGTACTACTCAGCTATTAAAAACAATGACTTCATGAAATTTGCAGACAAATGGATGAACTAGAAAATATCCTCCAGAGCGAAGTAATCCAGACACAAAAGAACACACATGGTACGAACTCACTGATAAGTGGATTTTAGCTCAAAACTCAGAATACCCACAAAACAACCTACAAACCATATGGAGCTTAAGAAGAAGGAAGACCAAAGTATAGATGCTTCAGTTCTAAATAGAATGGGGAACAAAACAATCACAGGAAATAGAGGGAGGGAGAGACATGGTCGGGAAAGAGGAGGGAAAGGAAAAAGGGGGCAGGATCAGATATTAGAAGGAATAGGAGAGAAATTCAGAGGTCAGGAAATTGAATAGAAACATGTAGCAGTGGGAGATGGGGAATTAGGGGTTGCCACAAGAAAGTCCTAGACTCCGGGAAGCAAGAGGCTCCCAGGACCCAATGGTGATGACTTAGCCAAAATACTCAACAAAGGGAGATACAACCTGTAGAGACCACCTCCAGAAGATTGGCACACACCCCTGCCCCCAGTTGATGCATGGGGCCACCCAGCATCTCAAAATTTTTAACCCAGAAATGTTCCTGTCCAATGGAAAGAACTGGGACAAAAAAATGGGACAGAGACTAAAGGAAACGCCAACCAGAGACTGCCCCACCTAGAGATACATCCCATTTGCAGACACCAAACTCCACACTATTGCTGATACAAAGAAGTACTTGCTGTCAGGAGCCTGGTGTGGCTGTTCTCTAAGAGGTTCTACCAGCACTTGACACATATAGATGAGATACTCACAACCAAACATTGGACTGAGCCAGGGGACCCCAATGAAAGAACTAGGAAAAGGACTTAAGGAGCTAAAGGGGATTGCAACCCACAGGAAGAACAATTTCAATCAATTGGACCAATCAGAGATCCCAGGGACTAAACCACCAACCAAAGAGTTATATATGGAGTGAGCCATGGCTCCAGATACACCTGTAGCAGAGGATGGCCTTATCTGATATCAGTGAGAAAGAAGGCCCTTGGTCCTGTGGAAGCTTGATGCCTCAGCATGGGGGATGCTAGAGCAGTGAGGCGGGAGTGGGTGAGTGGATAGAGGAGCACCCTCATAGAGGCAAAGGGGAGATGGAAAGGGGAATGAATGAGGGGTTTGTGGAGGGGTAATTGGGAAGGGGATATCATTTGAAATGTAAACAGAATGATTAATAAAAAAAAAACTTCAAAAAAACTCTATGAAGTTGAAAAACAATGAAACAGGGTAAAGAAACTAAAAAGCCAAAATCCTTTTTCTATAGGAAACTAGAAATGTTTCCATATGCCCCTAATTTAGGCATCCTTAAGTTACATAGCTGTTGAAGAGCAGTGCCTTCTTGAGTGTATAAAAAATTCAAAATACTAAGAGTATTGTGAACTGAATAAGATACATACTTTCATTTATTCTCCAAGCTTTTTCAGTACTAGTGTACCCATTTCAAGGAGAAAAACACAGATTTGTCAAGAGTTAAATGACTCAAGGACTCAATGTTTTGCAGACAAATCATAATGTTAGAATTAGAAGTCATTATTTTAACCTTTAGTATTTCCTCAAATCTGCTGCCTTTCTAATTCTAAGCTGCTTTTTTTATTTACACAATGTATGCACACACACAAGTTCACTTGTCTTTCCATAGATAAAATCGCTTCAAAACTAGAAGACAACATGAAATATTGAAATGGTGCCATGGTATATGTTTACAGATGAGCATTACTTATATTTTTTGGAAATTGTAGTTCATTTTGGTTGCTGTCAAGCTGATTGTATTAATATTCACAATTACGTTGTTTAAGTTAAAACATAACTCAGGGTTAGACAAGTTCTTTTAAGTTAGAAGAGGGTTCATGATTTTATAAAATAATGCAATGTACACCATACTTTCAATTTATGGTCTTGCACTACAAATGCAATGTTATAAGTAACAATAGCAAAATACTACATACTGCTGAAGTAAAACAGCAAAAGCATTGTTTCTCAACCCTAGATGCCTTAAGTCAAGCAGTCAACAGAACCAAATTCTCTCTGAAATCTATATAGATCCTTCCTTGCCTTCTAGCTTCTGCTTGGTCAGTCATCTTAAGAATTTCTTGACTTGTGTATAGCTGTGTATTTCCAGTCTGCCCTCACCCTAACCCACTCTCTCTGTGTATATTGTACCTTTGCTTGGCCAGCTAATTATAGGTCACTAGTCACTTTAGGAACTTATCCTACTCCAGCATGACCTGATCTTACAAATGGTATCTCTGATGACTCTATTTCACTTGATGGTCCCTTTTTTAGGTTTGTAGATTGAGTCTCCAAAATGTCTTCTATAAAGGTGTGGGAAGAATTGCAGAATAAGATAGCTAGATTTGTTAATTTGACACAATCTAGAAGAACCTAATGAAAGAGAGAGCTCAGCAATGAATTGTCTGGGTCAGGTTGCCCTATGTACACACTATGAGGAATTGTCTACCTTACATTAATTAATGAGAGAAGATCTGTGCACTGTGGGTTACACCATTCCCTGGGACTAAGTCCAGGACTGCATAATAAAGGAGAAAATGAACAACTAAGCACAAGCATAATTATATTCTACAATTATAATGAATATGTGATAATTCAGTGCTTTAATTTTCTTTATAAAATAGCATTTATCCTTCAAGACACACTTCTTTTAAAGCTAGTACATAGGCTTAGCATATTTAATACTATGATAAGACAACTTCTATCATTATTTTTACTCTCGTTACATAGTACAAAGCATGGATTCCATCAGGTTCCTGATATATGGGTGGAGTCTAAAGACTTTGTTTTCATACATGAACTAACAATGGTCAGCCCTGAAACCACATCCACACAAATAAAAATAGACTTAACAGGTTTCACTTGTGTACCCATATGCAACAATAATAATTATGAAGAAAGAAGGTATCAACTTGAGAGTCAGGGAACAAAGAAGGGATTAAAAGGAGGGTATCTGGAAAGGGCTGGAGCAGAGAAATGGAAAGAGAAAGTGATATAATTCTACTTTAATTTTAAAAGTATGTATATAAATTTAAAATATGTATATATATATATATATATATATATATATATATATATATATATATTAAACTTTCCAATTATAATGTGACTTTGGATTTCTGCTGTGAATACTGAAGTTCTAAAATATTTTACTTTAAATACACATAAAACATCCATTATTAGAAGAGTAGCTAACAAAAATCTTATTGTATAATTTTATGCACTTTTGTTAAATAAAAAGCATGACCCAAAATGAACACATGATTTTCACCACTGATAGTTGGTACTCTCTTTTCTCATTACACGCCTCCAACTGACAGCTCTACTTTTATCATGATTCAGCTTAAGGCACAACTTCTCCGTGAAACTTTTAAAGACTAGCCCAAGCAAAAAATTTTAAAGATCCCAAGCATGTAATAAGATAATAGAAGACAGACCACAAAATAGAATGATATGAACTCTTAGACTCAATATACGTAAGATTGATTTTTATGTCCTTTGCAGACGAGATACCTGGTTTTAAAAAAAAAATGGTTAAGAATAAAATATGGTCTGTATCCTAGCACTGAGATTCTCACAAGAACAAGTTCTTACCAAACTGAGGTTAGTTGCTGATGTTCGATAAAATTGAGATATATTTCTAAATTTCCCCATATGTTGCAAAGTTACTCACAATCCTCAGTCTAAATCTAAGTAAAAGCAGAAACCAAGAAAGAATCACGGATGACAACTTGATTCTTTAGAATAGTTGTTGGTCCTTGAAAAGTTGAGTTTATATTGCCATAGCCTTGTGTATAATCTAAGGTAATACAAAAGTAAAGCCTGAAATACTTTGATTATATAAGAGGAGAGTTTTATTTTACCTATGGAGACCACACAGTGACTCTAAACATAGCTTTAAGTTGAATTAGTATAGCAGCTTACAGCTAAGGAGGACTGATCCTCAGAAGCCATCCTCTAAATGATGTGAATTCTAAGGATTTTCTTTGTGGTGACCCAGACAGAGTTCATGGAGAGAGATTCGGAATAGTAAAAACTAATCTTTGAAAAGACCCATATTCATGCCAGTACTCAGAAAGCTTCCAAACACTAAACTGTCACTTATGACCTCATCTATAAAAAACAGCAGGACATGGAAGAAATGTGTACAAAATGAAATCAATAAGGCAAAAATCCAGCATTATTGACCTTTAAGGACTTCAGAAAACAGGAGTTAGTGGTAGCATGTAAAAGAAACGTGTTTAGGAACTTTAAAACCTAGAGCAAGAGACAAAGTATGAATAAAAACCACAAAGTGTAATTAATTATACAAGAGTGTTAGCTGGAATTTCCAGAACATAAAATGCAAAACCAACATTAGAACAACCACAGAGAGTTCTGAACTGGAAGGATTTATATAGAATCTGTGACAAACCAGTATAGAGATGGTGAATTTTAAAAGCGAGATAACTGTCATTTGTTTCATGCTATTGGTAGGAGTTGGCTGTTTGGGAATTGGGTCATAAAGTTAGATATTTGAGACTATTCAAAAAAAAACCAACAAAACACAAAAGAGCCAGAAAATAACATTTAGAAAACTATGAGGAAAACGAAAAATGTACAAGGCTAATGTATAATTGAAATGCAACTCATATGCAAAAATACCTTCAATAAGACCAATCCATTTGGGGCTGTAGAGATGGTACTGGGGTTAAGAACACAGACTGCTCTAGCAGAGAACCAAGCTGAGTTCCTAGTAGCATCCACGCCAGGCAGTTCACAAACACTATGACCTCAATGGCTAAAGGTACCCTCTCCTTACCTCCTCTCTTCTCTCCTTCTCCTAGCCTTCCCTTCTGTCACTTCTCTCCTCTCTTTTCCTCTTCTTCTACCTCATCCTGCTTTTCTGCTCTCTGAAAGTAGCTGTCTCTAATTTCAGACATCAGAACATGTAAGAAAAAACATTTTCTGATATTTAACCAGAACAGCATATGATATTTGTTATCACAAATGCAGCTAGGATATATACAACTTTATTTTCTCTCCAATAAGAGGATGTCTTGTGAAAATGCGTTAGATATTAAAGGATCTTTTCTAGAAAATGATTTTCCATGGATGGGATAGAAGATAGGCTTGACTTCTATATTACCTGCTATTAAACTCTAGTTCTTTATCCTTGCAGATTAGTGTTTCTGCTCAATGGTCCTTGCACTGGAGACCTTGTCTCTTCCACTCTAACCCATCTTGTGGACAGTAAACTAAACAGTAGAGAGTTATTTTTTCCTTTCCAAGTTACTTGACTCTCTATCAAAGTATAAAGAAAGAGTGAAATACGCTCAACAAATAATGCACTACTCATTTTAGAGAACTTTTAAAATTAATTCATGTAAGAAACAGAGATAGATAGACTTGCTTTCAACAAGACATCCTCTCACTGGAGTTTAGGGTAAGAGATTCAAAGAATTATATGCCTATCAAAATTCAACCTGGGGATAAAATTCTGCCAGCTAATAGGATTCTTGACTTTGAAGTGCTCCTTTTGTCTCTTCATGGATTTTCCTCTGGCATCCTTATTTCATGCACAGATGATAAATATATGAGTATGATAGATGAGCCTGTTCAGTCTAATAAAATCCTACCATGACCAAATGATCTATAAAGCTAGCTAAGTGCTTTTGATTATTTCTCCATTCATACAATCAAGTTATCAAAGTATTACATTAAAATGCTGCTTTTATTTTTTTTTTAAAAAAAGACAGTCTATAGATTAACAAGAAAAATAACTAGTCGCTAAACTTGACTTCATTTAAAAAATATGTTATATAGCTGGTGAGATGGTTTAGTGAGTGAAAGATCTTGCTGTACAAGTCTGAGTTCAGTCTCTAGGTCCCAAGTAGAAAATATGGAGGAGGTGTCATGAATCTGTAATCCTAAATATCCTATAGGAAGATGGGAGACAGAAATGGGAAAATGAATTTGTCTGAAGTTGAGAGGCCAGTGATCCTTGAGTATGGGTTACACAAGAGAAGAGAAATCTCAGTCAGAGAATATGCACCTAACCCTCAAGAGACTTGGGGCCCCAGGGAGTAGGGAGGTCTAGTGGGGTGGGGGTAGTGGTATCCTCTTAGAGGTGGGGGGGAGGAAGTGTGGGATGTGGAACAATCAGAGGGTAGACCTGGAGGGGATAGAGTCTGGACTACAATAAAAGATTAAAAAATAAATTTAACAAAAGAAAAAAAAGAAAGAGCTGACTCCTGAAAATTGTCTTTTGGTGCCCACACAGGTGCCATGGTCCATCTGTACCTGTAGTAATGTGTACACACACACACACACACACACACACACAACACACACACCATATCCACATTCAGAAAAATAATTTTTAAAATATTCTATTGGCATAAAGCTAACTTAAAAAAAAAATTCCACAGAGAGAAGTCTGTGTCATGCTTGTTAAGGCATATGATATTAAATGGTTAAGAGGCAATGAGCTTTTGGCATTTTAAAAAGAACCTCAGGCTAGACAGACTGTTGGGCACACATGGTGTGTTGCTGTTCAGCTTGGTTCAAGACCCAAGCCTCCGCATTTCCTTTTGCTTGAGAGAATGATTCACCCACTTAATAACCCATACATCATCTTCAGCTAGAGAACAGAGCCAAGCGACTCGAAACCACTTGGTGAATTAAACATCTATCATCTCCACAAAACATGTATTTACTCTTCATTTAATGATAGCAGATCAGATGTTGTTTTCTGGCTTGCTTTTCCTACTCCCACAGCTTCCTATATTTCCAGGCTGCTTAATTGGACTCAGGTGTATTTTGGAAGCCAAAAATTCTCAGCTGTCTTCCCAAAAAGGCAGATGTCCAGGAAAGTTGGTGATAAAGAATGGCGGGGAATGTCTGCAAGTCTGCTCTAGGAGTAGGAACCAGGACTTATCAGGAAAATTAAAAAATTTTATGAAAAAGCGATCATGTTTTGGAGAAGATGGAATGTGACACTCTAAAATCATAATAAACTAAACTACTCTGTGAGGGCACAAAATATCTCATCACTTGCAAAGGTATCTTCTTCTGAGGCTTGAGAGGATCCAACTGCCCTTGGTGTTTGACTTTAGAATATCAGTTTAGGGCAACAGAGGCCACCATGTTTCTTGTCTTTATGTTTTCAGTCTCATGTGGGTCATTATAGCTGTCCTCAAAACTATTATCAATAAGTGTTTATTTTGCCTGGAACCAGAACAGAAATATCTTTCACAATTACAACAACTATGGAGATTTAACGACAGTGTGAATATGACCATGCAGGGCACTGCAAATGTTCAATAGGAGCTTATTTTCAATCTGCTCTGTAGGAGCTGCCCAATCACTTCAGGACCATTGTGATCATAGTGGGAGAAGTATTCTCAGTGGTTTTATGGGGACAGGGTAGAAAACACCTTTGAATCTGAGGCTCTTTCTCTCTCTCTCTCTCTCTCTCTCTCTCTCTCTCTCTCTCGTCTCCCTCCATTCATCCCTCCTCCCCTCTCTCTCTGCATTATGAAGAACACACAAAAGTTAGCAAAATGGAAAGGGGAACATTTTCCAGTACTGATGACAGACATCCCCCTCCTGTGGTGAGAGAACATGCCAACCAGAACACTAGGGTAAGGAATGACCATGTACTGATTGGCATAAAACAGTTACTCATCACAGATTTCAAACATTCATGAGTAATTATGATGGCTTCTTTGTAGTTTAATAAAGGTGTCAGAGAAAATCTGATTGAAGTAACTTAAAAACCTCAGAACTAATTATCGGTTGTTACTAATGGATGCACCAAAGCTGGCAGAGAAAAAATAGCTTGAGCTTTTATTATAATTAATGACTATAGATGTTTATTCATTTGTTCAATAAATATTATAGTTCATTGAATAATAAGCATAATTAAGTTACCAGGATATGCATTTATAGTCTGCATCCTATTTGCTCTTTGTGTAACCACTTTATCAGTTAACAGTAATTTCCAGCATGAATGCTAAACTTGTTGCATGTCTGTCCATCACTATGTATAGTTATAAAGAGCACATGGTTGTTTATGAGCTTGGCAGTTTCTATTACTTGACCTAGGGAAAATAACTATAATTGAAGTAACATTAGTGATAATACTAGAATAATGAAATACTAGCATAACGAAACTGAAAATATTCATGCATCTATGTATATCCATACACATACACTTGCTTTAAATTGTACAGTGTTCACAAATTATCATAATGCTTATTACTGAATAGTATTAAGTGAGTGAATGAATGAATGAATCAGAAGTTTCTAAGAATTGTTATTTCTGAATACTGACTCAAGTGAAAATATCTATCAAAATTACAACAGTATAAAAATAAAGAATACGGATGTTTTGGGAACATATTAGGAAGAAATTCTAAATTTCCAAGCCTGGCCCCATCAAATCCTAAAGGAATTCAAATAGTCTATAATGAATAATACATTTCAGAAAAAACTCAAAATTATGTTCGGTACTGCACCAACTAAGCCTGTCTTACAAAATGCTTCTTCATACTGGAAATAAGGCATGAGGAGAAAAAGCGGATTATGCCATTCTTTCAAATTTCTCAATCAATATTCAAATGTGAGGGCAGTAACTCAGGTGAACAAGTTGATGTTTCTGTGACTTCCCTTTACTGTATTAACAATAGCAGTGGGAGTGGCCAAGGAATATCCCATTCTCAGTAGAACTGACAATTGGTTCAGTTCATCCAGCCTGCTCCAGGGTCTCCAACCTCCATGTCTGTGCAATGGTCATCAGACACCTCGTAGGCTAAGGTATTATACTGTCACTTTTATTTCCAATTTGGGCCTTTCCCCTAATCACTTCTATTTACCAGGAAAATCTCCTTCTTTCCTGGTACTTCATCACCCCTGAGCATTCTCCTCTTGTAGATAAGGAATTACAAGGTTTCATAGATAAGGTTAGGGTTTCATTGCTGCGAAGGGACAACAGGACCAAGGAAATTCTTATAGAGGCAAACATTTAATTGGGGCTGTCTTACAGTTTCAGAAGTTCAGTCCATTATCATCATAAAGGGAAGCATGGCAGTTTGGCAGATGGGATGCTGGAGATGCCAAGAGTTCTAGACCTTGTTCCAAAGAGAGTTAAGAGGACACTATCTTCCACAGGCAGCCAGGAGGGGGCTGAAATTCCACACTGGGTGAAGCTGGATCTTAGATACTTCAAAGCCATGTCCTCACAGTGACACAAATCTCCCAAGGCCACACCTACTCCAACAAGGTCACACCTCTTAATAGTGTACATTCACAAAGGGCCAAGCATTCTAACACATGAATATATGGGGATGGAACCTATTTATACCACCACATATTGCTTATGTAGCTTTGGTCCTTTCTCTAATGACTTAGAAAATTAGTTTAAAATATCAAATTATGTGATCAAGGCAGATTCTTTCTTGTGAGCTTTCCTAGCCATCACTTAAGTGTTTGTTGAGTTTGGATGAATGCTAAATGACTAACAATTCTAGAAGCCTAATTTAATTATCTTCCATGAAAAATTAATATAAAACTTAAGGCTATACCTAGTCTTTAAACATCTAGTCTTCAATATTATTTCATCAGCTCTGAAAACAAACACTGAAAAAAATAAATACCCAATAAAACACATAAAGTAATTTTAGCTAAAAGTCAGTTTATCTAGGCAAAAGATTAGATCATAAAATAAAGTGCGTAGCAAGTTGCTAGTTGCATATAAGGTGAGAGTATTTTCCTTTCCTCTCAGTCTCATACGGAAGGATACAGAATCTACTGCCTCCATCCTCACACAATAATATTTTTAGGAAATGTACAAAGAATAAAAATAGAAACGCATGTAATCAGTATCTTCCACTTTTTCAGGAGATTTTAAGTGTAATTTTTGTTCCAGGAAGATTATAATATAAAGGGCATTTTAAGGACCATTATTTCATAACAGATCTGGAAATTGAAACCTAATGGAGTGAAAATTCAACAATGTGCCCATTATTGTAAACAAGAAACCAAGTACTTATTTCCAAATATTTAGGTTTACATTTTAATCTTCACTTAGACTCCTTTAGGCAATTTCAAACCACATGCAAAACCATTTATAATATTTTAATATCTATACCGTGAAAAGTGTTGGCAAATCTAACCGAAAAATTTTAAAGGGCATCAGTACAAACTAAGAATCAGTTGCAATCTCATCTACCCAGTTTTGTCTAGTTCAAAATGGGTCTTATATGGTACCTCCAGTCACTACTTCTATAGCATTCAAGGTTGACTGCCTGGGTTGAATGTCATCACCACAGATTATTTTTCCAATAGCAGATCAGACCAATTGTTAGGCAACTGCAGTTTCTACCATTTCTTCTCCTTAACACACATTTCCAAAGTATATAACAAGTGCCATTCTACAGCGAGAAAGGATTTTAGGAGGCAATTACTCTGCAGAAATTGGCTGACACTGTAATGTCAACCAGGCTACTGAAAGGGTCCATTAGAAAAAGCTGCCCAGTAGTTCCTTCTGAACTAAAATAGGAAAGTTCAAAGACAAAAGGGTTTTTCAATGTGCTTCAGCATATGCTGAACATCAAGTGTGCAATCTTGGGCTTAATGGGTGACAAACCCCTAGAGATACAGGCAGAACAACAATGAAAGAAGGGGCTCGAAATGGCGGAGCATTTCCCGCACAGCACAGCAGCCAATTATCCAACTCAAAAGTACCTACCGCATAAGTAATCAGATTGATTGAACTAAATACAAATCTGAAAATTGAAATATTTCCTCTGGTAACCAGCATCCATCTTTCTTCTCTTCTTCCTTCCTTCTTTCCTTCCTATGTTTCTTCCTTCCTTCATGCTTTCCTTCATCCCACCTTCTGTTTTTAAATTCATCCTGTGTTTTCACAATTATTTACTGTGTGTGTTAGGCCTGAACTATGTTTTGAGGCTTTAGAAACACGACTATATTTTAGCCACTAATGAAAGCAAGCATTTGTAGGTTCAAACTCCTTTGTCAACATGAGTTCATGGTGCCTTCTCCGTCATCTTCATCTGAATTTTTAAGATAAGAGTTGAGCACCTCCAGAGGTATCATTTTAACCTTGCATGTGCTCTATGACCTCAAATGACTTTGGAGTGTCAACCTACACACCCCCAAATCCATTTACTCTTTCCTTTTTAACCAATAGCCTTCAATTCAGCTTGATTGGCAACATACAGCTTAAGTGAACATGTGCAAGAATGTATCCATTGAAATGTGAGCACCTAAGGAGTCTCAGAATATTATACCCTTACTTCCTTTCTTCAAGAGGGGCAATATTTTGAAAGTATCTTCTATGTTTGCCTGCCTGATATTGCTAATGCATTTTTCTACTCTCCTGTAAATTTTTTTGCTTCCTTGTTCTTTGCATATGTTTGGGTACATGGCTGTTCAGAAAAGAGGGAGACTGGAGATTGATCGCAGGAATGAGTTTATGTTGTGTAAGAGTCGCTGTGGACAGAAAGACTGGCAGAATATCTTCGGCCTTACTGTGTCTATTGAAATGGTTTCTCACAGAATTTTCTCTGGAGGTGGTTGGAAGTCTTGCTAGTAAAATATTTTTTTTATTAATTTTACAGAGGTTAACTTTATTTCCTAATGGGTTAAGGTTGAGCTAAAAATGTTCTTGTATTTAATAACATTACTTTTAAATGGTACTCTATTAAACAGTATTACAGGATCATGTACTTATGACAAATACCCGTATCATCTCATGAAATCTACAACTCAAATACTACTGTCAAATTATTAAGAAAGATGAATGATAAACACTTTTTACAAAATATTACTAGCTAGCCCCTAGTTTGTAATTTGGAGAATAATAAGTTTATTGTATAAATTAAGTTTTAAGATACTCTGGGTCCATCTTGTCAGTGTATGTAAGAATAAAATTCTACCAACCCCCTTGAATGTGTTTCTAACTGAGTCCTGAGTAAACCCTGGCCTTGTGGTGTGCTTGGGTTAACTGGCCTATTCTTGCTAATCTTACATAAGTTTCCATTCTCATTATCAGATCTCTCTCTACTGAAGACAAGATGTGGCTGTGTCTACTTTAGATGTATGTGAATGAAATGATGAATGTGGATATGTTGACACAGTTGCTAATAAGTCATACTGGTGCAGCTGTGTTCCTATGATAAAATTCTCCCTAATTTTGTTTAAAACTAAGAAAGTATAAACCTTAAAAATGTAAATCCTGTGTTTTTATTAGTAGATCTACCAGTAAAATTTGTCTTCATAATAGTTTAGTGTGCTTGTTTTACCAGATTGTTTACACTTGGGCCATAAGAACCTAATAATCATTTTAAAATGATTTGTGTCCCTTCATCATGCCAGCTATCATTAAAAGAAAAGCTATAGTTTTGGTAGCATGGAGCAGAAAATGATATTAAATACCAGTGTCTGTCAATAAACAAATCCAAGATCAAGCTGTAAACCTTTTTAAACCAAACAGGTGTTACATCATCCCTCAAATAAACTGTTCAAGACACTCAAGGCAACTCTGACATACAATGATCATCACGTCAAGGACTTAAGAGAAAGAATCATCCAAAGCTGCTTTCACTGACTTTGTACTGACTATACAGTAGTGGCACTGCTAATTTCCACATGCAAGAACATAGATGCACTGAGCCTTAGATCTTTAGAATCCAGAAGTATCTGAAGCTCCCAGCACATTCACAGATTTGCATTCTGTTCACAGAGAAAAATCCATATTCAAGGAACATAAAAGAAACTCATCCCATTTATATATGACTTTGGGAAACGTCAATCCTCTTAGCAATCTTAATACTTACCTAACATAAAATAATGAACTCCCTAAGGACAATAAAAGAGATAGAGGATGAGGAAAGGATTATGAAATTAGAGTATCAAATCATGACCAGAATTAATACAGGCTTGCTACAAAAAAATGATAACCAGAGTGCTAGAATTATTAGTGTAGTTCATAGAAATGGGCTCATTACAAAGGTTATCATGGACCCTGAACAAGAGAGGTATGTAAATTAATGAGGAATCATATAACTTAAAATGTATATATGTATATCTATCTATATATGAATATATATACATACATATATATATGTATATACATATATACATATATATATATATATGTGTGTGCATTAGTGTGTCTAAGTGTGTGTGTGTGTGCATGTGTATGGATGTGATGAAATAGAAAGAGGGACCACCATGAGAAGGGAGTGAAAAGGTAACAAAATGCACAGATGACATAAAGCAGAAAGAAAGACCATTTAAGGGGCAGAAAGAAATTAACAAATGGTGGCAAGAGGGAAAGCACAATGGGTTAGGCGGTGAATATGTAAAGAATATAATGGCATATATCTGGGAAAATAGCACAATGAACCCTATTACTTTACTAGCAGAGAAATTTATAAAAAGTACCTATTTAAAAAAGAAAACAATTTCTGAACTCAAAGACTTTCTGAGAAGTATGGATAACCATAGGTTCCATTGTTTTTTGTTTGCTTATTTGTTTCTTTGTTTCTTTGTTTGCTTTTAACACAATTGTCTTTTGAAAATATCTTCATTAGATCCAGTGGTAAAAACTTTAATTTTATGGTCTTTCTGTCTTTTTAAATAACCAGGGAATAATCCCTTCAAAATTATTTTGTGATGAGCAAAATAACTGCTAATGTTCATGTTGTCCATTACATTATCTCTCCCTCTTCCTCACCTCTCTCTCTCTCTTTCCTCCCCCCACCTCTTTCTTTCTCTCTGTAGGAGTATGTGTGTGAACATATGTGTGTGCATATAGAGATATAAACAAATATAAAACATATAAAAGACCTCCATTATAACAAAATCTCTATGTGTATATGTATGGAGAAATATAAACATATATAAAAGTCTACATTGTAGAAAAATCAATATAGCAGAGTTGGGGTTAGAGACTTTTTTCCCTCATGGAATCAAGACTCAAGTTGACTATATAAATATGTACATAAATAACATGTCATCGAATCTGCTTCTCTGCTGCTTCCTGTTGGCTAGCACTTAACCAGTTTCCATCATGCTGCACTGAAACAAGAAAAAAAGAAAGACTGTACTCTCTCTGACAAATACAGCAGTATCTTTACAGTGCAGTGACTCACCAATGCTGAGCAAATGAATTGATGAGTTTATTATTTTGCTGTACTGTTAAATATAAATAATACGCCTGTGACAAGAGATAACATTTTGTGGATGATAGACTAAGGTTTAATGAAGTTGAGTTAGTGGTTAAAATACAGAGTGTCAGTGCATGACTGAGTCACAAATGTCCATCTATGTGACACTCCGTCCCCAAGGCTAAGGAACCATCTCAAAAAAAAAAAAAAAAAAAAAAAAAACCAAGAAGATTTTAAAGAAGCAGGGGTCATGGAAGAGTAACTTTCAGCATGACAGGACACCTTCACTCATATTCATAGTAACTATGATAATATTCTAGCACAGAGTGGGCAGGGCTTCTTGAGTCTACATCCTTTGCCAAGTAGCTATTGACAAATAATGTCTTCTTGGGGAAAAATAGCTTTCTCTAAGAGTGTAGCTTCTGGTAGGATCTAGTGTATACCACACCCTCACGGATATAGAGGTAGACAAATAATGTTGGCACAAAGAGAAGCCAATGGCTTATAAAAATAGAAAAATGAAGAGGTTATACAAATGTGGGGATAAGTAGGTGTGGGTGGATCTGGGAGGAGTTAAGAGAAAGAGTTTTGAATAAATATGATCAAAATATATTGTATAAATTCTCAAATACGATAAAAATATCTTTAATAGAAATGAAGTTTGGCTTCAGGGTTTGACTCAGTAATAGAACCTAGTATTTCTGAAGACCTGATTCAATCAATGTTCAGGAACACACACCCATGAATAAAAGTAATTGCTAGAATCATGATTGGTAAGAGGGGAAACGTGACTATAGACTCAAAAGCTTTTGACATCCATAATAGTATTATATACACAAAAAATATATGATTTGTGAATGTCAGGGGTTCTTAATGAAGGTAGTTTCTACCGTTTCAAAGGTTTGATACAGAAAAATCATCTGGTTTTATGGTTAAACTCATTCTCTACATACAAGTGACAAACATTCTGAGAACAAATTCAAGGAAATAATGCCACAATAGCCTCAGTAAAATGAAATATCTTGGGATCATTAACAAAACTGGCAAAGGACTTGTATAATGAAAGTGTTAAGACATCACATAAATAAAGTAAAGAAGATACCAGAAGATGAAAAGATTTCCCATACTCATAGATCGTTAGGATTATTATAGTAAAATGGTCATCCTACCAAAAGCAATATAATCTATAGATTCAATGCAATATACATTAAAATTGCAACACAACTCTTCACAGAAATTGAAAATATAATCTTAAACTTCATATGGAAACACACACACACACATGTATAACTAAAACAACACTGAATAACAAAACTGAATAATAAAAGTACTGCTGGAGGTATCACCATCACCAATTTCAAGTTGTACTATAGAGATATAGTAATAAAAACAGTATAGATGGAATTAAAGTCCTAGACATAAGTCGATATGCCAATAGACATCTGATTTTTGACAAAGGAACAAATATACCGGCCAAAAAGAAAATAGCATCTTCAACAAATGGCACTGTTCAAACTGAATAACTGCATGTAGAATTGATCCATATCTACCACACTGCACAAAACTCAACAACAAATGAATAAAGGTCCTCAACCTAAAATCATACATCCTAAGTCTGATACAAGATAAACTGGGGAACTCACGTGAAATCATTGGCAGCATCAGAAATGACTTTCTGAACAGGGCTCAATAGACACAAGCTCTAAGACTGTTGACTTAGAGCTTGTTGGACTGTCCAACCAGTGACTTGTATAACTTGAGGCCCAAGCCAGGAGAGGGAGCCCATGTGCAACACTACCTGAATGACCAGGAATCTGATGCTGAATGGCCTATAGATGACATGATTGACAAAACTAAGTCACTAAAATAATTATTAATGATATTCTGCTACACTCTTAGATTAATACCTTGGCCAAATGTCATCAGAGAGGCTTCATCTAGCAACTGATAGAAACAGATACAGAGATCCAACCCCAAACTTTATGTTGAACTCAAGGAATCCTGCAGAAGAGAGAGAGGGAGGTGATTAGGAAGAGAGGGAGAACCTGGCTCACAGAATCAACTAAGCAGTACTCACAGGAGCTCACAGAGATTGAAGCAGCAATCATGGAGCCTGCATGGATTTGTGCTAGGTCATCTGCATACATGCTGTGCTTGTTTCCCTTGGGGATTTTGTTAGGCTCCTCACAAAAACTGTGGGGTGTCTGTCTCTCTGCCCCTTTCATCTGCTTCTGTGAACCTTTTCCTCCTACTGAGTTGCTTAGTCCAGTTTTGATATGGCTGTTTATGCCTAGTCTCATTGCATCTTGCTATGGAGTGTTTGGTTAAAATCAATGGGAAGCCTGCTCTTTTTTGAAGAGAAATGACCAGTGGATGTGTGTGGGGAGGGCGGGGGTGGATGGTTAATGGGGGGAAATAGGAGGAGTGGAGGGAGGAGAGGCTGAAGATAGGATCTGTTGTATGAGAAAAGAATAAAGAAAAAACCTATAGTCAGGTCATAGATCTTACAAGATTTGTATCTACCTATCATATTGCTTTAAGTATTCAAATATTTCATTTTAACTTTTGTAATTTTGTGTGTGTTTATTTCTGCATGTTTGTATGGGCAAATGCTCTTAGATAAAATAAGAGGTCATTGGATCCTCTGGGGTTAAATTTACAGGCAGTTGTAAACCACCTAACTTGGGTATTGAGAACAGAACTCTGGTGCTCTGGAAGAACAACCTTAACCACTGAGTCATCTCTCCAGCTCTGTTATGCAAATAAATAAATAAATAAAAGAATACTAAAGTTTAATAAAAGTGTATAGTATTAATTATGGTATAAGAAAGTTAATAAAATGAATAGGTGTCAAAAACTAACAATAAATGGTACCTCATGAAGCTAAACGATTCTGAACTGAAAAAGACACATATCATTTAAGGAAAGACAAAGTCTCCAGAAGGATTTTTTAAACCAATCATACAATTAACTTAGAGTTAATATATAGAATATATAAAGTATTTTAAAAAACTAAGTATAAAGGAAATAAATAACCTAACTTTAATGTAGTGCATAATACAAAATAGAAAGTTTTTATAAGATGAAATGCAAATGACTTAGAAATAAAAAAAAATGTTTAGTATCATTAATCATTGAGAAATGCAAATGAAAACAACTTTGGGATTTGAGATTTCTATTTTTTGTCTCTTAAAATGATAGATCTTTTAATGGAGAAATCAGGATCAATGGATACAATGAAAACAAACTTTAATATTGACAACCTGTTATATGACAACACATTCTCTCTCTCTCTCTCTCTCTCTCTCTCTCTCTCTCTCTCTCTCTCTCTCTGTGGTGTCTACATTTTTATTTGTGTTACGTGTCTGTGTGTGTTTGCAAAAATGTGTGACTATATATATGTTCTATGTGTGTAGTATGTAGACATGTGTGTGCAGATCCCAGAAGAGAATATCACATATTTTCCTCTATCACAATCCACCTTACTTTTTGAATTATAGTCTCTCACAGAACCTAAAGCTACTAATTTTGGCAAACTAGCTGGTGAGGAAGCTCCCTGGATCCACCTATCTTCATCCCACTTTGTAAAACTGAAATTATAGGTCCCACAGCATACCTAGCTTGTATGTGGGATCTGGAGACGCAAATTTAGTTCCTCGGAGATGCTGGCTAGCCGCTTTACCCACTGAGGCATCTAGCCAACTCAAAGCTTCATTTAAACAAGGAACATTAACCCCTTCAAATATAGCATTAATATCCTGGTGATATTTAAAATTTTATCTATGGCATAGCTGCATTGCTTCTTGGTGGGTTACTCAGGAAAACCATGTGGCCCCATTGCTTACCACTTGAGGATGACCGTTTATGAAAATCCATAGTTAATCATAACTATTTCTGTTACCTCATTAGTATTACTTGTTAAATAAAAGGAAGTGAGAACACCTCGGTCTCATCCTTACTCCTCCCTACACCTAGCAGGAGCTCCCTTGCATTCTTCCAGAGAACCCATGTTTTTACTGGAGCTTAAATTCTTCCCCTGTTGTTTCTTCATTCTTTTTGCAACCCTCAGTCAGGATTCTTTTTTTTTTTTTTAATTTTATTTTTTTGCTTATTCACTTTATAACCCGTCCCAGTCACCCCCTCCCACAATCCTTCCCCATCTCTTCTTTTCTGAGTACCCCCTCCTCCTGTATCCCCCCACCCTGCCATTTTAAGTCTCTGAGAGGCTAGGTGCTTCCTCTCCCATTGAGGCCAGATGAGGCACCCAGCTAGAAGACCATACCCCATATACAAGCTACATGTTTTGGGATAGCCCCCACTCCAGATGTTTGAGACCTACATGAAAACCAAAATGCACTCAGTCAGGATTCTAATCACTAGTTACTAGCTGTTTCAAACCAGGGGGCCCTGGGTGTCTCCAAACTGAAGACAACTTATACAGGTGCAGTGATTTGCTCTCAGGTAACAGGGCTGTCCACAGCACTTGACGATTTATACTCAAGCAGATAACTGACAGCCTTAGTTGTCCTCTTAGGTTCAAAGATAAAATAATCCAAAATCACTGAAAGGTACAATTTTCCTAATTAATGTTAGGTGTAGGGTAAAAGTCAAGTCTGAGATGAATTACTCAGAATTAAAATAGGCACACAGAGGCAGCAACTGCACTTAAGGGGAGAGATTTGTGCACTTACTCTTTGTTATAGGCCAGTACAACAAATTTCCTTTTTATAAGATACTATTCTTCTCATTTGTGGTTAATTACTCTCCATCAGTTTAACACCCACGAAATTTTTTTTGCCTCAAAAGAAAACCTTGATTTGCATAAGAACAGTTAGATAGGCTGTATCACCTGTAATAAAACTAAGCAAGTTGGAAAAAAAATCCTGAGGAAAAAAGTGTCCCTTCATCCAATATATTTCAATAATTTCCAAAGACGAGTTACCTTAAGTATTAACTGGTCATTCATGACAAGGAAAGACTAGAAAAAAAGACTTGTCTCGAGACAATGTTTCTTATCTTAGGCTGACCTTGAACTCTAAGGATGACCTTGACTTTGACCTTGAGACTCTATTTGTCTGCCTCCACCTCCCAAAAGATGGGATTAAGAGACAAGATTCTGCCATGTTTAAGCAGTTCTGGGATAAAACATTGGCCCTCTGCACACTAGTCAAGAACTCTGCCCTCTGAACTACACTCCAGCCTAGATGATAAAACTCTTGTGTCAGGAATTCAGCTTTTCTACAGCAGTAAATTCCACCACACATGCTGATGCAGTTTCTAGATTGATGTCTCAGGGAACACTGAGAAAGCTCACAATCTTTAGTAATGACAGCACTGAATTGAAAAAAGACACAAAAAATTGCCAAATTAAAAAAAAAATGCCTGGGTGTTCAGATTTCCATGATTAAACACATGCTCATGTGTTAAAAACACAGGTTTTATTAGAAACCTTATTGAGATATGACTTTTTCTCCAGTAGAAATTTTATTACATCTAATAAAGTCTTATTAGATTATTTTAACAAGTATTAAATTAAAAAATAATTGTTTTTATAACTTGAATTTTTCTATGTATATTTATAATATATTCTTGAATAAAATGGAAGAGTATTTGTGCAACTGACCTTTTTCAAGAAGGTCTGTTATATGAAATCACACTCAAATTGCTCTCTTTGTATCATTTTTAAATTACACCACAGAGTCTTGTTGACTATGAATGTTTTGTAGAACTTGCTAACAAAAGAAAAACATTAAAGCATTTTAGGGTTGGGTCATACTAATAACTATAACTTGCGAAGTGCATCTTCCTTTTGTATGGGTGGAGAAGCTATGCAGCAAAAAGACAGTCACATGTCATCTATCATCAGATGTAAACTGTTAGACTTGTACTTGAAGAAAAGACATCTACAAAGTTACCCTAATGTCTCCTCTATCCTCAGGACAACACACATTAATATATGTCTTATTAGTCACTCTAAATTATGATATTTTGTAAGATTTAATATTAAGGAATCAAATTCAGAGCAACACAGTATTTAAGGGACAGATGCTGTTAGAACTACCACATCCTCTTACTATGTCTGTCCCTTTTATATCCAACTTGTCTTTCTTTCCTGAACTATCCATAGCTTTCTTGATACTACTTACCTAATTTACTCATCAAATTTACAAACGGAAAAAAAAAACAAAAAACTTTTTCTAAAATCAAATTCTGGTCATTTAAATTCCTTCCTTCTTCCCTGCAGTTCCAGTGTACTTCCGGTAAGGTAACACTCTGGGGATGGCTTGCAAGCTCCCTCAGGCTGGGATCTCATTGGCTCCTTCACAGCAGCCACCCAAACCTTCTTTACAGCCTCATACTTATCATGCTTGACTTCTCAGTCTTCTCTTCCCCACAAGAGAGTTGCTCAGATATTCCAGGTCCCTAGAATGCCTTTGCCTCTTTCGTTGCTAATTAAATCCTACTCAGCCTTCAATTTTAAATTCCAAATGAAGTAAAATTTTCATTTTTCAATCTCTTGTGGCCCTATCTCGTTGGTGATATTTGACTCTCTTTTTTGTATACACAGATATGTGTATTCATGTATATAGCCACAGTATCATAAAATATATCTGTATATACATGTTACATGTATAGAATGCATCTCTATATCTATCATCTATCAATCAACATATCTATTCATCACCTATCTTCTATGAATCTACCTATTTATTCATTAGCCTAATTCTGGAATATAACAAGCTCCTATAAATATGCTATATCAACTATCTATAAGAATTCCAAGTTATTATTAGTCATTATTCCAAGTATTTCCATTGAGGGGATAGAAAGTTATGAAAAAAAAAACTTTCAAGAACAAAGAATTAGCACCCTGGTTATAAAAATCTTACAAAATAAAACTCCAAAGTAAAACGTCATCCTCCATGCTGTTTACTTGCACAGTAGTTTTGCAATGATTTCTTTTCTTATAGTAAACAGAATTAGCTTCAATGCTCTGGTGAAAGGTAATGGACAATTTTAATATCGTCAACCAAGTGTGCTATGTGCTCCTTCACATTGCTATGCCCATCCTCTAATATTTTGTTCAATTAAAATGCTCTTTTCCTATCAAGTTATAAACTATCATTTATTTTATAGCTCATGTAGCTAGTACATTTTTACTGAAGACTAATGTCACGGTTTCTTAAAACTTGATTTTTAGTATCACAGTCAAATCCCATTGATGCCAACAAATTGAAATATTACTTTTTTCCCCTTAGAACACACTCATGCACAGAGGAACCTACAATGCAGTGCTTGCTGTGCTATTAAGACATAAAGAGGTTTCTTTTTTCTTATGTTTTCCTTGAAACTCATTAAAACTAACTAAACAAATTCCACAAATAAACTCCACATTGACAATGAAGTGACATATAACAATAAACAATAAGTTTCTCCCACACATTGTAGTTAATTATGTTCCTTCTAGAACTCTCTTCAGTTCTCCAGAATTTACGTGTAACAGCCTGACACAGATTGAAGGTTGAATAATTTCTGAAGACTTATGAAAATAAACAGTAAAACTAATTAATTCATAGTAATTTTTAAATTATGAATATTCTAATAAATAACTAAAATTAAAATTGGCTATAATTATACAGAATATATTTTCTGAATTAGAAATCCAGTTATGAAGGAAATTAGACAAGCTATGTTCATAAGTGTAAATTTTTAAAAATTTTGAATGCTCCACAAAGTCCTATTATTGATGTTTTGGTCCCCAGCACAGGACATCACTGAAAGATGGTACAGTCTCTAAGAGGTGGAACCAGCAGAGGAAGTTAGACTACTGGAATCATGTTGTCAAAAGTAATAAATAGTTAGATGCCAGCCCCTCCTATCTCTCTTGTGGATTCTGCCTTAAAGCAGTAACACCTGTGTGTAACAGCACAGTAACAATATGTGTGAATTTATTTTTCTTTTAAAGTGTGGGTTCATGTAATCCTCCTTTTTCAGTTTCCAAGTACTTGAGATTAAAAGTTTGCATCACACGCCAGACTCAAGTCATTTCCTTTTGCAAAGCAACTCCACCACTTTTGCTTTCTACGTATCTATTATATTTAATATGCATGCTTTATTAAAAGACTGTACAATTGTAAATTGTCTGGTGTATGTGTAAGATAAACAATTTAAAAGGTGATAGTTCTTTTTAATTATTGAAACTGAAGAAGTTGGAGTCACTTTTATTATTAATTTATTCTTCTCTCATATATTACAGTTTGCCATCTCCTTTCTTCACAGTCCCCCACCCCGTTTGTTTCATTCCTCCTCCTTTCTCTTCAAAAAAGAGCAGACAACCCTGGATGTTAACCTAACTTAGCATATCAAGTCACAATAAGACTAGGTACTGCCTCTCATATTAAGGCTGGATGAAACAAGGCAGTAGGAGAAAAGGGGTCCCAAAAGGAGGCAAAACAGTCAGGGATAGTCACTTATTTCCACTCTTAGGAGACCAAGAAAAACCAAGCCACATAAGCATATGCCAGGCAGTGGGCAGTGGTGGAGCATGCCTTTAATTCCAGCACTTGGGAGGCAGAGGCAGGCGAATTTCTGAGTTCGAGGCCAGTCTGGTCTACAGAGTGAGTTCCAGGACAGCCAGGGCTACACAGAGAAACCCTGTCTCGAAAAACCTTTAAAAAAAAAAAAAAGGCATATGAGCAGAGGTGTAGCTGTTCATGTTCTTATGCTAATTCAGTTTCCCCAAAACTTGTTTGCGGTGTTGTGAAAGACTGAGAGACCCTGCCCCCAGTTGGATCTGATTGGTAAGTCATGATGCCAACAACCAATGGCTGGGCATGGCAGACAATGGCAGGACTTTAAGGATTGCTTGGCAAGGGAAGGAGGATGGGAGAGGATGGGAGGGTTCGCCGGTGCCTGAGAGGTGTGGGAGAGAGCCTAGCTGACTTGGAGGAACTGGAGGAACACAGCCCGAGGGGACTGCACGTCTGTGTCCTATCAGCAGAGATGAAATATAGGCTTAGTAAGTAATCACTAGAGAATATCAGTGGCACCGCGGGGTGGGGGTGGGGGTTGGGAGGTAGGTGGAGCCACATGGAGGCTAGGAAGTTGCCCAGTCATTGAGCTGTTTTAGAAATATAAAATTATAAAGGCTTGTGTGTATGTGTCTTTCATTAAGACACCCAGAACACTGGTGGCCACTGCCACCAGGATCATTGGGAACTGCTACACAGAGGGTCTAGGTCATACCCATGCATGCTCCCTGATTCTCGATTCGGTATCTGGGAGTCCCTAAGAGTCTAAGTTAGTTGATTCTGTGGATTTTCTTGTGGTGCCCTTGACCAATTTGGCTCCTGGCCCCCATGAATTCCACAGGATTCTCTGAGCTCCATCTGTTGTTTGGCTGTGGATCTCTGTATCTTTTTCCATCAGTTGCTGGATGGAGCCTCTCAGGACACCACGCCAGTCACAAAACCTTCCATCTACAATTTGTCCTGCCTGCAAGATGTGCTGGGGTAGAAGTGTTATAGAACTTGTGGAAACAGCCAGCCAATTACTGGTCCAGCTTAAGATCCATGGCATGGAAAGAGAGTCTACCCCCTGACATTGTAACAGGGGCAAGATAATCCAATGACCTAGGATAGAACCAAACACAACTGACCAAAACAAAAACAAGCAAGCAAACAATCAGTGAAAGGATTCTAATGATATTCTGCTATACTTGTGGAGAAAGCAGAATGCCATGACAATTTCCAGAGCAGAATTACTCTTGCTAACCTCTAACAATGTAAACCATTAGAAATTTTTCAATAATCATATATTTCACTTAAAAATCAAGTATGTTGACTTTAAACAAAATAAACCTCTTAAGGTTAACTATATAGTAGTGTGTGTTTGCGTGAGTGTGTGTGTGTATAGAATGGCATAGGTAATAAGTAACTTAAAATTTCACAAAAGAAATTTTTATATTTTTCCTTTGAAAATAAACAGACTACTATAACCAGAAAAGCGATTGATCATAATAGATGAAAAATAAATAAGCAATATCTTCTTATCTTGCCCTATAGAAGCTATAAGAGAAACAAAAGAAAAGCAACAACAACAATAAAACTCAAAAAATAAAACACTTCCAATTTAAGGAATTTAACCACATCCAAAAAACACAAGGAATAAATAATTTGAGAAACAAATCAAGAGTGAACACACACACATACATACACCACCACTACCACCATTGCTACCATCACCACCACCAACAACAACAACAACAAAAATACAACAGAATGAAAACTGTTCACTGATATCTCTCAGCATCAATGGTTTCAGTCCCCCCTCCCCCACCGCCAGAAAAAAAAAGACACAGAATATAGAATGGATATGAAAACAGGATCTATCATTAGGTTATTTCTAAGAAACATGCCTTAACATCAAGGATAGACATTACCTCAGAATAAAATAATGGAAAAAGATGTTGTAAGTGAATGGACTTAAGAAAAGTTACATGGCCATTTTAGTATCTGACAAAATCAAATCAAACCAAAACTAATCAGAAGAAATAAGGAAGGACATGACATACTCATCAAAGGAAAAATTCACCAAGATGATATTCCAGTTATCAACATCAAAGCACCAAACACAAGGGCACTAAGATTTATAAAAACAAACAAATAAATAAATAAATAAATACAACTATAGCTTAAAACATAAATTAACTCTCACGGGTTAATAGTGTGTTACTCCAATTACCCACTCTTACTAATGGACAGTCATCCAGACAAAAACTAAAAAGAAATAATGAAACTATCAGACATGATAAACCAAATGTACCTAACAGATAATCACAGAGCATTTCACCTAAATAAAAAAAAGAATATATCTTTTTCTCAGCACCTCAAGGAATTTTCTCCAAAACTGATCACATATTGGTCACAAAGCAAATCTCAACAGATAAAAAAAAATTCAAAAAAGACCCTGCAACCTATCAGGTCACTACAAACTAAACCTGGATACAAACAAAACAGAAATACAAAGTTTAAAACCTTATGGAAGCTGAATAACTTATTACTGAATGAATAATTGGTCAAGGCAAAAGGTAAAAGAGGAATTAATAATTTTCTATGACTGAGTGAAGATGAATACATTACATACCTAAATATGGTTCTAAGAGGCAAATTCATAGCACTAAGGACGTAGATTTTAAAACATAAAAAAAAAAATGGAGAGATCTTATACTAGTTACTTAACAGCACACCTCAAAGCTCTAGACAAAAATAAAAACATCACACCCAGAAGGATCAGATGACATGAAATAATCAAACTAAGAGCTGAAATCAATAAAATAGAAACAACAACAACAAAAACAATAAAAAATATCAGTGGAACAAAGAGTTGGTTCTTATAGAAAAATCAGTAAGATTGACAAACACTTACTCAAATTAACTAAAAGGTGGAAAGAGAATATCCAAATTAACAAATTTGGAAATGAAAAGAGAACATAACAGACACCAGGAAATTCAGAAAATTAGGAAATAATGTAAAAGCTTCTACATCACTAAACTGGGAAACTAAATGAAACTAAACATTTTATTGATACATACCACTTACCAAAATTAACTCAAGACTAAATAAGGAATTTAAACAGACAGATAGACTGTTGTGAAAAGGAAACAGTAATTAAAAGTTTACCAACCCTCCCCCTCCAAAAAAAAAAAACATGAAGAGATAGTTTTAACATAAAATTCTGTCAGAATTTCAAAGAAGAGTGAATGTCCATAGTCCTCAAATTATTACCCATAAACAGGAGCAGAAAAAGACTGCCACATAAACTTAGTATGATAACCACATAAGAATTTTCATAGAAAGAAAATTAAAGAACAATTTCCTTTATGAACATGGACGTGAACATTTTCACAAACTTGATGGCCCTCAACTGAGTAAATGGGTAAAGAAAATGATGTGGTTCATTTAAACAATGGAATACCACTCAGCCATTAAAAATAAGGACATTATGAATTCTCAGGCAAATGGATGGAAATAGAAGATATCATCCAGAGTGAAGTAACCCAGACATGCATGATATGTGCTCATTATATAGTGGATATTAGCCATTAAGTACAGTATAACCATGTGTAATTCACAAACCCAAAGAAGCCAAATAACAAGGAGGGTACAAGGGAAGATGGTTGAATCTTACACAGAAGGAGAAATAAAATAGATATCAGAAGTTCATGGAGGGAGGAAACGGTGGAAGAGGGAAGGGTGAGGGGAGCAAGGCAGGAGGCTATTAGGTGTAGGGAGAGCAGGAAAAAAGAACTGAATTCAGTGATGGGCAGGGGGGCAAGTGGCATCCCTAGAATGTGCCAGAGAACAGGCAAATCTCTCTAAGACTCCTAGCTGTGGGGGATATGAATCCTTAACTGGCAACCTCCTGTAGCCAAGCAGGACTCTCAGTGGAGGGACAAGGACAGCAACCCACCAACAAAATCCTTTACCCAAAATTTTTCATGCCTACAAGATGTGTAGATACAAAAAGCAGAGATGAAGGGAATGGACAACCAATGACTGGCCTAAATTGAGACCCATCCCGTGGGCAAGAACCAATCCCTGATGCTATTAATGTTGCTCTGTTTTGCTTGTAGGCAAGAGCCTAGCATAACTGTCTTCTGGGGGGCTCTACCCTGCAGCCAATGGAAAGAGATGGATAGACCCACAGCCAAATACTAGAGCTTGGGGAGTCTTGTGGAAGGGTTCAGTGACAGATTGAGGGACATTTAGAGAACAAGGACACCACAGGAGGACCAATAGAGTCAACTAACCTGGGCCAATGGGGCTCCCAGAGACTGAACCACCAACCAAACAGAGAGCATGGGCTAGACCTACCCCCTCCTCTCACACATATGTAGTAGAAGTACAGCTTAGCCTTCATGAAGATCCCCTAACAAGTGGAGCTGGGTATATCCCTGAATCTGTTGTCTGTCTGTGGGGAACTGTGGATCTAGTTCCTGTATGTGGACTTTCTTGTCAGTCTTCAGTGAGAGGGGCTGTGCCTCAACCTGCAATGACTGGATGAGCCAGGGGGAGGGTTATTCCAAGAAGAGGGCTCCCCCTTCTCAGAGGAGAAGGGGAAAGGGCAATGGGGGGATGTCTGTGAGGGAGTACTGGGAGGACAGTGCTTGATATTGGGATGTAGAGCAAATACATAAATTAATAAAAATTTATTTTATGTTTTCTAGCAATTTTATTATCAAATTTTCACCAGTACATTTTTCTGCTTTTGGAGCCAGAAATATTCCAGGCTTTGGCATAGTGTTGAGTGACAGGTCATTGTCTCGATAAAAAGCTAACTGCTGCCAGGAAATATAAATATAGCAGAAAATGACGGCAATAGTAACCTTGATTTACATAAAGTACAATGAAATTTTCAATATATAGGGTTCAGAAAACAAACAACCAAAGAGACGCTCGTTAGCAGCTCCCTTTTTCCTCTTCTGTTCTCTTCTGTTCTCTTCTGTTCTCTTCCGTTCTCTTCCCTTCCCTTCCCCTCCCCTCCCCTCCCCTCCCTTCTCTTGTCTTCTCTTTTCTTGTCTTCTCTTCTCTTCTCTCTGCTCCTCTCTTCTCTCCCTTGTCTGTCTTCCCTGCTTAGAATCTCTCCATTTAGGACCTTTCAACTTTTTCCCTTAGATAGCTTTCATAGGAAACTTTTTACACTTAGTAATAAATTGGGATAACTTAAAAAAAAAAGAAAACAAAACAAACAACCCAGTTTAACAAAGGTGGCAGGTATTGCAGTACAATATGTTGCTTTCTGCAAACTGACAACAAGGCCTTATTGCTGTAGAAAATACCCACACAACTCATTGAACATGGAGTGACTGAGCTGGTTCCTACATGGAGCCTTCACCATTATGTTCTAGTTTGGTATAGGAAGGTACTCTGCAGGCTAGGAAAAGAGGAATATATACACCAACCCAGTCACAAACCCTTTGATCTACACCTCTGTCCTACCTGAAAAAGTATCCTAGGGCCATGGCATCACAAATAAAGCCCACATCATGAAATTGAACCCACACCTGAAACTCCTTGTATGATCAAGAAACAGAGACTGGATTGCCCAGAGACCTAAGGTAAAAGTAAATAGTACTTTTAAAAAAATGTGTTATAAAATGACTCCTAATGATATTCTACTATACTCATAGATCAATGAATGCCTTGTTCAGACATCATCAGAAAAGATTGTTCATGCAGCACATGGGAACAAATAAAGAGACCCACATCCAGATAATATGCAGAGCTCTCAATTGATTGTCTATTGAATCCTTCCCCTTAGAGCTTAGGAACCCACATGGAAGAGAAGACAAAAGTAATGTAAGAGCTGGAGGGTATGTAGGACAGCAGGAGGCAAGACCCTCCAAATCAACTAAACAGATCTCACATGGACGCACAGAAACTGAAATAGCAAACGCAGAGACTGCCCTGGTCTATACAAGGTCATCTTTATATATATTATAGCTTTCAGTTTAGTATTTTATAGGACTCCTTAGTTGGTGAACAAGTGTGTCTCTAATTCTTGTGTCTTCTCCTGGGGCTATTTTCCTTCTCTTGGTTTTCCTAGTCCAGCCTCAATGTGATGTTATGTTTTGTCTTATTATATTTTATTTTATTGTAACTCATTGCTGGTTTTTAGAAGCCTGTTTTTGAAATACAAGAAAGGAGTGGATCCATAAGGAAAGGGATGGGGAGAGGATCTGGAGAAGTAGAGGAAGGGGAAACTAACTAGGATCTATTATATGAGAAAGGAATCTATTTTCAATAAAAGGGTGGATGGGACATGGAATTAAATAGAGAGTTCTGTGTTTAAAAAGAGGTGGGGGAGGCCTGAGAAATGTTCAACATCCTTAGCCACTCAGTCATAAGGGAAATACAAATTAAAGCTGTTTTAAGGTTTCATCTCACTTTAGTCAGAATAGCAAAATAACAATAGTAATAAATAATAATAATAAAAAAGGAAAGACAACAAAGTTTGTAATTGACATGGGGAAAAGGGGCACTTATTTACTCTTGCTAGGAGTGTTAAAACAGTGTAGTCCACTAAGAAAATCAGTGTGGAGGTCCTGCAAAAAGAAAATTACCATATGACCTAGCCACACCAATTCTGGCTCAAGATACTATACAACCTATTTCAGAGATAATTGTTTATCCACGAGTTTTACTGCAGTATTCACAATATTCAGAAAGTGGAAGCAGCCTATATGTCCATTACCTGCTGAAGGGATAATAAACATGTGGTATTTATACTATGTGGAATTTCATTTACGGTTTAAAAAATGGATATATAAAATTTATAGATAAGAGCATAGAGCAAAAAATAATCATTTGAATGAGGCTACACAGACCCTGAAAGGTACATACCTCATTTTCTTCACACATATGTGAATTCTAAGATTTGTGTATTTAAATTTAAGTACCCATAGATGGCAGAAACAAGTAATGGCCAGGGAAGGCATTTCAAAAGAGGATGATCCAATACAGTTGATATGAAAGGGAAAGGCAATACTGTAGTTGTAAAGGGTAAGTGGTAGGGCGGATAGAAGGTCAAGGTAGAGATGAGGATAGTGGAAAGGATAACTAACACTAAAGACCTGTGGAGAAGCTTCAGGTAAACCCTCCAACTTACAAGTTTCCTCAAATATGTATGTATGTAAGGTATGTGTATATGTGTGTGTGTGTGTGTGTGTGTGTGTGTGTGTGTGTGTGTATAGTATAAAGGGAATTACCTCAGAACTAGTAACAATGTTACTTGTAGATAAGATAGGATATCAAACAACAATTCCAGATCTAGGTGTAGGCTATCCATTTTTTTAATCCTTTGTTAATGAGACTCCACAGACTTCAAACATTAAAAACAATTTACAATGTTTTTGGTTACCTCTCTGAAACTTGATAGTAAGACTTTGTTTTGGAAGAGACCACATACTTCAGTCATACCACATGAATATATCAGTTCATATGGACCTGGAACCTCCATACCTATTTCTCTTGTTAACAATCTTTTCTGGAGATAGAATGTGTTTATTAAATTTCCCCAAGTAGTCATCTTCATACCCATAGGTAAATGCATCTATCAGCTGTCTTTTTTAATGTCCAGGGAAATTAATATAAAGTCTCACAACTGATCATGAGAAGCAGTAATAAGAGATTGTTGAGTGTTCATTCATACATGTGACATCCTCTCCTTGCAAGGCTCAAACATTACTATAGTAGTGTGGATGGAGGTGACAGAAAGATCATAAAACTGAGTCCATAAGTGCCTAGTTCCTTCAAAACCTCGTTTTTAAAACATAAGAGGACTACTGAACATCTGAACTCACAATGACTATGACCACAAACATAAGACTCTCACTAGATAAATCCAGCAAGAATCCCACTGTGAATAAAGGAGGAAGTCACAAAGTTCCACCCTAAATTGAGGAGCAACTGAAAATTTATTTATGGCTAATGGGAAAGAGAAGACTTTTCCTCTTCTTCTTCTTCTTTCTGTTCTTCTTCTTGTTCTTCTTGTTCTTCTTGTTCTTCTTGTTCTTCTTGTTCTTGTTCTTGTTCTTGTTCTTATTCTTCTTCTTCTTGTTCTTGTTCTTCTTGTTCTTCTTCTTGTTGTTCTTGTTGTGGTTGTTGTTGTTGTTGTTCTTCTTCTTCTTCTTCTTCTTCTTCTTCTTCTTCTTCTTCTTCTTCTTCTTCTTCTTCTTCTTCTTTTTCTTGCTCTTCTTCTTGCTCTTGTTTTTCTTGTTCTTATTCTTCTTCTTGTTCTTCCTCTTCCTCTTCCTCCTCCTCCTCCTCCTCCTCCTCCTCCTCCTCCCTTCCTCCTCCTCCTCCTCTTCTTCCTCCTCCTCCTCCTCCTCCTCCTCCTCCTCCTCCTCCTCCTCCTCCTCCTCCTCCTCCTCCTCTTCTTCTTCTTCTTCTTCTTCTTCTTCTTCTTCTTCTTCTTCTTCTTCTTCTTCCCTTCTCCCATGGAGAGGTTATTGCTTTAGTAAATGACGTGGCCCTACACCCATGAGCATACTGATAGAATTAAGTGGACTCAGTTGATTTTAAAAGAATATGATGAGGAGAAAGGGAATAAGGGCTCAAATAGATCAAAACATGTTACATACACATGCAGTTCTCAAATAAAGATAGTCAACTATGAGACTTGGTCTTTTTACGAATAGAAAAACATTGCAAGTCTCAAGCTTGTTTGTTCATAACAGAATATGCTTTCTAGAAATAAATTGATATATGATTAATTATAGTAAATCACTTTGTAGTTTACAACTTGTTCCTAAAACACCCATTGGCTTTATGTTAAAATTTTTTACTCCTCGCATACTCCATTGAAGGAGTATATATATCTTTGGTGGAGGTTATCTGTGTACTCTTACCATATCGCATATTGTAGTCTTTTCATATTGCCCACTTGGCAAATGGGAATCTACTTCTACTTTCTACATTAAAGACATAATATATCTTTCTATCAGAAAGTTACATGTCTTGGTTACATACACAATTGATTATATTTTACACTAAAAAGCAGAGTCTGACATGAATCAGAAGAGTTTTCCCAATGATAAACATATACCAAACATTCCCTTATTAACTAATAGAAAGTGAATCTTACCAAAGAAATCAGGCTAATCATGAACAGAATTTTCCCTTAAAAAGGACATAATCAACCACTACTTTTGTGTGAAATTCAGAGCTGAGTTCAACATTTGGTCACTCAGAAGGGAGCTGAAATTCCTCAGATTGTCTCCGAGTGATCATAGGTTCTTGATAATTGTGAATAACATACTAATACAAAAGCTTGTATAGAGTATGTTTTCTAAAAATATACAAAATACATGATGATTAATCCAGATATAACTTCTGGTTGGCTATGGAGTCATAGAAGCAAGCATCAGATATCTATTGTGTGCTGCATTGCTAAGTAGTGTAATCCTGTAGGTTCTGACTATAACACCCTTTCAATTTATGAAATTCTCTAATTATGATTGGAGAGTGTGTTTCTAGCACACTTTCCTGATAAAACAAGACAAAAGATATCATGAATATAAAATTCAGTGACATTCACACTGCAAATGAATGTTATTAAATCCAATGAACTGTGTACTTAAAATGGGCAGGATGATAAATTTCATCATAACGATATTTACTCTAATTTGAAAAATGAATAACAAAGTTCATCATGGTAGTAGTGCACACCTATAATCCCAGAACTTGGGAGACTGAATTGTGAGGATCACAATTTGAACCTAGCCTATATTGCATAGTAAGATCTTGTCCACAAATGAAGAAGACCATAACAAAATATTGGTATTTGGCTGAGGTGTAACTCTGTCATAAATTACTCTTCAGTGCTCATTCTACAAGCATGAGGACCCGAATTCAATTGCTAGCACTCAGGTAGAAGCCAGCTATGAAGGCATGTGCCTGTGTGATTTGGAGGGAGAGGACTGGAGGATACTCAGAACTAGGCAAATTGTGAAGGACACTGCATTTAAAAATGAGGTGGAGAGCAACTGAATGTACCTAACATGGATTTCAATCAGGCTTCTACTTAATAGAAACACAAGAAAATATACATGTACACACATATGCATAATACATTGGTATTAAACAATTTAAAATTGAGCATTAAAAACAAATTATTTTGTTGTTGTCATAGATTATTCAAGAACAATACTTAGAGATCCAGAATAAGTGTTAAGAATAGGCAAGTACCTAGAACTGACCTGGAAGCCCTCACACTTAGGATTATCCCATAGTACTCTAAAGCCCTGTATAATAAGCTTTCAAGGAGGAAAAGTAATCAATACTATTACCCAGCTACAATGCTTACAAACAATAGAAGAACAAACTATTTCACATGTACAATGGTAGTGTTTATATTCTGGGTATAACCAGCACCATTTTAATTGAACCTGGGACCTTTAAATAGGATGGATATGCCTAGTTCTGCAATAAGCTCACTACTCATGGTGTGGAAAATCCGTAGACCTTAGATGATTAACTACTGTTGACACCTTCCTAAACCAGTATAATTTCTGACTACCTTCTAAATACTTATCCTCATACCTAAAGATAAATATAACTCTCACCTTTATTTAAAAAAAAAAAAAAAAAAAACACCTTTTTTTTTTTTGCCCCAGACCTACTATTCACAGAGAGGCACAACTGATCATATTGAATTCCTAACTCGAGTTGATACATGTATAGTAACACCTCTATGTCTATATATGTGTCAACATATTGTATTTATGAACTTATAAACACATATATATTAATAATGATAATTAAAAATAAGAAGTTATGACTTTGAGAAGAAGTGGAAGGGGCACAGAAGGAATTGTCAGGAGAAGAGAGAAGAGAAAATCTATTACCATATTAGAAGATCTGAACTTCAAATTATGTTTTTAACTGTCTTAATATTCCTGTGTACTGTAGTTCTTTATTAGAACTACAGAATTCATTGTATTTTAGTCTTTACACATGAATTTTAGCTATCCAAATGATGAAGAGCAAAATTATTAGAAATATATTTAAAGTAGCAATAATTGAAAATTTTCTGATATTTTCTCAGAATTTTAAAAGTTCTGAGAAAATTTCAAAGAATATTATGCCAGGAATTTAAAAACACTGAGATACTTGTTTTCTTCTTCTTTTTTTTTTTTTATTTATTTATTTATTTTTATTTATTTATTTACTTATTGGTGACTGGAGAGACAGCCGTGGGTGCTGGGAACCAAACTCTTATATTTTTGGTTGTGAGCCTAGCCTTTAACGGCTGAGCCATCTCTCTAGCCCGATACTTTTTTCTTTATTGTATGTTACAATTCTAAAACGTCTCACTGTTGAATAATTTTTTTTTTATTTTAAGAAGAAAAAAGAGAAAAAGAATAGGTAAATATACCCCATCAATCACCGCAGTAAAGTGTTTTGTCTTGTTTTTGTTTTGTCTTGTTTTGCTTTCCCTGTTTGGACTTGCTTTGTGTTGCAATAGCTCCATCACCTTTGGTTGAAACTCTCAAGCTGATGTTTAACACTAAACACAATAACACTCATAATTCACTATGTAAGTGAAGTTTTTAATTGAACGTAGCTTCTAAATGATCAAAATATTTCAGTTATACCCAATACCTTCATTAAAATAATTTCATTCCAAAAGCTAACCAGTCTAAAATGTTGTATACACCAGAGACATCTTCCCTAATAGTCACTGACACAAGAGATTTCATTAGGCATGCATACTTCAAAACAACATTAAGAGCTTGGAGTTATACGGATTGTTGAAAAGTAACATATTGTACCAATTAAACTTAGTGATTTGTTTTCATATTCTCTGAGACTCTGTTCAAAGGAGGAACTATTGACATAAATCTTCGTTGCAAACTCTGGGGAGATTAAAAAAAATAAAATGTTATTCTTGCTGAGACGCAAGCATACCCAGAAGATTTACAAAGCGTGTCACTTATTTTGAGAAAACATAAACACTTTGGTCCCTTGTATGTTGTACAGAATGTTGTTAACTGGTCACAAGAACTATTTCAGGCTAATAGCAAAATATCTATGCAACTCTCTATGATTTTATGGAGCATGCCTTAGGTGTTGCTTTTAGTTATGTTTAAAATACACTGCTATTTTGTAGCCTCACACTTACCAAGGTGATTGATGTGTTGAGTCTGTGTTCAAAATCTTCTCAAAGAAAAGTTATATCTGTTCTTCTATTAGTCTTTCACCTTAAAAATATCTGATATTAAAGACCTGGGAAGTGAAAGAGCCTTAGGACTCAAAGGGAGGGATCTTAGATGAAATGCCCTATAGTGGGGAGAGGGAACTTGTAGAGTCCACCTCCAGTGGAAAGACAGGGCATCAAGTGGAGGAATGGGGTTGCAATCCCACAGTTAACAACTCTGACCCAGAATTGTTCCTATCTGAAAGAACTGCAGGAACGACAATGAAGAAGAGCCTGAGGAAAAGGAGGTTCAGAGACAGGCCAAAATTGGGATCCAGCTCAGGGGAGGCCCCACGGCCTGACACTATTACTGATGCTAAGGTGTGCTTACAAACAGGGGCCAATCATGACTGCCCTCCGAAAGACCCAACAAGCAGCTGAAAGAGTCAGATGCAGATACTTACACCCAACCAATCAATGGACAGAAGCTACTGACCCCTTTGGTTGAATTAGAGAAAAAGCTGGAAGACGCTGAGGAGTAGGAGGGCGACCTTATACAAAGATCAGCAGTCTCAACTAACCTGAACTCCTGGGGTCTCTCAGACACTGAGTCAGCAGCCATGCAGCACACATCAGCTGATATGAGGCCCCCATCACATATACACCTGAGGACTGCCAGTCGGGACTCAGTCAGAGAAGATGAACCTAACCCTTGAGAGACTTGTGGCCCCAGGGATTTGGGAGGTCTGTTGGGGTGGGAACATCCTCTTGGAGCTGAAAGGAGGTGTGGGATGTGGAACAGTCAGAGGATGGACCAGGAGGTGGATAAAATCTGGACTGTAAAATAAGATTACAGAATAAAAAGAAGAAAATCTGATATTTTCAAAAAACTTGTGTCATTTTTAGCCAGTCCCTATGTAGTACTGAAGTACAATTTGCTGGTTACAGATAACTTCTCTAACGCCTTCTTTCTACTGTTAAATTTCACTCAGCCGTCCATGTGCTTTTGTACACTGTGAGTAGGTGTAATTCCTGAGTCCCTGTCAGAAGGGAGCCTTTCAAGATAACTCATTTTTACTGTATTATTCTTCCTTTAAAAAAAATACTTAAAACTTTAATAGGTGTGTACATTATATATTAATCATATACAGTCCCTACTACCCTCCTACACCTACCCTGAACCTCTTTGCAATGTATCTCTCATTTTGCTTCAAGTCTTTTTTTTTTTTTTTTTTTTTTTTTATAAAACAACCCATTGAATTGATCTACTGCTGCTCATATGTGCAAGGCCGAGGGTTTACCCGTTGGTGCACGAGGAATCTGCCAGTGGCCACATTTAGAAGACAAACGAGTCTCCTATCTAAGCAGCACCAACTGCCAATCCCTCAGCTAGAGATGGAGCCTTAAGATTCTCTCTCCCATCCATGCCGAGTTTTTAATTGGCTTGATCTTTTGCATGTTTTGTGTAAGTAGCCACAGTTGCTTTGAGTTCTTGGCAACAGACATGTCCTGTGCCTAGGACAGCACTTTCCGGGACTCCTCTCCATCTTCCAGCTCTGACATGCTGACCCCTCTTCGGAAAAGTTCTCTGAGCCTTGGGAAGGGGTAAGTAAACATATCCTATCTGTGGCTGATCACTCAGTTACAAATTCACAGCATTTTAAACAGAAATCTCTGGGTCATCCTCTGGACACTGTAATAAAATGCTCTGGCTTTCTTAAAAGGAAATATCACCTGAGGCCAGAAGACAAAGTTCTCAGAAAAAACTAATATTTTCTCAGAACTGACTTTTATATGTCCTTAGTTTCAGGATCCACATGAATAAAAACCTAAAGACAATACTTAGCTATTTAAGAACTTTTAGACTTAACTAAGTTAATACTCAAAAACATTTAAAAATATCTCCTACAATTAAGTGTTGATTTCATTCTTTATAACTCTGTCTTTTTTTTTTTATTTATGTGTATGCATCTTTGTGTCCTTGGGAAAACATGCCACAAGTGTAGGTCACCTTGGCAGCAAGCACCTTCACCACAAAGCCACCTCACCAGCCCAGAAATGTGTATTTTTATAAAAATTAGTAACATGTATCTTTATTCACTAGTGCTGATACATACATTTCTCACACTTGTTGAGTTTATCAACAGAGGTATGTAAGCCTTTGTCTTTCAGCACAAGTGTACATTTCTCTGTTCCCTTAAATCAAGTACATAGTCAGACCCCAAATAGAAATGAAAATGAGTGTAAGTTTCAATTCATGTGAACATGTTTTTTTGAAAGCTGGATGCATCCAGCAATAACTACATTGCCCATGCATGCTTTACTTCACTCCGTGTTTGCACATTTGCCAAGAGCTGATTCACACCCTGTGTGGTAATTGATTGATCCAACTATAAAATTAAATATCTGATTAAGTACTTCTTAGAAAGTAATTGCTTTCCCATAAAGCATGTCATTACTATAGTTTGACATTAAGCATTGTCATTTAACAAAGGAATGTTGCCAACAATGTCTTCTATTGCTCTCAGAGTGATAGAACATTTTATAATTATCTCTGCATTTGTTTCTACAAAGTCTTTAAAATGTGTTATTTAATCTTCCCCTTTCCTTGCAAATATACTTTTGAATGAAGAGTCTAAGCCTTTTGACTCTTCTGTACATACAATTAGAATTGAGCAAGTGAAGACTGATGAATATGATTCGGTGTTTATTCTGGAAATTTCTATTTGGCTAAGTTTGTATTAGGCAGTATATTATTTCCTTAGGGAAAACAGAGTGTCAGAACCTAATTTCAGTCCAGTTTTCTGATGACCATGATTGTATTTCCTAGTCATTATATTTTCATGTCTCTGTTTAGGTTTTGATTTAGAGATAAGGTTTTGCTAAATTGCCCTGGATGATGTAAAATTTGCAATTTTATTGATTTGACACAAATAGCTGAGGTTGCAGGTTAACATTCTGGTTATTTGCTCCAGTTTTAAGTGGATTTCCCTGAAATCACTCTGATCACACTTGCTAGTACATCTACATTCACATTTGATTTTTCTATTCAAGTGTGTTCACAATGAATATTAGATATCCATTTATATTCAAGTACTGTGTGGCTGTTCTTATGATCACGATAATTTAGATATTATTTTTGGAACCTTAATTTATCTGGAGGAATTGTTAATAGAACACAATCTAATGGTAAAATGTGAAATGGAAATATTCAACAGACGTTGATTAAAACAAAACAACAGCAAAAAGACACAAGCATGGCGCCGTGTCATTAAGAATATTCTGTGATAAACCTGGCATTGAAGTATATTGCTCATGTTTAAGAGCATAGTCAATAATAACATCAGTTCTATAATGTTAACCTAAAGTATAACAAAGTAATTAATAAGTATATTAATATGTTTCTTCCTTTTATTTTGTAAAGCCAAAAACCTGTTTACAAACAGTTGTTCATGATTCATTTTTTAAAACATTCCCTTCTCACTTGCTTTTACCATTGTGTTTACTAGTCATGTAAGATATTCTCTTTCTTTCTTCTTTGTTTTTATGTCATTTACTACTTACTTATATAAGTGTAGAGGAAATTAAAGCCAAAAATGAATGATAAAGTTTTGTACCAAAATAAATATTATGATACAGTAAAACCCTCATAATAGACTCCATCACTCATGTAACAAATGTCAGTAACAAGGCTTAGCTATATCTAGCATATAGAGATAGAGATAGAGAGTAGAGATAGAGATAGAGATAGAGAGATACAGAGATACAGAGATATAGAGATGAGATAGAGATAGAGATTTACATTTGTTTATTTATTACAAATATTAACTGGATACTATGGCAAATCTTTCAAATAGTCAGTTATATGTAACTACCTGGTGAGTAGACAAGGAGACTGAAAACAGTTTAGTTACTTTGAGGTAGCTATGATACTCCTGTTGTAATAGTGGACTGTTTTTATCTCATGAAGCATTCTAGACAATAATATGACAATGTCTAGATGTGTAATAAAGTTTTTAGAGAAAGATTCAAGAATAGTTATATTAAGAACTCCTCTTCTCATCAAAGCCTTACTTCACACAATAAGCTACCAACAACATGTAGCAGTAATGCCAAAGATCTTTGTCTCCCATTAGACGTTTTTTGGAAGAAGCATTCTTTATGAAAAGCTATAGATAAATACTGAGTTTCTGAAAATAGTAGAAGCAAGACATCATTCCACTTGTTCAGTGTGACGGCTAAACTTGCTCCTTTTATCGAGGTGTCTCTGGCTACCTGAGCATTGGCATGTATGAGATAGCTTTTGAAGATCAACTCTTTGCCTGTTCATTATCTTACCTTCAGTGCTAGAATAATAATGATAAACATTTCATAAAGTTTGATCATGAATGTTTTAGCTGCTGTCTACTAGAATCCTACAAAGGAAGTTTATAATATTTAGACCACTAGTCAAATTTTTGTCAGATAATCTCCAGAAGACATGGTCAACAAATTAAACTCAGTCTCTCCTACAAAGAATATGCTTCTGTGAATCCATTTCTCTAACAAAATGAATGAATTTGCCTAACTTTATAAAGAGGCTCATTTAGCTTATAGGCTTGGATGCTGAATGTCCAAATACCTGTAGACGTTGATGAGGAATCTCCTTGACTGTTTCACCTCATGGCAGATGGTAATGATGACAGGACATGTGTGTGGAAGAGATCACATCTCGTGTAGAAGGCTAGAGAGTGACCAGGTTCCTGTTGTTCCTTTCAAGAGCATAACCCCCATTCACCTCAAGATGTTCTGAAATTCTCTACTAAAATTGTTCTATAACACCTCTATACCATCAACCTGAAGACCAAGTTTCTAACACATGAAATGATGGAAAATATACAGAGATAGCTAAACCTTAGCTATGTTCTTATTCAAGAACCCCAACTTATTTCATGTTTCCTTGGGTAGTGATGGTGATGGTTTAAAGCTCTCACCCTGTACAAGACTAACATCCATTTAAACATATGAGTGAGTGCCTGAGAAGGTGTCTCAGCAAAGAAAGTGCTTGGCATACAAGCATGAGAAGCATAGTTCAAATCTCCACCACTAACATAAAAGCTAAGTAGGTATGCCAGGGCCCTGTAACCAGATCCCTGAAAGAAGGTGACTAGATAGGCACCTTCCTTTAATAAATCTAAGAGAAGATTTATTAAAGATAATTATCAATATCAACTTGGGACTCCCTCTTAAACACACACACACACAGAGACATGTACATGTACACTCACACAAGCATGTGAGACCACACCCAAGTGAACATATGCACGTGTACATATAAACACACACATACATACACCCCACACACATCAAGCACAAAAACAACAGAATGATCTCTAGGATACGCTTTCATTATGATGGATGGAAGAAACACCTGAATCATCAACAAAGTAAAAAACTGGAGGCCCAATGAATAGAAGCTTCTCATATATTGACTCATTAATTAAATTCCCTCTATTAAAATGCACATAAAGTCCCCTTTCTTCCTTTGCATGAAGAAAAATTCAAAATACCTTTCAGTTTCCATTGTGTGGATTCTTTTAAAAGAAAATTCTTACCATAGTGCCCATGAAATATTAAATTTTAATGCCACAGCAGTATCCTACTTTCTAAAAAAATCACTTCCAGAAACAGATTAAGGGCCCTGCAGGTGGGAAGCATATTATGGCTTCCCTGGGAACATAGTGTGAGAACAATATTGTGGACAAACTCATCTAGATAATGGGCAGCATCCTCTTTCACATTTCTTAGTATCAAACTATAGAAGAAAATATAATTTGAATTTGTCCAAAACTATTTTCATTTTAATTTTTAATTATCTGCTGTCTATCAAGTCTCACAGTTAATTAACTTTTCACACTGGTCTACATCTCTTAATTATACTCTGTCACTCTACAGTAAAATTCAGCAGAATAGTACTGACTAATATAAAAATGTTAAAGCCAAATTCTATGACACATGTAATAACTTCTTATAATAATGTAAAAAGCCTGATTGTAACCATCAAATAAGAATCAGAAATTGTTTTTTCAGAAATTCTAAAATAAATTTTTATACTCATCCCTAACATACCAGTCCATATTCCGGATACTGATTTTGGTGATAAAAAGAAAATTACTGCTGATATAGTCTATGAGTTTCGAATTCTTTGAAGACATGATTCACTCTTTGCTTGCCTTTGATTCCACCAATAATAACTATCTCAATGCTTCCTATGACTGTTTAATTATTAAGAATGTTATGGGAGTAACCAGCCACTTTCTGATTGGATGTAAAGCTTAGTCTACAATATTGAACTCATTCTTGGTATGGTTAAATAGTTCAAAACAGGTGGCAGGTTAGGATTATAACTCCTAGAAGACAACTTAATATTATTCTGCTAAGTAGATATAGTAACAATATACCTTCTAAATATTTTCATCAGAGAAGCTTTTTTTTTTCAATAGACTGTGATTAGCAAAGACCAACAAGCAGTCAGCTCTTGTTCAAAAGAATAAAGTCTGTAGAATGCTCAGATCCAAATGACACATCTATATTACATACTCCTTCTATTTCCATGATTTGGAGATGGATCATCAGTGAAAAGAGGCAAGAAAGGTTGTAAGAGACAGAGGGCATGGATATCTGTGGAAAGATAGTGTTTGGCATGCATGATAACACAGTTGGACACATGAGTTCATAATAGCTGAGACTGACTGCACAAGATTCAAGTCCTGAAGTCCCACCTTTATCTGAGCAGCTCTTGGCAGTTACTTTCTACTGAGAAAGAGAATCATATATCTTCAGAAACACTGAGAAGCTGCCCACACTCAAGTAGATGGTCTCACTTCTAAAAACAAGAGCCACACCTGTGGGTTCATCAGGTATTATTATTTCCCCTTTTTAAAAAAAGATGAAAATACTTGAAGTTGTGTATGAAAAGTATGGTGGATAAGTTAAGTATTGGATGGGGAAGAATTGAAGTAGATTAGTTCTAAACATATTCGCTCTCTCTCTCTCTCCTCTCTCTCTCTCTCTCTCTCTCTCTCTCTCTCTCTCTCTGTGTGTGTGTGTATGTGTGTGTGTATGTGTGTCTGTGTATTTGTATCTGTTTATGTGTATGCATGTGTGTTAAACAGAATATTTTAAATAATGTTCTCTTCTGACAACAATTTCAATTATTAGATGTAAATCTCCTGATTTTTATGTGACTGTAAAACAAACAAAAAAAGCAAGATTTAGACAAAGGATTGAGTATTTATATATTAATGGTTTGATAAAATTATATATATATATATATATAATTTTATATATGATATAATATATCATATATTTATATATGATAAATATATTATATATTTATATAATATATAATATATAGTATATATTTATATATGATAAATATATATTAATCATATATATTTATAATATATATATGAGTTTAAAAACATTTAATCAAGATTAAATGCTTAAGTATAGTCAAATCAAGTAGCATATATATCTCAAATTTTTTAAACAATTTATATTCTCCAGAAATTTCTATGATAAATGAAGACAGTGTGTATACTAGTTGTACAGCAAAAATGACCTGGAATGTTCCCATACTTTCATTTTGATTCTATAGCTCTCTGGGAAATCAGTGGCTAGATCTAGATTTCAGCTGATAGTGGTCTCATTTTCATAGCTTTAAAATAAAAAATTTTTAAAACTAAAATAGATATCAAGGTCTATCTGGGCTAGCAATGAAATCCAACAAATGCAAGCCAGGATGCCTCAACTATCATTCTGTTTCACTGCTGGTCTTTGTACTTACTCTTGCTAGATTTTAAATCAGTCCAAAATTATGAATCAATTTTGAGTTTTAATGGGATTCTGTCAAGTTTTATTTCTTCTGACAACAATTTCAATTTTTAGATGTAAATCTCAGGATTCCTATGTGACTGTAAAACTAACAACAACAAAAAAAAAAGAGAACGATTTAAACAAAGAATGGAGTACTTATATATTAATGGTTTGATAGAATGATATATATGACATGAATTTATTGAGTTTTACAGACCTACTAAAATGATATTAATGACTCAAACTACTTTACAATTAGAATTCACTGAGACCTGTAAGTACATTCTAAACAGAGAAAGATAAAATAATACTGAAATTTAATGATGAATATAATTTAAAATGCCCATTTTACATTTATATAGTTTACATTTTAAATTTATTTAAAATTTCTTATAAAATGATGAAAATTAAAACAAAAATCAGAAACGAAAGTTAATCAGACCCAAAGAATATTCAACATAATCAGATTCTATATTATTAGAATAGGCATTTGGACAGAAACTGTGGAGTTTCACAAAGGATTGTAAAGTTGCACGAATGAATTTTTTAATACTCATCTACCATCAAAAGTGAAAAATCTATGACAAATTTTAGAACTAGAAAAAACAACTGGCTTTGGGTCCATTTTCATGCATTCATAACATGTTATCACCTACCTTCATCCCTATCTCTTACTCCAATATTTACCATTCTTCGTCCTCTTTACCACATTATGCTAGTATGCCTCACACTCATGTACATTTGTACACACATGCACACACAAGAGAGAGACAGAGAGAGACAGAGAGAGAGAGACAGAGACAGACAGAGACAGAGACAGAGACAGAGAAACAGAGAAAGAGAGAGAGCATTTAGCATGTTTCCTGCTGTTCTAGAAGACCTGAATTCAGTTCCCAGCTCCCATGTCAGGAAGTATATAACCACCTGTAACTACAAATCAGGGGATTGGACAGCCTCATCTAGCCTCAACAAGATCAATATGCATGAACACATAAACATTAAATCAATCATGTGTGTGTGTAACTGTGCACTTGTATGTGTGTGTATGTATGTGTGTGTATGCTGAATAGAGAATCTAGACCATAGCATGACTAACACCATGTTAGAGGTACCAGTCTGATCTTAAAATCCTGCATATGTACCCCAACACCTGCCAAAAGGGGAACAAGGGCCTAGTCTGGAAAGACTTCCAGAAAACCACTGAGTAAAATGTCCCTAAATGTGCTAATCTTGTTTTTTGGCTTTTGGAGTTCTGCTTCTTAATAACTGAAATATGCCAAGTAGGATGTTTTTCATGCATTAAAGACAAAGCACTGTAGGGCTTAATGCTGCATGGTTTGACCAAGTTCATGTGACACTGCCTGAAAGCAGTAAAGGTGTCAGTGGTGGTCTCTGGTGGGATTACCTTGCAAATGTGTGTATTATTTTACATATACATAAATATATATTCATATATGTTCCAAATTTTTATTACATTGATCTGTTCATAGACAGCTAGATTTTATCCAGTTCTTTTTCCTATAATGAACAAATTTCCAGCAGTCAATACATTGATAAATTCCCTGACTGATAGAAAAATCCATGATGATGCTTTGAGTTTGCCACTATTTGTCACTTCTTAATATAATTATTATAACTTCAGTGAAACCACTTGTCTTGAAGCTGAGTGTATCTTTTATAAACAATAATCAATAATGGCCATGCCCGTTATTAATACAAATGCATTTTCTCCAGACTTTCCTTAAAAAAAAATTTTGTGCAACCACACAATTATGAGCTTCAGTATTTATTTTCCATACTTTGCTTGGTAAAAATAGGAATTTTTGTTATATCATATAAGTTATATGGTAAGACCTTATAAAATTTAATATTCTGCAACATATTATTAAAACAAAAGCTATATGGTATCCTTAAACATGAGTTTTACATTTATTGCATCAAAATAAAAATAAGTACAAAACATGATTTTTGGAAAAAATAAAAATTTGCTTTAGCAATGAAATTCAACAGCTCAGCAATATTTTGTTTGTTCACTTTTACTTAGCCCTTTAAAGCAGCTACTCGGCTTATTTCCCCTTCAAGGCTAACCCAGCAGGGTTTCGACATCTTTTTTTTTGATATATTATTAAAACAAGAAGATGAATGAAAACAATTAGCAACTGATAGACAACCAATAGGAAGCAACTCTTCTAGTTAATATTCACAAACTTTATGAAGGGAGAATTAACAGGAAATACAAAAATAATTCCTGTATACACATCTTCCTACCAGGAAGCTATCATAATTGAAGGGGAAATGAATATTTTCTGTTCTGTTTTGAAGATAGGGTCTAGCTGTATAGCCATGACTAACTTGGAATACACCACGTAGATCAGGCAGACATTGAACTCACAGAGAACTGCCTATCTCAGCTTCTGGGCTGAGAAATTAAGGGTGTGCACCACCAACAGTGATAATCTTTTCTCCTGTCCACACTGGTAAGGATGGTGAAAGTTCAAGGGCCCCTCTGCAATACTGTCTGCATGTTGTTTCCTACAAGCATGATTTCATTTTGTTTTCTAGCTCTGAAGCAGGCCAACTCCACATTCGAAGCTGCATACTAGTTTTAACGTGACACCAGTCTACTCATCCCAGATGGGGGACGCAGGAAAACCAAAAGGAAATGACAGGTACTAAATGGCCAATGTTATCCCATAAAAACCTAAATCTATACTTTAATAGTATCATAAAATATCACACACTTTCCATTTGGATTCATAATGAGACTTTAGGTGTTTATAACTACAATAAAGCCATAAAATTGAGTCTTAAATATAGGGAATGACAAGTAATAAAATTAAAGTCCCATATATTAATTTAGAGGAATAATTTTCTCCTTCCTTTTTCTCCTTCAGTGGGCAAAGAAGATAGGAACAATGGATGTAAATAATTCCTGCACAAGGACTAGTAGACCCCTTTCAGTAGTCTAATATGCACTGAATGTGCTATACTAATATTTTCCTAAAATATTCATTTCATAAGCACATGAGATGTAAGGAAAACCACTCATAAAAAGATTAAATTAATACAGCAGCCTTCCAAGAAGATATAAGAGCACAGGCACTCAGAATTGTGTCAGAGCCATGATTTCAATAGTAATAGCCCTGGGATGCCTGACTAAATAGTATTTTCATATCTTTTTTTTACCATCAGTGAATTGAGACCAGAAATATGTCATCTAACTTCACAATATGTACCATAACTGAAAGAGAAAGGTACAATATTTAAAGGCTAAAGTTCTAAGCAAATAGAAATATATTTCCTGGAACTCTTATCACACGGATATGAGCAGCAATTTCAAATAAAATGAGAAATGACTGCTGGGAAACACCCTATATCCCAGTAGTACAATTTTTATGGATTTTTAACAATCCCATTCAGGTAACTGACTTATGTGTACTTAATTTGATCATATGATCTAAATCTTATAACCCACACCTAGCAAGAAGACATTGAAAGCATTTAACAAGCTTACAGTCTCAAAAGTAAACACCTGCAAAATTTGCTTTGCTTACTTCCCAAATATTTCCATCCTGTACCTCCTCATTGTCATTACTAGGTTTCAAACAGCTGTTTTTGCACAGCTACTATAAAATTTTAGCTAGTGTTGAACTCTATGTTCCTGCCTTGTTCTCAGTGACTCTGCCTAGTACATTAACACTATAACATGTCTAAAGGGCTGCCTTATCTGGCCTGAGCGGAGAGAGAATGTGCCTAGCTTCACAGATACTTGATGAACCAGAGTGGGAGAGAATATCCAGGGGACCAACCTGCTCAGAGGAGGAAGAAAGGGAGGATGAGGGAAGGATTATGGGAGAGGTAACCAAGAGAGGGGTAGTGAGAGAGATGTAAAGTAAATACTTAAAAAAAAAATTCTCGGGGTACTTCCAGATCCATCTACCATCCGCCATGACAATAAACCCTTTTGGAACCAAGGACTTCCTCGTACCATTGGGGCCTGCCGGGCCCGCCACCGCCAAAGCCTCCAGCCACTGGAACCAGGGACCTTCGTCCGATATGTGAGACAGGCTGCCTGGAAGCCTCCAGGCAGCCTCCACCTCACAGGCCCCGGGCCGATGCCACCTGGGCCTGGGCCTGCTGCCACCTCGCAGGTCCCGGGCCGCTGTCGAGTAGGCCCGGGCCTGCCACCGAGGGCCTGCTGCCGCGTGGGTCTGGGGCTGCCGCTGTGGCCCGCCATTTTTTTCCCACATAATGGCACGACCAACTTGGGGCTCCGAACAGCCAAGCAACTACAGACAAGCTAGCCGAAAAGCCGTCTCTCAGACAACCACCAGGACCCACATCTTCAAGCAAGCTAACCAGGCCGCCAAGTCTGCTAAGCAAGTACTTTTACCAAATCTCTTCCTCGGGGTGCTGCCAGGGCCTCTTTCTTCCCTCCCCTTCTTGTTTCTCTCGGCTGTGGGTAGGCCGGCGTGCGCCCACATGCCCCCGTCTCAGTCCTTCCGAGGCCTCAGAGCCCAGGGCTTGAGACCAGTCGATCCCTAGCCGCCTGCGGGCAAAAAGATCCCCAATTCCCCCTATTTTCTCTCGGCTGGTGGTAGGCCGGCGTGCGCCCACATGCCCCCAAGTCTCAGTCCTTCCGAGGCCTCAGAGCCCAGGGCTTGAGACCCGTTGGTCCCTAGCTGAATCCAGGCAAAAAGACCCCCAATCCAAGAGCTCTGCACCCCCGTGGAACCAGACTGAGTTTGTTCCCCGTCCAAGTACGATCCTGGCCGTGTCTACTTGGTGCGGTGTGAGACAAACACAGCCAAACCTTCTGCGGCCCTCCTTTTCCCTGGTGTTGCATGAAATGGACTCAGCCAAGATCCCGTGAGCTCCTGCCATGCTGAACTACCATCCCAGCCTACTGCGTCATGGCAGACACACGGACCCACAACGCAACAGAGACGCATGCCCACGAGTGCCCATTCTCGGGCCTATATCATTCCCTACAGGTGGTAGAGAATGTGGGCAAAGCCAGCTCCAAGAGTACCCCCCGCTGGTGCCTGCCAAGAACCTCTCCACGAACCGTAACTCCAGCCTAGTTCACAAGACTAGGCAGGTCTCTCACTGTCTCTCCTCCTCTCTCTCTCCCTCTCTCCCCTCCACGTGTTCTCCAGCTCATGGCAAGATGGCGCCGACTCCCTAGCCTCCACTCTGCCCATCCCCCAGCTCCACAGAGAAAGCTCCTTCACAGCTAACTGCTGTCTTTAAGGCCACAGTGCCTGCTGCAATCTTCGTTCTAAGACTCTTTTCCTTGAGCGAGAGACTCCTTGAGGCTGAGACTGTCCTGTTCCTCTTAAAAAGCTCTGACTTCAGTCTTTAACAAGTTCCTTTGCCCCTGTGTTCCTCTCAGTTCCTTTCTAGTGGCTAAAACTCCAGGCTGAGCCTGGAGAAACTGCACACCAACTTCCAGATTCTCCCAGGAGCTGCCAGCTACACACCAGCTTCCACATGTCTCTCTCCCATAACTCAGTCTCTCACACAGAACTTTCTGACTCTCTATCAAGCTTCTAAGTTTTTCTTCAAGGTTGGCCTTTTACTTCTAAGAAAAACAAATGGGGAATACCCTGGCCTCTCTGCTAGAGCACCCAGCCGCCACATAGCAGAACAGGCCCCTCCCCCTACTGCTTCTAAACCCGCCATTAATGCCTTTTCCTCCCAACAGGAAGACCTAAAACAACAGTGTTTGTGCTTTTCAACCCAAAATTTTTTCGCTTTTTCTTGTGCCTTTTAAGACAAATTTCCTCAAACATCTTTGCCTTTCCAGGATCTTAACGACAGACCTTGATGTGCTTGTTCCCAAGTGACTTAATGCTTAATATTCAGCCTTTGCAGAAATCCCCATGCCGGGGTGCTGCTTTCCTGTTTTGATTATCCTATAGGTGCTCCCACAAGTCCAGTGGAGATGCCATCTTCTGGAACCTGCCTGAGATGCCAAGCTGCCTTCTCCTCAGTCATCTCGTCAGACTGCAGACTCCAGAGACCCATGCTGAGATCCAGACACAAAGCCACCTCCTGGAACCTGCCTAGGAGGCCAAGCTGTCTTCTTCCAGCTACACTGCTTAACTGAAGACTCCAAAGCTAAATCCTACAGAAGACAGATCCAGACCTTCCAGCTACCGATGAACTCTTTTGCCAAAGTCAAATAGCTAAAGTTACATGTTAGTGGGGAAAACTTAATGTCTATCTAGATTAGTCAGATATTATTACCCTCAAACTGTGTCACCTGTATTCAATTGATTCAATGATCCTTTGCCTTCCCAATCCCCACCCTCAACTCCCCTTCCTTCCCAACCCCCACCCTCAACTCCCCTTCCCCTGTGACTTAATTGTGCTAACCCCTCTGGCCTAAATAGTGCTTTCTTTTTAACTTCCTCATGCAAAATTTTTTACCACAGATGACACAGTGACCCCCCTTTTTTAAAAAAGTAAAGGGGAGGAGATGTGGGACTGCGTAAGGGTATCCTGGTTCTTGGCTGGCATGGGCCTAGAACCCCGAGACTCCAAGGGAGAAACGCAGGAGTTCGGCTACGTCCCCAGAACTCAGGGTCCTGAAAAGCAGTCTAATCTCCATAGACCTACATTGTTCAGTCACGAAGGCCATTACAGCCCCTCCCAAAGTGCACATGTAGAGGGTGTAACTACAGGCCTCAGGCCCTAAGGATTTACATACTAATGAAGGTCAGAGGGCGGAGCCAATTAACCATTCCTCCCCAGACCCTTCCTAAGCAACAGCCTCCTCTCCTTAATATCTCCTAATGTCAATGGACTCAATTCCCCAATAAAAAGACATAGACTAACAGACTGGATACGCAAACAGGATCCGACATTTTGCTGCATACAGGAAACCCACCTCAGTGACAAGGACAGACACTACCTTAGAGTAAAAGGCTGGAAACAATTTTTCAAGCAAATGGTCCTAGGAAACAAGCCGGAGTAGCCATTCTAATATCGAATAAAATTGACTTTCAACTTAAAGATATGAAAAAGGATAAGGAAGGTCATTTCATATTTGTCAAAGGAAAAGTCAACCAACATGAACTCTCAATTCTGAACATCTAAGCACCAAATGCAAGAGCACCCACTTTCATAAAAGAAGCCTTACTAAAGCTCAAAGCACATATTGCACCTCACACAATAATTGTGGGAGACTTCAATACCCCACTCTCAGCACTGGACAGATCAGGGAAACGGAAACTAGACAGAAGTACAGTGAAACTAACAGAAGTTTTAAACCAAATGGACTTAACAGATATCTATAGAACATTTCACCCAAAAACAAAAGAATATACCTTTTTCTCTGCACCTCATGGTACCTTCTCCAAAATAGACCATATAATTGGTCACAAGACAGGCCTCAACAGATATAAAAAAATCGAAATAATCCCATGCATCCTATCAGATCACCATGGTCTTAAGCTGGTCTTCAATAACAACAAAGACAATGGAAAGCCCACACTCACATGGAAACTGAACAATACTCTACTCGTTGATAATGGGGTCAGGGAAGAAATAAAGAAAGAAATTAAAGACTTTTTAGAATTTAATGAAAATGAAGACACATCATACCAAAACCTATGGGACACACTGAAGGCAGTACTAAGAGGAAAGCTCATAGCTCTAAGTGCATACAAAAAGAAACTGGAGAGAGAACACACTAGCAGCTTGACAACACACCTGAAAGCTCTAGAACAAAAAGAAGCAAAAACACCCAAGAGGAGTAGATGGCAGGAAATAATTAAACTCAGGGCTGAAATCAACCAAATAGAAACAAAGAGAACTATACAAAGAATCAATAAAACCAGGAGCTGGTTCTTTGAGAAAATCAACAAAATAGATAAACCCTTAGCCAGACTAATCAGAGGGCAGAGAGACAGTATCCAAATCAATAAAATCCAAACTGAAAAGGGTGACATGACAACAGAAACCGAGGAAAGTCAACAAATCATCAGATCCTACTACAAAAGCCTATACTCAACAAAATTGGAAAATCTGGATGAAATGGACAATTTTCTAGACAAGTATCAGTTACCAATGTTAAATCAGGATCAGATAAACCATCTTAACAGTCCCATAACTGCGAAAGAAATAGAAGCAGTCATTAAAAGTCTCCCCACCAAAAAAAGTCCAGGTCCAGATGGTTTTAGTGCAGAATTCTATCAAACCTTCAAGGAAGATCTAATACCAATTCTCTTCAAACTATTCCACAAAATAGAAACGGAAGGAACACTACCTAATTCATTCTATGAAGCCACAATTACACTTATACCTAAACCACACAAAGATCCAACAAGAAAAGAGAACTTCAGACCAATCTCCCTTATGAATATCGATGCAAAAATACTGAATAAAATTCTCTCGAACCGAATCCAAGAACACATCAAAACACTTATCCACCATGATCAAGTAGGCTTTATCCCAGGAATGCAGGGTTGGTTCAATATACGGAAATCCATCAACGTAATCCACTACATAAATAAACTCAAAGAAAAAAACCACATGATCATATCTCTTGACGCTGAGAAAGCATTTGACAAAATTCAACACCCCTTCATGATAAAAGTCTTAGAAAGATCAGGAATTCAAGGTCCATACCTAAACATAGTAAAAGCAATATACAGCAAGCCAGTAGCCAACATCAAACTAAATGGAGAGAAACTTGAAGCAATCCCATTAAAATCAGGGACTAGACAAGGCTGCCCACTCTCCCCCTACCTGTTCAATATAGTTCTGGAAGTCCTAGCCAGAGCAATTAGGCAACAGAAGGAGATCAAAGGGATACAAATTGGAAAGGAAGAAGTCAAAGTTTCACTATTTGCAGATGACATGTTAGTATACTTAAGTGACCCCAAAACTTCCACCAGAGAGCTCCTAAACTTGATAAACAACTTTAGCAAAGTGGCTGGGTATAAAATTAACTCAAACAAATCAGTAGCATTCCTCTACACAAAGGATAAACTGGCTGAGAAAGAAATTATGGAAACGACACCATTCACAATAGTCACAAATAGTATAAAATATCTTGGTGTGAATCTAACCAAACAAGTGAAAGACTTGTATGACAAGAACTTCAACACCCTGAAGAAAGAAATCGAAGGAGATCTCAGAAGATGGAAAGATCTCCCATGCTCATGGATTGGAAGGATTAATATAGTAAAAATGGCTATCTTGCCGAAAGCAATCTACAGATTTAATGCAATCCCTATCAAAATTCCCACTCAATTCTTTACAGAGATAGAAAGAGCAATCTTAAAATTCATTTGGAATAACAAAAAAACCAGGATAGCAAAAACTACACTCAACAATAAAAGAACTTCGGGGGGAATCTCCATCCCCGATTTCAAGCTGTACTACAAAGCAATAGTGATAAAAACGGCATGGTATTGGAACAGAGACAGTCAGGAGGATCAATGGAATAGAATAGAAGACCCAGAAATGAACCCCCAAACCTATGGTCACTTGATCTTCGACAAAGGAGCTCAAACTATCCAGTGGAAAAAAGACAGCATTTTCAACAAATGGTGCTGGTCCAACTGGAGGTCAACTTGTAGAAGAATGCAAATTGATCCATACTTATCTCCTTGTACAAAGCTCAATTCCAAGTGGATCAAGGACCTCCACATAAAACCAGCTACACTGAAACTAATAGAAGAGAAAATAGGGAAAAGCCTTGATCATATGGGCACAGGGGAAAAGTTCCTGAACAGAACACCAATGGCGTATGCTCTAAGATCAAGAATTGACAAATGGGATCTCATAAAACTGCAAAGCTTCTGTAAAGCAAAGGATACGGTCAACAGGACAAAGCAGGAACCAACAGACTGGGAAAAGATCTTCACCAACCTTACATCTGATAGAGGGCTAATATCCAAGGTATACAAAGAACTGAAGAAACTAGATTCCAGACAATCAAATAACCCTATTAAAAAATGGGTAGAGAGTTGAACAAAGAATTCTCAACTGAGGAAACTCAATGATTGAGAAACATCTAAAGAAGTGCTCAGCATCCCTAGTCATCAGGGAAATGCAAATGAAAACAACACTGAGATTCCACCTCACACCAGTCAGATTGGCTAAGATCCATAACACAGGTGACAGCAGATGTTGGCGAGGATGTGAGAAAGAGGAACACTCCTCCATTGTTGGTGGGATTGCAAGCTGGTACAACCACTATGGAAAGCAGTCTGGCGATACCTCAGAAAATTGAACATGGTGTTACCTGAGGACCCAGCTATACCCTCCTGGGTATATACCCAGAAGATATTTCAACATGCAACAGGGCCACATGCTCCACTATGTTTATAGCGGCCTTATTTATAATAGCCAAAAGCTGGAAAGAACCCAGATGTCCTTCAACAGAAGAATGGATACAGAAAATGTGGTACATTTACACAATGGAGTACTACTCAGCTATTAAAAATAATGAGCTCATGAAATTCTTAGACAAATGGATGGAGCTAGAAAATATCATCCTGAGTGAGATGACCCAATCACAAAAGAACACACACGGTATGCACTCACTGATAAGCGGATATTAGCCCCAAAACACACATTACCTAAGATGCAACGCATAAACCTCATGAAACTCAAGAAGAAGGAGGAAGACCAAAGTGAGGGTGCTTTTGTCCTTTTTAGAATGAGTATCAAAAGATTCAACCAGAGCCCCCAGAATCTAAACCTCCAGCCTGAGAACAGACAGGGGCAAGCTGTCCTCTGAAAGGCTCTAACCAGCCGCTGAATCAGACAGATACAGACATCCAGAGCCAAACAGTGGATGGAGCTTGAGGACTCTTATAGAAGAATAGGTGGAAGGATTGTGGCCCTAAGGAGATAGGAACTGCACAGGAAGATCAACAGAGTAAACGAACCTGAACCCTTGGAGCTCTCAGAGACTGACTCACCAACTGTGGAGCATACCTAGTCTACACAGATCTACCTCCATGGGCTGAACCTAGGCCTCCCTGCACATATGTTGTAAATGTGCAGCTTGGTTTTCATGTAGGTCTCAAACTTCTGGAGTGGGGGCTATCCCAAAACATGCAGCCTGTATATGGAGTATGTTCTTCTAAAAAAAAAAAAAAAAAAAAAAAAAAAAACAGTTGTTCAGTTAAAAAAAAAAATTCTCAAGCACAACAAATAAACGAGTATAGAAATAATTATGCTAATTTAAAGTTCTTGATGTATGCTTTGTTCTCAGTGAGTCTGCCTTATATTTTAACATTATAACAGGTCTAAAATGGACATAAGAACATCTTTGTCTTCTGTTAAAAGTTTTAATAGCTTCCTAATGGGTTGATAATAAACTGTTGGTGTGGGCATATGTGAGTGTGTGTGTGTGTCTGTGTGTGTGTGTGTGTGTGTGTGTTCTAGCACCTGTGTATGTTTTCATTCTTCTACCCATCAGACAATACCCCAAATGCTATGCTCAAGCAGAAGCAAACTGCTAAATGATTTATGAAGACTCCTGACTTTTCATCTCTGTGGCTTTGTGACCTCTGCCCCAAACTCTTCTTTCAGCATTTAGTTGCTTTTAGTTTTTATTTGTTTAAAAGAATCAATTTCCTCACTCTTTGTACTTCTCCCCTGTCTCCTCCCACACCTGATCCTGCCCTCTTTTATTCTCTTCCCCCTACTTTCTCCAGGTACTTCCATCTTTCTATCTCCTGTGATTATTTTGTTCTCCCTTCTAAGTAGAACTAAAGTGTACACATTTTGGTCTTCCTTCTTCTTGAGCTTCATATGGTCTGTGAGTTGTACCTTGGGTATTCTGAGGTTTGGGCTAATATCCACTTATCAGTGAGTGGATACCATATGTGTTCTTTTGTGACTGGGTTACCTCACGCAGGATAATATTTTCTAGTTCCATCCATTTGCCTGTGAATTTCATGAAGTCATTGTTTTTAATAGCTAAATAGTACTCCATTGTGTAAATGTACCACATTTTCTGTATCCTACATGTCTCCTCTGTTGGGAGACATGTATGTTGTTTCCAGCTTCTGACTATTATAAATAAGGCTGCTATGAACATAGTGGGGCATATTATTTTTATATATTGGAGCATCTTTTGTGTATTTGCCCAGGAGTGGTATATCTGGGTCCTCAGGTAGAACTATTTCCAATTTTCTGAGGAACTACTAAACTGATTTTCAGAGTAGTTGTACCAACTTGCAATCCCACCAGCAAGAGAGGAGTGTTCCTTTTTCTCTACATCCTCACCAGCATCTGCTGTCACCTGAGTTCTTGATCTTAGGCATTCTGACTGGTATGAGGTAGAGTAGAAGGGAAACAGGGGGTAGCTGGTAGAAAGTCCTAGATGCCAGGGAAGCAAGAAGTTCCCAGGCTCAGCAGGGATAACATTAGCTGAAATACCCAACCAAGGGAAGATAGAATCTGTAAAGATGTATTGAGTGGATAGGCATGGCCCCCAGATGAGGGATAGAGCCAACCATCCATCTCGAAAATTTTAACTCAGAATTGTTCCTATCTAAAGGAAATGCAGGGACAAAGAGTGGAGTTGAGACTGAAGGAATGTCCATCCAGATACAGCCCCACCTAGGGATCCATCCCATATGCAGACATCAAACCCAGGCACTATTGTGGATGCCAAGAAGTGGTTGCTGACAGGAGCCTTGTATAGCTGTGTACTGAGAGGCTCTGCCAGTTCCTGAATACAGATGAGGATGTTTGCAGCCAACCATCGGACTGAGGGCTGGGACCCAAATGGAAGAGTTAGGGGAAGAACTGAAGTGGATTGCAATCCTGTAGGAAGAACACCAATATCAACTAATTAGAAACCCCCAGACCTCTCAGGGACTAAACCACCAACTAAAGAGTACACACATGGAGGAATCCATGGCTCCAGCCACATATGGAGCAGAGGATGGGCTTGTTGGACATCAGTTGGGGGGAAGGCCTTTGGTCCTTTGGAATCTCAATGCTTCAGTGTAGGGGGTTGCTAGGGCAGTAATGGGGAGTGGGGGGCACCCCCATAGAAGCAGGGGGATGGGGGATGGGATAGGGGGTTTGCAGAGGGGAATTGGGGAAAGGGGACATTTGAAATGTAAATAAACAAAATAACCAATAAAAAATCTGAAAAAAAAAAAAAGAATCAATTTAGATATCAGTTCCTCTTAGACCTTCCAAGGTGATCAGATTCCAAGCACCATGCTCTCTGTGTGCTCCTGAGTATAGTTTGTGTACTTTATTGTTGTAAATTACTAGGTTATTATATAGAGTGCCTGCGTCTTCCTCTATATGGATTTATTCAACTTAGTCCTTCTGGATCTTTAATGTTTATGTCACTTCCTGACTAGATATTTATAAGACATTACTGTGAACATTAGTTATTCTGACATATCTAACAAAACAACTTTCAAGGATGACACCATCTTAATATGATCCAAGTAACTTGCAAAGTATCATGCCTTTACTTCTTCACAATTGAATTTATGTTCTGAATTCTAACAAATATAAATGTCTTATATGTTCTTCTCTCTTACCTCTTACATAACAAAACTATTCCTATTTTTCTATCAAGGTATAGTCCAGTAATATTTTTTTTTTATTTATAATGTCATTTCTACCATGACCTAAGAAATATTTAATTGTTTATAAACTAAATTTCTTTTACAATAAAATTTTGAGAAATAAAATAGTATATGGTGTTTTACTTATTAATTGCTTGAACAATTGAATGTTCTCTAAAACTCAAATACTGAGTTTATATTAATAAAAAATGAGGACATTTTATTCTCTTAAGAGACAAATATTATCGTCTCTTAAGAGCAAAGAAAAAGGAAAGAATTAGTGAGATAACTCAGAGTAGAGATTCTTGCCACTGAGCCTCACAAGTTGAGGCTGCTGCCCTGAACATATATGGTATAGAACTGACTTTTGAAAATTAGCCTCTGTAGAGCTCTGACCCTTGTCTAGATATACACACAGACACACACATGCATGCTAATGTGATAAAATTATTTAAATTTTATTCAAAGGAAAGAAAACAATCAAAATAGACAATATCAAATAGATGGTGGTTTATGGAATAGCCAGACTGTGAGTGATCCTGTAAAGGAGACAGATGATAATCTGCAGAGGGGGGTTCTGGAAATAATGACCAGCAGGGGAAAAGCCGTGAGGAAGCAGACTGAACTGAAGGAAAAGAAGCATAGCATGGTGAGACGAGCTGGCCACAAGAAGAAAATGGGAAAAAGAGTGTCACTGAGTTCAATTCATAAGACTTTACAGCATTTGGACATTAGTTTAGACACTGACAAAACTTCCAGACATGAAATCTGATTCATGTTCTTAAAGATTCCAATTAGACAATGGCTTTTAATAGGCTAATAAGCGGGAGGCAATATAGTGGCTAGGGTACAGTAGATGTCTAACATGGAGGAATAATGGTGTATTAGAAGGTAGAGTTCCAACTTTATAGTGTGATATAGAAGGCTTTACTATATTTCCTGTCAGCACATGTAAAGATATGGAGATTACTTTTAAGGAATTGGCTTGAGAAATTTTTGAGGGACTTCTACATCCACAATCTGTTGGGAGTAAGAGATTCTAAGTTTGAATCTAACATCAGCCACTGCTTTAATTCTTTCTTATGCCAAGGATGTCTTTTAAAGGATTTCAACTGACCAAATGAGGCCCACAAACCAAATGAAAGCTAATCTGACCTACTCAAAATCTAATTTCAATATTAATGCCATGCAAAAATCTTCATAAAAACATCTGGGAAAAAATGGTCAAATTTCAATGTAGTAGAACTTAACCAGGTTGACAAATCAATCAAATTTATTACACCATTACAGAGTTTGAGAATAGGAAGAGATTTATTTTACTTTCAATCTGGACTTCATGACCAAATTTATATATATATATATATGCAGAAATTTTTATGTGCCCATAAACCTGATAATTGGATAATTGTATTTATAATTTCAAATTTCAAAGTTACTATATGCTTATGGTATTTTATTCAAAAATCTACCTCATCTAGCTCTGTTATTGTAATTATTCTGATTTGTCTATTTTATCTCCAATAGATATAAAATATCAGGATTTTATTACCTCTGTATTCAAGCATGGTTGTTAGGTAGTAAAGAAAAGAAGCCTGTGCCATGAAGTTATCATTAAAATATAAATTTCCAAGATACAATACCATTCCCCAAACAAATGAAGTTGAGTCTTAAAATCTCACCATATTGAGAGTGTTTAAAATAAGAATTTTAGAAATCAACATAGAGAAGTTGTAAAATCATGAAAACTTTCTCACTCCCCAAACGACATTTCCCAGAAAATGAATGCAAATGGGATCCATTATGTTAAGCTAAATAAGACAGACTCAATAAGATGAATGCCATATGTTTTTATCTCATAAGAAGATTCTTTACTTTAATCTGTGTATGGGCATGTGTGTGCACATGCATGTGAGTCATGTAATTTAAAAATAGTACTACAAGAGTTGGGAGAGATCTATAGGGAATAGAGAGACAGAAAGAGAACATAATGGAATACATGAGACACAGAGGCAGAAATGGGCCACGGCTAGAGGGCAGCCAGAGTGGTTAGTAGGAAGGAACATGGCAGGGGACAGGGTAAGAGTCAGTAAGAACAAATGTGCCTTGATAAAACTCATTATTTTGTTTACTAATTTTAAAGCTAATAAAATATTTTTTTAAAAAGATTGTTTTTAGTCAGCCTTGAAATATTATCCCTAAGAGTTACACTAAATGGACTGAGCAGGTTATAGCTATGTATTTAGACAGAAGATAGATATATAATCTATCTATCAATAGATAGATAGATAGATAGATAGATAGATAGATAGATAGATAGATAGATACATAGATACATAGATACATAGATAGGCAGGTAGATGGATAGATAGAATGTTTTGGACCATATTTTATTTAACCTTTCTTATACTAAAAGAAACTAATTATTTAATTGTATGGAGTTATTTAATTGTATGGAGTCATCCAGATCCTAAAATGCCATGAGAGATTCTCATTCTGCAACTATGAGATTAAATTTTTATTGCTCCTATTTAAGCTTACAAGTCCCAAAGAATGAAACTAGATGTCACTGCAGACACAATGCTCCACAGGCTGCCCTGAATCATCTTTTGGTGCTTCCAACATTATTTCTGAGTTTCTTTTCACACCCTTAACCATTAATGATTTTCTGATGCCTCTTTTAGCACACATTTTTGGGATTCCACAGTTTCTGAGTCACACAAGCTCCTTGTATATTTTATTATGTACCAAGTTTTCTAACTCAGAATGGCTAGTTATAACTGGGTCATTGCTATGGAACAGTGAAAGACATATCAAATGTCCATTTTCACTTGAAAAGCTTTGTCTCCACTCACAGTGAAATGCCCCTGACTAAAGGGACCACTCACTGCACTTTATCTGCCTGTCTTGAAGAACAGATGGTGATGTCATGATTACTAAAGATGGGTCCTCCATGGGGAGCAGGTGTGAAATCGACAAACACTGCTCTTCCTCTGGTCTTTCTTTTTTAAATTAAAAATATAATTGCATCACTCCTTTCTTCTTCCATCCTTTTTTTTAACTATTCCCTGTATGTATACTTCCCAACTTTAGCCCCTCTCAAAATCATCCTCTTCCTTCTTTAATCATAATCCTCACATGTTTATATTCCCTCTGTAGTGACATTCACAGCCTTACCCTGCTTCACCAGAAGATAATTTCCTCTAGGACTTGTCAACTTAAACAGGAGCATTAAAAATTCAATCTCACATTTGCAGCATGGGATTCTCTCATGCTGCATTAGCATCTAGTATCTCCACACAATTAAGGAACCCAATTTTGTTTAGTGTAAAGGAGGTTAAATAAAATAGTATTCACTTAATTTTAAACTAAAATGATTAAAAAAAAACATGACTGTTTTCCTCGATCGTATATGTTAACTTTCATTTAATGTGTTAGTGTATTCTTTCTTTTAATTTCATGACTTAAAGTTTGCTTTTATTTGTATCTATCTCTATCTCTGTGTGAGTGTATGCTGTGTGTGTGTGTGTGTGTGTGTGTGTGTGTGTGTGTGTGTGTGTGTGTTGATTGTGGATATCAGAAAAGGATGTTGGATCTTCTGTAACTGAAGTTACTGGTGGTTGTAAGCTGCCATGTGGCTTCTGAGTACTGAACTATGCATGATCCTTGATGGGAATGATAGAGGATCAGGAAATTGAACAGAGGTGTGTAGCAATGGGGGATGGGGAACTGGGTGATAGTCACCAGAAAGTCTCAGACGCCAGGAAAGCAAGAGGCCCTCAGGACTTACAAGAGATGATATTAGCTGAAATACCCGACAAAGGGGAGGGAGAACCTGTATAGGACTTATCCAGAGGTTAGGCTAGGCCCCTGGTTGAGGGATGGGGCCATCCACTCACCTCCAAATTTTTAACCCAGAATTGCTCTTATCTAAAGGAAATACGGGGATAAAGTGTGGAACAGAGATTGAAGAAAAGGCCATCCAGAGACAGCTCCTAGGAATCCATCCCATATACAAATACCAGACCCAAAGATTATCGCTGATGCCAGGAAATGCTTGCCGACAGGAGCCTGTTATAGCGGTCTCCTGAGAGGCTCTGCCAGAGCCTTACAAATACAGATGTGGATGCTCACAGTCAACCATTGGACTGAGCATAGGGACTCCAACAGAGGAGTTAGGAGAAACCCATGGCTACAGCTGCATATGTAGCAGAGGATGGCCTTATCTGGCATCAATGAGAGGGAGTCCCTGGGTCCTGTGAAGGCTTGGTGCCTCAGTGTAGGGGAATTCCAGGGCAGTGAGGTGGGAGTGGGTGTGTGAGTGGAGAAGCACTCTCATAGAAACAGGGGGAGGGGCGATGGGATAGGGGGTTTGTGGAGGGAAAACCAGGAAAGGGTATAACATTTGAAGTGTAAATAATAAAATATCGAATAAGAAAAAAGAACAGTAGGTATTTAACTGATGAGTCATCTCTAGCCCCTAATGATTAAAAATGGTGTTTTTAACCTTCTAAAAACACTTTACTCTTAATCTTGTAAAAATTTGTATTTAAGAGTTAATTTTGTTATTATTCTTGAAACAAACAAACAAAAACTTGTAAAAGCTTCCTCCATTGTAGCATTTAAAACCGATAATAATCTATTTAATATCCTCCAAACTGAACAAGTAACTTCAGTTTCTTATGCTATGACTTGTAGAATTTAATGAATTCCATAATATGCTCACCTTTGTTGTCTTCAGCTGAAAATGAAAAGAGTATTTGTGCACAGTATATGACTGAGCATCATATAAGTAGAACTTGGGCTTAATTCCTGTTATCTCCAATAGAAAAGCCTCTGGCCTACATTGCTTCATGGAAAAATGAAGGGGCATGAAAAAGACTTTATGCCTGTCTTTGTTGATACTGCAGTCAAACAAAGACCTCAGTATTCAGAATGCCACAGAGCTACATGCTCTGGAAGCAGATGGAGAAGGATCAGGAACACCTCAGGTCCCATCGTGAGACTGTCTTAAAATGAATCTCACATGTGTGATTCCAAGATTTTATGTAGGTACATAATTGTGTGTGAGTGTGTGTGTGTGTGTGTGTGTGTGTGTGTGTGATTATGACCTGAAAGTGAAACCAAAACTGTCAAGGATGACGAAAGAGACACAGAAGCTCCATAAGAGAGAGAACAGAGGTTGTGGAAAAGTGAGAAGGAATGTCTTCAACAGATTGATTGATAAACAGACAGACAGGTAGATAGACATGTGTATATATGTATAGGTAAATATATACATGTATATATTATGTATATTTGAAAGCTTAAAATAAATAAAAACAAAAATGACAAGAAAGGATGACTCCTTATTTTACTTAATGTATTTTCTAGGATCTGAAAATGTTTCCTTGATCTCACTGTTAGCCAATGAGCTAGAATTACACTTAAGGATTTTTGCTTTGCTTGAAACTATGTCTCCTCCAGTTCAGGCTGATCTCCCTCCAATTTACTATGTAAGGCTGACCTGGAATTTCTGATCCTCTTGCCTTTTTTCCCCCTGCACATTCATTTTTTTGTTAACTTGACCCAGTCTGGAATCATCTTGGAAGAAGAATCTTCAATTAAGAAAATGATTCTATCAGATTTGTCTGTGGCAATGTTTGTAGGGCTTTATGGTTTTTTTTTTTTTTTTTTTGATTAATGATTGATATTGAAAATGCCCTGAGGGCAGTCCCAACCCTGAGCATGTGGTCCTGGGTTTTATTAAAAAAGCAAGCTGAGCTAGCTGTGACAAGCAAGCCAGAGAACAGCATTTCTCCATGGCCTCTTTTTCAGTTCTTGCCTTCAAGTTCCTGCACTGGGCTCCTATCTTGATCCCCTTCGATGATGAACTGTGATTTGGATGTGTGCACCAAATAAACCCTTTCTTTTTCAATGTTTCTATGTCAGAATGCTTCTTTACAGCAATAAAAACCAAACTAGGACATTTTCCAAGTGCTGACATTATAGATGATCTTTACCACATCCATGTGTTTAGGGTTATAAAAAGAAAAGACTGACTCTCTTGCATACCCTGACATGAACAGATTACAATGTACACATGTGTCAACATATCTTATGCACTGAATATTTCATGTGTTCATTTAAATAATTCTGTATTTTTGTGTCAACTTAGAAAATATTTTTCTAATTGTTCTTGAAACGTTTTTGACTGAGATTTCTGTAAACTACCTGTACAATCACAAATTAATAGTGAAAGACAAATTGTAAGATAGCTAAGAAATAGTACAGATTCATCCAAAGTACACATTATGATAAAACTATCCAGATTTATATAGTATACTTTTCTGTTACCTAAGAAAAGCACTCAACATCTATACTCCATCAATAATGAGAATATATAATAGACATATCTTTAATAATGTAAAATATAAAATTTAGATTTTGAAAACAAACTATGAATTTTCTATTCTATTCTATATATTTGTATTTCTTCTTCTGAGGTCTAAAAGCAGCAGGGCACTCCATACAATCGCTTTATTTTAAAGAAAAACAAAAAAATAAATCTATGTTTATTTCATAACATATAGACCAAGCTAAAGCTGCATGCTGCTTGCTTGCTTCTTCTATTGAATGACCAGAATTGTTCCAGGCAGCAAACACACTAAATCAAAGTTAAAATAATTTAATTTCTATAATTTTAATTACCAGGCTTTGTTGTGCAAGATATCAAATTAAGAACTAAAACCAATGGAGTGGTGTAGTCCTTTCTATTAACGCATTGGAACACAGACTCTTTATTCACATTGATTTACAATAATGAAATCAAGAAATTCAGTTTTCAATAATCGTAATACTACTATTGACTTAGGGGAACTAATCTCTTAAAATTACTTACCAATAACATTAAGCAAAAATTGTATTATTTAAGTAACTGAAGGATACTCATTATTTAACTGACATAAAGTAAATGAAACTATCGGATAGTCAAATTTAATTGACATAAAGTAAATATGTATAATATATAAATAATTCAGATGACAGGGGATCCAGGAATTGCACCCCTTACTGAGATGGTATTACCACTATATGAATGATATAGGGCAGAGAATTGATTTTCTTCAGGGACATGGTCCCTAGTAACTTGCCCTAGTTCCAGGGTTTGGCCTTCATAGACTAGCACCACTAAATGGACTCAGTGGGCTTAAAACTAAAAGTACATGAAATTTGGAGGGAGATATGGAAAGGGGGTACTAGGAGAAATTTCTAAAAAGAAGTGGGTAATAGACGTGATAAAAATGTTGTATTACGCTTATGAAATTCTCAAGCAATAGTACATATATTTCAAATTAAGAAGGATAAGACTCAAATACAAAATTACAATTTGTTAAAATTGTATATATTAGATTAAAATTGACAGTAACAATAGCTACAATGTACTGACCAGTTTGCTATGCAAATGTAGTGTTATGATTTATATTGTTGGAAGGTAGAAGGAGTGGAGAAGAAGAAAACTAAAAGCCATTTTAAAAACTAAAGACAGGTAATAATATATGACAAGATAGCTCATTGTGAGTTTGTACTTTGTAGTGCATATTAACAGTATTCCTTAATACCTGTGTAATATGCTCATAGCAATTACATCATTGCTAGTTTGGAAATACCTGGTTGATAAACAGCATATACTCTCCAATTTTCCTCTTTTGGTTTGTTTGTTTATTTATTTTTTCTTTCATTTGATATGTATCTTGGGTCCTTTCTCTGTTACTGAGAAGCAATCCAGATGGGAATAAATCAAGTCTGTTAAACAAATCATCATGAGAGTATGTCTAACCTTAGGAGGAGCACAAATCCCAGGTAAAACCTCATGATTCAAGAGATGAAATCGTCTCTCAGCCAGGGATACAGCATGGTCATACACAAGCAGTCTGAGAAATCAGCCATCTGGGTCCCCCGGCAAAACAGGTGTGTTGATTAAGAGGGCAGACCATGTCTGATATTATGGGATGTCATAAAACAAGAACTTCTAAGCAACCTGCCATGCAAAAGAACAAATATTAGGATGAAAACATCTGTGGAGAATACACAATGGCCAAACCACAATACAAAATAAGAACACTATAATGACACCAATGCCCTTAATTCATCTAATTATATGAATATAATGTACAAATGATTTTCCCCTTCCTTGACTCACTTTCCTTTCCTCTAAAGCCAACTGTCTTCAACTAACCCATATGTGTATAATTGAGACACTTAACTGATCTAAAAGGCATCTTTTAAAAGATATCATTTAATTAATTACTAAGCGACCTCTAGAAGCAAAATTCAATCTAATTGAATCACATATAACTTAGAATTAATAGTGAAGAGAAGCCAAGTCAAAAAGGGAAAACATATATTAAAAACCACACTGGGTAAGATAATAATTAGGCCTAGATCTAAAAAAGAATAGTTGGAAAAAACATTGTGTTAGAAAAGTTGCAGAGAATTAAATGTTTCTTTTTTCTTGAAAGTCATTCTTTTTGAATAATGCAAAAGAATCTGTTGTCTTATTTCAGTGTGTAAAGAAGAAAAGTCCTCACCACACCACACTGGCTACTATCTGGAGCAGTGATGAGAAAGAGGTAAGAGAATAAATGAAATGAGTGATGAGAAAACTGCACCTTTGGCCTAAGTATGAGAGAGGATGAGCTATTGACAGGCACCTGTGAAGAGGAGGAGGAAACAATGGCTTAAAGCTACAGACCATTTACAGTCACATCAGCATCACTTTGTGTTGATGAGATTGCTTCAACACTGCTTGACATCCCATAGATAATAATGATAAAAGCAAATATATGCATATTTAATGTTTGGTAAGGAGTTGAAATAAAATAAAAACATATGTAAGGTAATAGCAATAGTGAAAAAATGAATTTTCAAAAATCATGTTTAATAAATGTTAGGAATTTCCCCTCACAAATGTTGCCATTACAGAAATATATTTGAGGGGATGGACCTTGATTCATCCTTTTTCAAACACATACACAAAAAAAATATTTTGCAGGTAATCATAGACTTAAATAGAAGGGCTAAAGTTATAAGGCTGAAAATGAGGAGAATGTTTTTGCAACTGACCCTTTTTATATTCAAGTATGGAATAAGGGGTCTTGATTTTAAGAAAGCCAACTAGTCCTGGGAATTATGAATAGTTAGTCATAATGAAATTAATCTCCAAATTCAAATTAAACTCCATGAGATCTATGTTTGTATGGATTGAAAATGGATAACGCTAGTGGACCAGAAACAGAGGTTGTATTTAACTATAAACCAGAAATATTCCTGAAGCTGTCGATATGGTAGAAATTCAACACAGGCAAAAGAAAGTATTGTGGGCAATAAGTGGGCATCTTCAAGCAGTAAAACCTGCGACATGAAGACCAGGGCCTGGAGTAGGTGAAGAAGTTGTGGTTGGATGTGAGGAAGGAAGCACAGAGCTTCAAGAGAGTCAAGGATGACAGCCAATTCTCTAGCATCCGTGCAAAGTATCATCACTTGCCGACTTGCTTTTAGCTAGTGTCCTGCCATTTTCTTGTCTATTTTCTTATCTCAAAGAACTAGACATCCTATCAAATTTATTACCTGGACCCTCTCCTCTATGACAATTTATTTTTTTACTAATGTGGAGTTCTAGAAGGAAAGAGCAGTTGGAGGAAGAGTAGAGTCTCCTGTCTCACTACTTGTAAGGTATTTCTATCAGCAAGGTGGTGACCTGTGTGTGTGGCCAGAGACTTCAATTGCCTTTGTGGTTTCTGTAGACTATCACTGGAAAAGGGCAGCACAGAACCAAATTGGCAGCAGCTGAATTCTACATGGGCTCTTATTTCATCACCCTTTCCTTTTGACTCCATCATGATTAAGAGTTTCCAGGGACTGGAGAAACAGCTTAGTGGTAAAGAACACTTCCAGGAACTTAAGTTTTATTAGTAGTACCCATTCAGCAGTCACCCAACTGCTTATGACTTCAGTTTCATGGAATATAACACCCTCTTCTGATCTCCTTGCATATACTTAATCACACACACACACACACACACGCACACGCACACGCACACGCACACGCACACAGAGAGAGAGAAAGAGAGAGAATATACATGCACAAAAATAAATTCTAAAAATTAATTTAAAAACAAATTGCCAACAGTCTTTAGTGTCAATTTCCTTTTAAGAATTCTATCCTTGTTTGACATATTTCAGATGATTGCCGTCTTTCTGGATGGGTGGTGATTGATACAAGGAGAATCTTACTCAAAAGAGTTACTCCCGACCCCTGCTAGAGTAACACCATCATTGTGACAGAGGCTAAGCAGGGCAACCTCGATGCCACAGACCGATCCTCTACTTCCTTTTTTGCTTTCTAACTGAGGTAAGATGAGAGGCTGTAGTTGCAGATGGAGTCATTGTTAATGATCCTCACTGTCAAGTTTCATCACATAAAATTATGCTAATGGGGAGATAAGAGAGGGCAATATGGGGAGAGAACATGACTAAGGTGTATTATGTATGTATATGTGTGAAATGCTAAGATAATACTCATCATTTATAAAATAGAAATCTAAAAACAGCAGATAAAATGGAGAAAACATATGATTTCTGTGCTTTTCTCATTCTCGAACAAGGTCCATGTCATCAATGGAACACTGACATCTCAATTTTGTTTATGGTCATCGGCATGGTAACTGTCTCCAAGGAGACAACAAACCTAAACCACCATCTGGTGTCTCTGAAGAAAGAAGTCTGTCAGCAAGGACACTGGCATTTGATCTCAGAATAGAATTTTCTCTAACCCTTCACTGCTTCTCACACCACCTTCTCCATGATACAACCTTCAATAAGAGTGCTAGCAGCTGATTGTTTAAAATTTCTTTAAAAATACACCTTTTAGAAGTACTGTAAGATAACCAGAGGAAGGAAAACACACACAGTTTCAGCTCTTTATTTTTAATGTCTCAGAAAACACCATTGTTAAACATTCCTTTGATTCTGAAAGTCTCATTAGTACTCATTACATCTCCTGATTTAAGGTGAAAAGGTTTGCAATTCTAATAAGGAACAAGAATGGGAAAACCATGCTTTACAAGGACTAGCAGCAGATTGAAAAAATAATTATGTGAACATTTAATAACTTGGAACTCAATTGCTAAGAAAAGAATGATCAAATTTAGTTAATTTTCTTTTAATAAAGCAGTCATTTTTTGGATTAGATTAATTACTGATCAAGAGAAATATTTCAATTTTCATTATCCTGAGCTTAAGGCAGAGCTTATCCTCTATTGTTATAGGTTTGGAAAAATAAAAGGTTTCTCTTTGGCCCATGGGTATCTCATTTGCAGAGAGAACTATATTCCAGCCAGTTCTGAGGGTGTCTTTGTGGATGCACAGAAAATTAACTAGTAGTATGGAAACAAATACAGCATTTAAAAAAAAAAAGCTCAAGATGATTAATGATCAAGGAAAACCATAGAGCAAGCACACTTTCCTTACATTAACAACAATTAAATGTTCCAAACACTTCGCTGTTGAGTGAAATTTAGCTTGGACTAAATAATACTATTTATACTATATCCATGTAAATATATACTGATTTTATATATGTACAGAATATATTAAGCATATAAAACATATTTATTATATATAGTACAATAGTACTATAATAGAATTATAACTCATTTTTACTAGTTCTCTTAATTTTGATATTCTCAGTCACCTAGATTGGATGAGGATTTGGGGATAATTAACATGATCATATACTTAATTAGCTGTGATTTATATATAAACCTAAACTAGCTTAGGACTAAAATAGGACTTCATCTAAAAGCAAAAGTTTTAATACATTTGTCAAAACAGCAGTCAAAATATGCTCTATACATTCATTCTGTCACCCACCCATCAAAAGATAAAAAGTGAAAGCTTTGTATATGTTTTGTGTAAAAGTGATGCTATTCCTATTAGTGCCTAAGGAATGATAATACGGTTGTTATGAAATCAGGGTGCATTAACAAGAAAGTGCCTTTCTCTTCAGTCACTAGTTACTTTTTGTCTCTTTTTTTTAAAATTAATTCTCAAAATCAAAAACGTTTTCCATCTTCAGCTGAAGATTATTTTTTTTCTTAATTTTTCTTCAAACTAATGTAGCAATGCGCCATATAAACAATATCTGCTATTTGAATCACAGCCATGAAGACGCAATTATAACATAAAATGTGAAATCCCAGCGTACTTTACATGGTCTTACTTTGGCCTTTCATTGCATGAGATTCAGAGATATTGATTACCCAATGAGCAAACCTGGTACCACTGATCTACTATTAACTGGCAATGCCTTTACATCCCAATGATGATTTAGGAAGCGAGAGCTGTCAGTGATTAAATGATGCTATTTTAAAATTCAATACCTCTGCACACTTTTAAAGTTTATCAGCTGTGTCCTCAATAAATTTAAAGCTCAAAAAAGATTCCCAAATTATAGAGTATATAATATATATCTCTGTGTATATATGTGTATGTGTACATGTATGCATACATGTATATAAATGTATGTGTAGTTATGCATGTACGAGTGTGTATGTGCATATGAAATCCAGATATTTTCCTCACTCATTGTATTATTCTTTCATGCAGAGTCTTTTAATGAACTTCAGCTCACTATACTGGCCAGACGAGCTTGTTAGAGACCTTTAACTACCTGATAATTTCCATCTCTGTAGGATCATTCTACACGCAGATTTATATATGAGTTCTGAACATCTGAAGTCATGTCCTCATGTTTCATGGCAAGAACTTACCTACTTACAAAATCCTCTAGGAATATATATATATATATATATATATATATATATATATATATACTTGTAATGGTAAATAAAGTAAGGCATAGTTTAACCAGCTTAATCATAGTTCTTCCATCTCTAAGATAATATACTTGTGTTTAATTTCATATTCACCTACTTAATTACAGTCCTCGACCCAACATTCGGTCTGAATTTACTTGGAGAAATTTGTTTAGAAGAGAATATATTACCAAAAGTAATAATGTCATGGCCCCCTAAGGCAATAGCCAACTTATATGTAGCTAACTCAGCAATCATACAATAATATTTTGTTCATACTTTTCCAAATTAATTGTTTAAATCCATGATCCGCAAATGTAATTCAAATAAAGTTTAATGTCTTATGTGTCTAGTCCCCTTTAAGTACACCAACATAGCTAAACTACACCCTGTCCCTTAAGCTCTGTTTTCTGGCCCACAACTCTGTCTTGTATTCATGGACTGCCAGAACCAAGAATAATTAGGTAGGACTTCACACCAAGCCCTTGCCTGTCAAATCCCCTTAAAACATGCCCCAAAATGATAAAGTGCACACTGTCCCCTGTCCTCAATTTTCAAAGAACCCCAGAGGCACCCCAGAGGCAAGATTATCACCCAAACCCAGAGGCTATGCGAGCCACCACAAACACAAAAGGAGACACCTTATTGGACTTGAAGATCCACTAGTCACCAGAACACCAGGTCACTCAGGACAAAAGATAGAGAAGAAACAAAAGCCAAAAGGAAAAACACCCCAAAAAACCATTCATCCAACAAAGATTAACTCAGAAATCAGGATCTAAACCTATAATAACTGCAAAACTTAGATGTCTATAGGCCAGTGTTAAATCGCAATCAACAAGAGCCAGGGTAATATGGTGGCAATAGAGCCCAGCTCTCCCACTACAGCAAGCACTGGATACCCTAACATGGCTGAAGCACAAGAAAATGTCCTTAAACCCAAAAAAAGATGATAGAAGCCTTTAAATAGGATATGAGTAAATCCCTTAAAGAAATACAGTAAAATATAATCAAACAGGTGAAGGAAATGAATAGAACTACTCAAGACCTAAAAATGGAGATAGAGGCAATTAAATTAAACACACACACACACACACACACACACACACACACACAAACTGAGGGAATCCTGAAAATGGAAAACCTAGGGGAAAGAACAAGAACTATAGATGCAAGCCTCACCATCAGAATGCAAGTGATAGAAGACAGAATCTCAGGAGCAGAAAATACAGTGGAGGAAATTGAGGCATCAGTCAAAGAAAATGTTAAATATAAAAAGTTTCTGACACAAAACATCCAGGAAATCTGGGAAAATATGAGAAAACCAAATGTAGGAATAATAGAAATAGAAGAAGGAGAAGATTTCCCAGCTCCAAGATCCAGAAATTATTTTCAACAAAATCATAGAAGAAAATTTCCCTAACCTAAAGAAAGAGGTGCCTATAAATGTACAAGAAGTTTACAGAATGCCAAATATGTTGGGCCAAAAAAGAAAATCCTCCCACCACATGTAATTAAAGCACTAAATATACAAACCAAAGGAAAAAAATTAAAAGATGCAAGGGAAAAAATTCCAAGTAACATATAAAGGCAGAGTTTTATATATGTTAATATGTTAATTAGAATTACACTAGACTTCTCAACAGAGGTACTAAAAACCAGAAGGGCCTGAGCAGATGTCTTCTAGTCTTTAGGAGAGTAGAGATGCCAGCCTAGACTTCTATATCCAGCGAAACTTTCAATTACCATAGATATGAGAGGTAGCTAAACCTTGACACTATTAATTATATTCTGCTATACTTGCAGACAGGAGCCTAGCATAACTGTCTGTCATCACAGAGTCTTTACCCAGCAACTGATGGAAACATATGCAGAGATCCATAGTCAAATATTAAGTGGAAATTGGGGAATCCTGTGGAAAAGTGGAAGGAAAGATTGAAGAAGCCAGAGGGTTGAAGGGTACCAGAAGAAAATCTACAGTATCAACTAATCTGGGACCATGGAGGCTCATAGAGTCTATCTGCTAACCAAAGACCATGCATGGATGGACCTAGGCTCTCTGCACATATACAGCAACACCTGGGTCTTCATGTGGAACGCCTAAAGTGAGAATAGGGGCTATCTCTGACTGCATTGCCTGCCTTTGGATCTCTTCCCCTAAGGAGGCTGCCTTGTCTAGCCCCTATAAAAGTACATGTGCTTGGTCTTATTGCATCTTGATATCTCAAAGCTGGTTGATATCCATGGAATAACTCACCATTTTTGAGGAGAAGGCGAAGAAGGGCAGATAGGGGTGAGAGGTCAGAGAGAGGGACTGGGGAAAGAAGAGGGAAGGAAAGCTGCAATCAGGATGTAAAGTTAAATAAATAATTAATAAAACAACAAAAAATCTTCTCTGTCCCTAATTTACTACTTAGCTGAAAAAAATTAATAAAATTCATAATTAATAAATTATTAATATACAATTTATTCATTTGAAATTATATTTTTAACTGTAATGAGCTTGTATTTTCTTAAAGGCTCTGAAAACTTTTGAATAGTATACTTTAACTAAAATAAAATGCAAATTTATTCAACAAAAATAAAATATCAATGAACACTGAAAGAAAGCATCTGATGGACATTTTAGGCCTTAAAGCATATTCTCACTTTTGTTCATTAGAGTAAAAAAAAAAATATAGAAAAAACCTTCAAATTTTATTTTTAATCTTTAAAATAAAAATTCCAGGGCTCAAAGATGGCTATAACATTAAGTGGATATGCAATTCTTTGAGAGGACCTGAGTTCAATGCTCAACAATGAATTCAGGTGGTACACAACCAATTGTAACTTCAGTAACAGGGAATCAAATGCCCCTAGACTACATGGGCACCTACATTTATTTGCACACATCCAAACATATGCACATGTATACACACACACACACACACACAGAGAGAGAGAGAGAGAGAGAGAGAGAGAGAGAGAGAGAGAGAGAGAGAGAAATAAAATAAATCTTAATACAATAAACTATGCATTCCATAATTTAAGATATACTAGTGTATGTCACTAGACCTTTGTACTAGGATTTTGGGAGTTTTGTCACTATATTTTTTTGTGAACTGTTGACAGTAAGGACCCCTCACCCATAGCAAGAGCTCTGTAACAACACATGAAAATAAGGTGGTGGTTTACACGGTTAAATTTACAAGACTAGAGAGATTGCTCAGTGGTTAGAGTACTGCCTAATCCTCTAGAGGACCCAGTGTTGATTCTCAGCACCTACATATTGGCTCGCAACTATCTGTGCCTTCAGTTTCAGGAAATCTGATGTACTCTTCTAGCTTCTATGAACATCGAATGTATATGCTGCACAGACATACATGCAGTCAATGTACCTATACACATATTTTTCTAAATAAAAACAATTGTCTCTTTACTTGCATGAAAATCTAAGGATAGTACCAATGTGGTGATACAGTAGAAAAAAGCAGTGTAGACAACCAGATGACTCAGTCTAAATGTCATTGTTCCTTCCTAGACATCCTAGACTCCAGGAGAACATGTTTAATATTCTGATTTGGCTGTTATAACTTTTTAGAATGAATACCTAGGGAGGTCTAGGTTAAGCCAGAAAATAAAAAGATTAGAGCTGATTGATAACAGGAAGGGATGTGATAAGTATCTTTCACAAACTTTTATATCAGACTGTTATCTAAAAAAACTAGAAGAGCTGGAACTTTATGTGGGTACATTTTGAGTTAATGCAACACACTAAATAAGTTTGGCTTATTATTACATTATATCTGGGGGATAAATAAGGAGTGTTTACTGTCATCGTGTCTTATAAATGTATGTTTGAATATCATCCATCAACACCTTTACTTTCTTTTAAAACAGTTGGTAATTTTAGCACTTTAGATTGTAAGCCAATATGCATCATTTTATCTACTTCTGTCTTCCTGTTCATTTTGTTCTGCTTTTATGCTTTACTTGTATAAGACTAATTTACAACAAATAACTCAAAATAATATCACCATGGAAACCAGCAAGATGGTTCAGAGGTTAAGAGCACTTCATCTTCTTTAAGAGGAACTAGGTTCAGTTACCAACACCCATATAAAGAAGTTCACAAACAGTTGTAATTCAGAGAATCCTTTCTCCTGTGAGTTACTCAGTCACATGCACATGGGCACATATACATATGCATAAATAAAAATAATTGTTTAAAACATCACTAGATAAGATGAGCTCTTGCATGTGAAATATGCAAAATGTTTCATGTATGCCAGGTAGGAAAGCATAAGATTAAAATGAAACTAACACTATAAAGGGATAAAGAGCCTCCAGGGTAGACCTGAAGGTCTGCCTATAAGATATACCCTGCTCAGACTTTGGTCGGCTTGTAGAGTTCTCCACAGGCAATATTACAGTCTTCAAAATAGTAAAAATGGAAAGAGGGGAAAATAATAAGAGAGGAGGGAAAATAATGGACAGAGAATTCATGAGCAAATGTCTAAGACAATAAATCAACAAGATTAGAGTCTAGATTTTGTTGCTCATTTTACACATGAGAAATACTAATGGTTATTGTTCCAATGTGTTAGGACAGTATTTGAACTGTGTACTAGTCAACACATGAAAAATAAATAAGACATAAATGAAGACCTCATAAGGAGTGGTGCTGAATTGAACCAATCATGAAGTTTTGGAACACAAAATAATGAGAGCAAGTGTTTATTAAAATCTATACTGGTTTTATTCTGAATTAGGCAATGTAGTAAAGAAAGAAGCTAAAATATCATATATATATATATATATATATATATATATATATATTATATAACATGTATATGGAGAGAGAGATAGAAGTGATGGATGATGGATGGTATATAGACAGAGGATAGAATGACGGATTCATATTATACAGACAGACCAATAGACAGAAAGACAGAATGACAAACAGAGATGAATAGATAGGTAGATAGGTAGGTAGGTGAGTAGGTAGGTAGATAGATAATAGATAGTCAGATAGATGATAGGAAAATAGATAGGTAGTTAGACAGACATATGTTAGAAAGATAGATAGAGATGATAGATAGATAAATAGATAGATAGATAGATAGATAGATAGATAGATAGATAGATAGATAATATAAAGATGATGATAGATGATAAAAGTGGCTGTTATTGACAAAACTTGAGGAATTACACATTCAAAGTTCACCAGAGAGTCAAATAATTAAATGACAAGTATAAAGACATAAATGCAGTGACAGAGACCGTGAAAATACTGAACAAATTTCATTTTATTTGTTCCAGGACCTTCGTGTCAGTCAGACAAAATAATGAAATAAGAAAGTCAGCATTTAATATATATGTGGACAGACATGCTATCATCTCAAGCCTACATACACAAGTACTTTTGAACTATAATGATCCTCCTGCAGGTTTGATGCCACCACTCTAGTTCAAATTGCTTACCAATTAAAATTCGGCTAACCCTTTGTAAAGGGGACATTTAGAAGCATATATCATAAACATAATATCTTTGTCTCAAATTCATTCTATGGGAGTCTATTGGACTCCCAATGTTTTTTAAGAGACAATTTTTATAAAATTGAAAAGTATGTATCTATCTAAATAACTTCCAAATATCTATTCTTTTTCTCTATAATATTCAAATTGCCTAAAAGCCGTGCAAAGCTGACATCTTTGTGATGAGTTCCTGATCTATGGGGGAAGGGTTTGTTGTTATTTTTATTTTTGTTTAATGTCTGGGTAGTTTGGACTCCTTTTGTTTGTTGTATTCTCTTTTTAACATTATGACTAAAATTAAAATTTGGTAAACACAACAAACATAAAATTGTGTTCTTTGACTTGGCTTAATTATCTTTTACATGTAACCCCATAGCACTGCACATGTATCTGGTTACATAGAATGTCTTTTCTAAGGTAAAAGTGTTCCTTGTGTCTCATAGGAATTACTTGCACACATATGTCCTACTAATTACATACTAGAATGGCTTAAATATCTGACAAAAAACAAACATAGGTGAGAATGTGAAGGAACCAAAATGCTCCTACAATAGGAAATGAAATGGTACAACCACAATAAAACCAGAATTTGGCAGTGCATTACACAATAAATATACATCTAAGCCTTCACCAAATTGGGCATAAGCAGCACTGGAATTTCTTACCACTGGTTTCATAAATGAGATGTAAGTATGAATACTCTCTTCTAGCTTCAAAGTTTCCTAATCCCTACTGGACTACAGAGTCAATTCCATGCTGCAAAGATGTAATTGATGGCAATATTAATACATGACAATGATAAATGGCAACAGAGGGAGAATTATACACTGCCAATGACTACACAGTCAAGAGTACATATTGGATTTTGTACAATCAACTCACCTCCACCATGTCATGATCTTGAGTTCTATCACTGTCCACTTAACTATAGGACCCTTTGCCAAGAGTTTAAGAAGGCACTTCCTTATGTTAGAGTAGAAAGGTATAAACTTAGTATAGCTGTCACATCATATCTCATATGTCACATGTCACATATCATTGTTATGTGTAATGGAAACACATGACAGAAAGAGTAATGTAATATAGTGACTGAAGCTGAGGATTCCCGGATGTAAATTACATACTAGAATGGCTTATATATCTTTTCACTGCCTTGTAGAAATGTAACCTTCTTTAAGTCAACTAATCTTTCTGTAGAAAGGTGTTTTTATTTGCATCAAAGAAATATTAAGAGCACTTATGGACAGGTTTGGTGATTAAATTACAAAGTGGAAAATATTACTTGTGGTATTTTAAAAACTTATTTTGTACACATGTGTATGTATATGCACATATATAGTGTGCCCACAAAACCCAAAGAAGGTGTCATGGCCTCTGGACATGGAATTACAAGAGGTCATGAGAAACTCAGTGTTGGTTCTGAGAGGCAAACTTAAGTGTCCTGAAAGAGCAGCAAGTATTGTTAACCACGTAGCCATCTCTGAAGCCCCATCATATATGTTCTTTACATATATTAACCTCAAGTCATAAGGCCATCGAGTTTATGAACCCAAAATCTTAACAACTCATGCAATCTAGATCTCATCATGATTACACTGTAATTTAATGGCTCAGACTCTCCCATCTGTGATGAACTGCTAAACCGCTTAATTGTTGCTGCTTTCCATTCATTTGTTCCTATTAACTTAAAAAGAATGTAAATCTATTAGAGGATACCTGTAGATTGAAGGAAGCATACTAGTTACTCTAATTGGACTAAATGGAACGCTGTAATAAACAGCTTCATTCTTGACTAATTATGGTTAGCAGTCTTTACTTTTCAAAGTTCATTTAGCAATTAATGTGCATATGAAATGACATGGTGTACTACAGAGAATACTACAAAATCAAAGATTGAATTATAGTCAAAGCTATTGGGTTTGGGACAAAGGAAATATTCTTTCTCATAATATACCATTAAGGGAACTCAGTACATATTTTACATTTACATTTTTAAGAATTAAAATAAAAACATTGGAGATAATTCATGACATATTACAATATTTAGTTGCTCAGAAACATTTTTATTTTCTAGTCTCTTTGCTGAGGATTTCTTGAGAAACTTTAGCTCTTGTGAACATGTGGATAAAAATTTGTTGGTTTTCTTGTCAAGGAAAAACAATTTTTGTCTGGTACTAAATGACAATTTTAACAATGGGATAAGATAAGAGAGAATAAAACATGGGGGAATACAGCATCATAATCCCATAGTTAATTGAATAACGAAAATATGGTTCCTATGTCAGGAAAATAAAAATCAGGAAAGAAAATACCTAACATTTGAGAGCATTTCTTAAGGTGAAGACATCTTGTGCACTGGGCAATTTTGAGGTAAAAAGGATGATGAAGAATTCACTTTGTACTGAAGAAGAGGGCCAAATATACTGCTGAAAAGTAGCATAATAACCAGATTATTCTACTGCAACACAATTTCTCATATGAATGATGGGGCATAACAAATGTACTCAACTTCTGAAATCTTAAGATTTTCTTCACATGAGGTAATTTCCATTGAGAAAGGTTGGATCACCTTGCAAAAGTTATACCTCCTAAGAGTTTTTCCTTGACAGCTTCCAACATGAATTATGGAGTGGCACACCCTCTAACAAACCACAGTAACAGCCCTTACAAACAATAGTGTTGATAATTCTCCCTTTAAGATGTGAGGCTGATTACCTTCCCCATGAATGGGAATAGGTATGTTTCACTTTGGTGAAGACGTGGATAAGGTAGAGATGCTGGCTAGAGTGTCAGCATCTAGGTTACACTGTGTACTTCTGTGTCTTCACAGCTTGCTTGCATTATTGGGCTCTGGATTACTCCTTCTGGGGAAAGTTAATGTGAAAGCATGAGCGGCATCACAACATGGCAGAGACAGAAGCTAAAGGCCAATAGCCAAAGATACACTGATAGTTCTGAAAAGGGAAACCCAGCCTCATTTGATCTCATAAATATACTCCATACTGGAGGGCATTTGCATTAAGTATCTTTAGCAGGAACTACCATCAAAGGTACTCATTAGTTCCTTTAATTACTAAATTGTTATTAAGCAATAAATAATTCATGCCACTATTGTTATTCTTGGTGAAATGTTTAAATGCAATCTGTTTTTATGTCTCATGTAATGAATTGTGAGAACAAGAGTGAATTATTTATTAAATTACCTACACTATTAAGATTCCATGATTTTTAGAACATTACAGTACTCTTATTCCCCAATGCATTCCTTCTTAGAAATTTTTTAACAACACACATATAAAAATAGGTATGTAATTTCAGGCAGGAATCTAAATCTTAGGCTAGAACAGGAAGTAGGCTTCACACATGAAAATGACTTTGGACTATGACAGGGAAGTTGGCTCAGATATTCTGGTCATCCTAGTAAGCTTTTAGAAACAGTGATCACAGGAGTGTTCACAGAATATTGTTTATTGCCTTGCTTGTTTATTGACTATTTGTGTTTATCATCTTGCTTGTTCCTTGACTATTTGCATATATTGTATTGCTAGTTCCTCAAACTAGAACTGACCTTAATAGTTGCATGAAATTAAAATGGTATAAAAGCAAAAAGGAGAGGGGGATGGGCTAGGGTTTCTAGAGAGGGGAAACAGGGAAAGGGGATGACATCTGAAATGTAAATAAATAAAATATCCAATAAAAAATATGTATGTTGTTAAGCTCTGGTCTCTACTTGTATTTTGGTAGTGAATACACACACACACACACACACACACACAAAACAGCATACACATACAAAAATCTCACCTTTTTATTTTAGCCAGTCTGTGGTGGGTGAGAGGGACACACCAAATTGTTTTACACACACATTTCTAACAGAAAAAACATAACTACATGGTAAATGGCTGTAGACATTTCAGTATAAAACAGACTAACAAGAACTGAGAAAGTTAATTTGCATTAAGATGCACGTTCTCAACCCAAATCATACAGTCATTAAACTCTCCAAAAAATGTGTTCCTTCAATGCAGTTTTCTCTGAAACTCTAATATTATAGGTCAGAGTCAATGACAAATGATAGTAATGTATTTTGACAGGAAAGTATGTTCTTAAGTCTATTACCAACTTTATTTTCAGGACCTTATGACTGATTATTGACAACCTACATGCTTAACCCTTGTCATATCATCAATAAATGTCACAAATCAATTTCAATAAAAATAATATGAAATGCTTATTGGAATGACTGACCAGTGGAAACTTTTTAAATTAAACTATAATATTGTTGCATTTGTACAATGTCTTAAGCAAAAAATGGAGACTCACATTGTGAGTTTGATTAGCTCACAAAGAACAAAGTCAGCACTAATTTAAGGAAAATCTAATTTTAATCAAGATATATCATTTTGATTCATCACCTTTTAGTCCCAATCACAGTCTTCACTCAAATGCTGAACAGAAATGATTGCTAATTTTGAAGGTTAACATAAGAAGTTATTCTACATTTATGATAATTACTATAAATACACACTTTGTCATAAAGATTAAATATTGTTCGTAATACTCCAGTTGATATCTCTGTGATCATAAGGTCATATAATACTCATAGTGACAATAAAATTGATGAAGTACAATGAAAATGAGTAGTACTTAACAGATCAGACGCAGAAATATTAAAACCATGAATGAGAATCTATAGTCAGCAGTAGAAATACTTTTTCATACCATGAAAGTGAGAAGTACTATTTGTGATCCACAAACTCATCTTGGTTTTTATATATAGCCACAAATTGATATAAATATTCTAATGGTGATGTGCTCACCATTTGGTTATTCCACTGAGCCAAGTAAACTATGCTTAATATTTGTAATTAAAACCTATATTGAGTGGCATCATATCATAAGTATAATATGTTTCACAGAATAGTAAAACAATATAAAATAAGTTATCCTTGAATGGATGGTCAAGGCATATTTGCAAAATCTTATGTGCATATAACTGTTACTGTGTTTTCAATTTTAGTACCAAATGCTACTCTGCAAGTAAACTCTTTACATTACTGACTTGGACTTTGGTACAGACAGTACTTTAGTCAGTTGCGGGCTCATTATCTGGTGTGACTACTCACCTGTATATCACTGTATAGCATGTTTACCCAGGAACTTTCATACAACACAATTCCCAGATTAAATGAATGTCATTTATTTATTCTGAGCATTATCACAAAAGGAAACACAGAACTGAGAAGTATCAATATTCTATTTTAATAATTCATTTGCCATTTGGGCTATTTTAAATCTCAGTTAACTCTTGTTATGTATCATAGTTCATTTTATGTATAAAGACTGAGTCACCAAATACTAAAATACCTTTTAGGTTCCCAGGAACATAGCGTCACAGTACTGGCATTAACAAACCAATAAGAAATCTAATGTGTGTGTGTGTGTGTGTGTGTGTGTGTGTGTGTGTGTGTGTGTGTGTTTGTTGAAATATACCTAATATATACCTAATAAATATACTCATTATTTATTGAGGACATACTGTTTAGTTAGGGTTCAGTTGCTGGGATAAAACACCGTGACCATAAAAATCTTGTGGTAGAAAGGGTTTATTTAGTTAAAAACTCTCAGATCACACCCCACTGCTGAGCAAAATCGGGGCAGGAACTCAAACAGAGAAGGAACTTGGAAGCAGATTCCAAAGCAGTAACCTTATAAAAGGGTTGCTCATGGGGTTCTTCCTCATAGCTTGCTCAGCTTGACTTCTTATAGCACTCAGAACAACCAGCCCAGGGATGGCATTTCCCACAATGGACTGGGCCCACCCTTATCAAACATTAATCCAGATAAAATAAAATAACACAAAATGGATCACACGCTTGCTCATAGGCCAGTCTGGTAGGGCATTTTCTCAATTGGAGTACCCTCTTCCAAAAGATCTAGAGTTGACATAATGCCAAAAGCACAACTTTGCTGTGCTTACTTAGAAATCATTGTAAACAGTTGAGTCAACAACTGAAAGCACAGAAATGTGAACAAGATGGCACTAAATGGGCCACAGAATATACCTTTGGTCTGCAGATGCAAGCTTGACCTCAACTCTGAACGTGGACAGGAGGAAAGCAAGTATTTCGCCACCTTGTGAATATCCCACAAATGAGCACTGAAGTGCCAAGTATGGACTTTGAGGTTATAAATACATTTTAGCAAGTAGTTGAATTCACAAACACGCAATCTAAGAATAATGAGGATTGATTATATGCAGTTTGGATGATGGATATACCTTATTTAAAAAACACATTTCAAATCATGGCTTTAGAATTTAAAGACTAATTTTTCTATGACCTTCCAAAGACTGGATATCCGATATATTCCTGACAATGCATCCTTAGTTGATGCTCCTTCTATTTCAATGGACACTTTCTATCTCTCACACAGGAAAATCCACCCCACAACCCTCCTCTCCCAGTCTCTCATGTGGCTCTTCACATTTCAAAATCTGAGCCCCTCCTTCCTTATGACGCAGCTCTCAACTGTCCTGAGCAGTGGTTCCATCTATCTGCCATGAGCAACTCATTGTTTTTTCTATTTTTTTCTTCTCAAGTCTTTTAATAAATCATATGATCTGACAACATGATTTTATACCCCTATCAGTCCAAACACTTAAAAAAATATAAATCTGGCTATTTCATCCAAAGTCCAATTATGAGAACATTCTTCAGTGACACCAGAAACCCCTCCTCTGAAGAAGCTATTGGATTAGCCTTACATCATGAAGTGGTTACTGCTAATATTTATCTCCTGTGATTAATCATCTTCCTTTCCTATTTGATGTTGCTCCTCACTTCTCTGCTTTAATTCTTAGTCTTAGTGCTTGCATTCTGTATTTATTTTTATAAAAATTTCCCAAACCAGGAAGGGTCAATTTAACCAAATCCCACAATAAGAAATATATTTTGTAACATCATTTACTCCATTATAATATACGAATGTGTACAAGCCTATTATATCCATCAGAAAATGCTAAAAACTATATTAGAAACAATAAACTACTGATTCATGTGACATATTTTAAGAGAGAATCAAGAAATTTTAAGACCGGGAACTCTAAGGAGGCGTAGAAGAGTGGTGGGATAGTAGAATTACGGGGCGCTATCGAGGTCAAGTTTGGTCACTTAGTTCCCAGAAGGGTTGCCTGATGTGAACGTAAGGAGGCAAAGTTTGATTGGACTAATACCGAAAGGATGAAGACTTAAGAAATTGAAAACTGGAGAAGCTAAAGAACATGGCTGGTGAGGAAGGTAGAGGTTACTTCGGAGTAGGACTAGACTGGTGGGGGAATTTCCAGAACCGGTTTTAGGTGTTGGACCTGAAAAACAGCTAGAATGGAGAACAATCAAGGCTTTTCTCATATGGGAAATATAGAAAGTCCTCTATTATAAGTATTTTAAGTTTCACAGTGGAATGAAATCGCCCCTTTTTAAAGGGATAGGATTAAAAACTTGAACCAAATTGACTTTGAAGTGTGTTATCAGCTGCTCAACCTGCTTTCCCAAGTGGCTATAACGTGCGTCTGACCTCCGATTGGTATTGAAATTGTGGTCTGCTTGTGTGCATATGGTTCCGCTCTGGCTGGCCCGTAACCAAGGAACAAAGGTGCAAAACAAGTTCTGGATTCTTGCTTGACACGAGGAGCCGCCACATCGGAGTTCAAGCCCGTACAAGGATCTGCTACCAACCGCAATGCTTGAGATGTCTTTGCCCCTTTTTTTATTCGGCCTTAGCCCATTTGCTTTCTCCTTGCCCCCTATTATTATTATTAGCAAGTAAATTCTCTTTCAATTTGTGCAAAAAAAAAAAAAAGAAAGAAAGAAAAGAAATTTTAAGACCATGATTTCTCTACACATAAGAAAATAATAACTTCTACTTCAACGTTAAAAACAAGTGAACAAGAGTCGTGCAACAATCTTCTCATACTGTTGAGATCCCCATTATAAAGTCAAAATAGAAATCTGTATAGAACAAGTTAGCTTAAAATGACACAAACTTTGGGAATTTTATGGTATTTTTCAATTTTTAAAATAGAGTTCTGAGCCCTTCTTCAAAGTTGCTGCTTTTCTTTAAATATCTCTTGAATTTAACTCAAAGCAAATTCAGAAAGCCTTAAAACCAGGGAACCTATTTATCTCTATATAATTAGCTGTGTTATACTATGTGTTTGCATGTGAAAATGTACATGTGAGTGCAGGTGCCTATAGAGATGAGAAGGAATCAGATCTGGAGATGGAGTTAGAAGTGAACTGTCTGATGTGAGTACGGAACTCACATAGGACCCTTTACAAGAGGAATGTATTCTCTTAACTGCTGAGCTATCTTAAAACTTCAGGCACATCCCTAGTGACCCTTAATCATGTGGTTTGACATGACAGTAGTTTGTCAGTTCTTGACATCTTTGTTTTTTTCTTCTTGTTTACAAAATATTTAGATTGTTTAGTCAGGAAGCACTGTATTATGAGCAATTCAACCTGCCTTAAACAAGAATTAATATTTGTGAAAATGTGAAAATGCCTTGTACTAAGAGATTGTTCATCTAAATATCCAACATTTCCAGGAACTAAACTGTGAACTCTCAAGTAAACATTGAGTTTGATATACACTCTTGTGAACATGAATTCTCATAGAATTTTTAAAAATATGTGACTATATGTAAAATCTTGCTTTTCAGTATTCTCTTTAGCAATTTTGTAGAACTTAATACTGATTTTATCCAGACATGCCTTAGAAATACATATTTGTTCCAGATTACTGCAATAAAGTAAAAATATAATATAATGGATCACATGAAGTGTTTTGTATTTTACAGAGTCTATAAAGCTGTGCTTATGTGATACTACAGTTGATCTAATGTAGAATAACAATATTCTAAAATAGAAAAGCATATATCTTAATTAGGAAATGCTGCAGTTCTCAGAAGTGCATACAAACATTTAAGCCTTCGTGGACTGTGGGGGTGTCTTCATAAGGATGCCCCAGTGATTAGAGACATGATTGCTGAGAACTGAACGGCTGTGATGCTTTCTTAAAACACAACAGGAATAACATCTGTTGTATCAATTTACCCTTCCTAATACAAAACTTTTCTCTGGAGCCTTCCCTGTTGTTGACATTGTTTTAACCAAAATAGAATATATAGAAAATATAGTCAGTCAGTTCTCACAAACACCACCATTAAAGTGGAAAAAATATTCTCATATGGTACAAGTACATTTCACAAGTCTTACATTCCCATAGTCCTAGCAACTTGGGAGGCTAGGCAGGATGGGTGCCTGTAGATTTTAGGTTGTCCTGGGTGGTTTTGTTCATTGTAGAACCAACTTTTTAGAAACTCCAATTTATTTTAAGATTATTGACTCTTCTATAAATCACAAATGTCCTTTGGGTTCCCTAGAGCTACAGATAATTTTCAGAAAGATTTTTTAATTTACTTTTTTGCAGATCCATAAATGGAATTCATATATATGTCAGTTTAGCTTATGACATATATTTCTATCTAATAAGACTTGAAAATAAAATTTTGTCTTGATTGCATATTCTGATATCGGGTATCAGTTTATCTCCATCAGGCCTCCTGAGGAATAGTGAGTTGTAATATTATGAAAAGTGTCTTTTTTCCCATGAGAACTAGGTCTTAGAAGTTGGCAATAACAATGAAAGAAGAGGCCATGAATTTGAAAGTGAGCTTGAAGGATTTATATAGGATGGTTCAGAGGGAACAAAGGGAATGGAGATACAGAGTTATATTATAATCTCAAAAGTAAAGTTGGCTTAAAGCATTAAGTAAATCATACTGTAAATAGGTGTTTATTTATGTAGACTTTGATATTGTTATAAAACACTTTTTGTGTAGTCTTAAGGCTCTTGGGATCCTGTGAATAGTAAATTAGTATTGGTTTTAACCTAATGTCACTAGCTGATATGGCCTCAAGTAAGGAGTCTGCTTGTCCTTTGAAAATTTCAAACTAGTCACCAACTTCTCTCTGTTAGAGTCCTAGAAGATAACTTCCAATATGAGAATGCTTCTACATTGGAAATTGGTTTTTCAGTGCAAGGATTTTCACCACTGAACTAAGTGGGCCCTTCTGGGTAACTTGGGGGTAACTTCAGCATCAGCACCTGCTGGTCTCACACTTTCATGCTATATAATCTAGTCAGCTGCTTGCCTTAAATCTCTTGAACTTGCATCTTCTAGTGGCTCCAGACATTTCTCCTTCAGCATCCTATCATATCTCAGCCTTCAGAAAATGGAGACAATTAAAATCTTATTCTGTATGAAGCTTTCGAAAATGGTAGGGCACTGCAGTCTTCTATCCATATCATGTATATGAACTTCATGTCATCAACAATGCTGTTTTGCTTTCTTAACCTGTGTGTGTTCACTGGGCAAACACCTTCAGCTCCTTTATGAACTTTTCTTTTGCATTCCCAACCTTGTTGTCTGGTGACAGGATTAAGGCCTCTCATGGCTTTCAGAATGTTTTCCTCTCAAAAATTAATCACATTTTGATTTCAAGTGAGAAATATCTGACTTTTTCTTTCCCTTGACAACTCCGAGACAGTTGTGGAGTTTATAGGATAATTTTGATATTGTTTTTTCTAAGGAACAGGAACATTGAGGATGATCAGTAGGCTGTGTTGTCATAATACTTACAGATTAAGTTCATCAAACTATATGTCTACAGTTTGCAGCTTCATATAAAACTACAATAGTAATATAAAGAATTATTCATCTCCCCTCACCAAAAGTCATCATGGAAGAAGTGTAGAATCAATATGTAAACCACAGGACATGAAGGAATGCTATGAAAAGCTGTCCTCTAGGTATGACATGACCATCTCACTCATGAATTAACTACAGTTGTGATTACCTACACAAGTTGAAGCCAATAAGGTCAACCAACATTCCAGTAGGCAGCACTAGTGAACCCAGTGGTTTTAAAGAGTTGGGGGATATGAAGATGGGAAAAATAGGTGTTGTGACAGTAATCAGGGAAGATTAGAAAGGAGGATCTGAGGTAGATATGATTTAAACTATTGCATAGATATATTCAATTGTCAAAAATCTATATAAGAGATTTTATATTCCAACAGATATCATGATGAAAAGAAGTGAAATATTGTGAGAATCACCAAACTAGCATACAGACACATAAAATGAGGACAAAAGTGGAAAACATCCTGAAATAAACTTCCAGATTGCAGGATAGCTTTAAGTATTAAATTTATTTAAAAAATATGGTGTAGTCATGAAGCACAATAATGCTCAATAAAGCAAGGTATGCTTATACTAAAGAGAATCCTTCTTTTACATAGAAAGACTCAGGGATCATTGCAGAGGAGGGGCAGAAAGCCTGTAAAAGCCAGAGGCAGTGAGTAACTACAGAATGAGTGTAATAGGACAGTGTATAGACATAATAGGACTGTTTCATATGACAGCATATACAAGCATGGCATGTACTCAAGGCAGACCTAATCACAGCATGAAAAGGGGTGACGGACATGAAATCCCACCAAAAGATAAGGAGCTATTGGCAATTGATAGTTGCTAGAAAAGAGAAAGTCAGGGTTTTTTTTAAGTATTGTCTCAGGGAAGTCAACTATTCTTTAATGGGGAGCTACACATTTCTGAATATAAGGACAACACAATTTTGATTTGACATGTGAAGTTAAATAACAAGAGGACATAAAATTTGTAGGTAAGGGATTAGGGATCTGTGAGAATGTATGTCTGTGTGGAGGGATGAATGTGGTCAAAGGTCATTGCATAAAATTCTCAGATAACAGTTAAATAAAGTAAATTTTTGTAGAAAATTATCTTACAGAAAATATTTCCTACCCCTGTCTTACAAGTATAAGCTTATGTTTAAGTATAATGAGAGAGCATCTTTATTTTAAGTATTCACCATGTGGTTACAGCTACTCATTTATTACATAAATGCTCACTGAGAGTTTTGGATGGTGTTATACATTGGACTGCACACCAGTTCTACAGGATAAAAATGATAGCCTTTCTTATTTCAAGGACTGTGTGACATGAAGGACATATGAGTTAGAATCAGGAAACCTGGGTTCTTGACCAAGCCAGCTATGAGAGTGCATGTTGCTTTATGCCATATGTCTCCTCAAAATTACTCTCGTTCATAAATTTTAGCATGTTTCTATCATCATATATTAATAATAAATACCACAGGGTAATCATTAAGTGCCAGTATGTGAGAATGGCCCCAAAAGCCTCATGTCTTTGAATTCCTAGACCAAGGAGGGAAACTGTTTGAAAGATAAGGAGGCATGGCCTTTGTAAGCGTGGGTATGGCCTCCTTTGAAGGGTGTGTCACTTGGAGTAGGCTTTGAGATTTCCAAATTCCATGCCACACTGTCTCTCTTTTGCCAGCTTCCTGTGGATCAGGATATAAAGCTCTCAGCTTCTTTTCCAGCTCCATGCCTGCTTGCTTCTCACCATAATGATCATGGACTAACCCTCTGAAGCTGCAAGCAAACTCCCAACTAAAAGCTTAACTTTATGAGTTGTCTTGGCCATATTGTCTCTTCCCAGAAATAGAGAAGTAACTAACACATTAACCATTTTTAGATATCACCAATCACTTTCTCAAAAAAATAGAAAACACATAATACTTTTTTCACTTTCTATGTTAATATATTTGTACAAAAGATTTTTATTTCTGTTTTGGGTCAGTGATCACTCATGCCTTTGCCTGATTATATTACAGTTAATTCAATATTTCTTCCCAATAGGTTCACTTCCCTTTCTAGTGTAAGTTGATATGTATTTTAGATATTGTCTGGAGGCCTAAAATTGAGAAGTTCTTTTTTTCTGTTTATCTTACACTGGATTTATCAGAAAGCAGAGCCTAAGGCTTAGATTCATATGCTTTATGAAGAAATGTAATTCTCAGCAACAGAAATGAAAGGTGAAGGAAATGACTTAGGATCAGGAAGAGACTCTATGTGAATGCTTTATGCAACTGCTCATGGCCAAATAAGACAGTGGTCTCATCAAGCTCCCTTCTGAGTATCCACAAGACATCACATTAGAACATTCTTTCTAAAGAGGGAAGAACAAAGATTTTTATTGGCTACCTCTGTGCCCAGATTTCAGGGAAATAAAATCCTACTCTATCTTTCTTTTGGAGAAGAGACAAACCACATTGCCACATATCATCTACCCTTTGAGTTATTGCTGCAACCACAGTGAAAAGTATAAAATAGCACATAGTCTCATAACACTCTAACATTAGTTAACACGGGAAGTTTTCAATAAGCACCATCACTGTCTTAAAGATGATGAAACTGAAGTTATTTGCTTATAGATTTGCAAAGGCTAAAATCTAGAGGTGATTAACATTTGATGTAAACTGCTTAAATTATTGACTGAGTCAACTTAATACAGAACATTTTCCAATAAATGTTGATGGAAGAATAAGATTGGTTCTTAAGTGACCAATAGATCTGATGCAGTAGTATAGTCTTGTGAGCTCTTTGTTTAGCTGTTATTAGTTTGTGAATCTGTGCAAGTCTCTAATCAGCTAAGTTTAGTCAAAATTTAAATTAAATACACAAAACTTCAAAGTATGCTATGAAGTAAGGCTCATTGCTAAATCTGTGGCATAGTTGCCTGATGCATAGGTGTTTAATGCTTACAATGAGAATAGTGACAGTGATTTTGGTATAAAAAGAACTATTCTTCTTATGTTAGAAATCCATCTGTATGCCTTTCATAATTTTCAAAGGTGACAACAAATTCACAAATAGCCTCTAAAAATGTATCTGAATTCCTATATTCTAAACAATTCATCAATTAGCAGGAAAGTAGGCATACAAGAATAAATGAAAATGTTCTAACATCTAATAATACATACTATTTCCTGGGATGTAGCATTGTCTGCTCTTTACCACAGGATGTGTAAATTCATAGAAGCAGCTGGCCTAGAGTGGGAATCATTAGAAACATCTTATGCCCAAATAGCAGCCATTTCTCATTCTTTTACTTACTCTATTTCTTCATATAACCAGAGAGGGTAAAACACTAAAGATCACAACCACAAGTACTATTTCCTAAGTGTAAACTATGACACTATAAAGTGCATAATCATTTCACTGGGTTGCATAAATTTGACAATCATAACTTTCAAAAAAGATGATTCTCATGTTTCTATGGCAAATTACTCACCAAGGGTTGCTGGAGCTTAGTTCATAAATAGCCTTGTGAGGTTAGTGTAAGTACCTTTGCAGTTAGGGGGACAGCACTGAACCTTTCACAGAAGGGTAAATAAATCCTGTTCCCTCATTTTACTCATTTGTTAATGGCACTATTATTATTATATATCTCTGCAGAAGAAATAATGAAAAGACTGGTTCTGGACTAGGAATGTGCTTAGTGGTAGAGAATTGGTGGGACAAGTATGATGCCTTAGGTTCCATTCTTGAAATTTAAAAATTAATAATAATAATAATAAAGTCTACAACTCCCACAACAAAATGAACCCATCCAAAACTCTCATACCTTTTTAAAATCAGACAGTAGCTTAGACTTTCTTATTTCCCACAACATATAGTACACCAAGGATCCTGTACCTTTGTGTATAGCTGCATTAATTAATTCATGAATCCTCTTGAGAGGCACATAGAATGGAAGACATGAAATGTACAGATTACGTGGGAGTTTAGGAGAAGAAAAGAGAAGGTGTTGACTGTGGACTTGATTATGGAGAGGTGAGATAGGAAAAGAGGAAGGTTCCAAGGCAAGGAGTAGAAGAGACAAAGGCCCTGAGGAGAGAAAATATGGTGGGTTATGTGTAATTAAAACATCTCAGAGTAGTGGGACACCAGAAATGGAAGCAAAGAGAAGAATAGAAAGACAGAGATCCTCACAAGGGCAGCTTATACTGAGGATTCTGGATCTAAAACCAGTAACATGTTCATTATTTTACAAATATTGACAAATATCATGGAACTTATTAATACAAATAAGGACATGGTAGTACTATATTTCAGAAAATGCCCCCCCCACACACACACAAAATGCATACGAATTAAGGAACAAAGATTTAGCACTCAGAAAGAATAGTAAACAGCAGTCTGTTGGTAAAGTGAGACCAACAGACATAATCAAAGAAATTAATCAAATCAAAGGAAGCAAAAAATAGAGACAAACAGAAAAAAAAATTTGGCGAGTAAAGTATCTTTTCATGTTCAAAAGATATATCTGAAGAGAAGAGTTTGGAGAGGGAAAAGTTGAAAACATGTAGTTCTTTTTTTTTAATTTTTTATTGAATATTTTATTTATTTACAATACAGATGTCATCCTCTTTCCCCTATCCCATCCCCCCTCCTCCTTTATGCTTTTATACCGTTTTGATTACATGCATATATTAAGGTCAGTTCTAGGTTGAGGGTCTAGCTATACAATAGATGCAAATATCAAGAAACAAGCAAGAAAATAAACACAAATAGTCAAAGAAAAAGCAAGGCATTAAACCCAATTACATGAACACTCCTGTGATCACTGTTTGTAAGGGCTTATCAGGATGACCAAAGTATATGAGCCTACTTTCCTGTCCTAGCCCAAGGTCATTTTCATGTCTGAAGCCTACTTCCTTGTTCTAGCCTAAAATTTAGATTCCTACTTGAAATTACTTCTTTGTTCTAGCCTAATGTAGATTCCTGCCTGAAGCCTACTTACTTGACCAATGTCAAATTCTTGCCAAGCAGCCCCAAAGGCTTTCTGCCTCTTCCCCTTTTTATTTCATTAACAAGATTGAACCTGTCTTAGGTTGTTCTGACAAGAATGCCTTACTTACCTGTCATGGAATATGTATTATCAAAAGTAATGCACTTCTGTCTTAAGTTGGTAAGGCTCTGTGCAGAATGTTACTCATCCTTGGCTTACCAGCCTGTTAATTTAATAACTCTGTCTGGGGGTCCATTTTTCGGTTCAAGCTATGTATTTTGGCTGCAACATGTTGATGTTGTTAAATAAAAGCTTTAACACAATGGACAAGAATTAAAGTATTCCTAGGACAAAAAGAGCTAGCATGATCAAGCTATATATGCCATTTTCAAAATAGAAATACTGACCACAGGCCATGGGTAATTTTATCTGCAGTATCTCTGGTGTCAGTGCTCATCAGAACAGCATTCTTGAAATTCATAAGCTCCCTATGTATCATTAAAACATCCCAAGAGATGTTAGAATTATGCCAAATACACTGCAACTGTCATTAAACTTCTTCCTAATTCTAATAACTACCACTGTAAATTTCAGAACTAACATGAATGCAATGGTATTTGGCATGACATTCAAGATGACTCCTTACCCTTAAATTCTGCACCTCCTTCCAATAATTTGAATAGGATAAAGAGCATCAATCTGTTCTTTCAAATGCCTATCTGAATCCTCTTATATATTCAACAGATTAGTATCAGTTTTTGCTAAGCGATTAACAAAAGTAGCTGTCTTAACTTCTTGTGTCACAGCAATTGCAGAAGCAGTAGTGCTAGCAATTAATGTAACTAAAGTTGAAAACATGCAGTTCTTAAGACACTGTTATTTCATTTTGCCTCATGGTAGATAGTAAATTTATAGTACCTGAGGGAATATGTCCAACATTACTTCACCCATGGCAAATTCAAGGAAGACAAACATATAAGTTCATGTCATGTTAAACTAGAAGAACAGTGGTGAAATTTAAGTCACAGTCTTATAAATTAAACCTGTAACAAGAGAGAAAGAGAGCAAAACCAAGATATATTTGAGATCAGTATATCTATAGGTGATGTAATTAAGTTTTAAAGTAACAGAGGAGAAAACAAAGCTTTACAACCACAGAAGGAAGTCATGATCAAAGACATGAAACAGTATTTGTGTCTCTCTGTGAGTGTGTGTGTGTGTGTGTGTGTGTGTGTGTGTGTGTGTGTGTTTGCATGTTTAGGTGTCTGAATGTAGGACTATGAATTAAGCACACATCTGGAGGTCAGAGGATGACCTCAGATTTATTACACCTTGTTTGCTTATTTAGTGTAAGTTTCCTTTCTCTCTTTCTGTTGTATACAACAGAATTACTGGTCCATGAACTTCCAATGAGTCTTTTATCTCCACTTCCCATGTCCACATATAACTAAGATTACAGATGCTCACAATATAAATCTAGTCTTAAGTGGTTTCTGGGATTCACACTCAAGTCATCAGACTAATTGATGCAGTTGCTTCTAATCACTGAACCATTACTATGATCTAAAGTGATATCTAAAATCAGACATTTGAAAAAACTATAGTAAAATACAGAGAGGATTCCTTGACTTGGAATTGAACCCTGGCCACAGTGATGAGAGTCCCAGATCCTAACCACAACACCAGCAGGGAGCTTGCTGAGTCATTCAAGGTCCAGGGTACACATGTAGAAGAGGACTGTCTTGTATGACATCAGTGGGAGAGGATGTGTTAATCCTGTGGAAACGTGATGTTTCCACAGAGAAAAGGGATGCTAGTGGAGGTGGAGTGGGCTGGGTAGGGGGGAGCACCCTCTTAGAGACAGGGGAATGGTGTGAAGAATGCATGGAGGGGAGACCAGGAAGGGGGGCAACTTTTGGAATGTAAATAAATAAGATTATTTTTAAAAAGAAAAGGAAAATCTATGGCATTGTATTTTTTCATTTATATTTGCAATCCTTTACCACAAGATTTCAGAAGCTTTTACTCAACAAAGATATCTAGAGTAGGTATTCTAAATGATAAAATAAACAGATGAACTTTAAATTGTATCATATAAAGTAAATATTCTCAACACTATATTGATTTCACTGGATAAATTAGGAAATCTATAGGATAAAATACAATTCATTTAATTTCTTACTTCACATACTCTTAATTAATAAGGTAAACATCACATACATTATACTAACAAATGATGTGGCACTTTTAATTATATTTTGAGAACTAATTTCTCACCCCAGGGTCATCTGAGGTTAATTTAAAAAAATAATTGAATAATTGATCATAAATGCTATGAAACTGATAAATTGCTAATGTCTTGTTTCTTAATAAATAACTGCAATATCGGTGTAAACAGTACAGTTTAACTTTTTATAAAATTAGTGAACTCTGGAAATCAGAAGATGGATTTTAATCATAATGTTGAATACAGAATAAAAAAGAGGACAAAAATACATCAAAGACTAATCAAAATAAATATTAAGATCCTGACCATAAACTAAGAATATCTGAATGTGTACTTTCACTTCTTCTCTTAGAATTGAGCATGCCTTCTGTTTTTCTTTCTTTTGAAGAGTATTTAAAGATTTGAATGAATGCCCTTGGTTGCTAACTTGTAGTAGAACCACAGGTGTGGTTGAAAGACAAGGTTGAGAGCAACTTTCAGCAAAAATACCTAACAAAGGAGAGAGAGAAGCTGTAGAAACCATATCCAGTGGATAAGGACAGGCTCCAGTTGAGGGATAGGGCCACCATCCATCTCAAAAATAATCCAGAATTGCTCCTGCCAAAAGGAAATGCAGGAACAAAGAGTGGAGTAGAGACTGAAGGAAAGTCCATCCAGAGATTGCCCCACTTAGGGATCTATCCCATCTGCAGACACCAAACCCAGACACTATTCTTGATGCCAAGAAGTGCTTGCTGACAGGAACTTGGTATAACTGTCCCCTGAGAGGCTGTGCCAAAGCCTGACTAATATACAGATGGGGATGCAAGCAACCAACCATCGATCTGAGCATGGGGACCCCAATGGAGGAGTTAGGGGAAGGTCTGAAGGAGCTAAAGGGATTTGCATCCCAATAGGAAGAACAATAATATCAACCAACTATACCACCTGCAGAACTACCAGAGACTAAACCACCAACCAAAAAGTACACATGGAGGAACTTATGTCTCCACCAGCATGTGTAGCAGAGGATGGCCTTATCTGGCATCAATGGGAGGGGAGCCCCTTAGTCCTGTGGAGGCTCTATGACCCAGCATAGGGAATGCTAAGGTGAGGTAGGCGTAGGTGGTTGGTGGGGAAACATAGAAACAGGGGTAAGAAGATGGGATAAGGGGTTTGTGATGGGGAAACTGGGAAGGGTGATAACATTTGAAATGTAAATAAATAAAATAACCAATAGAAAGACAACTTTACTACTCAAATGTTCTAATATACATATTGATCAATGTGACAGTCACTACAAAAACTTAAATATGCATTATAAGCCTCACGTTCTTTTCTCTGAGTTGGTTCTGAAATATGTTTTCCTAATAGAACTTACTGGAACTTATTCTTTGCTGTTAGTCCAGAGTGTTATCCTTTCTATACATCTACTGAATAAGACCTGTTGGACAGAACTCCTAATCTTTGTTACCAAGTCCATACACATTCTCTTATGAAGAGATAAAAAGAGGGAAACCTACAGTATAAGCCATGGGAGCATGCAAGGACTCTTGGACACTTTGTCCCTTGGCATCTCTCTTAGTCTAACTTCCCACATCCCCACAGAAGTTAATCTTTAGCCTCCAGCCCAAGAAAATTCACATGGAACAATCAATCAATTGTTCTTTTTCAGAGGAATCAATGGATGTGGTTTCACTATCTGGAGACAGAGGTAGATTGCTTTGTCATATTGATACAATAAAACTTTCTATTGTAGAATTTGTTTTCATGACCCAAAATGAGGCTGAGAATTTCAAATCCTAGCTTATATTAAACCTGTATAATTCCCAACAGGATAGCCCATATTTTCATGGAGTAATGGTAACCCTAGAAACCAAAAGAATGTGTTTCAAGACTCACAAAATAATAAGTAGAAAACACATTTTAAGTAAACCAAAGAAAATATTGTAAAAATTTAAAAATGCATGCAAATGTACCTTCAAGTTTAATTAATAATTTCCATTGTAGGTAAAACATCACAGAATAAAATTCTAAAAGAGAAAATATTCAAATTATTAGAAGAAATAACAGTTCCTAAACCTGAAATATACTGAAGGTTTTTTTTTTTTTTCTTGTTTTTTTTTTTTTTTTGTTGTTGTTGTCTGTTTGTAACTCTGGTTAAAAGTAAACATCTTAAAAAATGCTTAGTTTCTACAACTTACTAAAGGTGAGTTTAGTATATAACTAAATATAGACTAAACCACTGGTATTTTTTATAGTCTCTAAATATTTGGCTACTGAGGGAAGCAATACTGATGAATTATTTCCTTTTTGCATGAAATTTATAGAAAAATAGAACAGACAAAATTATATATTTCAGTGCATACACACAGAGACATGTGTGTGTGTGTGTGTGTTTTTCAAAATAAAAATAAATCACTAGAGATCAAGGGAAGGAGAGAAGGCACAGAATCCAGAAGTAAACTTCATACCCATGAAGTCTTGGAAGCTGCTTCCCATTGTAACCTCATCCTAAAGCTTTGCTTTGGGCTCTGCACTCCAATACTGAAGCATCTAAAGTTTGAATTACACCTGCAAATTATAGACATTGTGAAGCCAAACACCTAGGAAAAATGAACAACATCAAAGGAAATCAGCAAATGCTATGTGTTTTGAAGCTTAGAGCCTGGAATGTGGTGGGATAAGCCTGTCATCTCCATACTTAAGAGGCAGAGGAAGAGGATTAAGAAATTCATGCTATCTATACACATAATCACACATATATGTATATATGTGTGTCTTTCATTGTAATATTGAGTGCCTAGATCCTTCCTCTTGTTCTCTTTACATCCTAGCCACTCTGGAATTAGTTATTTGATCTTCTATGATGTCCTACATCACCACAGGGCCAAAGCAATGGAACTATCTATCTAAGGGCCCAAACCCTTGAAACCACCAGACAATAAATATTGTTCTCTTTGAAGTTTTTTCTTGAGTTCTTTCATCACCATGGTAGAAAACTACTAACACTTTGTCCTCAGGATGGTAGCTATCTTACATTTTCATCTTGGATTGTTTTTTCCTCTGAAAGAAATTTTGAAAATGAGTATCTTTCATGTGTTAACAAATTAAAATATCAAAGAAACAGACTTCAGGATTTATTTTTCATCATTTTATGCAGACAATCTATAATACATTTGCATTTTGAATATTAAAAAGAAAGCATATTCCTTTGATTATAAATATGCATTAAGGGATAGGTGAACTTATTTTCATTTCTATGGCTCACATTTTAATATCTCCAGTTTATTTGGAAAACTATATTTAGAGTCAAAGACCTTTATTACCAAAGAAAATAATAATCTGTAATTATGAAGAAAAATTATTAGGACTCAGAGTTCAGAATTTATCAGCCAACATAAGTTAGATTGTAAAATTAAGCATGCAATTAGTGAATGTCTATACATTATTTATGTCAATTGTATATTTCAATTTTTTTTAAGAAAGCAGAAATGTACCATTAAGTGTCTCTTACCATAGTTGTAGTAGCTAAAGGCAAATTAGATGTTTTTCAGAAAGATTTAGCAATAGCAGTAAATCTCAATTAAGTTCATTCTTCAGAGATAAGCTACAACCCGCGTGACTGTTGAGCTGTTTCTGTGCCCTACAAATGTCCCTGCCACGACTATTTATCACATTAGCTCTGGTTCTCAAATTGGCTTCTGGAAGGCTACTCTTGTAAACATTAATCTGTACCAGTGTCCCAGGGTTTAACATGGAGCACTGTTAGGTATCTGGAGAGAGACAGAGAGAGACAGAGAGAGACAGAGAGAGAGAGAGAGAGACAGAGAGAGACAGAGAGAGAGACAGAGGAGAGAGAGAGAGAGAGAGAGAGAAAGCGAGAGAGAGAGAGAGATTTTCCTTTTTATATTTTGATAATTTCACATATGTATGAGTCTTAGACATTTTCACCTCCTGCTAGCTCTGTAATTCCCTCAACACTGAAACATTTCCTATCAAAAGTCTTCCTTTATTATGTGTCATTTGTATGCATAACCACTGACCTTAATTAGAATTGATGGCATGAACACAGGAGAGAAGTTATTTACTACAGTGGCTACGTCACTGAAGAAATTGATACACCTTGCTCCAGTCACCAATAAATTGCCATCTGCCTTCTATGATACAATGGAGATGCCCTAATCTTGTGTTGAAATTGTGTAAGTAGCCACAATATCTGAAGTTCATCTTAATACATAAGTTATTGGTGAGAATCATGGCATGACGGTAGCAGTGCATTTATTTCTTCTTGATATTAAACGACTTACAATATGAAATTCTGTCTTCTATATCATGGCTATCAGCCCTTAATCTATAAGCAAGAACACATCTCTCTTAATTCAATACCAGCCTCCAGTGACATCAACTCTCACAAAACTCCAGGTAATTTTAAGTGCATAGGTCTCCATAATAGTGAGACTACTGGGCTCAATAAATTGCTTTGTTTTTTGAAGCTGTGCTGGAAAAAACGAGAGACTACAAGATAAATCTGTCAATAACGGGTTCTTTAAGACTACTTAAATCCTGTGAAATTTGTGTATCATCCTTTACTTTGAACAAATTAGCCAATTAACTCTCTAACCTGTTTCTCTTTCTCAAGTTGGCACACTTGATCCAGGAAATGTTCCACTGCATGCATTTAATTAGCATCAGTACTCCAGAAATTCACATTAGATGTTTCTCATGACCAACCAAACATGATATGCAGCTGAAGTCAGCAAAAGCACTTTGGTAATTTGATTCAGTTTTCCCTCAGTCGAATTCTTTACTAAAGTACACACTTGTGTCTGTTTTACCATAGAAACACCAACTTTATTAGCCCTAAAATCCTAAGTAATGTTTTTTTATAGGACTCAAAAGCATGAGCATGTTCATCAGTGCTTTCAAATACCCCTGGCTACTAGCAGTCATAAAGTAGTACATGAAGAACTATGCCCATGAAAAGACTATAGATGTACTTATGATACAAAGTCATGATTCAACAGGATAACATAGAATACATGGTTCTATTGTATTTAGGAGCTACTGATAAAGTTCTTACATGTATACTTTGGTACAACATTCAAGTTATGAGTTCACCTTTCTTTCCCTAGTAATTTTTATATTGATGCCTCAAAGACCAATTGTCTAAATTATTGGGTGACTTGAAAATAGCTGCTCTAACTAAGGGCAAGCCGTTGTAATCCCTGTGGATTGCATAGTTATAAATGTTACATTAAATGGGACACAGAGACAAACACATATGTATTATGCTACCATAAGCCAAGTTTAATACATGATTTTGTGCATATGAAATAGAAAAACATGTTCAAATCCGTCCTAATTAGGTCCTCAATAAGCAAGCATCTTGCCAAATTTTTTTTCTCCCAAAACGAAACTGGACTGCTACATTTATTTTGAATGTTTAATTTAATTGATTTTTCCCTAGTTGTTGACTCAATAATGATCATGTTTGAGCTACTTTTATCCTAAAAATGTAGTTAAGATGGTTGAAGAATTCAGTGACCACCACCAGGCTTTGATCAGTTTTGGGTACTAGGCATGCCAGCACTCCTATGGAGCATGATATGCAAAAAGAAGTATATTCAGAAATTCTCCATCCTGGGGTACACTACTTGTCTTGTGTCAGGGGAAAAGAAGCGAATGAAAATAGGATATGAAAGAAAGAGTGACTCACTCAACATAGAAACCACAAGGGATGAAGTCCAGATGGCTTTTATACTATAACAGTGGGCAGCAGCACAGTGAAGACTGTGACTACCAGAGTCCTTCTCGTCTCTTTGTATACCTTAGGTCCTGACATTAAACTCTGTCACAATGACAGATATAAACAACACAAAAAAGAATAATGAGCATTTATCATAAGTGAAATAAATTTTAGAGTGGATCAAAACAACATTGCTTACCAAAGAAATCTCAAAGATCTACAGGTTTTAAGGACGTGGCAGGTTAATGGCCTGATAATTCATTTTCTTTTTTTAGTGCAAAAATTAATTTAATTTAATATATTACATACATTTATTAACATATATATACTCATAATATATACATATATTTTATGTAACAATATATAGTATATAAAAGTATATGTATTATACTATATTATATCATATCTAACATGATAGCAGAAAGGGAAAGAGCAAGAGTTCATGAACTCAGTGTTCTCCTAATTTTATGAGTTTAGGGAAGGTTTCAAAAGGAGAAGTGGAGTATGTTTGTGTATGTGTCTGTATGACTGTGTTGTAATGGATAGAGACACACAGGAGAACTAAAGAGATTAGTGTTAGAGAAAATTGAGGCAGGCAATGAATGCACAGAAAAAAATTAACAGACACTGGAAAGAAATTAAGAAGTGAGACTTTGGTGTGAATTGAAACCACCAAACCACATTTGGAACTATAAAGGAACTACACTGCTTTTAGTTGATGTCATTTTCACTTAAAAAAAACTTTTTTAACTACTACAATCTATATCTATATAAGATGGTTGTCTCGTGTTGGAGACAGAAACTTAACAATGCAACGTTCTAATTATTTTAAAATTATGAACAATGATCTGATATCATGTAATCTTTCTAATTTGTTTTAGATGGGAGAGATAATCATGGAAGGCTTCCCTGATTTGGTTCTATTTACAGCAGATGAGCAGTACAGAGTTCAGGTGTAGAGAGCGGAGTGAAGTTTCAGCTCAGAAAGCTCCTGTTCTACTCTGGGAGCTAAACATTGCTGTGAGGTTAGGAGCTGCTCTTCAATCCAGTTTCAGCACTCCAGAACTATTCATAGCTACTATTTATTTCATAGCTATGTATTCATTAAATTGCTAATAGTCAGTCATAATTTGTATAGAACCATAATGTAATATATTATTATAGTCTTTTTGGAAGTCTCATCTCATGCAAAACAGAGTTTTGTGATAACTTAAAATATTATTTTGATTATTGTATGTTTTGAAGAAAAATTTGAAGAATTTTATTGGGATTTTAGAAAACAATAGAAGATATACATGTATGAAAGTTAATATCCTATAACCGGAAGTTCATAATTTGTAAGATAAATATTAGAATCTATTTCATGCAAAGTAATCAACATAAAGCCATCCTAAGGAAAACATAAAATATATAATGGCATCATTCATGTGTGGGACTGCGTAAGGGTATCTGGGTTCTTAGCTGGGCATGGGCCTGGAACCCTGAGACTCCAAGGGAGAAACGCCATGTCCCCAGAACCCAGGTCCTGACAAGCAGTCTAATCTCCATGAACCTACTGACCTACATTGTTCAGTCACATAGGCCATTACAGCCCCTCCCAAAGTGCACAGGTAGAGGGTGTGAGCATAGGCCTCAGGCTCTAGAGAGATTTACATACTAATGAAGGCCAGAGGGCAGAGCCAATTAAACCTTCCCCAGAACCTCCCCCTTTCTCCCTCCCTACTTAACTCAAGTCTGCCCTGGGTTTGGGGGGGGTGGGTACATCCAGATCCATCCACCACCCCCATGAAAATAAACCCGTTTGGAACCAAGCACTTCCTCATATCATTGGGACCTGCCTTCGCCAAAGCTTCCAGCCTCTGGGACTTTAGACTTTCTCCTGTATGTGGGACCCGCTGCCTGGAAGCCTCCAGGACTCGTCCACTGCGGGCCCTTTTCCCACATTCATGGACATTGTTTATGGATCCTTTGTTGTTCAAGCTTTTATGTAGATACCGACCTTTGAAATCTTTAGTTTGGCCTCAGAAGCCTACATGAATTGTTCTCTTCCTCAGTCAGACACTCTGATAAGAGTTTTGTTATTATCAGTTTGCCTCAGTGTGTGTGTGTGTGTGTGTGTGTGTGTGTGTGTGTGTATTCTTAGTGTGTTACCCAGAGGCCCACACATGTTAGGAACATATGGTACCCCTAAGCTGTATCCCCAGCCATAGCTACTATGAAATGTTTAGTTCCCAAACAAAGATACTACCTTCTCAAATATCACCTTTATACTACTATTCTTTATGCCTGGGCTATTTTATCTTGAAAAATTACTAGTCATTTGTCATGATTCAGTTTAAATGAAATGTACTCAAGGAAGCATTTCATAACTGCCTCTCCCATCTAACTAAATTAGAAAGAATTGTATAGTTACATAATATCAAAACATGATCATAATTTTAAAATAATTGGAAAATTTCATTGTTATGCTTCTGTCACCAGCATAAAGCAATAATTCCATGTCGTAATGCGTTATGCTGGTTCTCTTGACTCCAGTGTATCAGAGAAGAACCTCACCTGTCTAATAAATGCTATTATGTGCTGCATGAATGAACCAGAAAATGAACCAGAGATGAGCCAGTGAATAAAAAGTAATTGAACCAGTAAATAAACAAGAGAATGGGCAAGTGAGCCAGTCAGTGAATGAACCAGTGATGGACAAGTGAGCCAGCCAGTGAATAAGCTAGTGAGTGGATCAGCAGGTGAGCCAGCCAGTGAATGAACTAGTGAGTGGATAGGCAAGTGGGCCAGCCAGTGGATGAGCCAGTGGATGGGTGAGTGAACCAGTCAATGAATGACACAATGAATAAAGCAGTAAATGGGTAAGTGGAGGAGCCAGGAATGAAGTAGTGAATGAGCCAGTGAATAAGCCAGTAAATAAACCAGTGAATGAGCAGTGAGTAAGACAGTGAATGAGCCAATGGATGAACCAGTGGACTTGTCAATGAATAACCCAGTGATTAAACCAGTGAATAAAGCAATGAATGGATAAGTGAAGGAGCCAATGAGTGAAACAGTGAATGAGCCAGTGGATTAGCCAGTGAATGAGCCATTGAATAAACCAAAGAATGAGCTAGCGAATGAGCCAGTGAATGGGCAAATGCAGAAGCCAGTGTGTCAACCAATGAATGAAAGGATGCTATCTTGCTGGAACACACTAATAACTGGATCATGACAGTTACATGGTATATAAGGCATGTCATCCAATTTTTCCTTACTATATGATCATGACATAGATCCTAGCTTCATTTGACATCATACTATTTCTTAGAAAACTGACACAACACCAGCCATTAGTTTGTCCAACTCAAAATGTAACTAAAGACCAAAAGAGATCAAGTAAAATACCATGAAAAACATAAAATATTGTAAAGGTAATTGAAACATATGTAGTTATTCTATCATTATTAGATATAAATTATATTTCTAACCTAAATGGGCTAATAGCTATTATACCTTTAAATGGGTCCCTTATAGAAATTCACCACAAAATAAATAAATGCTTACATATGACTATTCAGATTCTAATCCACAGAATTCTTTGGGCTTACATCTACCACTGCCATGTTTGATGAGGAAAAGTAATCTCAAAACATGTCTAACTCCACATTTTTCAGGTCATATTTCTAAATTTGCAAGTGAAATAATTTCTTTCATAGTTCTGAAGTGGAAGCATGATTGATGGACACCTTCAGATTATCCCTTTTCAAGAACACCATTACACATGAAAGCAGGCAAGAAGTTTAAGCAAAATACTGGGCATTGCTTTTAGCCTTGATCATTTACATTTGAGTCTAATAGAGTTAGAAAATTAGAATGAAGCAAAAACAACCTGTACTAAAGTGATTTGTTAAGGTAAAGAAATGGCAGATTTTTGGTAAGATACTAACTCTCTGCTGCAACTTAAGTATATGCTTAACACTGAAAAGAAACTGCTAAAGCTTGGTGGTTGTATTCCTAGAGTTTCTAAACCTATGATGAATTGAGATATAAATAAAATATCTAGTGCAAAGTTAGTCTGGCTATAACAATAGAACTTGAGTAAAAATAAAGTATGGAAGCATATGAATAAATTTATTATCAAAATCAGAGATGAGAATACATTTGAATCCCTGGATAAGATTATACTCTGATTAAGGTATTTGGCTTAAGTTGTGGGGTGTGTGTGTGTGTGTATGTGTGTGTGTATGTGTATGTGTGTCCTGCTCTTTATGCTCTTATTTAATTTAATTCACTGTCTACGGTTGTAAATTGTTCCCACTTAATAAAATGTATAGAAGTAATGAGATGTCACTTCTCAGGTACAACAGTACAGTTCCATCTTGTTATCATTTCCTCTCGCTGCCTGTTGTCTTTCCAGTGCTCACTTGAAGCCAGCTAGCATGGTATGAGAGACTAATGAAAAGACTCAACAATGACAGTTGTCTCATGCCAGCATTCAAGCAAGAAAGAAGTTAGACAAAGATTATGTCAGGGACCTTGGAAGAGGATCCAATCTCCATCAAAATGCAGACACTGCAGTCTCAGCCAGCAACTATCAGTGGAAGAAAAGGTAATAAAAGAGCTAGACACTTGCTCTAAAACTCACCTAAATGCAAAACACACAGTGAACAATGTGAGCATTAAATAAAAATAAATAAATGTAATTGCCAACACAATTAGCAAGTCAATTGTTCTAAAATCTCAACTCTTTGAGGATGTGTGTGCTTCAGGAGGAGTTTGTAACCAGAATACAGCACCTCAACAGGTTTCAACTTGAACTCACACTATGCACATGGCTTCCAAATAGTCAAGCTGAGAATTAAAAGTGATCTCAGCCTGGTCATATTCCAAACTGCAGGGTAGAAGTAAAATATATCCTCTTTGAAAAAAAATCTCATTTATTGAACCCTGAGATTTTTTTCAGGCTTATTTCTCTAAATTTTCAAATTAAACTTCCTACCCATGGTTTAGAAGTATCCACTTTCAAGAACAACGCACCTGAAAACAGAAAATAGATTCACAAAACAGATACAGGACTTTAAATACTGAGCATTTATTTTAGTCTCTTCATTAATAGTGGAGTCTAAGTAGCATGAACAAAAGCAACTTTTAATATAGTCATTAAAATGGAGAAATGATGGGTCACTATGCTTGTTACCAGATCAGCAGTGGGGTTAACATGCTAACTCAGTCCACTAAGACCCAAATATAGTTAACACTGCGTACGCTATTATGTCTCGGTGGTTGCAGAGGGGGATAATATGATGTGGGAACTCTATTACCATTATTACAAGGAATTCCATGAGCCTCAAAGGAAAAATCATAACAATCTCAGAAAGAAATAATAGAAGCATGATCAAGAAGGTCAGACTCAAAAAATAAATCCAGTTTTATTACTAACCATTGATTAAAATATTCTTAAAATAAAAAAAATCCAATTTGTATTACTAACCATTGATTATAATATTCTTAAAATAAAAGAATTAACCAAGGTACAAGGAAGGAGGAAGGACACAGAGCTGCATAGTCAAGTCTACTAGTACAGTACCTTCACCCACAGCCATCTTCCATGTACACTGTACCACATTTTACTGCTAAGAAAAGGGATTTAGATGAGAGCTGGAAGGGAAAAGTGAAGAAGGGCCTTTGTATTTAGTATGTTTGGAGGTCTATACACAGCTGGTTGAGTCAGAATGATGGCTTACAGACTGCTTTGTGGGCTATTTCTGACGGATGGAATTTAAGACTTCCAAATCCCGATAAACTCTGGATTTGTGCCTACACTCTCAAAAGCTCTCTGGGTACAGGAGTCCTCTGATCTCTAGTTGCTTTCCTGATGTCATTTCTACTAACTCTGCCAAGAATTCTGTAATCCCTTCATTACTATTGTACCTAAATTGCTGAAATACAGAGATTTTCTTCTCTTTACCTGATCACATTCAGAACTTATACTAAATCATAAAAGCATCCAGAAAGAGATGAAAAAAACACCTGTGGATCTTTATAAAGTGACAATGTAAAACTTCTTCGTACCCTGTGTTTATAGCTGTCCAGTTTTGTATACAATGCAAAGATAGAGTTGGGACCCTTGAGATTTTACAGCGCTGGCACTGCCTAGGTGAGAACACTGAAGTTCATGATTGGGTTCAGAAGCTTTGTTAGCTTTAGATGTCTATTGTATTTATTATAATCATTTCACTCAGTGCCAGTTTTTAATGATTTGGGAATTAATTTTTCAAAGAAAATTTTCTTCCACAATTCTTACCTAACCTCAATGGGAACATTATAGCACTAAACCTAGTCAGTGGTGCAGCTGCTCATTGTTTTTTGTCTTTTAGAATGAAAGAATAAAATTAAATGTTTCCCTCTCCTCTCTCTCTCTCTCTTTCTCTCTCTCTTCTCTCTCTCTCTCTCTCTCTCTCTCTCTTTCTTCTTTCTTTCTTTCTTTCTTTCTTTCTTTCTTTCTTTCTTTTCTTTCTTTCTTTCTTTCTTTCTCTGTGTGTGTATGTGTTTTACTTTCTACAGCTGTAACAAAGAACATGACCAAGGCCTCAAGTTTTAGAGGTTTAGTAGAATCTGTCATCTATATCATGTGGAACATGGCAGCAGATAGACAGGCATATCATTAGAGCAGTAGCTGAAAGCTACAATCCCACAACACAGACACACACACACACACACACACACACACACACACAGAGAGAGAGAGAGAGACAGAGAGAGAGAGAGACAGAGACAGAGAGACAGAGAGAGACAGAGACAAAGAAAGACAGAGAGAGACAGACACGGACAGACAGAGAAATAGAGAAACAGAAAGACAAAGAGGCAGGGAGAGACAGAAACAATGAGAGGCAGAAATAGACATAGACAGACAGAGACAGAGAGTATATTGGGAATTGTATGAGCTGTTGAAACTTTAAAGCCCATTCCCAGTGACATGCCTCCTCCAAAACACTATACCCTGAAATCCTTCCCAAACAATTTCATCAACTGAGTATCAAGCATTCAAATATATGAGACTATTTAGTCTTCGCTATTCTCATAACTACCATAGTGTGTCTTTGTGCAAGTACACGGGGGTGCCTGCAGAAGCCAGAAGAAGGCTCGAGATCCCCTGAAAACAGAGTTACAGGAAGTTGTGAACTGTCATATGGGTGCTAGAAATCTAACTATAGTACTTTGCGAGAGTAGCAAGCATTCTTAAACACTAAAGCTTCTCTCTAGCACCCTGTGCTTGTAAGAATGACCATGTAAAATTATCTGAGCTGCCTGGGCCTGCTTTGGGTTTTAGCATTTGTTCTTTGATTGTGAAAGGAAGATAAGCAAACAAAGATAAAACTGTTGGACTATTCTGTCTCCCTTTATGTCTGTTTGCCATGTCACATTTTAAAATTCGTTTGTCCTTTTCATAAAACTCTCTTATGACATCCTCACTTATGGTTCCTTTGAATTGATCTGGACTTGAGCAGTCCAGTCTTAACAGTGATGCTAGTGTATTATGTAAAATATGGATGAGTCTATGCCATGTTTCATGCCCTTGCAAAGATGTTTCTTTTGCTCTAAATGCTTTAAGAAGCTCTAAGAGACTTTTTCATTGTGTATGCATGTACTGCCTGGTTATCTAATCTCCCTGTTGGCTCATCTTGCTGCAGCCATGCCAGCTGTCTCACTGTTCCACAAAACCATAGCAAGTCCTGATTTTGAGATGTTTGCTCTTCATATTGTCTCTACTTTTCAGATAAATGCAAGGGAGTTTCAGTGACCTTTGACCAGTCAACGAATCAGGCAACGAAAGCATTAAAGAGGAAAAATACATAAATGACTTTATTAAAATTTCAGGCTTTATGTTTTGAAGATGTTGCTCAGTGATAATACAAATCACAAACTAAAGTTGTAGCATACATAATAAATGAATGTGTATATATTCAAACATATAGTCTAAATGCAAAATTATGTATAATAATTGACATCAAATCAACAGAAAAAGTATGAGATGAACAGATGAGCAAAAACTATGAACAAATAAGGAAAACATTAGGTTAACAAACATGAAATAATATTTGAACATGAATTGAGATACTTTCTTAAGTCTTCCAGTCTGATTTTAAAAGAAAAGGCCAAATTGTCACCAAGAATGTGGTCCTATACCCATGAATGGTGACATTGATACATAGACACATAAACTTTACAAAATATTATGTAATAAAATAAAGTTGTACATTTGATATGCTAAATATGATATTTTAGCAATTTCACTATCAATGTTTATCCAAGAGAAATTCATACATAAGTATCAGGAGACAAAAACAAAATTCTGACACCACTGTTTATAGTAACACAAAAATAAAAGTAAGCTATATACTTCTTTCAACAAATAACTACAAATAGGTTATACCTACTCTAACAATAAAATAATAATATATAACCATTAAAATAGATCAACTGTAACTATATAAGTAATTCCCCAAAATATATTGTAAATATAATCTGCAGAAGAACATCCATATTTTAGATTAATATAAAAATTCCATAATGCATACAAAATAAAGCAAAGTATTACTTAAGAAAATATTTACATATAATAAAACTATAAGAAAATAAATGGGAGAATTAAAAAGAGGGTCAATAAATCTAAGTGGTTCAATCAGAAGACAATAGGCATTGCTTTATTTATAAACCACATAGCAAGCATATTAGCATTTGTTCTAGTGCTTTGCTGTAGACCTAAACCTGTACTATATACTTTGTATGTATAAAGTATTTTCCGATAAATATTAGAGAATCAAAAGAAAAGTCTTCAGTAACATATAACAAAGAAATGAAGAAATCTATAATCCCTGAAGTGGTGATATATTAAGCAGCCTGTTTCTTCATTGTGATATGTGATACAACGTATAATTATGTCTGCATAAAAGCATTTTAAGACAAAATACTGAATAAAATATATCAAAATATTAGCTTCTTCCTAGTAGGAAGATATACTGTGAATAATTTTGGTCTCAGGTTTTATATAAAAGGCATTGTTAGATTATAAACTCAGAGAAAAATATAGATTAGTAATATTATAGGATTCTTACTACAGAACCATCAGAAATTATCAACCTTCTGTACTAAGGCAAAAATTCATTTTTGCCATTACAAGATGAAATGTGGAACTTTCTTAATGTTTTCTTTCATCAGGATAACATTGCCCCAAACTCACTATGTAGATTGACCTGGCCTCAGACTTACAATAGTCCACCTCTCTCTTCCTTGTGAGTACTGGTATTAAAGGAGTTCACCACCATACCCTGCCAAAATGTGGCCTTTTTATAAAGCAAGTTAATTTCCATCAAGTGTGACACCTTAGAAAAGGCTCAAGTGACTTATCCTAAACAAGATGATTGTTGCAACTCTTAAATACAGGAGAACACCCACAGTAGGGTAGATGTGTGTGTTTCACTGGTCACAGCAATTAATGTTTCAGGAAATTATTGGTGGTACTTTTCACTCAATAACTTCTCAAAGTATGCCAGCTCATTCAGAAAACCAAGTGGTGCCTGGATGGCCCTGTGATAAGAAGCAAGAACACCACAAAGGAGAATGAGCCTGGTTCATTTTGAAAGAATTAATAAAAATATTATTTAATGAGATAGAGAAGTCAATATTCAGCTTACATTACCAGAACTTCAGCATTACATCAAAACTCTCCAGCCTTCCAAAACTGCTCTTAAAAAGACAACACCAAAAAAATGTCTTAGACAATAAATCCCATGTCTGCAATTAGCCATGTCATCTAAGCAAGAGTCATGCTTACTAACATTCCACTGTGAAAACATTTCCTTGCTAGACAAGTATTTCTCAGAGCATGAGAAGATGTGTAGAGCTTGGCTAGCGATCCAGTTCACCAAGAGTATCTGTACAACCTGATTTACACTTTTATATTTTCTTTTGTCAAGCTGTACATGTTATGCCTAGCCTTCTGTATTTCCCCAATGATAAACAAGAAGCCAGTTCTTTGGTCAATCTATGACAATGGTCCTCAACCTTCACAATAAGGCATGTTCTTCATGTTGTGGTGACTCCAACCATAAAATTGTTCTGTTACCACTTTATAACTGCAATTTCCCTACTGTTATAAATGATAATATAAATATCTGTCTTCTAATGGTCTTAGGGGAACCTTGCAAAAGGGCCATTTGACCCCCCCACCTTACCCCCAGAGGGGTCCCCAGGTTGAGTACCACTGTCATAGATGGTACTAGATGGTTTTGGTTTTCTTAATAATGTGGTGGAATAGCCAGGGGCAGGTATCATAAGAAGCAAAATCATCTTGAAAATTGTTGAAAGATAATTTCTGAGTATCTTTGTGTTCAGATGTTTGTCCAAATAAAGAATCCTATGGTTGATTGGATTTGAAGTATCACTCTTTGAGTAGAATATGTTAATTTGCTGCATTACACCCAGTTCAGTATAGTGACTATGCCTTAAGGGGACCTCAAGCCAACTGAAGTCTATTTAAAGTAGACCTACTATTCTGAAGTTTGTAAAAAAAAAAAAAAAAAAAAAAAAAAACATGATAGGAGGGACGGGGACTGTGTGTCAATATAATAAAGCATAGGAAGTGAACACCGGCAAAGAATTTGAAGATTGTAGATAGAGAAGAACATGTGGCTAATGGTTCAAAGCGATAACAAAGGGATGAGAACAGTTAGCCTAGAACACTTGTTCACCAGATTCTGACACTGAATCATTTCTTTTATACAGACTGTAACAGCTGACTGTCTCTCCCTGTTTCCCAACAGAGGTAACTGAGTCTTAAGTAGTAGGCCTGAGTCAGGCTTACTACACACATTTTTAATAATTTTTCTCTAACATACAATAATCTTTGAAGGGGTAATTCCGAATCCCCCTCTGGGTATGTGACAATAATTGATAATAATTGTTTTATGTAGTGTTAGAATAATTTTTTCATGTCTCTTGTTATAAACTTGATGAATAGCTGTAATAGGAGAAAGTGATGAAGGGCTGATTAAATTCGACTCAGAAACTTAAAGTTAGCTTTTGGTTATTTTTAAATCCCCATGCCTAGTTAAAATGTGTTATATATAGATTTCATTTATCTGGAGAAAGCAGGATTGAGAGTGAGTCACGGAACTCAAAAAACTGAAGAGAAAGAAAATAAAAAGACATTTTCTGTGTTATGTATGTACGAAGCAATATCCTTAGTTAAGAAAGATTACTTGGTCCTGGAAAGGCACATGTAAAGTGGTTGCTAAACACACTGTGGTTCTAGTGACAGTTGGAGAGGCATAATCTTTGTAGTTGGCAACGTCTCCAGAAAAATAAAGCTTGCCAACTTACTATTAATTTGTGTCAAATTACTGCTAATTATCCCTCTTGTGTACATGTGTGTGTGTGTGTGTGTGTGTGTGTGTGTCTGTACACATGTATGCACATCTCCAACTGAACTGGAACTATTGACTCCTTTTTAAATATGGCATGGAGATGTAGGGACACGGCTCCGTGGATAAGAGAATTTACTTTACAAGCATGGGGCCAGATATGCCCATTGTACCTATTAACTCAGTATTGCAGCGGAGGGATCAGATGGGTTCTCAGTACTGACAATAAGTCAGCTCAGCCAGAACAAGGAACTTCTTGTTCAGTGAGAGATCCCCTTGGCACACAAACACACATGAAATATAGTCAACACACACACACACACACACAAGACATTAAAATGAAATAAACACGGCAGGGTCTCTATTATTAAAACAAAATTGTGTGTGTCCATGTGTGCACTCACATGTATGTGAATGTGTGTGGTGCTGTGTGTAATGTGTATGTGGTGTATGTGTGTGCATGTGTATCCCACTCCCCATTTCTTGTGTACTCCACTCTTATGAACTTAGATTCTACCACTCCTTCAAAAAGGATTTAACTACTCTCAAGTCACAAAATGAAAAATGAAATGTTGCCGTACCTATCTATCTTTGCCACTCAATATACTTACAAGGAACATACAGACTGACCATGATGTACTTATGTTGGAACACACAAATGCATTGCAACAGCAATTAATGAAAACTAGGTCACTAATTATAAAAGGAGCATGGAGCAGTAACTAAGAGCATTTGAAGAGAGGAAAGGGAAGGGGTAATGGAGTAACTATATGATCATCTCAAAGAATAATTACATGATTAAAATCAAGCCTTTCCTGTCAGCCACGCCAGGGGCTCTGCTGTAATCCCAGCACTCAGGCTGGGCCGAGAGGATGGGAGTCCAAGGCTGATCCTAGCTGCACATTGATGCCATGGCATGCCTGAAGTATGTAAGAATATCTCAAAACATAGAAATAAGTCACAGATAAACAAAAGTCCCACTGTGTTCTCTTTCATGTTTCTTACATTGAGTTTCATCAAACACACACACACACACACACACACACACACACACACACACACAGAGGATACACACATGTGCATATATGTATACTATTTCCCCCTATCTCCAGGCTCTCCTCATTATTCCCAATCCAACAAAATCTTTTGCCTTTCTTCAAAGCTTAAAATGTTTTTCTTTTCTGAGTACTTAAATTACTTCATATTACTTGCACACAAGTATAGTATGCATATATACACACATGTGGGAGAGAGATATGGGGAGAGAGGACTTCTTAGTCTCCCTAGAGATGTAATGTATGGGATCTGGACATACACCATTGCTCTTATTCTTTTGTTTGCATTCATTGGCCTACTAAATCCTACATTCCTTTTTTCAGTCATTGTATGGTCTTAAGTTTCATTATAGTTTCTGGAATTTTCATATACTGCTGTACCATATTTACATATTAATCCTCCCTTGACCAACTCCTCATTTCTCATATGTCCCCCTCTCTTCACCCTCTTAAATTTAAAATTTCTGTTTGTTATTGCTTTACACATACAGACACATATACATACACATACTCACACAAACCCCCCACACACACTCACAAGCTCAAATACACTCACATACACACTCACACACTCACATACACATACATACACACACTCACATACACATTTATACACACATACACACTCATGCACAAAAGCACACAGTCACAAACATATACACAATAACACACACACATATACACATACACACTCACAAACACACACACACACACACACACACACACACACACCAGTCCATTTAGTATATGTATATGTGTTTAGGATGTTAAACAGGGTTTGAATAACCTATTAGGAATAAGCTTGCCCCCCTCGTGGTTACCCCCTCCCATAATCTTTCCACCATGCCCCCTTTCCCTTCTCTTCTGAGTGGGTGTGACCCCCTGGGTATGCCCCCACCCTGGCATTTCAAGTCTCTGTGAGACTAGGCATTTCCTCTTCCACTGAGTCCAGACAAGGCAGTATAGATAGAAGAATACATCCTACTCATAGGCAACAGCTTTTGGGACAGACCCCATTCCAGTTGTTTGGCACCCACATGAAGGCCATGTTGTATATATGCCACATATGCATGGGGAGATCTAGGACCAACTCAAGTATGTTCTTTGGTTGGTGGTTCAGATATGAGAGCCCCAAGGATCCAGGTTAGTTGATTCTGTTGGTCTTCCTGTGGAGTTCCTATCCCCTTCGGGGTTGCAGTCAATTCATTTCTTAGCAGCCCGCAACTACTGTTTTTCATCTAGGATAGGCCTTGTGAAATTCCCCACTCCCACCTTTGACTGTCAAGACTTGTTATATATTGTTGAGATTCATGGGTACAGCTTTCTTACCATGTATAGAGGACATACCCTATCCTTCTAGCTCTTACAATCTTTCTGCCTCATCCCCCATTATGTCCCCTAGCTTTGGGTGGGAGGAGGGTGATCATATCAGTGAGGCTTGGGTGTGGTGTTCATGGTTGTAGATTTATCAGTGGAGTTTGGGTGTGGGTGTTCAGTTGTAGATCTATCGGGGGGGGGATGGATGTGGGCATTCAGTTGCAGATTTATCAGTGGGGTTTGGGTATCCCATGTTTACTGGGTCTCCCTTTTACTTCTCTCTTTTCACTTTCCTGGTTTCTGTGGTTATTGTGGGATATGTACTACATCTAAAAATTTGGAGCTAGCATCCATAAATAAGAGAGATGCGACATTTCTCTATTCTAGGCCTGGTTTACCCCATTCAGTATATTCCATTCATTTACTTGTAAATTGCATGATTTCATTTTTCTTTACAGCTGAATAGGGGTTTTGTGTATGTACCATATTTACAGACTCCATTGCAGTCCACAAACCTAAAGCAATTTTAGGTCTTTCTTATAAATTACTTCTGCAAAACCTTCCCTGGCCTATTAAAATCGCAGCCTATTGTTGAATGGCATGAGGATGGATATTTTGACCCTGTTGTCCCCGTGGTGTTTTAAAAGTTGGAGAAAGCCCCAGCAGATAGTTAGAACTCTAGAATTGCTTGCTAAGTAAGACAGCACATCATCAATTAAAAGTACTTTATTCTCTGTACATTGCATTTTGGAAAGAACAATCCTTATGATACAGGTCCTGCTGAATGTGTATGTCATCCTACCTGTTTTCAGGCCCTATCCCTCTGGCTTCTAGATCACAATCACATTTACCTTTCCCGATTTCTTTAATAGAAACACTTTTCAGAGCACTTTAGGGTCTCCGAGTATGTCTCTCCATAGCCCACACTGCGCATAAGGGTCTTCTTCCACTTTCCCTAGCTAAAGCTTTCTCAACTTTCAACTCATAGTAAGATCTTTTCTTTCTGGGAACATTCGCTGACCTTCTGTCCCAAAAATTCTACACTCGTTGCCCATTAGTACTTCACACAGCGTGTGACCCAATACTACTGTTACACTTTAACAACTCATGGTTGCCATACTGACTGTAAATCTCCTGAAAATGGGAATTCTCATTTTCACAATTGTTTTTCCAGTGTGTAGTGTAGTAGCTAGCTATCAGTTACTGATCTATGGCCAGCAACGGTTAAATTTAAGATGGCAAGGATTACAAACAGAAAACTGGCCAAATTATTGTTGTTCATTCACATCTATTCCCAATTAAGAGGAACAGAAGAAAATAAGTCCCTTTAGTTAATAAGAAAACATTTTTTATAAGTAACACTAAGTAAAATAATCAATCTGATGAGGGTGTGTGTGTCAAAGATTGGAAAATGTTATTGAAAAGCTTCTCAAGCTGCTAAATCAACTTGACTAATGAAATTACAGTTTAATTTAGCACTGACAAAATCATAATCATATCAAACATACCCATTAATCAAACATTAAAATAATCTTTCAGTTAAATACTATTAGCCAACACTACAGTTGATCTTGACAAAAATTTTGAATGCAGCTTAATGTAATTTAAAGCAATATTTTATCATATTTCCTAAGTATCCTATGACACTGACTGTGTGTGTGTGTGTGTGTGTGTGTGTGTGTGTTTAAATAAGACCAATGTTAATAGCAGCAGAAGAGACTTTGAACAACTCCTTTTACCAAGGAAGTTTAAAATTTTAGCACATGATAAAAATTCAACTTTTATTTCTTCAGGAAATTAATCTGTCACATAAAGAAAAAATGTAAACAGTTAAAACTGAATAACTACTTGGAATGAAAGCTTTTAGTGTATTTCATATAATTATGATTTTGGTGATTTCCCCTAATATTTGATGAATTGGTAAAAAAGAAGTATAAAATTAACCCTACTACTATATTATATGTCTACCAAAATTTGTGTGTATATGCCTATGCACACCATTATAGAAAAAAAGTGCAAATTAAGCTTTGTGTGTCACAAAATGATACCTAAAAATGACTTGTACCAAAAATAGTATACCTGGAAACCTATTCAACTTAAATCTTCTTAGAATTCAAATATAGCAATAAGTAGCACATTACAAGATGCATATTCCAAAAGCAAAACCTAATCAATAGTCAAGTAACAATCAATTAAAAGTAACATTTTAAAAATCACTCCATTTGTGAGATCAGGCTGGTGAAATGGAGAGAGAGAATACAATAAGAGATGGTTGGAATTAGAGAATATTGGTGAGGTGCAATATAGAAATCTAGTGCAGTGGAAACGTCCTTGAGTCTACTTAGTGAAGACTTCTAGCAGAAGAGGATATGGAGTCTGAACTGGCCAACTTTTTCAGCCAGGCAAGGCCATTGATTGGCTGGGGTTGCATTCGTTTGAGTTGTTGGCCTAGGGGGTCCATGGAGATCCCCAACTTAGCAAGACTGATGCTGAGACGGAGGATCACTATAAAATCTGACAGCAGGGACCTATTGCTGAGGTCATCTACATAGCTTATTTAACATTGGGAGGTTGAGTTGATGCCTACATGGCTCCTTCACCTTTACCCTCTAGTCTCTTTGATACCAGAAGATACTCTGCAGGCTGCTGAAAGGGAAAAATGGGCACCAACTCAGCCACAAAACCCTTGACCTACAATCTGTCCTGCCTGCATGATGTTCAGGGGCAACAGCGATATACAACTTGTAAGGGTGGCCACCCAGTGTGGTTTAACTGGAGGTCCACTCCACAAGAAGGAGCCCATGCCATACATTGCCTGGATAGCCTGGAATAGAATAGATATCCCAGAAACCGAGGGTAGAACCAAACATGACTGGTCTGAAAGAAACAAAATGATCAGTAATGATATTTTGGTATGCTCATAGAATGGTGCCCTGTCCAGTCTTCATTAGAGAGGCTTGCTCTGGCAGCAGATGGGAAGAGATGCAGGGACCCACAGCCAGACATTATGCAGAGTGTCTCAGTTGGAGGTCTCTATTGTGTCCCTATCCTTGAAGCTTGAGGAAGCTCAATGGAAAGGGGAAAAGAAAGATTGTGTGAGTCAGAGAGGATAGAGGACTCCAGGAGAACATGTCCCACTGAATCAACTAAGTAGGCTTCATATGAGCTTACAGAGACTGACGCAGCAAGCGTATGGCCTGAAGGGGTTTCAGCTTATTGTTTCTGTGGGAGTCCTAACAATGGCATGGGCTGTGTCTCTTACACTTTTGAATTCTCTTGTAACTCTTTCCTTCCTATTGTGTTGACTTGCCCAGCCTCTACATGACAGCTTTTGCCTTGTCTTATGTATCTATGATATTTGGTTGTTATCTCTTGTAGGCCTTCTCCTTTCTGAAGGAAAACAGAGGAGGAGTGAATCCAGGGGAGAGAGGAGATAGTAGTGGTAGGAGATGGAAAGAGTGGAGGGAACGGAAATGGTGGTCAGGTCTTCTAAATTTACTGACAAAAGGAACATAAAAATAAAATGTGCATCCTGTTTAGAGGACACACAAATTTTTGCAAAATGTATCTACAGTTTTCATAAACACTGATCAAAGTTCCATAATGATGCCTTTAAAAATCTTACACAAGGATTCTTAAGTGCCAGTGCAGCAGTAAACCTGTAGGGAAAAAAAATACTAAACTTTAAGTCAAATAAATTGAAAGAACATTTCTACCTTCCATATTAAAATAATTATGAAATTTGTCTACTAGATATTTACTGCATGCCATGCAGGATATATTATACATGCATGACCTTATTACTTAGTCCTGTGAAAAGGATGCTATTGTTTTTCTGATTTAATTACAGTGCCTATTTGTTAATGAGTAAATGGAGGTTCAGAGAAATGTTGCTGAAAGTTATCACTAGGGTGTGAAGCAGAACTAAAATGTAATACTTAGATCATACATTTTCAAACAGAGAATTCAACAAAAACAAGAGATTAAGAGACTATGTATATGATCACACATATGCGTGTGCACATGTGCACACCCACTCACACACACACACACAAAAGAGAAAAACCCCTAAAGTAAAATGATGAGTGACATCACACACAAATATTAGCAATTAACATAATTAAATAAACTACTTTTGTGTATAAGAAAAGCAGCATTTTAAACTTATGGAAAGAAATGAATTATTCAAGAAAAGGTGGTGATACAACTGGCTAACCATTTGGGGAAAGAATAACATTGATTTCCACCTTCTGACACAAACCAAAATAAACTCCAGATGGATTATAGACTTATTTTCAAATATTTAAATCAAATTTATTGCATATGTCAACATAGCCCAGGAAATAAAAAACGTTGAATGCTTTCCACAATTTGAGAAACACTTCAGGAATAGATATGAGATCCTTTAAACTATAAACTCAGACTTTTGCTTTTCCAATTCAAATTTTTTTAATTCACTTGCTTAATATTGGTGGACTCATTATGTCATGGCTATATAATTGGAGTATCAATTGGTAAAACCAGAATATATATGTCGATTTTCTTACATCCGAGCTCACTCTACCCTGATATATGGACATTTACTAATTGTTGTAGGCATGAAATTGTGCCTGGTTCTACTGGAACAGAATATGGCAAAGTAAAATTATTATACAAGTTTTGAATATTTGGGATAATGCAGGTCCCACTTCTTTAATTAACTAAATGCATGGCAAATACTTTGATGCAAACATATCTTGAAATTTCTGCCATATTTTTATATCTGCTTGATGCATAGGCATGCTTTATTGTGTAGCAAAAGTATCAGTGACAGGCTAATGAGACCACCTGGGAGATTCAAGAAGCTTGCCACATCACGACTGACTTTAATTTGTACATTTTATTCTTGTAAAATTTATATATTAACTAATATCACACATCTCTCTCCTTAAAGGGTGGGGATATATGACATGCTATCATCTATTAAAGACCCTACATTAAACATCAAGGATACTCTCCAATATTGAGTATAGTAAGAATGTGAGTGGAAGTGTCTTTCTTGAGGAAGTACTGCTAAAGTCAAATCATGATCAACACTGAGCATCTGCCAAAGCCAGAGACAGTTGAAATAAGAGCATGGAGTATTTTATGAAAAGAAGGAAAGCAAGAACATATGTGAATGAGGAGTCCTTAGAGGAACTGGATGTTTTGTTGGAGCTGGAAAATAATAAACACAATGAATCTAGATAATAAAATTCCAAAAATCATATTAATTTCATATCTGTGAAGTGATGATGGAGAATTTGAGAGCATACCATACCAGCTCGTATCAGAAAACACCACTAACTCCTATCCACAAATCTATAGGTAGCAGAGGTGAGGTTGGAATCTGGTCATATAATAGATCTTTTTAGTAATATAAAATGTCTCACATATTAGAAGACCAAATGTCAGTAGTCTCTAGTTTTCAATTATTATCAAGATTACCATCACACATAACCTCTTCTGACCCAATGTTTCTCTTTTCCTTTCTACACCTTCATTCTACCTTTTGGACATCTGTTTTAGTTTCTTTGCTACTTTGGTAAAAGCAACTTAAACAAGAACGTGTTTGTTTCAACTTGTGGTTCAGGGGATAAAGTCCATCATACTGAGGATGTTGGGGCAACAAGCAGGAAAAGCAAGAACAGGAATCTGGTTACACCAAACCCATGAATGCATGTGTGCTCAGCTTACTTTCTCAATTTAATATATTCCAGGATGCTCTGCTCCCACCCACGATTAACATGAGTCCCCCCACATCAAGTACTGTATAATTCCTCACAGGCTGCACAGAAAACCATCTCCAGGTGTTTCTAGATTCCCTCTAACTGACGATATTAACTGCTTACTGCTCTAAAGCCCAGTTGAACCTGGGAAAGGAACCTAAAACTGAGGCTGACTAAAGTCTCCTGCAATACCTAACTGTATTCAGAGAATCAGACAGTTTTTACTCTGAGGTTTAAGAAGAATCACATGATTCTTTCAGCCACAAAGACAGGCTGCATATAGCAAAATCATGGTTTTCCATAGAGACATATAAACAAATAAAATATCCAGACACAATGAACAATCTAAAGTAAACTCACTCCTATCTGCAACACCTGGGAGGGACACACACATTCCAAGAAAAAACAATTCTGTTTTTGAAGACACTTAGGTAACAAGACTCTTGTTTTCTTGGTGTTTTCTCACAAGCACTCAGAATTTGCTCCACACTGTTTCACTCTTGGCCCATGTTAGGACAATTAACTATTTTAACAATGAACCATAGAGCCTTCCACTGTATGATTTATAAATGCCCCATTAAATCTATTCAACTGGGATATCACCTTCTCTTTCTTGCATTAGCTCAAGTATCTGCCACTTGTTTCCTTTCTCTCACATCACAAGTATCAAGGAAGCACTTCACATGCTCAAATAGTGCTTCCAAAATAATTTGATCCCTTCCTCTTACAAAGCTATGAACATCAAATCGTCTGGTTTGACCACTCTCTTCAATCAAATTCTCTTCGCTTTAGTTCACCCACAGCTATGATTAAATATGCTTAAACTTTATTGCCATGCAGCTGACTTTCTAGTGCCTTGAGTTCCACACCTTTATGTACCTCAGTCATGTAGTGACGTCATTTTTTCTAATAACTAGATTTCCACATGATTTCTCTCAAACTATTAATGTTATCTAAGAGCAGTGTTACCACATTACCAACCTTGGTGGTACATTAACTCCTAGCAATTTCTCACCATCCATCACTGCTCACTGCTTTGTTCCACTTTCCAAAGTTAGTTCTTCATCACAAACAGTACAGTGTGCCATACTCTCAACTCCCTTGTCCTCTCTCCCCTCCAAATCACTGTACTTCTCTTTTATCAATATGTATTTGCTGCAAGTGGCCGAAACATTACACCACATTTGAACATACAGACTTTTGTTCCTTCTAACTTGGAAGTCTGAGTTTCTAAAATGGCTAGAAATAGATGTTAGAATGATCAATAAATACCTTTACTTTTGTCTCTTTGCATTATTTTCCTGTTTGATCATCATCCACAGACAATGACATTGACTTCAGGGATCACATGATATCTTTGAAATCAATAACCTGAGAAGAAAGGAAGCCAGTATCTCTAATAATTAGTTTGACTATGCTTGACATTTATGCCCATCTCTTTAGACAGGAAATGGGGAAATCTTATTCGACTTTGCAACTGTTAAGACTTCTCCCCATGTGGCCGAGAGGAAACAGTACTGACAATTGATTCAGAGACAAATGATATACTACTGTTCCAATAAGCACAAAGCTAATCTTAAGTGAATATGTTTTGTTTGTATATGAACTTCAAATGTTAAAAAAAATGTTGATGGTTGTTATTTAAAGTCAGAAACACATTTTTCAAATGGATATTTAATCAAACTTCATTATCCAAAATTCCGTCTCTATGTCTTGTTTCCTTTTCCTATTCAATATGGAATTCACCTTATTTCCTCCTACCCACTGTATATGAGTCATTTTATAGGAAATCTACCCTATACCATAAGGTCTGTTTTCAACATGTCAACCAAGAGAGTCCTAAAAAACACAAATGATGATATCATTGCCTAAAAGTTAGAACATGGGTAAGTAAAAAGGGAGAGTGTGGGAAGAAGTAGGCTTATTTGAGATGTGAGTATACAAATGAGGATTTTTAGTAATGTTGGAAGCTTAGGAAAGTCACCAGACATCATGTGGAGCTTCATGGACCTGTGAAAGGTATTGGTGTCTGTTGCTAATGGAGACTTCACAAACCAATAGGCAAATGTGATAAAATTCAAAAGCACTAACAAAGACAATAAGCATGAGGCACAAAAAAGAGAGAAAATTTAAAATGAAGTATACATGGTGAGCAATGGAGTCAGAGGACACTTTCAAAGATGTAAGAATTTGAACTCTATCTTGACTTATTGTACTCTATTTCTGACATAGGGACATTGTGTTTCAAACCATGCATAGGTGATGTTTCTAATTCAGAAAACATTATTACATATTAAGATGATACTTGTTAACTACTTGTTAAGTAAATCTTACGTTTTTTTCTTTTTTATTGGATATTTTATTTATTTACATTTCAGATGCCATTCCCTTTCCCCATTTCCCTCCCAGGTATCCCCCGCCATTACATCCCCCTTCCTCCTTTTTCTTTTATACAATTTTAATTACATGCAAGTATTAAGGTCAGTTCTAGTTTGAGAATCAAGCAATAGATGCAAATAGTCAAAGAACAAGTAAGACAATAAAACAAATATTCAAAGAACAAGCAAGGCAATTAACAAAATTCCGTGAACACTCCCGTGATCACTGTTTCTAAGGAATGACCAAAATATATGAGCCAACTTCTGTGTCCTAGCCCTAAGTCATTTTCATGTTTAAAGCCTATACTTTCTTGTTCTAGCCTAAAATTTAGATTCCTGCCTGAAATTACTTCTTTGATCTAGCCTAAGATTTAGATTCCTGCCTGAAATTACTTCTTTGTTCTAGCCTAATGTCAGATTCCTGCCTGAAGCCCACTTCCTTGTCCTTGGCCCATGTCACTTACTTGTTAAGTAAGAGACTAAAATAAATCAAGGAAATTGGACTCTGCCATTAATTGACATGATATTTTAGTCAATTCTAGTAGAGGGAAAAAGCAACACTGAAATGAAGAAGCTTAGGCCCTGAGATGACACCTAAGTTTGGAAATTCTGACTATCCAAGACACCTAGAGGACAGAAAGAGAAACTTCACATTCTTAGTTTAGAAATGAGATGGTTTTCAATAATTCATTAATTGGAGTTGTATGCTAAAATAAGTCAACCAATAAGGAATTTAAGGAAAGGATCATGCTTTGTTCCTTAACCTGAAGAAGAAGGGCAAGATGGACTGTTGCATTGGCTTAGTTAAAGAGAAGAGAAAAGGCATACACATAGACTGCTGAAGGTTTTCTGAACATGCCCATGTTTTTTATCATTATGCCATGTACACAATTCGGGTTTTCAGTATTCAGGCTTGATTACCTAACTTAGGATATGTGATCACCTTGATATTACTTGAAATCAGGTAGAGTCTTTAAAAGAGTTGTAATGTTCTCTGACATCTTGGAACCCAAAACAAAGACAAATCAGTCATTCTCCCTGACGTTGGGGTTAAGCTTTATAGCTAGACTTCTCCCATAAAAGACACCTTTCTGACTACAGGAATGTACAGGATATGTTAAAACTGGATGAAAAGGAGAAAAATCACAGAACTGCTCATTTATTGCAACAATTTTTTTTTCCTAGACAAATACTCTCAAACATAAAGTATACCAGTGTTAGATTTGACTGTCACATCTGTCTGGCAAAGTACAGTATGGGAAAATCTAAAGTAAAAATAGCCCAAATACTGTTAGGATCTTAATTTCCAAAGAATTCTCTTTCAGTAGTAACCATTGCCAAAATACAAAATAGAGTTGCTTTGAGTTATATATTCACATCTGAAGACACAGAGCTAGGAATGAAAACTAAGACAGAGTATGAGTATGAGGTATTTGTCTTTCTAGGTCTGGGCTACCTCAACAGTGTATTTTCTTGTTCCATTTATCTTTAACTTCGTGATTTTCTTCTTCATTACAGCTGAAGAGAATTCATCGTGTATATTTTCGCAATTCTATTATCCATTCATCAGTTGTATGATATTTAAGCTGTTCCATTTCTTATCTATTGTGAATGGGGTGGCAATGAGCATGGCTGATTAAAAAGAGGGCTACAGTGGAGCATGGGGGGTTCGAAAGAGATGGTATAAAGGTGGATATGGAAGAACCAGGAGGTTGAGACTTTAGGAGAAGAGTAGGGAAAGAGGGTAATAAATGAGAGGTGAGACAATACTAAACATATTTGAAAATACAATAAAGAACCATATTTTTATATTTACTTAAAATTACATAGAATATGTATACATATATGTGTATGCATAAATATTTAAATAAGATTATGCCACTTAGAGTGAGAATACTCTACCTCAAGAGCCACAGAATATCTAACAAAAGCTGCAGTGCTGGGCACAAGAAACCTCCCTTATAGTTGTTGGCCAGGGGAGTCCAACAGACTCCCAAAACAACACAGCCTACTGGTGTTGCCCTTGGTTCCCTCCTAGCATTGAAGGTAAGTATATCTAATTGAAGATACCATACATTTTGGACATAGTACTTGGAGGAATTGAATGGAGTCTGATCTGGAAACATTCTCCCCAAGGATTATTTCTCAAAGTAGTATTAGGTGCAGGAATCTGTCAAGGGATTAAAAGAATCTCCTGTCACACTTTGCTGTTACTTATGTTAACCATTACATTGGCCAACATAGCAAGGTATCCCAGAAGTAGCAATGCTAGGGCTAACCAACAGTTGTCTTATTGGTTTGAAGACTCATGCAATACAGGGGAACTCATGCGTGCTCCTATAAACCAAAGGAAGCACCCATGACTGGTGGGGCTATGAAAGAGAACAATCCACTCTTCACACGTTCCTAAGCCAGTATAACTTCTAACTGCATTCTAAAAGCTTATTGTCTATATGCTCAAAGATAAGTGTAGCTCTCAGTGGCCAGACCCCCTCGTCTTTTGCAGCAGTTGGAAATTCTCAAAAATAAAAAAAAAAAAATTAAAAAAAACACAATTGGTCAAAAGGCAGAGAATGACTATGAGGTGCCCAGCCACTCCACTGATATATCTACAATACTAAGCTAATATTGAAAGTTCAGGGAACATAATGGAAGCTGGGAATAGAAAGATTATAAGAGCCAGAATATCAGATATTTGGCTGCAAAATAGTGTCTTGCATATATGACAAAAAAGGTACATGCTCAAAATCTCAACAATATTCTTGCCTAAACAGGCCCTAAATAATGACAATATTAGTTTGCATGTCACCATGGATGAAGAATATTTCATAAAGCTCTAATTCTAGATGGAGAGCTTTAGGCAATTAATGGTGGCTGAGAAAAAAAGAATCAATCTTCCCCAGAGATGAGCCTCCTAATCACTTATCCAGAACCAATCTGTCAGTCATAAATCATATATACATATGAGCAATACTAAATGGACTTTGTAAATTTTATTGTATTTGTGTGTATGTGCGTGTGTGTGTATGTATGTGTTTGTGTGTAAAAATAATAACTAAAAAATAGGTCATGAGTTAAAGAATAAGATTGATTTGGGGCACAGGAGTTGGAAGGAGAAAAGGGGCATAATTAAGTAAACACATTTTTTATTTTAAAAAAATTAATAATAAAGGCATATCCATTTATAGTCATTAATTTTGCTATTCTTGCTGTTCTATTACTGCTATTAGGATAATAGACAAATGTTCAGATTTATTTCATAGCAGTGATTTGACAGCTGGGTGATAGTATAAAAACATTTTTATAAGAAATTGCTAGCCATGACTATCTGTGATGACAAATTTTAAGAATTCTGAGAGCTTCCGGACAAAAATAACTACAAGGCATGTCACTAGGATAGATTATTTTCATTATTTGCCAAAAATAAGACCAAAGTTAATTCAGGCTAAAAGTAAAGCTCAGTAGCAAGTGGCTACCCAGCCCACATAAGTCTTGGGTTTAATCCTAATCACCTCAAGGAAAATGATTTCATGTTTTAAGTTGCATACCATTGTTCAGTCTCATATAAATATTCATCTTCAATATCTACTTCCCAAGAAAGCTGTTGATTTCAAGGAAGTAATAAAAAGTAATCTAATCTTTATCTTAGTCCTTCTATCAATCTCAGGAAAGAGTAAACATGGAAATTAAAGACGAAACTACTTATAGAAAAAAGATATAACTTATAGAATGTTAAAAAAAATCTTCTATAATATGAAGCTAATTGAAAAAATAGCAACACAATATTATTTATTCAGCATTTAGTACAGTTTCCACTTGTGTTCAACTTTCAAAAAGGTAAAGGGAGATTTTAATTATGAGCTTTGGCTGTACAATATTTTTAAACCGGTGTTAAAATGTCTCCATTTATTCAATAAAAACAACTACTATAGCATCTGACATCAAGATTCTAAGTATATGGCATTCATTTTCCCTAGGAAATATAACATGTGATCTCATTTGTTGTGTAGATGCTGCTTTTATTGTGGAAAAATATAAGAACTCATAGCATGTTTTCATTCTAGCTTTAAGACTCCTTATATAACAAGTCAAGGAGACTAACAAGTAAGGAGTACATCAAGCAAATCAGTTTGACAAACTAACAACCTGAGAAGACTAGTTATTTAGTGCATATTATGCTGTTTTCCCGTGGAGAAGAGCAATGGTAAGAGGAAAAGCTAGTGTATGTCACAGTCAATGTCCTTGTTAGGGTGTCCTCTTTGAAGACAAGTAAGTTTTGCTTTAAAAACAATTGAACTCTCATTTTTGCTGTCTCTCCTGACCACTATGTAACTGACATAATTTAAAACTTTTGTCTTCTCTCTTTAAAAAAAAATGCATCAATTTTCTTTCTTGTTTCTCTCACAGAAATAATTAGCCTCTCCAACTACATTCATTTTAAAATTAACTTTCATTTCTTGATTGGCATGTAAAGTTTGTACACATTTACAAGATACAATGTGTTGTTTTGATTCATGTATAAATTGGATAGTGATTAATTCAGACTAATTAGCATATATATCCCCTTATATTTTTGTAAAGTCTTTGCCATGCGATACATATATCTTAATAAAGAAAAGAGTAATTGAAATGTATTCATTTTGAGACATATTATACCATGCTAACCATCTCCTCTGTGTGGTATCATGCCATAACAGAACTCAGTCCTTCTAGCCAGCATTTTCCTTCCCCCATTCTGTTATTATTCTTTCAATATATTTGACACCAGCTTTTTGTTCTTTGCATTTAGGAGTAAAATCTTGAGCTTGTCCTTATCTGATTTAATCACTTACCAGAGAGTCCTTCAGGTCTATTTACATCACAGATGTCGAGGTAATAAAAAAAAACCTGCCTCATGATATTACATACATATAAATACTGAGCTATATATTTATATTATGTTACATATTATGTATTCAATGTTTAATGATGGGTATTTAGGCAGTACAGCAGGAAACGTAAGATTTAAGAGGACACAGTGAGAAAAAGACAGATTCCCCTCCCTATCAATAAATAGTTCTACCAAACTGGATATGCATACACAAAAAAGTGAAAGTAGACCCCATTTTTGACAAATTATTACATCAACTCAAAAGAGAGTAAAGACTTAAGTATAATACCTGACTATAAAACCATTGAAAGTAACATGGGAAATGCTTCAGGATATTGTTCCAGGCGGTGATGCTGTGGGTATGGTCTCCAATGCATAGGAACAGAAAGAACATTTTGGGCAAGAAATGAGAATTTATTAAACCTTAACATTTTTTACACATCACATGACAAAATCAGCAGAGCTAAGAGACAGCCTACAGAAAGACAAAGAGGCAGGTGAAAACCATACATATAACAGTAGATTAATATGCAGAATACATAATGAGATCTCACAACTCAGAAGCAAAGAAAGGACAATTGAAACATGAGCTAAAAGTTTAAATAGACATTTTTCAAAACTCAGAGAAAGATGTACTGTTATGCATTTTAAGTGAGAAAATAAACTAACCAATTAATTTTTAAAGAGGATAAGAAAAGAGATGGAAAAAGAAGAGGCAGGAGGAGGAACTGGCTGTGGGGAGGTTTCTCTAAATTTAGAAGAAAAAAAAATCAAAGACCAGGAGGGGCATTTGAATCACTTCTTCTTTGGGAATGCACACATTTTCAAAGACCTCATTCTCAGAGACAGCACATAGCTGGCATCTTTCTGGGGCCCAGTTACCAGTTCCTAGGTAACGGAAAACAAATTTACACTATGTTACGGAAACAAATGGCCTGGAAAGAATCATAGTTGAATACGTGAACAATGTCAAGTATTCTAGCAGATTTCTCTTTTTTTAAAAAAATAAATACAAAAGAGTTTATTATAAAATATTCATCTGGAAATTGGCAGACATAAGAGAGCCAAACAAATGCAATTATTAGGAATATTTTGGAAATACTCTAAACATTCTCAAGGACCCTCAAATTGATGATTGCAGGTGAAAATCATACCGTGTGTATTTCATTGTTACTGGACTTATTTAATAAGCCTCCATCAATAAAATCACATATGTCTTAAAACTTAGTGGAAACAAGAAGCAGTTTAAACCACATATTCTTCTGCCTTGAGGGACAAACCATTTTAATTTCAGAAACAAACACGAGTTTTATACCTTAACTGCAAATGACTCTGTCCAAGAAATCCTAGGTTTAAGAGAGTTGGATAAAATATTTTGATTGACTGACAGGGATCACTTTTTCTCAAATAAGACCTCTCACAATCATGTGCTTCATCTCTGTCTTCCTCTGAATGATTGTTTCTACTTGGTAGACATGTCACATGTGATAAAATGCCCTTTAAAATTTAAGTAACAGAAGAGAAGTAAGTAAAGTGAAGCTACTGTGTCTCTCTAGGTATTGGTTAGAGAGAAATAAGCTGACATTCCAATTTTTTGTGTTTAGTTAGTTAGTTTTAGTTAGTTAGTTAGTTAGTTAGCTAGTTTACAGCCCAATCACTGTGTCACTCTAAGTCCCCCCTCACAGAGTTCTTCCTCTCATTATCCTTCCCATTCTCCTCTGAGAGGGTGCCCCCTCAGTTATTATCCTACCCTGGCACATCAAGTCTCCTTAGCAGATTTCTTAAAGCATGATTGTCAAAATTGCTTCAGAAGTGTCCTAAAAATGAGGACTGCTAGATGTCTTCCTAACCTTCTGAATCAGAAAATCATGAGCAGATTCCTGGGAATGTCAGTCTCATATGTGAGAGATTGTTTCATTGTTATTTTTCATTTCTTTCCTTCCCTTCCCTTTCCTTTCCCTCTTTCTTCTTCTGCTACCTCCTCCTCCTCTTCATTCTTCTTGTCTTCTTCCTCCCCTAGTGTCTACCTGCCACTTTCTCTGTCTGCTATAACTAACCCCCACTCCCACCCATGCCCTGTCTTTCCTGAGAAAAAAGCAGGCCTCCATAGGACATCATCCAAACCATAAAACCAGGCACTTATCGCCACATCAAGACTAGATGGAGAAACCCAGAAGGAGGAAAAGTGTCCCAAACAAAGGCCAAAAGCTCAGAGACAGCCTCTGCTCCCACTGCTAGGAATCCACAAAATCAGGCTACTCAGCCATAATGTATATTCAGAGGACCTAGGTGAAACCCCTACATGCTCTCCAGTCTCTTAGAGTCCCATGAGAACCAGTCAGTTAATAATGTAGGCCAAATTCTCCTAGTGTATCTCTCACTCTTCTGGTGCTTTCAGCCCTTCCTCTCTACCTTCACAGGACTCCCTGAACGCTACCAAGCTAGGCTGTGGGACTCAGCATCTTCTCTCATCTCAGTTTCTAGATAGAGTCTTTCTGATGATGATTCTGCTTGGTTCTGTTCCCAGAACACTGCAGGCAGGTCTGAGGTTTTGTGGTAGGGTTGGCTTCCCAACACCTCCACTTGAGGCCTTGCCTGGTTATGAAAGACGGCCAGTTCAGGTTTTGTGTCCCCCATCACTCGGAGTCTTTACTAGATGTCTTAGAGTTTCCATTGCTGTGAAAAGACCAAGGCAACTCTTATAAAAGACAACATTTAATTAGGGCTGGCTTACAGGTTCAGAGGTTTAGTCCATTATCATCAAAGTAAGAGCATGGCAGCAAACAGGCAGGCATGGCTCAGAAGTAGCTAAGAGTTTTACATCTTGATTAGAAGGCCAACAGGAGAGGTCTATCTCCCAAGCAGCTAGGAGGAGGGTCTCAAAGCCCACCCCCACAGTGACATACTTCCTCCAACAAGGCTACACCCACTCCAACAAGACCACACTTCCTAATAGTGCCACATCCTGAACGAAGCATATTCAAACCACCACACTAGAGTTACTCTCTGTTGTTCATTTTTTTTTAATTTTAATTTTTATTTTTTTTCAGCAAATCAAAAAAATTTAAAAAGCATTCAAACAGAAGAGACAAGTTATCATGTAGTTCAAATTGGTCTCAGATCTTCCCAGTAGCTGAGGCTGCCTTTGAGCTCCTTATGTTCCTGCCTCTGCTGCCCAAAGGCTGGGATTAGAGGACTGCACTATCACACTTGGCCAGCCTAGGAAAGTTTTATGCTAAACACATTTGGAAATGCATCTCTCTTGCAAAGAGTTTTGCAATAGTGACCAGAGAGTGATTCCAAACAGTGAAAAAATATTCAGATTCAGCAAACAAAATTACAAGACAGACAAATTAAATCTGAAAATTAGATAAAGTAATCATCTTTTGTATGTCTGTTTATATTGCATATTCATACTTTAAAATGTTATTTTTTCTTAAATCCAAATTTAACCAGACATCCTATATTTTACCCACTAGCCTTATATAGGAAATGAATATATGACTTTATATGTTAAAAAACAATCAAATGGCACCACTTTGTATGAGCTTCACTACTAAAACATCAAATGCAATATTAAATTAATACCATTTTTTGTAATCAGTTCTCATTGTAGAAACAAAGCACTATAAAATATCTAATATTGTGGCAATGTTAGTACCAATCATTGGGTCTCTCAAGGTAATTATTTTTTGAGAGTACCACAATTCCCACACACACCAAATTCTAGCAACACAGAAAATTTATGAACACACCTTGGTAGTTTGAAAGATAATCCTTCTTAAAGATTATGAAAAATTATGCTGGAAGTTTTCTTCCATTGCAACCCTCTTCCTGCTGCTTTTCTTCCTCTTTCTTCTCTCTCTCTCTCTCTCTCTCTCTCTCTCTCTCTTCTCTCTCTCTCTCTCTTTTTCTGTTTCTCTCTCTTGCCATTCTCTCTGTCTTACATTATCAGTCAACCATATCTCACAAGTTAAAGGGATTCACACCTATTTTCATTAAGGGTCAAGAACATGGTGGTTAGAACCACCCACAGCCCTGAACTCGTTTTAAGGTCATCTAATTGAGGACCTACCTATCCTTGTTTATACTACTGATACTCTTGTTGCTCCAAATTACAGCATCCAGGCTAAGGTAAATGATAGCATAGTTGTCAAATCTGTCATGATCTAAGGAACTTCTCAAATATAAAACAGTAAAGAAGCCACTGGACATCTGAGAAGAGGTCTAGGCATCTCCCCAGGGACATAAAGCAGCTTTGATGTGACATCTCTATTCCTGTTATCTAGAATTTAAAGGGGAAATTCATTCTGATGTCAAGATCATAACATCTTCCTTCACAATGCACAAAGGAAAATAGTTGTTTTTCTTTTGTGATTGAAGTGTTAATAACATTGCATGAGAACCAAATTAAGGCCTTTATATTATGAGTTTAAAGGTTTATGAGATTCCAGAAGTTTATTTGATAATGGTTTACCCTGATGACACAATTGCATAACACCTTTGATAAGTAAATAGACTTTGTTAGAGATTTGTTTAGAAAACAGAAGACAGAGACATATATCTTACAGAAAAGGTGACTCATAGAATAATGAAATAAATTATTTAACAGATGTTATAAACTAGTTTAGAAACATAAGGGCACAAACTAAACTAAGGTTATGAGTATGTGAATTAGGTAAAATGACATGGGTAAGATAAGACATAACAGGCATATGCCAGAAGAGCTGGGTTACAAGGCGTGAGGTCTAAGGTTCCACACTGAATGTCCCTGGAGTAGAGAAGCTGCCAATGTTATTGTATGAAGGACTCAAGAAACAAATGTAAAAACGCTTACCACTGAATCTTGAGCTGTTTTAAATATTTTAAAATATGTAAACATGCAAATTTAATATTTTATAGTGACTATTTTTCATAATGTTTAGAAAAATGAATATATATATGAATTATTTTCAAGCTATTAAATAAGGGAAGTATGAATATTTAGTGACATAAATACTAGGATAATGGATTTTTAACAACCAATGATTACTGAGATCATATTATATTATATCAAGGAGGAAGTATTTATGTAAATAAAAACTAAAACGTGAGAATTTCTAGGTACAAAATGATTTAACGAATTTAACCATTAGAAGAGATGAAAACTTAAGAGTTACCAGCCTGAATGAAATCTCATAGTAAACTGGTGAAATAAATATAAAAGAAATATTATTTAGCAGGTGTAATGAGTCTCTCTCATGCTTATATTAATGTGTAAATACAGAACAAATATTCACCTATGCCACATTTCTAGAGACCTACTTCATTTAAGAATGGTAATCCTTTGAAGATCCTTGAAAAGGAAAACTAGACTGAAGATATTTTGATGGTTTTTTAGTATCTCATAGCAGTCAATATTTCTAATGACCTGACATTGAAGTATTTACAAATTTTGTTTCTCAATCAATTGTTCAAAGCTTATAAGTACATATTACTATAAAATTCTTTCATTTTCATTATTGAAATAACTCATTCATCTTTCTAGAAGTGATAAGGTAAGAAAAGTGATTAAATCTTGAGTTCTAAAGTCTTAGGATGTTTCTGTGATTGTTAGTTTTACTTTATCAACTTGAACAACCAAGACTTTTCTGGGAGAAAAGAGTCAATGATGAATTGTCTATACCAGGGTATCTTCTGGGCATGTCTTTAGCAAATTGTCTCAGTTCATTGATGTGGGAAGAATTACCCTGCTATGGGCAGCATCATTCCCTAAGAAGAGATTCTGAATGCTGCAAGAGTAGAGGTGTTCCTGTTTAATAGAATCCATACATTGGGCTACAATTGTTTGTTTTTATGGACCTTTTCCCTGCCTACAATACCATCTTTTAGGTCAAAAAAAACTGTATTTTATTTATCTTGTATTTTATTTACCTTATATTTGATCCAAGGGCTTTGGTCACTGGGTAAATTTTGATAACAGATGTATGACAGTTATGACAGTTTCTACAATTACATTAAAACAGCATGGCGAACTGACAATTATTTCTTACATGATTTCACAGTTGAATCAAACACAAGATATTGCATCACAAGAACGCTGTATGCCCTCTTAAAAGGGAAAATTTAAATGACTGTTTTGCAAAAGACACTTGTAATCAGTACTGGTTCAAATATGAACCCTACATCTCCTATATCTTAGAAGTTTGCTAGATTTGAGCATAATTGGAAAAAACAAGATTGCTTCAAAACACAAGAACTACCCCTTCTAAAATATTCTTAATTATTTACCTAATTCAGTTTTACTAATAGTATTTTGAAAACTTCAACTTATACTTTCGAGTTTAAAAAATCTATATAATTCTGAGGCAGAAATGGTTTTCAACAATCAAAATAATTTCAAAAGTATTTATCCTTGTTTGTTAAGAAAGCAAGTAATAATTTATTATCTATAACTTATTTTAAGTTAAATGTATCAAACGATAAACTGAACAATCCATGAAGGAACTAGAGTGAGATGAAAATCCTTAAATTGTATTTAACTTCTAGAAATAGGTATTTTTAAGCATATTTATTAATTTTTACTTTTTGCTTGCATGTGTGTCTGTGCACCATGTGCATTGATGTAGGTACTTTTTTTTTTCACAAGGTCAAAGAGGATCCAAAGACCTGTATTCATAAATATATTACTTAAAGTATTTGCATGTGTTAATCATTCCTGGCATTTAAGCAGAGTGTTGTGAACTATAATGATGTGTACTATTTTAATTGCTTATTATCTTTGTTTTGAGATTGAAATTTAAATAACACTCAGTAGCCTAGAGGATGTGATTAAGCATTAGAGAACTTGGGTTTGCTGATATCAAAACAGAACATCAAATTACCATGTTTAGATTCCTGACAGTCAAAAATGACTGCTTAGCTTTTCCATTTGTGGTGCATAAACCAGCATTTGTGAGATGAAATTCTTGATAACATTCTTGATTGTTCCCATAAAACTAGATCGAATAATAGAATATGGAGGCTTTTTTGGAAAAGAACATATAACAGATTTTTCATTTTTAAGAGATTAAAGCTGTTTATGGCCTGCCATCTCTAGTGTTATGGATATAAATGCAATAAGCTGTCCTTAAGCTAACCGTATGTAAAATGACTGTTTTAGCAGCAAAATTATCTGACTGGTGGGAAAAGATATATGGATAACCATTTTTAAAGTAATAAATTACAGTAATCATTTATTTTAAATTAATTCAGAATGTCCTTAATGACTTGGAGATAGATTAGAAGTGTTATTCTCTCAGGAAATTTAATATTGCTTATATTGTTATAATTTACTCACTCAATCATTCAATTGACAAATGTTATTTATGCTGTTATTTTGCCGAAGTGCCAATTTGGGGTTTTATACTGTCAACTAATAGAGATTTCCCATATTTTAGACTGAACTTAACATTCCATCAATTATAAATGTTCTATTAATTTATATCCCTCTGAAGTATTAAAGAAGACACCTCTTTAAGCCTTTGACAACTTCATTTATCACCTAGAATGTTTACTTTCTAGTTATTGAAAGGTTTTTTTTTGATATAGTCATCTCTAGGGTCCTTACCAATACTTGTAGAAAATACATACCAAAAAATATGGATTAAAGAAATTTTAAAACATTTAAAAATTTCAGCCTCACTTCAAAGAGAACAAAGTTTATGGTCTTTTGCATCTCTTTGATGCTTTTAAATTTTTAGACAAATTTACATAATTGTATATATTTATCCAACAGAATGTGATATTTGGTAATGTACCCATCAAATAGAATGTGATATTTGGTAATGTACCCATTGTGTAGCAGCCAAATCTTGGCATTAAATTAATCTTTTCTAACTAGCCTGAAATATTTGATATTATATTAAGCATGGCCTCCGTGTTATTGTGTGATATACAACATCAGAATTTCTATTTCTAAGAGTAACTTAGTGATCTGGCCAGACTCTGTCCTTTCCCTTTACCTCTGTGGTGGTTTGAATAAGTATGACTCCATAGACTTATATGTTTAAATGCTTGGCCATAAAGTGAACTGGAAATTTCTAGTTTCTCTGGAAAGTCAGTTGTGTCATGTGATATTTTTCTGGAAACTGTCTTATGAGAGGATGTTTTTGTTCATTCAAATTGGTTGGAAGATTTTTTATTTATTTTTTATTTATTTATTTATTTATTTATTTATTTATTTTTTTTTTTTTTTGAGAACTGACATGTGTTTTTCTGGAAGCTTCCTGGAAAGGGGGTATGTGATGTTCTGCTAGAGCAGATGCTTGACATGTGTTCACATGATGCCTGGAAAGGGTATGTATATAACCCAAAAAACAATGGATGAAGCTGAGTAGTATTGGCTCATGGAAACACTCTTTGCTGGTCCTCATTGGGCTTTGCTGCTCTTTGTTGACCAGGTTGTGTGGTATTGGTTCACCTTGCCTTCTTTGCTCATCATCATTTGTCAGGACTTTGTAGTGAGAAATGCACCAAGGAACTTCTGGTGGTGTCCCAGCAACTTCTTACTGCTTCTGAGGACTCAAGACAATTGGTAGAGCCTTGTAGTTTCTTGTATTGAACTACTATTGCTGATTCGTGAATGGTTTTTATGAGTATGTCAAGCTATCACTGTTGATTCATGTGAACTGAAATGCTGATATCCTGACAATGCAAATTGGATTCACCCCAAAGAACTATTTCTAAACAGGTCCACATCCTCCTTTGCCCTATTAACCTTTCCTTTCTACTACTCCTGGTGGATGGTAGGCTAGAAGAGAGGTTAAAGCATTGAAGTTCATTTATTAAAGTAGATTTTGAAAAAGATAAGCTGACCATAGGGAGTGGCAGGATCAGGAGGTGTGACCTCATGGGAGTAGATGTGGACTTTTTGAAGAAAGTGTGTCACTGTGGAAGCAGGCTTTGAGATCATCTATATGCTCAAGCTCTGCCTAGTGTGGAAGTGAGTCTTCTCCTTGCTGTCTGTGGATCAAGATTTGGAACTCCCAGCTCCTCTAGCACTATGTCTTCCTGGATGCTGCCATGCTTCCCACCATGAAAGAGGACTAAACCTCTGAAATTACCAGTCTGCCCAATTAAATGTTTTTTCTTGAAAATGTTGCCTTGGTCATTATGTGTCTTTACAGCCATGAAACCCTAAGTACTACAACCTCCTAGTCCCATTTCCTAGCTCTGGTACTTACTCTTAAGTATATTAGTGTGAAACCAATTTCATTAGAATCCATGCAAGTGAACCTATTCAGGATTTTTTTTGGCTATTGGTTCTTAATTCAGTTGACATAATGCCATCAAAGTTAACCCAAATTTCTTAAAAAGAAATCATCCTCTCAATAAGTGGATAGTTGTCTATTGCATGTATAGACCATATCCTAATTATCCACTCATCACTCTTGAACACTAGTAGGATTCTTGATTAATATGTACCATGCCATCCAGAAGTAAATATATTGCTTATATACTGATTTATTTTCCCTTGTACATATTTCTAGAAATGAAGTTGATTGGTCATGTGGTAGTTCTATTTTAACTATTTGGGGACACGTAATACATTTCCCATATAGAGAAAATGGTATTTTTAACATTGGCATTAGCAATAAGCTCCCAAAACAAAGGCAACAGAAAGAAAGAGAGAGAAAGAGAGAGAGAGAGAGAGAGAGAGGCAATAAGCAATCAACAAAGAGAAAAACCAAAAGATGGTTATATAATTACAAATTATGCAACAGACAAGGAATTAAATATCCGTAATATGTAAGGTAAATAAACCATAGTATAAAATACAACAATAATAAAGACCAATAAATAATATGATATGTTAAGAGGCCTGAGTAATCTAACCTTCAAATGAAAGCATGCAGGAATCAGGTATGGTTGCCCATGTCTACAATTCTAGTACTTCAAAGATAGAAGCAAAGCAATGAAGGTCAGCCTAAACCACATTGTAAGATCAAAGCTTTTGTGGGCTTTCATATGATCCCATCTTAAAGTAAGGATGAATTGAAGAAAAAGAGGAATAAGAAAGATGAGAGTGTAATAAGGGTAGGCACAAATAGCTATTGGGAATTATGAAAAATGTTGTTAATTGTTCATCAAGGAGATGCAAGTTCAAGAGACATTGGAATATCTCCTTGTGCCAATTAGAATAACTCTTGATAAGAGAAAAAATAACACATACTACAATGCATATACAGAAAGTAAACATTAGTACCCTGTTGGTAGGAATACATATTTATACAAGTCAACATAAAAGTAGCATCTGTGTATATTTTATAAAAGACCCAAACTCTCACAGAGAAATGAAGATTTAGAGAATTAGTAGTTTTTTAAATAATTTTAGTTGAACAGAAAGAATCAAATGTGAAAAAGTAAGTGTGTGGAGAGGCTACAGGGAGACAAGAATCGTTGTGCCACAGTCTGCTTGTACAGAATCCTTTCCTCACACTCTGCCAAAGAACGTTTTACTGGTACAGGAAGTACATCTTTCACAGGAGAGTTTTTTATTCCCTAAAATGGAGAATTCAATGCCTTCCTTGCATCTGTTGTTTTTCAATAGTCCTTAGCTCAAAAGAATCCTCATGCCAAAGTAGAATATTCGTTTGTTTTAAATTCAGTATTTGTGTGTGTGTGTGTGTGTGTGTGTGTGTGTGTGTGTGTGTGTGTGTGTGTAGTTACTAAAATGTTGTACCACTCAGGTTTGATGTATAATGACTTGAAAGTAAAGGAGGGGAGATGCTGTGTAGTCAAGACTAGGCTGGGCTACTTAGTGAATTGTAGGAAAACCTGTGCTATCTGATACCCTGTCAGTTAAAACAAATAAAAATTCAAATAAGCAAAGCCTATTGTAAGCAAACCATTACCACCTGATTTGTAACCAAATTGTACATATTTTTTCATATTTTGTTTCACATAAAATTTGTTATAATAATTGGATTTGTGATTTTCCTTAAAATATTGAGAATTGACCTCTCTACAAGGCTTTTCAGGTTTTTTTCTTCAGTTATTATTAACTCTCACCAGATACTAAAATGGGTTTTTCTTTTCGTATATACACAAAACTAATATATCTAAGAATATGGGCAATACAATATCATTTCCATAGATTAAAAATCCCTCTGCTATTGAGAGCACTTGTCCATAGGAGCATATTCTCCAAGTTTAACTGGTAAAAATGAATAAAGTAAAGTAAAGTTGCCTGATACAGTTAGAATTGTATTATAGAATATAATTCACTTCTTTTGTAGGTAAACTCTTTAGTAGTAGAAATTTTACATGATATAAAAAATTCTAAATGAAAGAGATGTTTCATGTGTATTTTTAAGCAAAATTCAAAGTGTGTATATACACTATCCTATCTCAAAACACATTTACCCTGACATACACTTAATAACCACTCACCTGCTATAAATTAAGACTTAAAAGACATGTTCAAAACATGTCAATCCCACAAGCCTTTGAAAGGAAATCTACATTCCCAGCTTTGGTGCACATAAATAGTATTATGCTCATTCCATTAGGCTTATGCTTTCTCCATGGAGACAACCTTCTGAGAACTAATTCCATCATGTCCACAATCATTTGCAGCTCTAAAAATCAATGTTTTAATGGATAGGGGAAATAACATGAAAAGGACTGGCATTTTGACATATTAAATGGAAATCTTGAAAACCTTATAATAGAAAAAAATTCATTGCATCAGAAATCAGCAGGCAGAAATCAGAATAATATGAGAGAAATTTAGAAATTGCCTTTATTACTGAAATAGGATATTAGCTTCAGGAAAATGAATCAAGTAATTACAAGGACCTAAAGCACAGTTGGGAAGGTTAAAACGTTGGATTTTTCCACTAAATTAAGCTACATGAGCTTTGTCCAAGCAGTCTAGCTGAGAATGGACAGGCCTTAGATACACAAAAGAGATTTTTCTGTTTGATGCAACTGAAATGGTCTAGACCTAAAATACTCTCTAAGCTCCTTCATTAGAGGTCTAGAAAGTCGAGTGACAGCTGATCTTCAGTGGTTCTCAACCTGTGGGTCAGAATGCCTTTGGTGGTTGAATGATGCTTTCACAGGATCACTTAAGACCATCTCAAACACGGATATTTACATTATAGTTCATAACCATGGCAAAATTACAGTTATGAAGAAGCAATAATTTTATTGTTCATCACAACATGATGAACTTTATTAAATGGTCATTTAATAGTATTAGGAACATTAAGAACCATTTAGAATCTAACAGCAATGTCATATTACACTATATTTCTTAACTATAATACTTTCTGTTAATTGTTGAGACTCATACATACAACATACTTAGATCATATTCATTCCTTCCTCTCTCCAAATCCTCCCACATCTCCTGCCATTCACATCCTTTAAAAAATGTATAAATCACTGAATTATGGCTGTCTTCTACATACATGAGTATGGAACCATTCACAGGAGCATGCTCAACTTACAAATGACCATATCCATAAAGAAAGCCACCTCTCAGGGCTGGTGAGATGGCTCAGCGGTTAAGAGCACCAACTGCTTCTCAGGAGGCTTAGGAGGTAATGAGTTCAAATCCCAGCAACCACATGGTGACTCACAACCATTTGTAATGCGATCTGATGCCCTCATATGGGTGTCTTAAGACAGCTACAGTGGACTTTGGGCTGGAGCGTGCAGGGCCAGAGTGAGCAGGACTGGAGCAAGAGAGAGAAGCGAAGGGGAAAGAAACCCAACTCTTTTCGCTGAAAAAAAGAATTAGCTTAGTAGCACCAGTATAAAAACAAGATTTAATTTTGTGGCATTCAGTTGCTAAGTCAAAGAGAATATTGTGTAGGACATATCATTTCTAAATTAAATCACATTTATAAATAAGCTCCAAGGAGCTGGAAGGGGATTCAGCAAACAATGCTTTCTACAGAACCTATGTCAGGAGGCCCAAAATAACCTATCACTCCTATCAGAGTTTAATATCCTCTCTGGCATTCTCAGATAACTTCACACACTCATATAAAAACACATGAATACACATGAACAAAGATATGTATATAGATAGACCTCAGATAGACTTATTCAAATTATAACATTTCAATATTCATCAAACTCACTATGCTTCGAAGCAGAATGCTACTAGGAAATATAAACTCCACATACAAGTCTAGCAAATGTGAACACTAGAAATAAAAACCAAAACACCAAACTTTTCTCCTTGGACTGTTAACCCTTATGTGAGGAGTGATGCCCAGTTCCTTCATATAGGGCTCTTCACATTGCTCCTGCTTTCCCCTCTGTGGTATAAAATTATCATTCTGATCACTAGCATGACTCCTAAAAGTTTGATTTAATTACTTCTTCTTGCTCTCATCACAATAAATATTCTACATAAAGCCAACATCTCGAAGAAATATATACCTCACTTACTAGATATAAGTGATTACAATTATAGAATTCATTGCAGGCCATTGCCACTTTGTAAGATGCATATACCTATATCAACTCTTCTGATCAATCCAGAGTTATCCAAATATCATCTGAAACACTAAAAACTTATATTGTTCCCCCCAAGATCCCATTGCCTGCCCTCTAGGAATTTCCAGTGCCTTGAACAATTTTCAGTTCTTAATCTAATATTCTTATAATTGGCAGAGGAGAGCATGCATGAAATTAACAATATTATTGCTTTGAATGGAATAAGTGATTCAGTTCAACAGATACAAGAAATACAATAAAAATCAAGCACTGTTTATTTCTGGTCTGACTTAGGATGACTAGAGTAAGAAAGTAGCATCTTACCTGAACATTACAGTAAAATGGAGATCTGAGAAGGTGTGGAAAGAATATAAAGTACCAAAAAGAAGGAGCTACTCCACACAGGAAAAAATATATAGCATGCTTAAGTTTTCCAAGATGAGGTCTTTGGAAAGCTTTCATGAAAAAAGACAGTGTTAATTGCAATGATCATACTGATAGGTCTTAAACCTGAAAAATGACTAACAGAGGTGTCTATTTAACATATCAAAGCTGGGCCCCGTCCTCCAGCTGCTCTTCTCTATATAACCTATATATCCCAACCATTATGAACTGATCCACAGGCTTGCTTCTGGCCTCTCAGCCTCTGATTCCTCTCTATCGTCCTTCTTGCCCTCCTCCCCTCTTCTCTCATAGCACAGTTCAGTTTGAACCATTTCAGATGCCTTGATCAGTGCCTGTGCTCTCCCCTATATCTCTAATAATAACCTCAATAGTCAGGTTTTCCTTTTATATTTTTCATTCACACACATTACATCAAAATACATAATTAACATTTTGAAGATGGGAGACATGCAACTTTAACAGAAAAAGTAGCTCTGTGACCATATGTGAAGAGATGAGAACGAAATGATACTACAAAGGAACAGAGAGACAAACCCATGACAGTGGCAGTAAAGACTGAGGAGGGAACATCAAAAAAGTTAACTACTCTGAAAAAAAAAAATAACTACAAAGAATTGACAAATTCAGGGAAGAAAGTGGAGTGTTACTTCTTTTCCTCCCTAGTTAAAAAGCAGCCACTATTATACATGAGAAATGGAGACCATGCCTAAGGCTGTCTCAACCTGGGAACTTTAGACTAAATCACAGTGAATTTCATAAAACAAAGGCCTGCAGAAGTACATTGAATAGAAACCACCTTTAGAAACAACAGCGAAAGTGTAGGCTAAAATATGTGTTTTGGAGTCAAAAGCAGAAAACAGTTGGCTCCACAGAGAAGTTGTGTAAAATTATCCACAGGAACATCACCCGGTCAAAATAGTATGGGGCAATGTCAGAAATTTACTGTGTTTATGCATTTAAAGAGTATGTAAGTATCAAAGAACACAGGTGATAGAAAAGAAAAGAAACTAAATAAAAAATGACAGTGGTTATATTAGTTAGGGTTTGTATTACTGCAATGAAACACTATGACCAAAAAGCAAGTTGGGTAGAAAGGGGTTTACTTACCTTACACTTCCATCATCAAAGGAAGTCAGCACATCAAAGGGGGAAGGAACGGGAGGCTGGAGCAGATGCAGAGACCATAGAGAATACTACTGACTGGCTTACTGAGCCTGTTTCCCCCAGACACACAATCCAGAGATGGCACCACCCACATTGGATTGGCCCTCCTCCATCAATCACTAACTAAGAAAATGCTCTACAGATTTGCCTATAACCTCATCTTTTGGAGGTATTTTTTAAATTGAAGTTCGTTCCTCTCAGATAATTTGTGTCAACTTAACATAAAACTAACCAGCAAAGTGATTTGATGTTATAGAGGGCAAAATGAAAACATTCCAACATCTATGAAAAATATCATACTAGAAAGATTGAATGCGGAGTCACCCTGCATTTGGCTAAATGTTGAAGAGAAATCAAAGTAAAGTACAAAAGAGAAGAATACACTGCAAGAAGAGTAACAGGAAGGAAGGGAAAATCATGAAATTCTGTAAGCAGTGCATCCTATTGATTGATGGACATTGGAGAATTACATGATTCTTTTGGAGTGTAGTGACAGTAAATGTAGCCTTAGGTCACATATAGTGGAAAACCAGAAGCTACCCTTCTTAGTACAGAATGTATAAAAGGAAGCCTAATCAATTATAAGTCTTATGATCTACAGTCTTCAGGGCTGATTAAATACTCTGTGTGTGCGTGTATGTGTGTGTGTGTGTGTGTGTGTATGTGTGTGTGTTTTTGTGTTTATTGGAAATTAAATTTATTTACATTTCAAATGTTATCCTCTTTCCTGGTTTCCCCTCCAGAAATCTCTGATCCCATCCCCCTCCCCCTGCTTCTATGAAGGTGCTCCTCCACCCACCCATGCACTCACCCATTTACCCACTCCCGCCACCGCGCCCTCACATTCCCCTCCACTGGAGCATCGAGCCTTCACAGGACCAAGGGCTTCTTCTCCCATTGATGCCCGACAAGTCTATCTTCTGCTACATATGCAGATGGAGTCATTGGTCTCTCTCTATGTACTCTTTGGTTGGTGGTTTAGTACCTGGGAGCTCTGGGGACTCTGGTTGGTTGATATTGTTATTCTTCCCATGGGGCTGCAAAACCCTTCAGCTCCCCAGTTATATCTCCATTGGGGACACTGTACTCAGTTCAGTGGTTGACTGGCAAGCATCGGCCTCTGTATTTGTCAGGCTCTGGCAGAGCCTTAAGAAGTTCTTGCTAAACACTTGTATATAAGTCCAATGTTCCACTGAAAGGAAACAATGCAAGGAAATGTTTTAAAAGGCATGTCTGAACCTTAACATGTTCTAAGATGACTTTACTTCATGAGTTTCATAGATAAGCAGCTTACAACTAATTTTAAACTTCCAAATCTCTAATTTAGAAAAAAAATATTTGATAACCCTAGTATCATGAATTATAAAAGTTTGAGAATTTTTATATAGATTTAAAAAAAGTTTGGAAGAAACACCTAATAATACTTTTAGATTTTTATAATTCTTTTCTCCTCCAGTAGTATGTATAACACCTTCCATTAAGATGAATGCTAGTCAGTATAGATGAAGCTTCCAGGTGAATACCAGCTTTATTTTTGTTCATGTTCTATGATTCAAGTATGTCATAACCTCAGCAACTGGGTCATATTACCAAGTCCTACAGGGTAATCAAAAGCACTTGCAATAGCTTGTTATGTTTGGAAGCTGTAGAACTTCACTGGCCATAAACTCCAAAAGAGGCAACACATTCCTGACCCTGGCATTTTGATTTGTTAGCCTATGGAGTCTATGAGGAGCACTGATACCTCATTATAATGTTACTCTAATTAAATTATATAAATGTATATATGCATAGTCTTTTAAAAATATTAGAGAATCTTCCCTATGAATATATATGTATATGTGTATAAATGTATATACACATATATGGAAAATTCTCTAGTATTTTTCAAAAAGACATTAGGGTTAATTATCCTTCCTATTAGTCCTTTCTCTACCCTGAAATCTTTATTCTTTTTTTTTTTTTTTTTGCATTTTTTTTATTGGAAATTTTTTTACATTTCAGATGTTCTCTCCTTACCCCATCCATTCCTATCTTCTTGTACAAAGCTCAAGTCCAAATGGATAAAGGATCTTCACATAAAACCAGACACACTGAAACTAATAGAAGAGAAGGTGGGGAAGACCCTCGAATACCTAGGCACAGGGGAAAAGTTCCTGAACAGAACACCAATGGCCTATACTCTAAGATCAAGAATTGAGAAATGGGACCTCATAAAATTGCAAAGTTTCTGTAAGGCAAAGGACACTGTCAATAGGACAAAATGGCAACCAACAGACTGGGAAAAGATCTTTACCAATCCCACATCCGATAGAGAACTAATATCCAATATATACAAAGAACTCAAGAAATTAGACTCTAGGCAACCAAATAACCCTATTAAAAAATGGAGTAAGGAGCTAAACAAAGAATTCTCAACTGAGGAAATGCGAATGGCCAAGAAGCACCTAAAGAAATGTTCAGCATCCTTGGTCATCAGGGAAATGCAAATCAAAACAACCCTGAGATTCCAATTCACACCAGTCAGAATGGCTAAAATAAAAAACTCAGGTGAAATCTTTATTCTTAACTAGCTGTGAACCCTGCGTGCTATAGTAATGACCAAAAAAGGAAAATACAATCACTTTTGTGCAATAGTGGTTGAATATCAAATCAACCAGTTTCTGGTTGGAGTTATGCTCATTCTACAAGATGGAACATATTGACACCACTATTAGTGTCAAGATCATGTGACACCACTGTTACAGTCAAAACAAGTCATAAGCCCTAGAAGAAAACCCATGACTATTATTCTCCTAAATAAACAGTGTGAAACTGAATATTAATGACTTACCCTTCAACCCAGATCAGTGTATCTCTCAACAGTCATCCTATACTGATCAAGGTTCAAAGAATGAAGAACAAGCATGTCACATGCCTCCACCTTTAGAACTTATAGATCAGCAAGGAAAATGAGACAGAATAATTGAAAGATTTTCTGAACAGAACAAGGCAGTTAGTTGCGTGTATGAATTTGTAGTTTGTGTGACATGGTGCAGCCTGCCAAGAATATATAGGAGGATCTAGAGACTTCTTTGACAGCAATTAGCAATTGGACCTAGAGACTTCTTTGACAGCAATTAGCAATTGGACCTTTGAGATCTCTCTCTCTCTCTCTCTCTCTCTCTCTCTCTCTCTCTCTCTCTCTCTCTCTCCTCTCTCTCCTTTCTTTTGACCTGGAAGAGCATATTATAGGAGGAGCTCTGGGTAAAAGGGATTTTCTCTTTGGGTTTGCAGGAACTGCAAAGAGGCAGTTAGCAGGATACACATGTATTCTAGGAAAGAGAGCTAAAGACCCCTCTTTGGTATGGAGGAGCTCAGGAGAAAGGCTGACTAGCTCAGTAGAATATCACAGATAGAGATTTCTGTTTTGTTTTGTTTTGTTTTGTTTTTCTTTTTCCGAGACAGAATTTCTCTGTGTAGCGTTGGCTGTCCTGGAACTCACTCTGTAGACCAGGCTGGCCTCGAACTCAGAAATCTGCCTGCCTCTGCCTCCCAAGTGCTGGGATTAAAGGCGTGCGCCACCACCCCCGGACCCAGATAGACATTTCTAAAGAGCCAGCAGTTTAGTTGTAGAATCAGGCTTGTAAATAGATATATTGTATATTGTTCAGAAAATAAAACTACCTTACTGAGCTAGCAGGTTTCTGCCTCAGTATACACCCCATGACTTTAATCATATAAAGATTAAATTTAAATGGATAAATATTACAGGGAGAGAGTCAGTCAGTTCTGTTCAGTGAATTTAGTACAGTGCAGTGGAGATGAGTTCCTTCATGAGTCCAGGCAGTTCAGAGCAGGTGAGCAGAGGGTGAAGCCAGAGAATAAAAAAAGAGCCAGAAGATCAGAACAGATTGCTTTGAGGCCAAGCAGAGCAATTGAGTGAGAAGCTGAGAGATGCAAGATTGACTCAGTAAGCTTAGAGAGGAATTTAGGCAAGAACAACTGAGTGGAACTAGCAAGCCAAAGTGCAGAAAGAATTAAAAAAGGGTGCTCTTATTCAGCAGTAAGCCTCAGAGAAGACAAAAATTCGGGTGAACGAGTTACTTTTACACATCCTAAAGTATATAGGCAGCAGAAATTTGGGTTTTTAAAAAGAAGAACACAAACTTGAGTGTATTGGGGAAAGGAGGTGAATCTAGGAGGACTCCGGGGGTGGAATAAATGTAGGAAATTCTCATAGAACTCATAAAAAAATCTCTAAGTTCTACTCTAAATAATTTCTAGGCACACCGATGGCGCACAGCTGCAGTCACAGCACTCTGGAGTCCGAGGCAGCCGTCTGTCTGTCTCTCCCGACCGAGTTCAAGTCCAGCCTGTGCTTGCTCACAGCAGCAGGGCCGGGGAGGGGGGTGTTTCTAAAAGTCATTCTAGTCAAATCTGGAAAAGAAACAGCATGTATCTGCAGAATGAAGGAGTTTGTAAGACATAATTATATTTTCATGTTTAAAGGAATCTTTAATATCTCTAATAGATGCTCATCTCTTCAGAGTGATTGGATAGTCTGGCTTCTCTGGGCCCTCACTGGGTCTTTAATTGTGTCTGTTTCAGCTGCATTGCTACAGACTCTCCCGTTTTGAATAAATTATGCCATGTATAAACATGCATATCTTTTGCTACTCACATCCCCTTTGCTTTCCTTCTTGAAATCTGGGGCCTTACAGATCTCTATAAGCCTCTCCCAGCTTCGTGATTTCTACTCAGATGTCAGGAGTTGTTTCTGTGTTATAAACTTGGGAGCTGTGCTCTTATAAATAAGAGTGCATATTTTTCATTAAATAGGTAACAAATGAACCTGTGTTGTGGAAGAACACTTGATAGATGCAGCAAGAAGGAAAACAGCTAAAACTATAGACTGATTAGAAAAGCAACTTAATTTGTCTAAGTTTTGTTTCCTCCTCGTCAACTTTTATACCTCCTCCTACAAGAAGGACAAACAAATGAAATTGTGTGCAATATAGACACACTCTATCATGTGCCTATACAGAGTGGATACACAACTTACCTTCCTTCATCCGTGCATGAATGGAACCACAGCCTTTTAAGTGTTTATAGCACCTTAGAAGGAGTCACACAAGCTAAGTATTGAACAAATTTAGGTCACCATACCCAATTACTTCAACAACCATACCTGTTACCATAATCTCTACTACCAATATATGTACACATAATTTTTTCAACTCAGGGGTCTTAAGTGACACAATATAAGAAGACTGTTGCTTTCTTAGCTGTGACAAGAAAGATAATTCTTCTGGGCACTGTAGGGATAATAAGCACTTTAAGTGACTGATGAGTTTCTGTAAAAGGTCCCCCCACTCCACCTTACAGCTGGCATTTAAATTATCAAGCTGATACAATATTCAGTCTCCCTCAGATGGACTACTGCAAGCTATTTTGTTCTTGAAAACAATCAGCTTATGATTGATCCCCCAAGATTAGAAGATTGGGAATCATGAAAAAAAGGGGTTTTCCCCAAAAAAACAGCCCCCATTTTAAAAAGAAAACCCCTAAAAAAAACCCCAAAATTTTTTTCTCCAAAATAAACTTTTGTGAACTGAATAAATGACTTCCCCCTTAAAACCCAATGGGGGTTTTTTTTAAACGCACCTACTGATAAGGGGTTCCCCAAAAATGAAAAAAGAAAGAAAAATCCTCACCTTTAGAATTTATAGCCCCAAAAAAAAAAAGAGACAAAAATTTTAAAAAAATTTTTCTGAACAAACAAGGCGGGTTTGTTGCGTGTATGAATTTTAGTTTTGTACCATGGGCACCTCCCAAAAAATTTTATAGGGGACAAAGACTTTTTTGACAGCAATTGATTGGACCTAGAGTTCTTTGACAGAATTAAAAAATTGGCCTTGAATTTTCCCCTCCTCTCTCCCCCCCCCCAATCTCCCCCCCTCCCCCTTTCTTCCCCCACCCTCTCCTCCTCTCCTCCTTTCTTTTGCCCTGGAAGAGCATTTATGGGGAATCTGGAAAAGGGGGTTTTTCTTTTTTTTTCCCGGAACTGCAAAGGGGAAAATTTAACCCGGTAACATGATTCTAGGAAAGAGAGCTAAAGACCCCTCTTTGGTATGGAGGAGCTCGGGGAAAAAGCAAAACTAGCTCAGTAAATATCACGATGGGTTTTTCCTGTTTTGTTTTTTTTTGTTTTGTTTTTTTTTTTTCCAGCGAATTTTTTGTTTAAACGGGCGCCGGGGAACTCACTCTGTGACCAGGGGCCCCTGAACTCGAATCGCCTCCCTCTGCCTCCCAAGTGCGGTTAAAGGCGTGCCCCCCAAACCCCCCCCCCCCCCCCGGCCCCCCAGATAGACTTTCTAAAGCCCCAGCTTTTTTAGTTTTAAATCGGGCTTGAAAATAGATAATTTAAAATTTTCAGAAAAAAAAAAAACCCTACTGACAAAAAAGGTTTTCCCCCCTCAGTATACACCCCCATTTTAAAATCATAAAAAGTTTAAAATTTTAAAATGGATAAAAAAAAAGGGGAAAAGGAGCATTGGGGTTCTTTAAAGGAAATTTAGTACAGTGCAGGGGAGATGATTCCCTTATGAGCCGGCATTCAAGCAGGTGAGCGGGGGGAAACCCCGGAATAAAAAAAACCAGAAGACGGAACAATTTTTTTAAGGGCCAAGCAAAAATTGAGTGAGAACTGGAGAGCAAGTTGACTCAGAAAGCTTAGAGAGGAATTTGGCAAAAAAAACTGAGTGGAACTAAAGCCAAAGTGCAGAAAGAATTAAAAAAAGGGTGCTTTATTCAGCATAACTCAGGAAGAAAAAATTCGGGAAAACGAGTTACTTTTAAACCCCTAAAGTAAAAAAGGCAGAAAAAATTTTGGGTTTTTTTAAAAAGAAGAAAAAAACTTGAGTAAAATTGGGAAAGGGGGGAAAACTGGGGGGACTCCGGGGGGGGAATAAAGTAAAATTCTTAGCCCCCAAAAAAAAAATCCCTAATTCTACTTAAAAATTTCTAGGCACCCCAGGCGCACAGCTGCAGCACAGCACTGGGGGAGTCCGAGGAAACCGTTGTCTGTTTCCCCCCCCGGTTAAAGTCCGCCTGTGCTTGCTCACAGAAAGGGCCGGGGGGGGGGGGGGTTTCTAAAAGTCTTCCCCAATTAAATTTGGAAAGAAACAGCATGATCTGCGAATGAAGGGTTTTAAGAAAAAATTTTTTTTAAATTTTTTCCATTTAAAAAAGGGGAATCTTTAATATCCAAAAAATGCTCATTTTCAATTTTTTTGGGAAAATATTTCCTTCTCGGGGCCCTCACGGGGGTTTTTAATTGTGCTGTTTCAGGGCTTTGTCGCTCCCCCCTTTTTAAAAAATTTGCCATGTATAAAATGCTATCTTTTGTACTCAAAACCCCTTTCTTTCCCTTTCTTGAAATGGGGGGCCTTAAAAAATCTCTATAAGCCTCCCCCACTTCGTTTTTTTACTAGTGGGGGAGTTGTTTCTTTTTTAATAAATTTGGGGGGCTGGCTTTATAAAAAGAGGGTTTTTTTTTCTTTAAAAAGGTAAAAAATCCCCTGGTTGGGGAAAAGAACCTTGATAATGACAAAAAAAATTTTAAAACAATGCTTTTTAAAAAAGAAATTTTAATTTTGTCTAATTTTTTTTTCCTCCTCGTAACTTTTAAAATTACCTCCTCCACAAGGGGGAAAAAACAAAAAAAATTGTGTGCAATATAGACACACTCATCTTGGCCTATAAAAGGGGGGAAAACACAATTACCTTCCTTCATCCTAGAATTTAACCCAAAAAGCCTTTTTTAATGTAAAAGCCCAGAAGGGTAACAAGCAAGATTAAAAAAAATTTTTGGTCACCTTCCCCCAAATTTTCTTCACAACCAAAACCTTTTTACCAAAATCTCACTCCAAATAGTACAATAATTTTTTAATCGGGGTTTTTTTAAAAAGTGACACAATATAAGAAACTGTTGCTTTCTTAGCTTTGCAAGAAAAAAAATTCTTCTGGGACTGTAGGGATAAAAGGGGCATTTTAAGTGACTGATGAGTTTCTGTAAAAGGTCCCCCCACTCCACCTTACAGCGGCATTTAAATTATCAAGCTGATACAATATTCATTCCTCCTCAAATTGACTACTGCAAGCTATTTTGTTCTTGAAAACAATCAGCTTATATTGATCCCCCAAGATTAGAAGTTTGGGAATCAAAAAAAAGAACGATGCTTACAATTAGGATCCTAAGTAAGAAAACCTTTAGAAAAAGATAGTAAAAGGGATGGTGTTGATTAGCTTCAACCAAAGGGAAAAAAAAACAACTACAGATGTCCCGGGGGGTAACCCAATACACTGTTAAAACCCGCAAACGATAAAGGCCCTTTCTACCAAAAGTTTATTAACTCTAAAGATGCCAGCAAACCCAATATTGAAAAGTAGAATTGCAAACGGGAAAATTTTAAGACTGCTGACATTCGGGGAAAAAAGGGAGTCATGTACGCCTCCAGTTGTAATTTCCTCCCCACTCTGTCATGTCTTTACTAAATTTGGAAACTATTTTAGAATCAAATATAACCTTTTGCCCAAAAGTACTATATGGGTTCAGAAGTCTAAAAAGATAAATTTACAAAAAAATTAAAAAAATTTTCCCTCAGTGTTGCCTCATTTGAATTTCAACCTATGGTACTGGGGAATATTATTAGGTCCACTGAGACAGGAAATCCTACGGTCAACACAGAAAATCCCGGTTTCCTTAACTAAAAACCCTTTGGACCCTTTAGTCTCTGAGTGCTTCCCCACCATCAAATTTTTGAAAACCAAAATTTTTATTAACAGATGTATCTGCTGTATTTATATACAACATTTTTACAAATTTTGTAGGTTTAGGGCTGTTATGTGTTTACAGAATTTGCAGTGATTTTATTGCTTATTTTTTCTTGCTTTTGGGAAAAAAGAAAACTAAATATACGGGAAAAGCATTGGATAAGTATTTTTAAACTTTTTTTAAATAAGGGGTTTGGTTATTTAAATAGTTAATAAATAAAAATGTTCTTAATCAAATAGGTTTTTAAAAACATAAAAATAAACAAATCCAAAACCACTTTTAAACCCAAAAATGAATTTTTGATTATAGAAAGACCCACAAAAATTCAGCTGTTCAATTTCTTAATTGACTCATGATTTTTTTTTTTTTTTTTTTTTTTTTTTTTGGTTTTTTTTTCATTTTTTTTCAAGACAGGGTTTCTCTGTATACCCCTGGCGTCCTGGAAACCCACTCGGGGGTAAAAACCCAGACGCCTCAAACCCTCAAAATTTTGCCCTGCCTCTGCCTCCCAAGTGCTGGGATTAAAGGCGTGTGCCACCACTGCCCAGCGACTCATGACAAATTTAATGTGTGCTACAAACACACCCTTCTATGCATTGAGAACAATAGACACCCAAAAGGAAACATTCCTGACCTCATTCTAGCCAGCAAATAACTCAACACAAACATAGATATAAAATTATGAGTAGTGATGAAGTGTCAGGAAGGAAAAGTGTGAATGAGTTAGAGAAACAAAAACTAAAATGGTACATTCAGGATGGAGCATTTAGTCAGAAATTTACTTTTTGAGAAAGTATGAATGGAGAACAAAAGTAATGCAAGGTCATTTTAGTCTGGAAATGTCAATTGAAGGGAAAAAATGACAGGAATGAATTTCATGATCCAAAGATAGTAAGTGTAAGAGAAAACAAAAGGAACCCTATCCAGCAGGACCATAGCAGTGTGACCAAGAGAGAAGATTGAATAACATCTTAATATTCTAAAATCTCTATGCTTTCACCAGTAAACTGGACTTCAAAAAAATGTTAAAATTGATTTTAAAAAATTATAGTGCACTATTTATTCTGAAGAATTTACTTGTCTTGAATGAATGTTCATATTTGTTTAACCAAAATTAAAATAAATGAAACTTCTGTTTTGCATATGCAGCTAGGATTTTTAGATAACAATACCAAAAAAATGGTCCTGTAATATGTTCATGTATTTAGTTATAACTTCAAAATTCTAGGAGGTTTAGTGAGTGGATACTAGCAATTGTTTTTAATGTACATGTCTCATTAAATAATTATTTGTATTGATGTACAATCATGTTATTTTATGAACAAAATAAATCGTGAGTAAAAATGAAAAATAAACATAATTAAAGAATATTAATTCATCAGACTTATCACTATCAAAAAAAACTGTTAGGGTTATAGTCCAATAATTCATCTTTCCTAGACCATGATGGAAATGTTATAATAATAAAGAGAGAAAATTGACTCTGTAAACTAACAGTATTTCTCTCAAGTTACTATATCATTTTATTTATAAGAATTTTAAAAATTCTCATTTTATATACTTTAGGATTTATGTATTATAAAACTTTTATAAAATCTTGAAGAGTTTATTAATAAAATCAACATATTCTTCTAAAGAATATACTTTATTCTTAAAGACACTATGACCGGCTCACTCATGATCACACTCATCATGTGTTGCTGTGTAAGATTCATCTTCTCCATGCAAAAGTCAACTTACAAAACCATTATGTCCTTACCACAGTGATGCTAATTGTTTCAGAGAACTGTTTCTCTTACTTCCTTCTCTGATATGCATTGATCTTGGGGTTACAACTCTTATCTTCCTCCTATCTAAAAGAAAGACACCTTCTCTACAAGCAAGATGAACATAGAGGCAAGAAGAGACTAAGAAGGTGTCCCAAAGTGATTCGCATACACACAAGATGGACAGTTGAAAAACTAAAAATTTTAGTCTTTTGTGTTCAGTTATCACTAATCTGAAAATTTGATTCTATATTTAATAAAACAAAATGAAAAAAACACTAAATTTTACTTCAAAGCAAATGTTTTTAAGCTACAGGTACTCAGTATGTTATAAATTAGTCACTGCCAGTAATGATACCCATTCATTGAGAATTTCATTTTAAATTTAAGGAAATGCATACTTGGAATCTCATAATCTTCTTATTTTACCATGCTTATTATAATGTTGTTGTTTCATTTTATTTTATTTTATTTTATTTTATATTATTTTATTTTATATTTATTTTATTTTATTTATTTTATTTTATTAAACCCAAAACAACAGAAAGAACTCTTGCTTTAAAAAAAGGGCTCAAACATTTAGTAAAATAGATATAGAAATTAAACTCCTTCGCTACCCATACTTCATTTCTTACCCAACTAGATACAGATTTTCTACACCAAGGAAAAATTTTCAAATGAGCTGATAAATCTAGGAAATAGGTGAAAATGGGCTCATGTTTCACTGAGATATAAAAATCACAAGTGAGGTGGACACAGTTTTATGCTGTTTTTTACAATCCAGCTCAGTAAGTAGTCACATTAGCTCTGATGCTTTAAGGGATATGGACTCTGTAGGCCTTTATGCATAGAAATAAAGGGCTAACAGCAGCAACAACTTGTCCAATCTGGATCAGATGGTATGTGTATCAGTAGATGGCAGGTCAGTATGTGACCAGTAAAGACCAAAGCACTTTCTTTGCAATTCAAAACAAGCTTTGTTTATCCCAGGACTCCCATGCCCTGACCCTGGGACAAATAGAAGTAAGCTTCTAAATGTGATGCCATTATTATTTCAATATTTGCCATTCAAAGGAAAGAAGATCACCCTGACCCCAGCCAATTGTAAATCAATTTGAAATAAAACTTTTCTGCCTGTGTATAAAATTTATTGCTCTTTCTATAAGAGAATTTGCTATGTACTAATGGTATAAATGAATTTATGGAGTCATTCATGCCTTTAAACTGCTAGAACAAAATACAGAGTGCAGGGATAAGAAACAGTGACAAAAAAATAAGGTAACTTGTGCCAAGTATAAAGACTGAGAAACTCAAACAGTTTCAAATTTTCTCTATGCTTCCTTCTAGGAGTCATATATGAGTTTAATACTAAAGTCTTCAAATCTTTTGTGTTTCAAATCACATATCTTCATACATATCATTGGTCCCATGTGCCCTACTAAATATGCCCAAGCTTGAAGTTTGTCTCAGAGCCACACTGACTCTTTTATATCTGCTAAATGGAGGAATTGCACAAAAGACTAGAGACTGATGCATTCCTCTCCACCCAGAACAAGGAGATCAAGCATCTTTCATGAACAACTGGACTTAATTTTGGTAGGTTTAATCATAAGTAAGGGAAAACTGCAATTGTGTGTGTGTGATTTGCACATAATTCACAGTAAGTTAGGTTTTCACTCAAGCCTATCATCAGAATAGGAAAGATACTTTGATCAGTAAAGCATACCACACAAGCATGAGAACCTGAGTTCAATCCCTACTACCTATACACAGAGCTGGACACATTAGGGAGTGCCGGTAAGCCCAGTGCTGGTGTAGATTAGAGAATCCCTGGGGACTTGCTGTAACAGCCAGTATAGTTGAATCAGTGAGCGTTCAGTTCATTAAAAAATATAGCCTCAACACATAAGGCGATGAGCAACTGAGGAAGAGAGATGACATTAACATCCAGTCTTCATGTTCAGGAAACACATTGATAAGCACCTGCACACACATGTATGTATGAATGAACTCAGGCACACACAAAATCCTAGCATTCAATGGAGGTATATCAACAAATATTAAACTAAAAACCACATTGACTTACATGTAGACATGTTATCTCATCATGGGTTTTAGGATAAAGAAATGATAAGTGAAGTTACGCCATCACTGGTGAAATCTGCTTACTGCAAATCACGCTGGAGACAATAGAATGTGAGCACCAGTATGACTTTAGGCACAACTCACTTTGCACTTGTGGCTTTCTGCTCAACCAAAGCCCCAGAAATATGGAAGTGGATTTCAGTAGTTAGGCCAATAACTACAGATGTTATTATTAATCAAAACAGATGGAAAAAAATCTTTACTAACCCTACATCAGATAGAGGGCTAATATCAAAATACACAAAGAACTCAAGAAGTTAGACTCCAGAGAACCAAATACTTTATTTAAAAAGGGGGTACACAGCTAAACAGAGAATTCTCAACTGAGAAATGTCTAATGGCTGAGAAGAACTTAAGCATCCTTAGTCATCAGGGAAATGCAAATCAAAATGACCCTGAGATTCCAACTTACACCAGTCAGAATGGCTAAGATCAAAAACGCAGGTGACAGCAGATGCTGGCATGGATGTGGAGAAAAGGAACACTCCTCCATTACTGGTGGGATTGCAAGTTGGTACAACCTCTCTGGAAATCAGTCTGGCAGTTCTTCAGAAAATTGGAAATAGTTCTAACCTGAGGACCCAGCTAATACCACTCTTGATTATATACCCAAAAGATGTTCCAACATACAACAAGGACACATGCTCCACTATGTTCATAGCATCCTTATTTATAATAGCAAGAAGCTGGAGAGAACCCAGATGTCTCTCAACAGAGAACACAGAATGGATACAGAAAAGTGTGGCACATCTACACAATGGAGTACTACTCAGCTATTAAAAAAATGACTTCATGAAGTTTGCAGGCAAATGGATAGAACTTGAAAATATCATCCTGAGTGAGGTCACCCAGTCATAAAAGAACACACATGGTAAGTGCTCACTGATAATGGATATTAGCCAAAAGGAAGCTCGGAATACCTACAATACAACTCACAGAACATATGAAACCCAGAAGAAAGACCACAGCAAAGTATGGATGCTATAATTCTACTTAGAAAGGGGAAGAAAATAATCTCAGGAAGTAGAGGAGGAGAGGAATCTGGGAGGGGGAGAGGGAGGGAGTTCAGATAAGGGAGGAGAAGGAGGAGAAGTAACGGAGGGTCAAAATTTTGAAAGGGGGTGTGCAGCAGTGGGGGAGGGGGAACAGAGGGAAAGCCACTAGAAAGTCCCAGGGACCCAAGAGATTCCCAGGACCTAACAGGGAGGACATTAGAAGAAATACAAAACAGAGGGGAGAAAACCTGTAGAAACCATATCCAGTGGATAGGCACAGCCTGGTTGAGGGATGGGGCCACCCACCTTCCTCAAAAATATTAATCCAGATTCCTCCGTCAAAAGGAAATCAGGAACAAGAGTGGAGCAGCAGACTGGAGAAAGGGCCATCCCAGGACTGCCCCACCTATGGATCTATCCCAGTGCAAACACCAAACCCAGACACTATTGCTGATGCCAAGAAGTGCTTGCTGACAGGAGCTTGGTATAGCTGTCCCCTGAGAGGCTCTGCCAGAGCCTGACCAATACAGATGTGCATTCAAGCAGCCAAACTTTGGACTGAGCGTGGGGACTCCAGTGGAGAAGTTAGGGCAAGGACTGAGGAGCTGAAAGGGTTTGCAACCCCATAGGAAGAACCACAATATCAATTAACTAAACTCCCCTCCCCCAAAGCTCCCAGGGAGTAAATCACCAACCAAAGAGTACTCATGAGGTGGAGGAACCCATGGTTCCAGCTAGATACGTAGCAGAGAATTGCCTTATCAGACATCACTAGAAGGAGTGACCCCTGGTGTGTGGAGGCTCAATGAACCAGGGTAGGGAAATTCTAGGGAGCTGAGGCAGGACAGGGTAAGTAGGTGGGTGGGTTGGTGGGGAGCACCCTCATGAAGGCAGAGAGAGAGGGGGGGATAGGGGGTTTTATGGAGGGAAAACTAGGAAGGGAAATAACATTTGAAATGTAAATAAATAAAATTACCAATAAAAAATGAAAAAAAAAAGAGACTAGCTCATTAAAAACAACTTCATGGCTTAAAAGAAAAACCTCTTGTTGATTGAGCTTATATAAAACTTCATTATCAGTAACAGCAGATAGATAAGATAGATAGATAGATAGATAGATAGATAGATAGATAGATAGATAGATACACAGATAGATAGATAGATAGATAGATAGATAGATGATAGATAGATAGATAGATAGATAGATAGATAGATAGATAGATAGATATTGTGAGAGTAAAAGTTTATTTTGCCAAAAAAATAGGGTCCATAATAAAGAAAGAAAATTTAAGATGAAAAGTAAGTAAAACTATGAAAACATAAGCTAATCCTCATGGTGAAAGCCACAATCCCATCTACTTGCCAAGCTGACAATGGAGGATCACAAAGTAAAGTCCAACTTGGACAAATAGGGCATTCAAGGTTAGCCTGAAATCTTAGTGGAATCTCATGTCACAACAAGAAGTACAGAAGAGTGCTAGTGATATGTGTAAATGGAAAAGTGTTTGCCTGTCACACCTAAGAATCTTGGTTCCATCCTTACTACTGAAAAAAATTAACAACTTTGAACTACTCACATAACTTTTTAAAACCCTTAAAATGAATCTAGAAACACAAAAGACCCCAGATAGCTATAAAAATTTTAAGCAGAAAAGAAAAGGACTGGTGGTATCACCATACTTGATTGGAAGTAATACTATTGAGTTATAATAATAAAAAATAGTACGGTGTTGGCTAAAAATCAAACACATAGATAAATTCAACAGAATATAGGACTCAAACAGAATCCACACACATTCAGGCATTTGATTTAGGACAAAGATGACAAGAATATACACTAGAGAAAAGACAATCACTTTACAAAAATATCTTTGATTTCATTGAGAGAGTACCTAAAGCCAAATATTTGAGTTCAGCATCAAAATGATTTAAATACAATTAACCATTACCTTTGCTGTTTGTATTTTACAGAACACTCATTTTCCCAAAGATTACTATTTATTGAAGAATTCATCAAGAAACTTCCCGACTGACCATCTGCCCAAATTGTGTGTTTAGGTCTGGGAAGCAGTTAGACATTTAAGAAGAGATCCTTCTAATTAATTCCTGGTTGCTAAGAAACTAACAGAGAAAACTTATGGCTCTAAATATCATCCTGAGTCACACTAATCCAGGCCATTTATCTTTTAGGGAGATATTTTTCATAACCAGATAACAGAAATTGTTTGAATAAATTTTCAATCCCATTTGGATTACATACACACCCAAAGAATTGCTTGATACAATAATTTACATAAGAAGTGTGTTCATTTGTATATGTACAAAGCAAAAAGCAGGGATTATGTTATGTATCTAATAGTCAACATCAATAAGTGTCCCTTGGTATGGAGTAGCACTCCGTGGCTTTCTAACTAATGCTCTGAACAATGACCTGTGTCTGTCTTTGATTTTAGACATTCCTGTTTAGGTATCCCTTAATCTTCATTTTCAAAGAAAATTCATAATGACACATCTTTAGCTCTCTTTTTGCCAGCAAAAAATATCTACTTGTCTCTGGTGCTGCCTTTACTAGTATAGATGATATTAATTTTCTTGTGACTCTCAGAATTTATGTCAAACTTTCTGTGGAATGTCTATAAATGTTGAATGCATAGGATCAAAGATGTTGCTGCAACTTCACACCAGTGAGTAAATCATACTGAGGTCATCCTGATGAAACTAGCCCTAGAGTTCAACATAAAACAATCAATAAAAATATCGGATGCACCACACCAGTACATTGTTTTCTATTAATTTATTTGAATATCTTACTTTTACTCACATGCTAATACAATGCAGGGTGAGATGTCAATACCTGAATGCAGCATGTCCCAATCAAATCCAGACTCCCTTCATCTACCCTTTTTCTAAGACTTTTTTTTTTTTAACATATTGCAAATATCTAAATTAAGGTAAAAACTTGTTATTACAGAAAACCAAAGTTCTTAATAACCTCATCTATTTCCCAGCGCTTCCTTATGCTGAGAGAGAAAAAGTAGAAATGGTTTGGTGTCTTGGAGAGAATATTTAACAATAGCTATGTTGAGATTTGGAGTCAGCCTCCATAAGTCCCATGATGTGCAACTCCATGAGCCTAGATCAGAACGGAAGCAGGTGTAAGATCCACCCACTGAGACTTTATTGCTTACACCTTCAAGGCCAATAACACTAAAGGTGCCTTGTCTCCATCTGATACCCTCTAACTAGTAAAATATAGACTTGTAAAAGCCATGTGTGCATCTGTAGTGACCGTCAACTTTATTGGACTCCTTGAATGATCAGAATATGGAAGAACAACTTCTCAGTATCTAGGTTCCAAAAGTACCATTTTGTCAGGATTCAACACATAATTGTCTTCATAGTTCACATTTCAAAAGGACAAGAAAAACTGTCAAAACATACCAGGGCACACAGTGAAGCCGGCTTGGTCTCTGTCCCAGCTCTTCTTTTCCTTCCTCTCATCCTAAGTAAAAAATGTCACTAGCTTCAAATAACTACTAAAGATTCATAAATTTCCTCTTCAAATTTGGCTATATTTCAAAGAAAAACAAAACCTTTGGATGACCAAATGCATCACCTTCCCTAAATATTCCTGTCCCTAGATTTCCTAATTAGTGAATGAAACTGAAATCACCGCACACCCCAGCACCTTGAGGAACAGTTTGACATCTTCATGCTCTCCCACAGTCATCCATCACACTCCGACAGACTTTCCTCATAAGCAGTTCTCAAGCCCCTGACTTCTTCTGTATCCCTATTAATCTACCATAACTCCAATTTTCATTTTCCTCTGCCTAAAAGAATGCAGCCATCTAGTTCCAGTTGCATCTCTGTAATTCATTTTCTGCACAAATGCCAGAGGGAGTGCTCCAATAAATAGATCAGATCTCGACACTCTGCTTCAAATCCTTCATTGCTTCAAAGATAAAGTGAAAATCCTCCCACTTTCCAGGAGGAGCTTCATCTATGCTCGTTCAGCATGCTGTGCTGAGTTTTCTCTATCTCAGGTTGCCCAGGGCATTTTCTGGTCTGTATCCAAATGGATAATTTCTTTCATCACGGATTTCATAAAGATTTGAGAAACTATGTGCTTTCACAGACAAAGTCATCTCTCGGATTACTCACAAGTCATACCGTCCAAGACCACCATAAATGCCTAAAAGTACAAAGAGAATTATTGTGGGGCATGGTGTGTGTGTGTGTGTGTGTGTGCGTGCGTGTGTGTGTGTGTGTGTGTGTGTGTGTGTGTGTATGTTTGGTGTGTGCATATGTGGTTTCTGTGTGTGTAGTGGTTGTGGTGTGTGTGAGTCTGTGTGTGTTTGGTGTGTATATATGTGGTTTCTGTGTGTGATGTTGGTATGTGTGTATGTGTGTGTGCTAATAGGTAGTGTGCGTGTATGTGAGTTGGTATGTGTGTGTGCATCCACACGTGTGTTTTGAAGGTTTATGTGTATGTCCTTGTAGGTGGGGGACTGTATGTGTTCGGGTTGTTTTCCAGTTTGTTCTTACCATAGATCTGAGAAACCTAATACACTAATTTTCCTTTCCTAAGTGGAGACTTTCAGCTTTTGACTTTACAGCTTCTTTTCTGAGCATTTGCTGCTCCTGCACTTTGAGACCATTATTAAATAAAATAAAGCTTAGTCAAGCACTATTGCCTGCAACACTCTGACAATCAAGACGGCTACTAAGTGAGTAATAAATGGGTAGCTATACTACATGGATACACTGGAGAGAGCAATCGCTCACAATTCCATATGGAAATGGAATGATGATACAAGGCTTCATGGTGAAGTTTAAAGCTTATGAGTTACTTATTTCTGGAATTTTTCATTTGCTGTCTTTGGATTGCACTTCAACATAGGCATCAGAAACGCTGGATAATTGGAGAACTAATATTCTATTCAACTATTCAACTTTAGACTTTAAGAAGTATTTATTAAATATTATATACATCCTTAATTATAAATGCTAGGTAGACCCACAGGACGTTGGAATCAATTGAACTAATCTTGTACCTTGTAATTCTCAGCAGAAAATTACCTAGTAATTGTTGTCTTCTTTCTCCATACCACCCAGAGGCTTGAGAGAAGGATTTCACTGTCTTACATATACCTAGTTTTCCTCACCTTGACTTTATGTAATTCTCTATTTTTTACCAGAGATAGAAGAAGTTTGGCCAGTCAACAAACACATAGTTGAATGGACATAGATGTGCCCCGACGTGAATAAAATCAGGTACAATTAATAATGCCATGGATTAGAGTTCTATGTTCTAAGTTGATTAGCATGAAAGCAATTAAAATTACATTCTAATAAAATTAGAAAGAAGGAACATTTAGAACAATAAAATTAGAAAGAAGGAACAAAGAAAGAAAACATTTAGATTTTCAATTCTCTCACTTTAACTTACAATAGTGAGAACTCAACATCCAGGGTCAATTTTAAAATTCACTCATCAAATAAATATCAAACAAAAGCACATGAATAAAATAGAAAATAGCATCACTTTTTTTGAGTGTTGCAGAATATGAAGGATGGTGGCCAAGCTACATTTCATGCAGAAACACCAAACATGTCCATGCTTCATGAAACACGCTGATTCCATTAAAAACCAAGTGAACAGAGCCAAGAAAGCAGCTAAGGCAAGCTTTAGTTTTCTTCTCTTTCAGGTTAATTTAACCTTTAAAAAAATTACACAGACCTTTAACTTTCAATTACAATGCCATCTTGCGGAAAATGCAGAGGCAGAGCTAAATACCCATTAGTGCTCAGATACAATAGCTAGCAAAGCACCATAGAAACATGTCCCACATGTGGCTACTATATGCACCAGTAGGCAATGTTCATACGAAAGTTTTTTAATTCTACAGGGCAAAAATCACTTCAAAGTACACCACTGTCTCCCATGTCATTGAGATCCAGCCAACTACATTATCCTAAAAAATGGTGGTAAATGTACCAACTTGACAAAGTGACATGAAACAGAAAACTATGAATAGTCTAGCATTTAAATTTTATGCATTGTTTGAAACTTATCATACCTGACCTCAAGCCAGCTGCTGGCAAAGATTATGGTCCCTGGAAGACTCAAGATATCGTACTACTTACCAGGTGTAAACAGTAAGGTGGGAGTACTGAAAACTATTGAGATAATTGTAGATGATCCCTATAAATCACAACTACATTATGCCTAATAATGATGCATTTATTCGTTAATCAGTCTTGCTGAAAAATGAACTCAAGGAAATATGAAAAGGATTGTCTACATTTTCCCCTTGTTTTAAAGGTAAGTAAATAATACAATGTTTTTTTAGACTGAGATAGAAGTGTAAAAATAACATCTACAAATGGGTGTTTTCCAGTGTAGATCCTTTAATTTCTAGAATGTAAGATGAGTGTCTGGAATATATGAGTACTCAGAATTATAGCAGTCATAATCACTCAAGTTGCTCAATGGGTCAGACAGAATAAGTACTAGAAGCCAGGTCTAAGGACTTTGGGACTAACTATTCTACCCCTCTTATAGCTTGCCATATAAAAGCAATCAGCTTGATGCTTGGGGCAGGGCTGGATGTAGTAAAATGTAGAGTGAATAGATAGCACAAGCAACTGCTTAGTGTAATGCAAGACCTTCTCTCACCAGCCAGCTAGTATTCAGATCTCAGTTGACTGATTTGTTTTTCAGCATGTTGAGAAACAAAGATGATAAGGTTAGGAAAAAAATACATTCCTTAAATATTAATGTAAATGCTAGTTTTAAAAATAAAGTTAGAAAAATAACAAAACTTGCCCAAAATGTGTCTTTACCAATCACTTGTTTGTTAAAAAGGAGATTTATTTATTTATTTATTTATTTATTTATTTATTTATTTATTTATTTTTTATGTGTGGTCTGTCTTCACACACCAGAATAAACATCAAATCCTATTACAGGTAGTCATGAGCCACCACATGGTTGCTGGAAACTGAACTCAGAACTTCTGGTAGTACAGTCAGTACTCTTAACCACTGAACCATCTCTCCAACCCCAAGAAATGTTATTTTCTAAAGTTAAGAAGGGATTTAGTTCAGTGGGTAACATATTTGCCTAGCGTGCATAAGCCTTGGCTCAGTTGCCTAGTACTCAGGAAGTGAAAACAGGAAGATCAAAAGTTCTATGTCATCTTCAGCTGCAAGTTCAAGTCCAGCTTGGGATACATGAGATACTGGCTCTAAATTAATTTATTAATCAATTAATTCAATTGAAAAGTAAAAGAGGACAATCTCTAGAGTAATCAAAAACTGTATCTTTGCCTGGCAGTGGTGGCGCACACCTTTAATCCCAGCACTGGAGAGGCAGAGGCAGGCGGATTTCTGAGTTCAAAGTCAGCCTGGTCTACAAAGTGAGTTCCAGGACAGCCAGAGATACACAAAGAAACCCTGCCTCGAAAAACAAAAAACAAACAAACAAAAAAACAAAAAAAACCCTATATCTTTACTTTAAAAAGACAATTTTAAAACCTCTATGTTAGCAGTCACTGTATCCTGGTTTTATCATTTGCTTTCTTTTTAGAGAATAAATAATCTGAAGACTGTTTTCTAATGTAATTTTCTGGAAGAACTAATAAAATTAAAATGAGCAGATTTCTATTACAAGATAAGCTCGTGACTTTTTTCTAAACGGTATCATGCACAAATTACCACTAACAGGTTTACATGACTTTGTATCATCTTCTGTTCAATTATGCAAAACCCTTCACTTCAGCTTACAGAATGTGCCAGTTATATTCAGTTCTGTAGTACAACAAAATCCATATCAATGGCTGCTTGAAAAAGCAGAAGTATATTTCACTAGGATCAGAAGACTCTGGGAAATTAGCTGGTAGATCTCTCCTTAAGGTTTTCTCAGACCCAAATCCTTCTACTAACCTCACAGACATGTTTGGAGGACAGTCGTTTATAATATCATACCCAGTATCAAAGCAAGAAAGTGATTCTTAAAAAACAACTGAGTTTTTTTGACAAAAGACAACGTAAACGTCACAGACATACTTGCCTTTATCTCATGGATATGAATCTAGAGGTTTGGTCACTTGAGAACAAGAAAGGCAAAAAATTACTATTGAGCTTCATGTGCCAATTCAGGAAGACCCTGTGAAAGCTGGCTGACAACCAGCTGTGTCTTTTTGAGGAGACATCCAGATTATAAAATAGTAGATCCTGTTGAAGATGGAGAGGGTTCAGGTTGTATTGACTGTGACCAAGTAAGAAAACTGGGGAAAAGGTGTAAGGTTTTTACATAGAGTGTGCTGGAGGGGAACACCAGATTGCATATTTGTTGCACTGCATTTCATTTAGGTAATTAATGATGTGCATAATAAATAATCTTCAGGATCACAGCAGTCAATAACACATCTAGACACAGAACTGCATAACGGCAGATCATTTTCACCTATGTAATAGATTCCAGGATTCAGGATCCTGTGCTATTTTAGACAAAAATCATACTGTGCTAAGTGTCTCAACAGGCAATGTCATATAATAATTAGAAATGCAGATTTGGAAACATAAATTCGAATCCTGCTTTGTTGTTTTATCAAGAATGTTAATTGAGTGAGTTACTTAATATCTTTCAGTTCTAGGTTCATCATTTCCAGAAGTGGAGATGATCGTATACACACGTACACACACACACACAAAGACACACACAGAGCTGGGGTCAGGGTTAAATGAGTTAATAAACTTAAGGCATTTAAGTGAGTCCTTGGACAGGGTGAGAAGTTTAGTTCATTGTCTATCAACTGCAGATTTGGGTTGTAGATTGGATGCACTATAACTGTAATAATGCAGGTAGTGCTCACATGTACAAAATAGTGCCTCAGGAAATGATTGTGTTATCCTCAGTCTATAATTGATTCTCTCCTCTGATGAGTAAGGTATTGTAACATCTTTATGACAACAGAATTTGTGAACAATTAAGATTCTGGATAGAAGGAAACAAGGATGGATATAGAGAGAAAGAGGTGTGTGTGTGTGTGTGTGTGTGTGTGTGTGTGAGAGAGAGAGAGAGAGAGAGAGAGAGAGAGAGAGAGAGAGGACAAAAGAATTGTATAAAGAAAAGAGAAAACATGTTATAAAAGAGATGTCAGATATTTTTAAAATGTGGTAAAGGCAGAAGATATCACCTGGATTTTGGAAGTGGAAATACAAGGCTATAAATATATATAAATTTATCTGAATGGAGACTATCAAAAGTACTTCATGAGTGAGTCGTTTCATTGACTACGTTCAGGTAAGCTAGTTTGATTTCCTAGAAGAAGCTTGAGATGAGTGTCATGTTGTAATATGTTGGAAGACAAAAGCATTTATTCTAGGAGAAGTTGAAAATCAATGCTTGGCCATCACCTTTATCATTTATATTTGTCTATGAAAGTGTATGTTCTTTTCTATAAAATCATAGATAATTTTCAGTACATAATGAGACTTATTAGTACTCAATTTTTTATCTTAGCTCTTTGTTATTATAGAATATAGAGTTTAAGGCTGCAAAGATGGCTCTGTGATTAAGAGTACTTGCTGCTCATACATAGGATCCACATTCAGTTCCTAGCTCTCAGTGGAGTCTTGCAACCATCTTTATCTTCAGTTCCAAGAAATCTGTAACCCCCTTCTGATCACTATGGGTTTGAGAAAGATGCAGACAAGCATTCATTCACATAATACAATTTAAAATAAATCAATCAAATCTAAGCCATACCTACCTAGAGGTTTTGGAATATTGACAGATTCCAATATCATGATTTTTTGAGAGTTGGAAAGCTGCAAATCCAAAGCCAAAATTATCTTGAATAATTTTTATTTCCATTAATATCTATTTTGCCTGCTTCTGGATCCAGTATCTTTCTTGTCTGTTAGGTAAAAACTGTGGAAACTATTATTAGGAGATCACTATGTTCTCCTAGCTCCAAGGCTAAGAACGCTACCCCAGAGGATCTCAAAACTACAGCTAAGATCCCTACTTTTCTGTAACCTATATACCTGATGTTGATACCAATGTGTTTGGTAAATGCCTTTACTTGTGACTTTCATTTTATGACTATATAAAGCTCATATTACTACTTCCGTAGAGCAGCTTGTTATTCATGGTAACTTGTTGACTGTGTTTCTGAGTCATGGTCATTGAATTCATGTGTGGCTCAAAATAAACTTGTTCCCTTTCAGATGGAAGCTGTGTCTTGCAGTACCAATTTTAATAGTAAAATTTTAATAAATTCATGTTTCATAAAAATATAGATGTTTAAAATTATTACTGGTAAATCTCTAGTAGAAGGAAATAACAATGACAAGATGTTATATATATTCCTAACAATCTGTTTCATATGCTATTCTTTGTTTGGTTGGTTTGATTTTGGGTACTGGAGCTGAAGTCCAGAGCCTCTAGCATACTACATAAATTTCTACCACTGAGCTACACTCCAGCCCTATGTTTGAAGAAATTGTATTTTGCATTTAGTTTAAATTATTTATTTGGCTAATTCAGATTGATTGTGTTCAGCTAACAATGAAATTCCCTGCTGTGAAAAAGAGACAATATATGAATGAGGTAATGAGTTTTATGAATATGCTTGATGCCCTGCCTGGGTCACATTCATATGCTAGTATGAAAATAGCAAATAAATATGCAAAAAATATGTAAATTTAAACAACAGCCTTTTTGAATGAAAAGGTCAAATGTCAGATAAGCAATGTACCAACCTCATCAGTCCAATTACTTTCTATTACATCTCTCTGGGCATTTTCAGACTAAGATATGTGCAATTTCTTATGCAAGGAGCAATGTAAACACAACTTTACATTGAGTGAAGGACAATCCCTATCAGAGCTTCCATGCATTCCTGTGTTTAATTGTGAATCACTAAATCCAGTTTAACATTCAACAAATATTGCTGGCACCTATTGTGTGCAAGGTGCGATATTAAATGGAGGCAAAACAATGAAAAGCCAAACAATGTTACTATTCTTATCTAGCTAAGTATTTGACTTAATTTCTCTGGGAATTACAAATTTTTTTAATGACCTAGAATTTACTCACCAAGGAACAGATTTCAACATCAACCATCATTTGTCCAATGACATGTCCCAAGTAAATGCTACTATATGAAGCATTCTCCAAAAGGATAGGTCCTGCAGAGCTTGAAGTTAGAGGACTAAGGAACAGATACTATTTGAATGAGGAGAAAGCAAAGGAAATAAAACAGTAGAAGTCACACAGCAGTCACAGGAAAGTCAGGCTGCCCACTACATGCAGAGGCCACCAAACAACAAATGCAGGTTTTCTAACATACACACTTTTCAACAAACCCACAGACCTTTTACCACACACAGAAAATATAAACTTCATAGTAAGAAGCAACCAGAAACTGATGGGTGAACATTTTTAGATCACTAGAACATCTTTTTTGATACAAATGATTAGAAAAATAAAAGCATTGGGTAGTGGTAATATCTTAGAAATCAAAGCTTCTCTTAGGTAAATCTAGAGGCATGTGTTGAGATGATGCATGTCTGCAAATGCACATAAATGTGTAATTAAAAATGCTTACACAAAAACGATTTAAAAAAAACCCTCACACATTTGATTCTTCAGTGTTATTGGGGAGAAAGTTCTAGAGAAAAAGCTACCAAATATAGGTTATTTCCTTTCTATTATTCTCTCCCTTTTCTGAGCCAAATTCTAGAAAGTGTAAAATGTTGGCTGCAGTTCTCAGGAAAAGATTTTCTCAAACAGATTGGGAATCTGTGCTAGAGTCAAAATCTGGACATCTTCCAATAAGCCCATGTCTGAAAGGTTGGGTCCCAAGTTTAGAAATAAGAGATAGTGAAACTTTGAAGAGGTGGAGCCAAGTAAGTGGTCCTTGAGGAAGGAGCCTTTCAAAAAATTCTAGTACTCTAGTATCTTCCTCCTTTCCTCCCTGATTTCCTGGCTATTAGGTGAATTCCTTTGCACTGGCACAGGCTCTTCACTGTGATGTGCTGTTCTCTACATGCCCAAAGGCCATGGAGCCACTTAATCATGGACAGAAACCTACAACACATTTTCAGTATTAAACCCAACTCATGGGTCCCAAGCATTCCAAGATGGCACATTTGAACATATATCACAGAACCAGGTCAAGAGTTTAAATACCCATTGTGTGAGTCAAAATAGTTATTTTCCTATTATCTGTGATAATTTCAGGTATTTATCACAAGAACAGAAAGCACAGCAAGAGACTAGCCTTTGAGTGTTCAGTATAGCATTTTGCAAATACCATAGTTCTGTGACACTTGTAATTTAAATTGAAACTCTTGTCACTTAGACTACTCCAACAGAGATGAATTTTTAAACATAACAATATATCTAGGGGCTAATGAGATGGCTCAGTGGCTAAAAGCATTGACTACTCTTCCAGAGGTCCAGAGTTCAATTCCCAACAATCACATGGTAGCTCCTGACCATCTAGAAGGGCATTTGTTGTCCTTTCCTGGTATGCAGATATACATGCATCAGGCCACTCATACATTAAATCAATCAATCAATTAAATAGATAAGTATATAGAAACATTAAAAATATACCTAAATGAATTCAGTAACTAGAATGGGACATATGCCAAAATGAAAAAACACTAACAACTAAGAACTAGTAGAGAGGAGAATGGATAGCCTGTCAACAAAAATAATACATATATGTGTGTGTGTGTGTGTGTGTGTGTGTGTGTGTGTGTGTGTGTGTAATACCAACTATTTAAATCAAGATTTATATAGTAAGTGATTGTGTGTGTGTGATTATTTGGGAGCCTGATGAGACCTACTTTATTATTTAAATAAAACCTCAAACAAAAGATTTTTATAAAAGAAAAAAATATAAGGAGGTGAAATCATGAGACATTGTGATAAAATGCCTAAACACCAAGGACAGAAATAAAATATTACACTATTTCATGCGCAAAAACTAAACTTTATACAAAAAAAATCGTTATCTAACTCACAAACAAAATCTCTTCTGCAATGATAAAGGTGAAAATTTAGTGGAAAATCATCTAGAGTCCATAGAAATGCAAAAATTCAATCCAGATAGTCTAATAAACTGTCAGTCATGTCCAGGTATTAAATAAGACATTTGGGGTACAGACAAACTAAAAAAAAAAATATTTACCATATACCCACAAATGTATTAGAACTGAGCAACCTGAACACCAGGAAGATAAAGTAATGAGTACATAATGATCAACATGTACAATACTTACTAACATGGAGGTCCAAGGGGAGGGCAGCATACATAATGAGAGCACTTACAGGAAGTGGCCGGCCATGCAACCAGGACGAGATCAGTGATTTAAATATAATGCTTTTTCATGTGTTGTCACAACAAAGGAGTATTAAATACTGACCTCAGAACTTGAAATTGTGGGTGGAGGGAATATGTAGTAAAAAAAAAAAAAGTCTCAGTTTAGGAGTTAGAAGAGAAGTAAAAAAAAGAAAATAGTATGGCATTAATGCTGGTGTATGGAGAGAGAGAGAGAGAGAGAGAGAGAGAGAGAGAGAGAGAGAGAGAGAGAGAGAGAGAGAGATTTCAGATATGTATGCATGAGCACACTCAGAGGAAGATGTTGGATTCCCTTCCCACACAGCCTTATTTCCTTGTGACAAGGTCATTTAATAAACCTGGCAGCCAGCAAGCCTGACCTATCTTCCTAACTCTTATTCCAATAGTGCTATGGTTATTAAATACAATTATGGCCACACTGAAATTTTAACACATGTTCTTAAGATATGAACTCATGCTTGTGCAGCAAGCATTCTTACCTATTGAGCCATCATCCTAGAACATTCCTTTTGACAACTTTTAAACCAAATTCTCTGATTACATTCCAATAAACTTAGATAACATTACATAATCTTGACCAATCAAATTAAAATATTATCTTATATAACTCCTGTTTGGGAGACGAAAAATGAAATCTTAAGGGAACTATTTCCATGACATATCTCATTTACCAAATTCTTTTTAGCTTAATATTTTATATACTATATGTGTATCTTCTTATATCTTTTACATCATTTTTAAGATATTTAGAATGCCTAATATGATATGAATGTGACAATTAGGGAATAACAAAAATATTCTAGACTGTTCCACCAGAGATGATATACATGTATGTATTGACTACATACTTATTCAATAGCGTGACTGAGAGATGAGTCGAATGAACAAACACTAAGAAGCAGGAACCACTAGAGATGAGAACTCCGTTCATGCACCTAACAAATAACATTCTCCAAATATTTTAAACTCAAGGTTGATTGAGTCTGCATATAGGAAATGTGCAGATACAGAGGACCCACTGCAAAGACAGAAAGGTCACCTGAAAGTGCATGCAGCAGGAGCTGCAGTTCGGTAAACACAAGCATGTCCATCCATTGTTCTAAAACATGGCAGTACATAAAAATAAAAGTCTCAGAAGGAAATCGCTGATATAAACAGAAATTACTAAAACTGTTGAAGATGAAATTAATATAAATCAAAGCATAAAATATTTAAAGCTATGGAGAATAAACATGTTTAAAGATTGAAACATCTCTGAGGACTTCAGCAAAGCAAATAAACCCTGAATTAGAAAGGAAGAGGATTATAAGGCTAATACTGAAAGACAAACATGTACAAAAGAGAAGTTTACCATTGAAACTATAGTGATATATACTAAAATATATATATATATAAATATATATATATATAAACTATAGTGATATAGAAAGATGAGGAACAGTCTGCAATGAAATCTTAAATCCCATGAAGGAAAAATATCTTTAGAAGCTAACAATCAGAAAACAAGGAATATATTTATTATTAATGTATATTTTGGAAAGATGATCAAAGATCTATTTCTTAAAGAAGACTAAATAGACTCTGAGGAAATTTATTCTGTACCTTAGCTTTAAATAATGAATATTTTCACAGTAGTGTAAAACATTCAACGAGATAAAAGCACATTGTAAATTATTCTAATTTTAAGAAGAGAGCAAGCAGAATTTCCATCCCAAAGCAAACAAATTTCAAACATAAAAGGTCCATTTTAATTATTTTGATGCAAATTTTTAAGTAAGTCACTAATAAATAGAATTCATTCCTGTATTTGGAAAGTTTAATATCAAGTGTCCCAAGAAAGAGTCTTGCAAGTAATATAAATTACTGGAGAAACATACATATGAATGATCTTACCTTGGAAATTGGGTAATCATTTTTACCAACAAATGGAGAGAAAAATCATGAAATCACAACATTATGATGAGAAAGATATTTGACACATTTCATTTCCTTCTAAAAATATTAGGAATCACAGAGAAAATAGAATATTGTTGACCCATAATAATCATTTAAACATCAGTGGCCAATGTCAGTAGCCAATGTTGAAACACTAAGGCAATCACAATTTATAGTTTGGAACCTCTCAAGCATTTGCCAACACTAAATTGAAATATCTAGCTAAATATAATTAAAGTGACTTGTGTAAATGGCAGAAACCATATGGAACTTCACATGCCATGATGAGACTACAATGAGTATTTCATGTAGAGAAATGATAATATCACTATAAAATCTGCAAATTCACAAAGTTTATATGAAATATAGTAATTTGATAGGTTCAATATACAGTAATATTAAAGAACCAAGTTTATTCTCTATTTTAAATTCAAAGTACTTCAGAAGGAAAGTGAAAAAGTATTTTCCAGAATGACAAGAATATAATCTTTAGAAGTAGGCTTAAGGACAGAGTTATACTGCGTCAGTCTGATGAAAATATCAAAAGGCACTAGAAAGGACTCAGAGAAACTGCAGCAGAAAGGAGATGTGGTCACTTTCTTCATGATTCATATAATCAAAGTGTGTTTTTTTCCCAAAAGATCTACAAATTTCATTAAATTAAAACATGAATACATTTTAATTGAAAAGTATTTTTAATTTTCTGTATAAAAACAAATTCTCTTTGATAAACATTCCAGAACATTACCGAAAAAGAAAACAGATGATTGGTGAGGGGAGATGTTTGCTTTATGAAATTAAGGATATAGGTGGCATAGGAAATGATAATCAGTGAAAGATACATCCATAGACACATATCTGCCAACAAGTATGTATATATGTACATATATCTGTGACTATGTGTACACATACATTTATTTGTAATCAGCATTTGTAAAGCTGTAGTTTGATGAGGATATTTCAAGGGTAGTTTCTGTATCAAGACTAAACATACTAGTTACATATTTTAAAAGTTTTCATTGGCACTCATTTCAGGAGCACATATACTAAAATTGGAATGATACAGAGATTAGCATGGCCCTGCCCAAGGATGACACACACATTTGTGAAGCGTTTCATATTTAAAAAAAAAATTTAATTGGTCCTATATCTCAATCCATGTGCAAACCTAAATTTCAGATTACTTTAAAAAGTTTAAAAAGTTACAAAGTAATATTGATTCAAACCAAAGAAAATATGTGTCATTTCGTGTTCCCAAACAAGCTTATTGTAAAAATCGGAAATGAACAAAATATGACAAATATATTCTATTATATTTTAAAATTACCAAGTAACATGAACTACGGCATAAATATTGACTGATACTTTGTGGTGGAAGGATAATTTAAGACAAATTTTAAAGTAACATATTTTCAGTAAGATTTAAAAAGGTCTTATGGTTGGCTGTGAACATCTGCCTTTGTATTTGTCAGGCACTAGAAGAGCCCTCAGGAGACAGCTATATCAGGCTCCTGTCAGCAAACACTTCTTGGCATCCACAACAGTGTCTGCATTTGGTGACCGCACATGGGATGGATCCCCAGGTGGAACAGTCTCTGGATGGCCCCTCCTTCCGTTTCTGTCCCACACTTTGTCTCCATATTTGCTCCCATGAGTATTTTGTTACTCCTTCTAAGAAGGACCAAAGTACGAACACTTGGGTCTCCTTTCTTCTTGAGCATCATGTGGTCTGTGAGTTGTATCTTGGTTATTGTGAGCTTTTGGGTTAATATCTACTTATCAGTGAGTGCATACCATGTGTGTTCTTTTCTGTGACTGGGTTACCTCACTCAGGGTCATATTTTCTAGTTCCATTCATTTGCCTAAGAATTTCATGAAGTCATTGTTTTTAATAGCTGAGTAATACTCCATTGTGTAAATGTACCACATTTTCTGTAACCATTCCTCTGTTGAAGAACATCTGGATTCTTTCCAGCTTCTGGCTATTATAAATAAGGATGCTATGAACATAGTGGAGCATGTATCCTTGTTATATGTTGGAGAATCTTTTGGGTATATACCCAAGAGTGATATAGTTGGGTCCTCTGGTAATACTATATCCAATTTTCTGAGGAACTGCCAAACTGATTTCCAAAGTTGTTGTACCAGCTTACAATCCCACCAACAATGGAGGAGTGTTCCTTTTTCTCCACATCCTTGCCAGCATCTGCTATCACCTGAGTTTTTGATCTTACCCATTCTGACTGGTGTGAGGTGGAATCTCAGGGCTGTTTTGATTTGCATTTCCCTGATAACTAAAGATGTTGATCATTTCTTTAGGTGCTTCTCCGCCATTTGGTATTCCTCAGTTGAAAGTTCTCTGTTTAGCTCTATACCCCATTTTTAATAGGGTTATTTGATTCTCTGAAGTCTAACTTCTTTAGTTCTTTGTATATATTGGATATTAGCTCTCTATCAGATGTAAAGATCTTTTCCCAATCTGTTGGTTGCCATTTTGTCCTATTGACAGTGTTCTTTGCCTTACAGAATCTTGGCAATTTCATGAGGTCCCATTTGTCGATTCTTGGTCTCAGAGCATAACCCCTTGGTGTTCTATTCAGGAAATTTTACCCTGTGCCCATGTGTTTGAGGCTTTTTCCCATTCTTTTCTCTATTAGTTTCAATGTATCTGGTTTTATGTGGAGGTCCTTGATCCACTTGGACTTGAGCTTTGTACAAGGAGATAAGAATGGGTCAATATGCATTCTTATACCTCCTGACCTCCAGTTGAACAAGCACCATTTGTTGGAAATGCTGTCTTTTTTCCACTAGATGGTTTTATCTCCTTTGTCAAAGATCAAGTGACATAGGTATATAGGTTCATTTCTGGGCCTTCAATTCTATTTAATTGATCTATCTCCCTGTCTTTATACCAATGCCATGCAGTTTTCATCACTATTGCTCTGTAATGCAGCTTGAGGTCAGGGATGGTGATTTCCCCCAGAAGTTCTTTTATTGTTGAGAATAGTTTTGCTATCCTGAGTTTTTTGTACTCCAAATGAATTTGAGAATTGCTCTTCTAACTCTATGAACATTGTGTTGGGATTTGATTGAGAGTGCTTTTAATCTGTAGATTGCTCTTAGCAAGATGGCCATTTTTACTCAATAGAGGAGTTTAGAGAAAGGACTGAAAGAACTGAAGGGATTTGCAACCCCATATGAAGAACAACAATATCAACCAACCTGGATTTCCCAGTGACTAAACCACCAACCAAGGAGTACACATGAAGAGACCCATGGCTTCAGCTGCATATGTAGCAGAAGATGGTCTTGTCAGGCATCAGTGGGAGGAGAGGCCCTTGATCCAGTGAAGGCTCAATGACCCCGTGTAGGGAAATTTGAGGGCGGGGAGGCAGGAGTGGGTGGATGGTTGGGGGAACACCCTCATAGATGCAGGGGAGGGTGGATGGTATAGGGGATTTCTGTGGGGGGGAAGGTGTAGAGGAACTGGGAAATGGGATAACATTTGAAATGTAAAGAAAGAAAATATCCAATAAAAAATCTAAATTACAGAAAATAAATAAATAAATAAATAAATAAATAAATAAAATAAATATCCTGATAGGCAAATGAGATGGCTCAGTGGGTAAAGATGCTTGCCACCAAACCTAGAAACCTCATTTTGATCCCTCAGGATGGAAAGAAGGAACCAATTTCCATAGATTTTCTTCTGACTTCCATGCAAGTTGGTTGTGTCATATGCACATGTGCACATATGAATGAATGAATGAACATAATAAAAGTTAAAAATATTATCTTATACAAGCAAAGAACATGCACAGGGCTGTACCTACACCTCCCCACACATATGTAGAAGATGCACAACTTGACCTTCCTGTGGGTCCTGAACAACTAGAGCAGGGCCTATCCCAAAAGCTGTTGCCTGTAAGTGGATATGTTCTTCTATCTGGGCTGCCTTGTCTGGCCTCAGTGGGAGAGGATGCACCTACCCTCTCCGAGAATGGATCTGCCAGAGTGGAGATTTATCCAGGGGGAGACCCTATCCACTCAGAGTAGACAGGGAGGGGGGATGGCAAGAGGGATTGTGGAAAGCGATTGCTGGGAGGGGGCAGTGAGTGGGATGTAGATTGAATAAGTAAGAATAAATAAATAAATAAAGCCAAAAAACCCACCTTGTGTGGAATTGAGACTGTGATAATAATAATATTGCCAGACTAAAATTTTCATTAACTGTAATGATAGAAAACTATCCTCAGTTGTAAATATTTAATAGTGATTTCACTCCAAACTCCAAAACAGATATATTATCTCAATAGGTAGCAATTAAAGTATTACATTTCCAATATCTTTTTTAAAAACCTTCTTATATATTTTATTTTTAAGATTCCTGGCTTCTTTCAAATTTCAAGTTTCTAAACAAGACGCAAAGCAGATACAGAAGACAAAAGGGTGCAAAATTAAATAACTATGCTGGTTTGCTTTTTATCAATTTGATACAAATCTAAACAGGTCTGGGAGAAGGGGCTCTTAATTGTGAAAAACGTCCTCACAAAATCGACCTGTATGGAAATCTGTGGGAAACCTGTATGCCCATGGGGTTGCCACCCCTGGGCAGGTGATCCTAGGTGTTATAAGAAAGCAAACTAGGAAATAGCACTCCTCTCTGGTCTTTGCATCAGTTCCTACCTCCAAGTTTCTACCTGGAGCTTCTTCCCTGAATTCCTGGAGTGTGACCTGAGAGTTGTAGGCTAAAATAAATTCTCCTCAACAACTTGTTTTTGACCGTAGAGCTTAACACAGTATCAGAAAACCTAAGACTTTCACCAACTTAGTCATCTTATTTAAATCTCGCTTTCCAAGGAAAATTAAATTTTAATAAAAGAAAAATGAGTAGAACGAATACATTGTTTGAACAACAAATAATGCTAGGTAAATTAAAATACTGGTCAAAATAATAGAAAGAAAGATGATGCTATAACCAGTTGCAACTTGAATGGAAACACACAGTCCCTGATGGATGCTCAAGAGCTCATGAGTGGGCAGATATGGAGAGGTGGAATAGAGCAAAATGACTGTGGTGACCTTTGGTGATACACTAGAAAATATGACAAATTCAACATGATAATCACATGGCTTTGTCTCCACAGACTGATTTGGCAATGACTACAGATTTATGACATACTAAAACTTTCTACTAAAGTTAATCTACTCATAGATATTCAAGATCAAACATTGTAGAAACAATTGAAAGACTGCTGATAGCCTAACCTCAGATCATTTTGCTGTTACCTTCAGTATTTGCTTTTGAATATTTTTTCTCTCCATTTTTCTTTAAATGTGCGTGTGTGCCTGCTCATCTGTATGTGCACCTGTGCATGTAGTGCCTATGAAGGTCAAAGAGGACATTAGATCCTCTGGATTAGAAAATTGTAACCCACCAATATGGAGGGTGAGAACCAAACACAGGTCTCCAGGTCTCTGAAAGAGAAACAAGTGCTCTTACCAACTGAGCCATCTCTCCAGGACCTTTAGGTTTTATCTACATTGCGTTCAATCTCAGGGGCCTCATCAGTTAATGATGCTACTTCCTAGATTAGTTGGGTGGATCGAATATACAGAGATTGAGATAGAGATAGATAATTTATGTATTTATGATTAGGCATTTCTGAATCATAATTATGATTTTAAAAATTTGTCAATATACATAAATACCAGTATATATTAACCATTACTATTATTTTTGTATTAGTCAACCAACATACATTGTCTACTAGATGCCAGATTAGCCTTCAATTATATTAGTACTTGAAACATATATTATATATATATATTATATAATATATATTATATATATATATATATATATCCATCCTTACCACAAGTAAGTCATAGTTCTGGGAGACAACAGAGAAAGAAAGAAAGCCCAAGAAAGCACATGTATTGGTTTGAAAAAGAATTTTTGCATACTTGTTTCCCGTTGATGGAACGGTTTGGGAAGGATTAGGAGGAGTGACCCTGTTGGAATAGGTGTATCACTGGGGATGGGTTTTGAGGTTTCCAAAGCTCAAGCCATTTCCTGTAATGCTCCTTGCCAGGATGATCATGGACTCTAACACTATGGACTCTTGAGCCCTGAACTAATTGCTTTCTTTTTCAAGTGTGTCATGTAATATTTTGTGATGACAATAGATAAATAACTAAGATAGAAAGGCAGTTAATAAATTTGCTTTAAGACAGAGCTGCAAAGTTAAGTTGTAAAAAGTAGAAAAAATTATAACAAAGACTCTGAGTCAAAAAAGAATATAACATGATGTGAAAAACAAATCAAACCACCCATTTAAGAGTTAATACTAAGTTAGGAACCAATGGAGAAAAATGAGATAAAATGTTTCATTAATCAATAGAATAAGCACCAGCATATAGAGAGAATTCTGAATCTCTGACAACATAAACATGATCCAGAAGGCTTTGATGTCAAGGAATGAGTGGCTGAGTTGCCCCACCCTTTAGTCCAGGTTGGTGTCCAGGGGCAGGAAGGCTGCCATTCAGAGCCAGAAAAAATAAAAGCAAAGCAGCAGTGGAGAAAATTCCTTTTAATACTTGCTGTCTAATTTTGGGAACCCACACAGTCAGCAGTAACTTTACAACGAATAGGATTTTCAGATTCAGTACGTGAAAACTACATGCATACGTTCTTTGAAATGGGAATACAATCTGAGCTCACTAGGCATTCCCAGTGTAAGCTGTCTGGGAAGAATCCAGGAACACTTGCTTACTCTGCAGTGAAGCATCAATCAGATCTAAGGCTGACAGAGGCATGACAATGGGTCATAGCCTCTTTTAAAGATTCTACATATGCCTGGGGGAAGAGTTGTAACTTTACACACAGATAGATATTTTAATGAACAGTGCTGATGCCCATAGCTAAAATATTAAAGAGAAAAATTATCCTAATAAAGTAGGTGTATGCTGAAAGATGCTAAAATTTTAACAACACTGTAAATGGGTAGAATTTTTTAAAAAATAACAAAGAGTAATCTTTAAATTTACTATTTGAATGTATTTATGCAGTTCATCTATTCATCAAGAAGAGGGGAATAGCTTGTTGCCTTAAAAAGAAATGAAGAATGCATTCCCCACATGGAACAAAAGCAAAACAAAACAAATCACAATGTCATTTTGACATCAGTATTTATTTCTTAAGCAGTCAAATACTAAAGAAAGCCAAAGCAAAGATCAAGTATGTTACTCAGCTCCACCTCACTATAACCAGAGCCAAGATAATCTCCACATTTAAAAACAAATAAAAGGCTTGTATAGTCTTAGAAGTTTTGAAGTTCCAGGCTATGGTTCACCGCCTTCATGGCTTCTGGCCTCATAGAGAGTCATTATGATAGAAAGAATAGGGCTTAGGCAGAGAGAAACACTGTAGGAGGCAGTACATAACAGAGAAAGAAAGGATTCCTGACAGTTTCCTTCGATGAAAGACTTGAACTTTGTCCCACCTCTTAAAGACTCTCCCACTTCTCACTGAGGTCAGAACATTTATGACCTAATCACAGAGCATCATATGGACTGGATGAGCTACCTATTGAGACCTTGTATCAAACCAAAAGGAAATAATCAAACTCTACTGGAATGTATATAGTGAAGACAGTGGTTGAAAAACTACATGAACCATTTTAAAACAAATTAAATATGGATATACATATTCTAATGTAAAACTCAACTGAAGACAAAAGGAATTCTAAAACTTCACTCAGTTAAGGCATTTTTGTCTGTCTTTTATTGTTCTTGTTGTTTTCTACCTGTCATTCTCTCTCTTCCAGTGTCTCCTTACCTTTATTCTATTCCTACTGAGATTGTCACAAAGAAAATTAGAAAATGATCTAGAACATATTAGAGTAACCTTCTTTGTTGACAAGAGAACATCAAGGGTTTACATGCTACTCAACTGTTTTCCCTCCTCCTGATATTAGTGTCTTCTAAAGATGCTTATACAACCAGCACAATCAACTTATTCCCTTTAGAAAACCGAATACCTCTAATTAAACCAACTTGGCAAAGTTAATATAACTCTCACTAAAATTAAGCTCAGGAAATGCCACTCTAACAACTCTTGTAATACGATGAAAATGAAAATTAATGCTACAGGGTATGGTTGAAGGCAGAATACAGGAAGAAGCTGGGTACCCAAGTATGCGTTCTAGAATTAATACTCTTGTAAATAGTAGTCTCATGGAACCAAGATAAAGAAAGGAAGGCATCTTTACTGCATTTAGAAATTTATAATAGAGCCGACCTTGAGCGCAAGAAGGGAGACCTGATTTTGGATCCTAGAACTTAGTGTGAAGAGGTCATGCACTTCACATACTCTGGTTAAGTGAGCTTTTATGACACAATATGCATGAATGTGAGTCTTATAACACTGCAGTTGTGGTTGAGAGGTTCTGCAAATTGACTTATCAAGGAAACATTTTCAATTTATTGTTTTATGAGTAGCTGTGTCTTGCGATTGCTGATTCTTCCCAAATATATGATATTGAAGAAACAGATTTTAAATATCTCTATTGAATTGTCTATGAGTGATATAAATTACCTGTGATTTCTACCAATAAAACATAAGGAAATGGAAGATATAAGGGGGTTTTTAAAAAGTTGGTTATGAGTTATCATTACCAATTTTATATGACAGGTTTAATTAGCATTAAATATGAGTATATTAAATTCAGAATGCATATTCTGCATGTAAAATGAGAAGTTATATATATTCATATATACATTGCATATCCCTAGTCAAACCCTTAGTCAAATAATAACAGGATATATCAACTTTTCTAGAGAAGTCTCTATTTTCTACCTAAAACAAGTAGTTGACAACAAAGTCGATTCATTTAGTGAGCATTAACACAGTCTCTCAATGTGCTGAGAGACTCTTGGGATATAAAATGCCAAGGGACTACCTTCCAACAAGAACATCAAAGGGAAAGTGGTACCTCTTTAACCGATGAAAGATTAAACCTGCAAATCAGTACTCTATGTATTGCAAGCCCGCCTATCAGATGTGCAATGCAAGCTAGATATGGACAGGTAACGGAAGGAGTATTGTAGTAATTATCTACATTTGATTAGAGTTACAAAAGAGAACAGGAAGATGGAGACATTAACCAAATAGGATTTTGCTTTGAGGGTTATTTACAGAATGTAAAACAAAAACTGTAAATGAATGTATCATCCTTAATAGTCCCAGAGGACCCAATTGCACTTTCAAATAAGCTTCTCTGTTCTATTTATTTTTTATAGCACATAGCTAGGGTTAAAAGACAATTTTTGCTTTAATTTCATTTCCATTAAAGCAAATATTAATATTTAAAATATTACATATTAAAAAAATAATCTTGAAATAACATTCTCATTTAAGGGAGGAACTGCTTACCCTTATATCAATAATGCGCTTACTTTAGTGATAAAAGTTATGAATACTGTTTTCTTCTTATTGTCAGTATGTCAGGCAAGCAATCTTTCAAAAGTTATAGGCAAGCTACTATCAGACTGGAAGCATTTATCTCCTATTCTTTGGGGGATTAAAGGCAAAGGTTATGTCTCATCACACGAAGGAATAACAACAGGCAAGTCAGTTAAAATCCTTTCTCTCCTACAAGTATGTGATGTATTTCTATTAACTGTATCTTAAATATTCAAAAGAATATCCATCTTTCATAGCATGGTGTCATTACAAAAATCTCCCAACTTCAGATGATATTTAGAATAAGAGAGAAAAAAGAAAAAGGAGAGAGAAGGAGAAGAGATGAGAAGAGAGTGGTAAACAAGTGAATTTAATTTTTTGTTTAAATTACGTTTCATATGTGTATATGCATACATATTTACCACAGCACACATGTGAAGGTCAGAGGACAGCTTGCAGGACAGTCAATTCACTTCTGTTATCATGTGGGCACTGACCTCATGTTGGAAGCCTTGGCAGCAAGTGCCTTTTCCCTTTGAGCCATCTTACTAGCTCCTTGGCACTAAGCATGGTAATGGTTAACTATAGATGGAAAACTAGGAAATTAATGCCAGGACCTCAGAAAAAAGCTTGGTTCCCATAACTACCCATGAATGAGAACCTTGTGGGAGTCCATGAATCCAGTGAAGATGTGCCATACTGTCTGAAGAACAGCAGCAGCAATGTGAGAACAAAGCTTGTTAGCAAAGACGGTAAGACATGAATCCTCCTTCTGCCAAGAAACATAGTACCAGAAAGGGTTCCTTAGACTCATTGCCTCCCAGGGGACAGTAAAGAACCTCCTGGTCTCCCAGCCACACAGGAAAGTGCTCAGAGACAGGTCACTCTTGATGATAGTGTGAACAGCTAGGCAAGAATGTGAACAAAGAAGAAAGACTGAAGACCCTTTTCAGAATCCATTAGAAAGTCTAACCGCAACCAAGAAGGATCAATTTATACAGATTCTTCCCCCCCCCACTTCACCTACCTAACAACTTCAATGTTCCATATACTTCCTCTCTTTCCTTTACTGTACTGTCTCCAGATGGCAAGCAAGTCTTTATAGAAAGCTTACAAACAATGCAATCACCTCACTTGACTCTTCTTGAGATAAGGCACCCCAATGGACATTTTAGGTAGCTTTGCTGTGAGAACTTCTGTCCAGGACTTTTAGGATGAAGAGGATGTAAACAATTCAAAGAAATCTCTCCAGCAGCGTCTTAGTCAGGGTTTCTATTTCTACACAAAACATATGACCAAGAAGCAAGTTGGAGAGGGTAGGGTTTATTCAGCTTACACTTCCATGTTGCTGTTCATCACCAAAGGAAGTCAGGACTGGAACTCAAGCAGGTCAGGAACCAGGAGCTGATGTAGAGGCCATGGAGGGATGTTACTTACTGGCTTGCTTTCCCTGGCTTGCTCAGCTTACTTTCTTATAGAACCTAAGACTATCAGTCCAGGGATGGCACCACCTACAAGGGGCCTTCCCACTCTAATCACTAATTGAGAAAATGCCTTCCAGCTGGATCTCATGGTGGCATTTTCCCAAGGGAGATTCTTTTCTATATGATAACTCCAGCTTGTGTCAAGTTGACACACAGAACCAGCCAGTACACCCAGGAAGAGCAGCAGGAGTGGAATAGGGACATGCATTCAAGATGTCTTAGTTCCTCAGAATTCCTACCTTGACTTTCAAGAGAAACTGTCTCCCCCAAAGTCTGTCGGCGAGGACTGTAGAAGATGACACTTTAAATGAAAAACCAGCAACACAAGAATAAAAAGAAAAAAGAAAAACAAAATATTGGCTATCAAAAGAATATAATGTTTCTATTAGTCAGCTTCAAATGAATGAAGATCTGTTAACTTTCTGACAAAGAGTTCAAATGAATCACGTTAAAGGTCCTAAACAGGCTACTAGACACAGGTCAAATGATCAATAAAATTAGGAAAATAATTAATAGCATAAACGGTATAATATAAAAGCATAAATCACAAAATAAAAAACAAAAACATGTAAGAATGCCAACAACAAAATTAAATAATTAAAATAAAGAATATAGAATATAACAAGAGGATTTAAAGGCAGTTAATAAAAGGAAAAAAGAAAAAAGAAAGTATTGAGAAATAAGAAAAAAACCCTACAGAACCTATTTGACAACATCAAAAATGGTAATGATAACATATTAGTTTAAGAAGACTGACAATCTAGGTAATTTATTTATATGAATTATGGTTCAAAATCCTAGAAAGAATTACAAATATCTCAATCCAGAAATTACAAAAATCCCCAATGAGATTCAGCTTAGAGAATCATTTATAGAGGCATTATAATCAAATTTTCCAAAAAATAAATAAATAAAAAGAAAATCTTGGCAGCTGCAAAAGAGAGAACAACTCGTCATGTACAGGGATCCTTATGAGGCCATCAATATACTTTCTGGCAGAAACAGAGATAAGGGTCAGATTTATTCAAAGCACTGAAGGGAGAAAATTGCTAACCAAAAGTACATCCCCTGGCAAAACTTTCCTTCAGACCTGGAGGAAAGAGATAATGCCTGCAACATGGTAGAAAGAGAAGCCCTTGACTCCTCCCTAGTCATAGGTTCAATAAATATTTGTGGATCTATTTCCTATAGAAAAAACAAATGGAAAGATCTGAGTGCCGAGAAGCTAAAAATATCCACCTAGAGCGAAGGATGCTGTGCTGGAGCAGGTTTAGGCTCCAATTATATTCCAAGGAATTCCTGTCCCTATCATTCCAGTCATCCTTGTGAAAAGAGACGAGTTTTGACCTAGAAAGCATATGGTTTTATCTCTGAGGTTCCCCCATGGATCAGTTCTTAATTCAATAACTCTAGGAGGAGGTGGTATTAAACAAATGTGAAATTTTTAGTGCTAAATTTTAAAAGTAGCAGTTTACATAAGCATTGAAGCAACCTTGGGCTTTATCACTGGGACAACAGGAGTTTGTTTATTTATCTGTTTGCTTGTTTGTTTTTAATGTACACTCATCTCTATGGAGGAAGTTAATGACAGTCTCACCATGGCTACTTGATGTCCTGGTTTCTCAGTAACATCCACTGGGAAGCTTGAGGTACAGACTAATATTAGCCTACCAACAGCTGAACAAACGTGCACATCAGCACTTCCTGTGCGTCCTCCCCAGGTTTAGTCATAGTGCTAACTCCAAGTCTATTAATCCTTCCCAAAATAACATTGTCTACACACCAAGGACCAGACATTTACAACTTCTACCCAAGGCACAGCATTTTACACCTCCTAGGTACTCAACCAATTGGACTGAGTAATATCAATTCCTATAGAGAACAGAAACGCTGTATTGGAGTATAGAGAATATGGTTTGTGCCACTACAATTGATCTGTTAAAGGATAGCCTTAAATAGACACAGAGTACTTCCAGATCTACACTCCCTTGAAGAAGTGTAGAAAAGAGATTTAGAAGGCCTGCTCTCATTTTGCCTTACAGGAATGATATGGCAGAGAATTCTGCAGAGAAGCCTGGCATTTAAACAAAATAACTGAACAGCAAGCTAGACCCTAAGGTTTCTTTACTAGGTCTTTCTTTCATCTCAACCCTGTAATGAATACAGTTTTGTTCATTTTCAGAGTTTTAAATTCCAACTGCCATCAAAATCAAGATTCAATGCAAGGAACGGTTTCTTTAACACTTTAGCTACTAGATTGGATGAAGGCTTTTATTACTCTGTGACCTTATAACGTAGAAGATAAACAGCTGAGCATAAAAGAGGCCCACTTCTGTCAAGTATTCTTCTCTAAGCATAGTGTAGAGTTGATCTTGGGGTACTTAGCACATACCCTCCAACCAGTTTAGTGACAGTGATTGAGGGATGAACATTTACACTCAGCTCTAGTGTAAAATCAGAGAAACTACATCAGCAAACTATTCAACGTTTTCAGCTAAGCCTAGAAATCCCAAGGCTCCCCTTCTCATGGCGTCATTTTGGTACACAAAATACAAGAAACAGATACAATTTCTAAATGAAACAGCAACATACTTCTTCAGAAACTATCCAATGTGGAATATAGAAATATGACTTACTCAAAAGTGAATTCAAACAGTATTTATAAGGATGCTTACAGAGATCAAGATAGCAATGCAAGAACGAAGATTTTCAGGATAAGTTAAAACACCAAGATATCAAACATAAACCACACAACTGAAGAATATCATACCTATAAAAATTCAGTAGATCAAACTCGAGGAAGGATTAGGAGTGGTGTAGAAGGCAGGTCTGGGCAAGATAATCTGAAGAGCAAAATTTTATGGAAAAGTGAGCATAGCTTAAAAGACCAAAAGGACACTATCCACCATATCAATATAACCCTCACTGACACACACACACACACACACACACACAAAGATAAAAGACACAAAAAAGAATAGATGGTATATGTAAAAGAAATAATGCCAGCAAACACAATTGAGGAGAATGAAATTTGCAGCCAACAACTAATAAGTTCAATCTAAAGAGATCTGAAGTGAGACATGTCATAATCAAGTTCTTTGAAGCTAAAGAAGGGGGATTTGAAAGCAGCCTAAGAAAAGCAAAGCACCCAGCAACAGATGGTCAGTGGGTTTTCAGCCAAAATCTCCTAGTCCAGGAAATTGCACAATGATACACTCACACTCTTCAAAAAATTGTAAACTGCCAACATGATACTATAACCAATGACTTCATCTTTCTAAATTGAAAATGAAATAAGGACTTCTCCAGACAGTCTCAGAGTTTCTTAACACTAAATCTACCCTACAAGAAATATGAAAGAGATTCCAAATTATAGTTTGAAGGTTTTGTGGTTGGGTTGGTGTCCCAATTGCCTGATTACAGGAGATGGCAATTCACGTTCCATTTTCCAATATTGCTAGGAGTCTTAGCTTGGGTCAACTTCACTCATGTAGGGGTGTTTGTTTTTGTTTGATTTGGTTGCTTGGTTGCTTGGTTTAGTTTGTTCATTTTTTCATTAATCTATTCTGTCCTCAGATAGATAAGTAGAGTAACTAAGGATATAAAATTGAGGGAAATGAAAAGAAATCGATCAACTATTTCAAAGTTTCCATTACAAGATCAGAAGTTCTGGGGACTCAATGTACAGCACAGTGTCTATGGTTACTAACAACGGACTGAAATAAAAGTCTCTGAGACTGGATGTTAGGTATTGTCACCACGCACCCATGGTAACGGTGTGAGATGATGAGTTTCAGTCAACCTAACTATGATAACCACTCACCTTTATGTGTATTATTATTTTAAATATGTACAGATTTCATAAGTCAGTATCACCTCAGGGGATTTTTTTTAAGCTGTAAACTTGAAATGCACTGCATATGGTGGAGAGTGCTTGGCTGCTCCTTACCTCTGAAAATTAAAGGACAGAGCCTATCTTCACTGCTTAATTTGGTTATCCATGTATTTCTCTCTTCACTAACACTCTCTTCCATCACTTGGGTGAGGGAGTGAGACAAGGTACAGCAAACAAGGGTGATGGAGGATCTGGAACGATCACTGGACTGGATAGGCTGGGGTCAAATGTGAATGCGAAGCCTGAGAACCAGCTTTCTCCACCTGCTGCTATTCAGCCATCACCTGGCAAACCTCTTCTCATCAGTTAATACCCTACACCAATAAAACTAAAAATAGCAAGAAGCTCTCCCATTCTGAGCAGACATGCCCAGATGCTATACATTAAGACCACAGAAAATTAAATTAGTCTTTTGCTGTCTGTACTTAAAAGCTTCTATTTTAAATAACTAAAATAAATTCATCCTTGTGATCATTAATTAAGTTCCCCCTTTGGCAAAGAAGAACTAATTGGTTTTCATTGTCAAGCTAAGTGTCCAACCAATGACTCCAGCTTCATCTTCTTGTATCGTGTTTCACATGGCTGTAGCTCTGTTTCCACTCTGCTGAGAATTATTTTGAATGTTAATACTTAGCTTTAGATTCCCAATTCTATGTGGTTTTATTTGTTGCTATTTTTTTTCAAGTTATTTCTCTCATTTTGCCGACTTTAAAGTTCCAGAATCTGATAAAGCATTGCAGATGTGAGAAGATCTCTGACAAGATTAATAGGAAATTTATGAAAACTTGTGTTCATGGTTTGCACAATAAAATTATTCACCTAATTCCCTTACTGTGATTAAATAAATGAATCAGATTAGATATTTATATAAAATATATGTTTAACAGTGTGAATTTTATCAAGCAAAGTCTCAGGCCTGCTGAAACCATTGAGGCTAAGAGCTGAGATAGCAAATGTGTGGTCTGTGGCCTGATACTCCCTTGAGAATCTGAGCTGAGACTTTGTTCTCATTAGCTCTCAGTGAATGAATTTAGTGAATCTAAACAGATAATGCCCATATAGATCAGGGTCCAGAAAGTTATTCTCTTGGGAGCTGAGTTCAAGTAATAAAATGACAAAAGAAATAATAAGGTAGCTAAAAATGTATTTTGTATGAATGTACAGAAGTTTGATGTTATTACCTAGATGAATTCTTTGCCACAGTAAAAACCTAATTGCTATTTACAGCTCTCTACAAATCAATATTTCATGAATAAGAGATTGGCACTAAGGTGCATTGTTCATGTGTTCATATATGTTCACTCTTTGGAGAATAATGTAATGGAAAGAGCAGCAGGCCCTGATGACCAAGACTTCAGCTGTTCACTCATGTTATCTGAGGAACCACAGTACCAGGGAAGGGCCCTAACAAATATTTACACCTTGTATACAAATGCTTAAATGTAAACAGAAATGTATAAACATGCCCAGTCTTCTCTTTTCAGGGATAATGATGAATCACTTTTGGAAGATCACTTTATTGTATAGTCCCCATCACCAATACCTGCCCTGACAGTTATAGCTTCTTACATGAACAAGTGTGTGTGGTGTGTGTGTGTGTGTGTGTGTGTGTGTGTGTGTGTGTGTGTGTGTATTCTGTTGAGATCATAGACCAGCATTCAGATTTACTTGCTAACAAAAGAGTTTATTTTATCCTGGTATTCATATAATGTTGGAATGAACAAAACAAAATGGGTTGTGAGAAACACTTTTATCCAACTGAAGAAATGATATTCTTTCTAGTGTTGATGGTCTCTTCCAGATATCCTTTTATGATTTAGGCATCAATTTCTGCTGTCAGAGATGACATATTTTATTTCTTTGTGTCCTTCCAAGTACTGCTGAACTTGATTGCCTCTGCTGATGTACACAGCTGAGAAATTGCCTGCAGAGGTGAATAATGGGAATCAAACCACTTCTTTTCTTTGCCAAAAATAAGTATGTCTGTTAGACTAAAGGGCTGGTGTGGTATTCAATCACCGCACTCATCCGAGTGGTCCATGGTACTTCTTATGCCATGTTGGATTTGATGTTTATTTCTCAGATTGTTCCCAGCTGTTATTTCCTCTTGACTTACCTAGGTGATATAGAGGAATTTGCTCCATCTCTCAAAGTGACCCAGTTATATCTTATGTCTGCTGTTATCAGTTTTTTTCTTAAAACAACTGAAACGTTCCCTACCTCACCATCCACAAGTTCATGATTAGCTCCCTGATACATTGTAGATGATTCCTAAATGCTTACAACATTTAATGAAGCTTAATGGAAAATAGTACTAGAAATAACTGCTATTTATGACACCTTTGATCACCAAGGAGTTAATGTACTCCATGCATAACAATTCAGAGGTAGTGGGTTATAGTGGAAACAAAAGCCAGGCTGTTCAGGGAACAAAATAAAAAATACCTATTTCAGAATAATTGAAAGGAGTACAAAGTAATTGTTTTCATGACATTTAATGCAACTGATGTTTTCATTTTGTCTGCATGTAGCATCTAAAAGTTAGCCTTTCCTCAATCCAATTAGACTTTAAAATTTTATTTTGAGAAGAGAAAGAATGTGGAATTAAGTAATCATAAATTAGTTGAAAAACAGCATGTTTTGTGGATGGGAGAGGGAAACAATGTGAATATTTCTATGATTTCCTAAGAGCAAGTAGATGTGGGAGAGCTAAGGTGCCAACATTCTGTCTGAAAGGGAATTTGTTCTATTTTAGTTGTGAATGATCAATCTTACCTCCCAGTATAGGGTTTGTTCTGTGGCTTACTAATCAGTCTTGATGTATAAACTTCCTTTATGTTTGGGTGAAGGGGAAAGGAAAAGGAAGAGTTTTATTGTAGTTGCTTGCACAATAAGAGGAAGACTATCTCGATTTAACCTATTAGTATTAATCTATAAGAATAAAATTTTCTATTTTTAGCAACAATAGTTGAAATTTTATTTAATCCTAAATTCATTTCACTTCACAATTTATTTTATTTGACCCAGAAGAACATTAAATAAATAAATAAATAAATAAATAAATAAATAAATAAATAAATAATAAATGGATATGCCTCAGCTTGATGAGGGTGGTGTTGGTCTACCAAGTTACACACAAGGAATCTCAAAGCCAAAAAGCATCTTGATTCTTTTCTATACAATGTAAGAGCTTTATCTTAAGAGCCAGAGGCTCCAACTATAGGGATGTAAAATCCTTGTATTAGTATTTTTAGTTGAGACATTTTTACATCCCGTGCATACTTTCTGTATATTTCACTTACCACAAAACATAGCCAGATAATTTCTATGACTTAAAGTATCAGAGTTTAGTGAAGACAGTCAAAATAACCAACCAAAAATACACTGAAGTTCTAAAACTAAACCAGCTTTGTATATAACCAACTGTCTTACATTTTACAACTGTCTTACAGTCTCACTCTTCCAATCACACAGTGACCATACAAAATGCTGCCAGCTGCCCAATGCCACCATAGGCAGGAGGCACTGGCCAGCCTACTGGAGCAATGCTGGAGAGTTCACCCTGGTCGTGGAATAAGGGAGAGCCAGTAGGCTGACAACCTCAACGGCCATCCAGGGCTCTGAATGGACCTACACCAAAAATCTGTATTATCAGCAAATGGTTAGGATGCATGAAAGCATGAGTCTTGTTATCCAAAGCTGCAGGATATCCAGGACACAGGGCAACAACAGGATAATCAAAAGGAGTCCTGATGAGATTCTAGTATTGTTGGTGTCACAGAAACCAAAGATTTCAAACCAAACCAATGATTCATTACAATGAACATTTGCACATGAAGATAAAATGGACAGAGGGGTATACTGTGGGACACGTTGTGACATACTATAGCTTCCATAATGAAATTGTTTATTATGCTTTGGTTTTCAGTTGTTGCTGTTTGTTTGTGTTTTATTTTGGGGCACAGGTTGCAAGAGGAAAGGATGTATATGGGGAATGGGGAGATAAGCAGGACTGGGGTGAATGTTGTGAAACTCATGAAGAGTCAATTTAAAGGTTTTGAAAAGAAAAATTAATAATATGGTAGCAAAAATTATCAAAACTCCTGTCTTTACAAGTTCTGTTGACTCAACTCTGCCAATCCACTGTCAGCTACCTATAGGCACCTACCCTACCACCACCCTCTATAAGTTTCTGCTTAGCTTTTTAGTATATTATACTAATTTTGTAAATGCCAGTGATTTCAGAGTTGACACTATACTTCTTAAAGCAAGATAAAACTAGGCACTCAGGAGGACTTTCTCCCATCCATGTACTACCAGACCTGCTTAGCCACTGAGATCAGATGATACCAGATGTATTTGGGGCAGCATGCCACACGTTTCTATTCCATCCTCTGATAAGACGTTCAACAAGTAGAAAATTACACCTGTGCACTTCCATTGCTTCTTCATTTCCAACAGTGTTATTAAGAGAGAACAATAGGTAAGTGGTAACAAACCACCATCCACTCAACAGCTCCCAAGGTTGAAATGTAGTTTTACCATTAAATGTTGCACTCACAAAGGTTGATATTTACACAACATGTTGTGGTGTTTTGCTTTGTGGCTTGCAGTACTTATCATCAGCTCATAGCAGCTACTCACAATGCATAGTATCAGGAGGAAGAGACATGGAGGGAAAAGTCTTTCATGTGCAAAAATATAAAATGAAAAGTAACATATAATGATATTGTATCCTCATGTTGCTGAAAAGACTTGGCAACATTTTAAATACACAAAAGATGGTGAAATATCACAGTGAAACAAACATTTTCTTCCACCCGAATTGGAATTTCAATGAGCTTATCATATGCCAATGAAGATTTGGATCAAACAAGTCCCATTTTACTAACTATACAATTGAGACGACAGTTCATACCTCAAACTGTATGACTTAAATTAGAGATTTGCAATGCATTTAATATGGATCCATGTGTGTGACAAGCAAACAAATATTTATATGAATGGTTATGCATTTATTTTTAATAACCTTTAAGTAGGTAAGCTATCATGACTTGCTTGATCACGCTGCTATAGATATATTACCACAAACTCTGGGTGTGTGATGGTTTCAATGTGAAGGGTTTTCATAAAAAAAAAAAAAAGCTTATATGTTGAAGGCTTGATCCCCACCCGGTGGCACTTCAGAGAGCTGAGTTAAGGCATTGTTGATCAGAAACTGGAAAGCAGAACTGAACTGGGAGAACCTAGTCACGGGGACCATGCCAGCAGTTAATTGGGTTCCTGGTCTTTTCTCCCCATCTTGTTTTGTGCTTCCTTGTTGTATGAGCCTCTATACTCTACCATACCCTCTCTGCTATGATGCTCTATCTTACCACACATGAGTACACAATCAATGAGGCCAGGTGACCACCAATTGAAATTTCTCAACCATAGGTCAAAATAGCTCCTTCTCTCCTGATTTCTTAAAGTATTTTGTACCCTAAGCAGAAGGAGACAAGCACAGTGTACAAAAAGTAGTCTATGCCTAACAGTCATGGTTGTTAATCAAGCTGTATAAACCAAAGTATAAGATACCCTCTGCTGCCCTTAAGACAGCCCTGCCTCACATTTTTATTAATATTTGCTCTCATCACCTCAGTCATGCTGCTGCTCTAATGATGCTTATGACAAAAGACAAATAAAAGTGTTATTTGGAATCTAGAGGTCAGAAGCTCAGACAATTGCCTCTGGGCAACTATGTTGAGGTATGTTGAGGTTCCAAAAAGGCTCGTTAATCCTGCAAGGATCAAAAGTAGAATCTCCATCCTGGAACAAGTATTCAGTATCCATTTGTATTCTTTGGACTTGGGTCCCTCTCTCCATTTTTAAAGCCAGTCTGTTGCCTTTGGCAACACACACACAATCACTTCTCTGTCCTCATTTGATTCTAATCGATTCCTATTGATGAGCCATTTGTGACTGCAGCTGGCCAACTCATCATTTAGAGGAACTCTTTGCAAAATCCTTCATCACAGCGGCAGATGCCCTCTCACATATCACAGGTTATAGGAGCTAACATGTGAAGATTTGGAGGGAAAAAATGGACATTATTTAGGCTCTTTCTGTATAAGGTATAAATATCAATAAAACTGTATTAAAAACTATAATGCAGCAAAAACACATATAAGGGAATGCTGGGCACAGTTCCATCTACTTCCAATGCATAAGTAAGTAAAAAAATGTGTACCAAGTGACTGAAGATTCATAGACACAAATGTGAGAGTCATTTTGCCACGAACACTGAAATGTCAATTGGTAAAACTCATGATTGATAAAAAGTGATTTTTTAAAAATGTCATCCCTAGCATTGACAAAACAAAACCTGCACCCAAGTTTTGAGTTTGTACAAAACGTATTTCGGTGAAGTACTTTCTCCAGAAGCCCCAGAAGAAAAGGAATCATCTGTATTCTGGAAGAGGGTAACTTCAGGTTTCCATCACAGTGGTAACTCAGATGACAGGTGACAAAGTGAGAATCACAGGAAATAGAGAAAGATTGCAGAACACATACACACACACTGTGAGTCTGCTTCCAATAAAATAAAATATGAATCATTGCCTCCAGGAAAACCCTCTCCATCAGCCTGCGTTATAGAGCTAGAGCTGAGGACGGGAGCTACAGCAAATTCCTCCACAGAAAAAGAGATGCTCTTAGAAGTGAGCTTAGGAACTGGTAAGAGCTGTGTGGCAGCAACACCAGTATCCTCTTAGGATACCTTGAAACAGATGTGATAGTGCGAAGTCTTAATGCAGATAATGTGGCTGGGACACAAATGCAGTCAAGTCTGAACATGAGACAGCCACGGCTTTGTTTGTAACAGGGTAAGGGTGAGAAAATGTAAGAAGCCCTGCCTCCAATTAAGAGAAAAACTGCAGGATCAGACACAGAATACTGTGCACTTTACAGCAAACTGCTCTAAATCAAATATCTGAAACTAGATTTGCAAAGTTAAATTACATTTTCAACAGGATTGTTGCCTGGGGCATAAAAAATGTGGTACAGTGATAGAAGACATTGCTCTAGGTAAATGGCAGCTGGTGGATGGGGCTTGTCATTTATGCAGATGTCATTGTAAGGTGAAGTTGATAATATTATTGTATCTTAAAACATGTTGAAATGTATTGACAAAATTAATGTTATTCCAGGAAAATAAAATATCATGTCTAGCTACTAGACCAATTTCAGAACAGTCTATCCAATAGAAACTTCTGTAAAGCTTTTAAGAATCTGTTTTATAGTAGTTACCTTTTTACAGTGCTATGCCAAAATGAAACCAAGAAAGGAAAGGAGCATCTATTTTGGCTCAGAGTTTGACCAGGTACAGCCCATGGTGACAGAGAAGACATTATAGTGAGGGCACGAGGTCACTGGGCACCATACATCCATCGTCAGGAAGTAGAGAAAAATGAGTGTTGGTACTCAGCTTGACTTTGCCCTTACTCCTTGTTTTTGTTTGTTTGCTTTTTTATCTTTTCTTTTGTTTTGGGTTGGTTCAGTTTTTAATTTTTATTTATTCTTTGAAATTTTCACATGCATAGTATGTGGTGACCATATCTCATCCCTCTCATTTAGTGGATGCCAGCCTTTTGTATAAATTATAACAGAACTGACTAAAACCACAGATTTGAGCTGGGTGGTGATTCAGTGGTTAAGAGGTTGGTCTTTCATAGGACCTAGATTTGATTCCTGTCACCATAATGTCACCACTCTAGATCTAAAAGATTCAGCTTTATCTTCTGGCCTCCACAGGTACCGCATGCATGTGAAACAGACAAATGTGCAATCCAAGTGCCCATAGTCACAAATAAAATAATTTATTTTTAAAATTACTGACTTATGGGTTCCTACTTTCAAATGTTCTGACCATTGTCTCAGAACAATAACATATCATTTTCCTAATGACCCATGGCCCATTCTAAATAGTCCTAAGGAGACAATTGCAGGAGGTAGCTAAATCTAAACACCTATGCTATATAGAGTACTGTCTGTGCTTAGAAATGCCTTTTAAAGTGATTTTATATTAACACATAGTAATTATACTTAATAATTGTTTCATTATGACACTTTTGTGTTTACAATGTAACATTCACTTAGAAATTTTGAAAAGAAAAAAGACAATAAACACTGCTACTACAAAAAAATATTGCTGGTATAGTAAAAATAATCAGTTCCGAGGATGCCTAATTACTTCCTGAGTTGGTCAGAAATCTCAGCTTGCGGCATCACAGAAACGCTGAATTTCTCTTGTAGCTGACAGTGCTGTCTAATCACTTTATTATATCTGGGATGGGCACTCCCAAGGTTTGCACAGGGCATGTCATATGTGAGGCCTTCAGATATCATCACAGACTTTAGAAAATGCCAGCTTCCTCTCAGATGGAGTGGCTGAAGCCTTGGTCTTGATGTGTGGCAGAAGCAGTATTTTGACTGAAAAGCCTCCAGTCAGACGGACCTGAAGCAGTTTGCTCAGAGCTTTTAAGGCAACAGCAACAATGCTAAAGATGGTGCAAATGTGAGGAAGAGGGAATTCTTCCCAGAACATCAGTTCATGAATCCCGTGCTTTCCCTCAGAAGCAATTCACACATGCAATAACACACATCACTGGACTAAATCGAGCACTAAAAGACACGGCATACTATCCATAACTTCTGAGCAGCCCCTAACATCTGGGTATAACGAAACTGGGTGGCTTTTCTATAAAATAAACATGGTACAAGAAATACTTACTCTGAATTCTAAAAGAAAAAGGGAGAAGAAGAAAAAGATAAGAAAAGAGAAGCTTTTGTTTTATAGTTTAAGGTGAGGTTTTCAGGGTTAGGAAAAGAAATTCCTTTCTTAGATTTGTTGAAATGACAAAATGTTTTATGTTTCTCCATTTTTAAAATAAGCTGCCATCAATAAAAAAGTAAATAAATAAATGGAAAAAACTAACTGATCTTTGGGGCCATTCTACACTTCCATTTTTATTTTCCAGTGCTCAGTGCTCCAATATCCACTATAAACAGTCTGGACTGGGGAGGAGGCTCAAGTTCACCCTCTGCTTGACTGGATTGCCAGCGTCTGGATGATATTCCTGTGGGTGTGACAAACAGGGCTTTTTTCTATGGAGGGAAGACCCTCCCTGAGTGTGGGAAGCACGATTCCATGGTCCTCTACTAAAGATAGGGATGGATGTGATGAAGGTACAGTGTTGATGGATTACACATTTAATGTGTGTGTATGTATATATATATGTATGTATACATACATATATATGTGTGTGTACATATATATATATGATAAAATGTGATAACAGCAGAAGATATAGAAGGATGCTTACTATTATTTACACAAATAATATTACAAATTTCAAAAATAAGGAGAAAGCAAGCTGATCACCAACATTCACTTCTCTCTGCTTCCTGACTGTAGCTGTAACAGGACCAGCCACCTTGTGCTCCTGTCAAGTCTGCCTTGCCATGATGGACTCAAGCTGTGAGCCAAAATAAAGACTGTTTCTTTCCATAATTTGTTTCTGCTGGGTATTTTGTTGGGGAATTCTAGAATTGGCAATATTTATATAGCAGGTTACCAGAGTTTTGGGGAAGCGTTATTTTTCTGTATACCACCTCCCCACTCAGAAAGAAAAAAAAGACAGTCGATTCCCCATTCATCACAAGAATCAATGAGGTGGATACAACTGCCATAGGAGATAGTGCAGCTGCTCAGCAAAGCCCATAATTGGGAAATTCCAACCCTTGTAGACACATTGAAGCAAACCATATGTATTATATATATGGTTTCATACATAAATACATACATACATACATACGTATGTGTGTGTTTGTGTGTATGTGTGTGAAATTTGTTCTGAGATAGGGCTTTGCAGTTGAATAGGACTTCCAGGTGGTTCTGATGTGATAGTGTATTGATATAATTGAAAAAGCATTTTAGTAATGGTCCTGGAGTTTTTCTCTTTTCTGTGGACACACCAAAGTTGCTATTGCAGATGCAATTTTTCATCTGTCCATGTTAATAACTGAAAGAATTTTTCTGTTCAAATTTTATAGAAACTGTGATGACTACTAGAGAATACACACTGAACCACAATTGTCAGTAACTATAAAGCACATTAGTTAACATGAGCAAATACTTGTAAAATTAACCAAATGGTATTTCTAGTCTTGACTATAGTTTTTTCCCATAAAAGATGGGTGAAACACTGGTTGTAATGCCAAAATAAATCTATTTGAGTCCTCTTCTCCCAAATATTTTATTACCCAATTCTCAATTCTGTTTTTCTACACTGTAAGTCCTAATAAGTAGTGATGACCACCCTTGTATTTCAAAGCATTTCCTTATATCAATGCTTTCATATTAATGCCAAGAGTTCCTAATGGTTTTGTCCAGTTATTCCAAGCTCAAATTAAATTAGACCTTCTAGCAAGCAATATCCTCCTAGAACTCCAACTGTTATCACATCCCTAATGTGCTAATATATTTTATATAGCTTAGTATAACGTGTCCATGAGGATCGCTATTTTCTAATTATGGGCATTGCAAAGCAGCTGCACTATCGCCTACAGCTGCTATATCTACCTCATTGATTCTCATGCTGAGTGTGGAATGGACAGACCTTCTGGGGGTATAGTAATGCACCATGCAGGAAGTAAACATAACACAGCTCCTACTCCAAAGAATGTTTCCTTACAACTTATCAGAAAAGTATATTAAAAATAATGAACCCATTTTGTCCTTGTAACATCCAATTTTTTTAAATATGTCAATTGAATTTCATCATCATTGTGTCACAGAAGCCACCAGAAAAATAAGGACATATGGTGGACTTACAAAAAAAAGAAAGGTATAACTAGACACTTAAAATCAGTAAATATAAACTAGATTTCAAACAACCCTCTAACAGTCTTTAGTCAATTAGGTAAAAGTTATGGTATTCTTATGTGCACTTGTATTTCTCTCTGTGTGTTTGTCTATCTCTCTGTCTATCTCTCAATTTCTGTCTCTGTCTCTGTCTCCTCTAAATCTGTTGCTCTCACTCCCTCTCCCCAGTTCCCCACGTTTTGTGTTGTGTGTGTGTGTGTGTGTGTGTGTGTGTGTGTACAAGTGTGGAAGCCAGAGATCAACATCATGTGTCCTTTTCAAATGTTCTCCACCTTCTTACTAAGTTTTTTAAAAGACTGATATATTTTTTACTTTATGTGTCTGTGGAGGACGAGCTGTGCACACATGAGTGCAGATTCTATAGAGGTCAAAGGCATCAGATCCCATGGACCTGGGGTTACAAGCAGTTGTTAGCCTCCTGATAGGGTGCTGAGAACTGAACGCCAGGCCTTTGCAAGGGCAGTATGGTGCCTTTGCCACCAACATGTCTCTCTAACCACCTCCACCTAATTCTTTTGAGCTACGTTCTCTTGCTGAATCTGGTGCTCCTCTGACTCAGCTAGTCTGCCTGACCGGAAAGTCTTAAGACTACTGTAATTCGCAACTCCACTGCAGAGGAATTAAAAGAACATAGCAAGCACTACCTACTGAGCTATCTTCCCAGCCTACAGGATGCAAGTTTGTGTGTAGTCAATTCCCTGGGGCTAGAAAAACACCATGTATGTCCAAGTTCAGACAACCAAGAAGCATGAGTAGAACACTCTAGCAACTCATAAGCAAACCTTCAATATCCAGTTTCTTTTCAAACTGAATGATCATATCCAAATTTCACAGCTCTCCAAAAATGTATTTATTTCATTAGTTCTAATAGTACTTAAATTGAATGTCAGAAACCAAACATTGTTACATTAAGGACTATCTATTACAAAGGCTATTTTTTACAATCTACTTATGTATGTTTGCTTTCAAATTTAAATGTGTCCATGCCCACTAGAACTGCCCATGTTTAATTTGCAATCCATTTATTTAATATCCTTCATTTATACATCCCATTGAGGGGATCTCTTTTCTTAAAGCTTTTAAAAGTCTTTCAACCTTCAAGTTTTCTTAATTACTCTGTAACACTTCCTTTAAAAATGAAATACTTCCATTTAATAATTCTGTTTATCATTTAATATAAGAGGTAATTTTAACCCACTTCCTCTTTACTGTTTTGCTTTCTCATCGTTCTTTATTATCTTGGGATATATTTCTATTGCTTCAATCTCTAGTGTATTTGATTAGAGACTGGTGTTTTTCACTGTTTAGTATAGACTATGAGGAAAATATTCAGGCAAGTGCCACAGTTAATATAACACAGCAAAACTGAAGATTAATATTACAACGTTTAAAAGAATAGGATTGTGGCTTTTTGCGGCAAAAGAACTGTGATGTCTGAAAAGAAAAGAAGCAGCATTGGCATCTAGTGACTTGAGGATCTGGTTGTGCCTAGGTCCTGCCTGCTGCTAGGAAAGCAACAGATAAGCATGCTGGGAGCAATCACTGACCTTTCTTAAATGCATGGCATAAATGTCCCTTAGATGAGCAGAGATGCCCTGAATACAGTTATATAAGAAATAACCAGAATCACACCTTAAGTGAGAGCTAACAAAGGGTGTAACTACTTAAAGTGCGTGCGTGCGTGCCTGTAAATCAGAGGTTGCTACCAGGATGTCTTCCTCAGTCATTTCACCACCTTATTTTTTGAAGCAGGATCTCTCAATGCACCTGGCACCCAGGTGCTGTTTAGGCTAGATCAGTCTGGCTAACAAGTCCCTACCAGAGTCTGCCTGCAAGCACTGGAGTTGTAGAAACATTTCATCGTGATCATTTTTTATTTGGATCCTGGTGATCCAAGCTTAAATTCTCGTGCTAGCTTGCGTAGCCAGCACTTTACCCTCTGAGATAACTCCCTAGTCTCCAATTTGGCTTTGAAAATACATTATTTCCATTCTATGCCTTTCTTTCATATTTTAATTTTCACAGACACAATGCCCATTTAAAATCTTACTTGGCATTAGTGAGAGTTTTCTGCTTTATTGACTTGAAATGCATTAACTAGATATTTTCCTTTCTGCTTAAGAAGGAAAAAAGTCATAAGATCAGAGAAAATAAACTGAAATCGAAGGTATGTTATGGAAAGTCAAGCTTCCACTTCATCACTATAACAAAATCCCATACAGCATTAACTGAAATAATTTTTATAAAACAGCAATTGGCAATGAGTGAGCCATTCCTGTGTACTATCCTTGTAAGCATCAGCTAATCTAACATGTCAATCTCATTATTACTTACATACTGCCATTTATACTTTAATGATGAGAAAATGGAGGATTAACTAGACTAAACTATTTACTTGCTCAAGGACAACCATTTTATAAAAAGTCTGAGTTTTAATTGAGCTCCTGTTTACTGTTTAAAGTTTTGCACTAAACCAACCCTTTTCACTGGTAACTGTCTATCTTTGGGGGATAATGTTATCTTGCATGGACATTACAAGAAAGAAAAGGAAAGTACATTAATATAATCTTAGTCTTCCCTTTCTCCCATTTTTATTCCTTGCAAGTGCCTCAAATTCTAATGTTCTCTACCCTCTGAAAAGAACACACAGTTTTCAATACCATATGACAAGTAGCTTCAATGGTCCTGCATATCTTTTGTTGTTATAGTCGTCATCATTCTTTCTCGTGGGAAAACAACATTGCAATAAATAGAACTGCAGATATAAAATTATGTCTAGTTCTTTCACTGTTTATGAAGGCAAGGCCATTAAACTTTCTATATCAGCCTTTCATGTACAGAATGGCGAAAAACAATGTGTCTGTATACTTATAGGGGTTATCTACATGAGTGACTAACAAAGCAGCCATGTCCTGTTATGAAGAATTATGGCCAGGCAAATATGGTAGTTTCTATAGCTACAAGCACAGGCTTGGAACTCTCAAAGAGTAGACTGGTCAGCCCCTAAAACCCCATGGTAATAATTAAGTTGAATAATACATATGCATATATTTTAGAATTTTTTATAATCACATAAATATAAGTTAATACTGTATTGCTATTTTGCTTTACTGTGCCTTGCATGTTTGAGTTCCTGAAAAGCAGAACAGTGTCTTTAGTTAACTAGCCCCGATCCTTCCTAATAGCCATCCTAAGACTTTTTAGCCATTTTACTGAAAGGACAACTTAACAATTTCAAATATGTTTTTCACAAAAAGGAAAAATCAACATTCATCACTTTAGAAAAGAAATTCCACAGACTCAAAAGATTGCTCAGTAGTTAACAGCACTTGCTACTCTTACAGAGGACCCAGGTTTGGTTCCTGGCATCCACACAGTGGCTCTCAATCACCTATAACTCAATTCCAAGATCACTGATGCCCTCTTCTGGCTTCCTTGGACACTTCCAGGCATGGCCTGCGCATACATACTTGCATGCAAAACACCCCACACATGAAATAAAAATAATAATTTGTAAAACTTAAGTTATATTTTCCAATATCTATATAATCTTATTCATATTGTTCAAATTTTGTACATTTTTATTGTACTATTTTGTATGTTATACCTACTTTATGTTTGCATTTCTGTATATGATAAAAATTAAGATGCTTTTCTTATTTCCTTGTGCTGCAAACCATATGATTCAAAGAAAAGTTACTGTCACTTATGTCATTACTATGGACTAGCCACAGCCAAGTAGCATCGTTTGGTTCACCACACAGACCTTTGTTTCCTCGGGCCTTCACAAGTATAGTTACCAAAGGCAAAATACCTTGCTTCGAAATGACACCTGCTCAGGAAGCCTCGTTACCACAGAAACAGATTTGCAAAGAAATAATGATAGATTTACCTACTCTCATTCAAATCGCTGCACATTCCTGGTCCTGCTATCACGAGAGTGTTTTATGAAACCTAATCTTCATGGGAGGAATTTTGAAACCACAGGGTTAAGTATCAAGGAAAATGTGTGTTGATTCCTTCTCTCGGAGCTAACGCGGTCAGGCCAGAACAGGATGAATTGGGTCCTGGTGGCTCTTACCAGCTGAATCAGAAACTAAAAATGTCATAGATGGAGGCTGACAAAAAGAGCATTTGCCTCCAGGAGGATGCAAACCCCCTTTGAAGGAGGATGTGTAGTCATGGCTGTGTCTACATCAATCCCTTTACTAAAACTTAGCCCAGGAGTACTTGCTGAGATATTATAGCAAGAAAAGAAAAATTTAAAAATAAATATATTAAAAGAAAAAGGGGGCTAGAGAGATGACAGTGGCGGAAGAGCTTACTGCATTGCTCTCACAGAAGACCTGAATTCAGTTTGCAGTACACAAGTCAGGAAGCTCATGAATGCCTGTAACTCCAGTCCCTGAGGAGATCCCATGCCTCTGGCCTTTGGGGGGCACTTGCACTTATGTGTACATGCACACATGCACATAATTTAGAATATTTGTTTTTAAATCTCTTTTTTCTTTTTTTTTCATTGGAAATTTTATTTACATTTCAGATGTTCTCTCCTTACCCCATTCCCCCCCCCTCCCAGGAACTCACTATCCCTTCCCCTCTCCTCCTGCCTCCACGTTGGTGTACCCCCCCCATCCTCCCCGTACCTCACCTCCTCACCCTCGAATATCCCCCCCCCACGATGCCAGCCTTCATGGGACCAAGGATCTCTTCTCCCACTTATATATAGCTCCCTTGCATATATAGCTGGAGCCATGGGTCCCTCCCTAAGGCTCCCAGGCTGGTGGTTTAGACCCTGGGGGCTCTGGTTGGTTGGTATTGTTGCTTTCCTCATGGTGTCACGAATCCTTTCAACTCCTTCAGCCTTCACTCTATCTTCTCCGATCTTAAAAGGGAAAAAAAATAAACCTTTAGTCCTAAATATAGTTCTTGCAAGGATTTGAAATAAATGCCTGAGTTCAATTGCTGGTCTAGCCACTTATGAACTTTAGTAGTTTTAGTGAGCTAAGTTAATTAATATTTTTACAAATAATTCTTATTTTATGAATTTATATAAAGAAAAACGGGTAATATTAGCTTCCAGCTTCATCCTGCACTGCTTTAGTTAGGTGACTGTAAACATTGACTCGCTGGGAAGCCTTCTTTTAAAGAAATAGTACAGAGATATGACAATACTACCTTATACTACCTGTATCAAAGGATCGATTAAATGGGCTGCTGTATTTAAAATTTGACTTACCAAAGATAAGTGTGTTCTCCATAAATTTTAGTAATCGTTATGATACATACCCAATGTAGTTATCTAGCCTATATCATAAACATTTAGAAAGCCTTTTTGAAGCTATTACTGAGGTTGCAAGATAGAAAATAAACTTGTAAAAATCAATGTACATCTCCAATAAACATTTAGAGCATGTATCTTCTAAAATTTTTCATTTTTAAACTGTAGCAAAAACAATAATCTTGAGAATAAATCTCAAAGCAGCTAAGCAAGATCTTTATGGAGAAAAAAAGAGGCTGCAACATCACTGAAACACATAAAAGAACTAGATAAATAGGAACTTATGATTAGTAATGCTCTGTCATAAAAATGGCAGTGCCCTCAAATTAAGCTATAAACCCAGCACATTTTCAAATCCAGCAGGATGTGTGTCAAAGTCATTGGAGGAACAAATGCAGAGACATATTGAGGTTAAAAGAGGCCATGACTTCTTCCTTTATCAAGTTTTCCAGAGCCACCGCCACCCCCAGGCTTGGTGGGGAGAAGAGAAGGAATGAAGTCAAAGAACTCCAGGGACTGAAAACTGAGATCATGAATTATACATTGTCTTAGTTTCCATGACTGTGAACAGACACCCCGGGACAAAGGCAATTCTTAGAAAGGACAATATTTAATTGGGGCTGGCTTACAAATTCAGAGGTTCAGTCCATTATCATCAAGGCAGGAAGCATGATGGTGGAGTAGCTGAGAGTTCTACATCTGATTCTGAAGGCAAACAGGAGAACACTGACTTCTAAGCAGTTAGGTAGGGGGTCTCAAAGCCCACCCCTGACAGTGACACTCTTCCTTCCAGAAGCCCACACCTCCTAATAGTGCCACTCCCTGGGTCAAGCATATTCAAATCACAACATGCATTCTTCAGTGCAACTGCTGAGAGACAGAGCAGGCAAAGAATAGGACTTCATATAACGTGCCTTCTCCTCTGGTTCTTCTAAGTAAAATCCAATGTTATGGCTTGAAGGCAAATTCTTTCTCATTGCTTCTTGTTTCAATAGTTGCTCCCCAGAAGGTAGCACTGTTTGGAAAAGTTCAGGAATCTTTAAGAAGTGGAACTTGCTGCAGGAAGTCTGGGAATAGGGGGTCAGGGCTTTGAGGTTAGGCTAGACCCATTTCTGTTCACTCTGCTTCTGAACTGTAGATGCAATGTAATTGGCTGGTGGCATTCTCCAGAATGCCATCCATACAATATGGTCAAGGTATTTATCACAGCAACAGACAAGTAATTTATGCATCCAACTAGAATTAAGAAGCCAACAGGCACAGAAGATATAGCTCCACAGGAAAGGTCTAAGAGGAACCAACAAAAATTTTCACTAAAGTAGTTAATTAATTTAATGAGATGGCCTTTAAGTAATCTGTGAGGTTTATAAGAACAACCAACAAACTTTTTAAGTATAAAAAAGGGAGAAGAGGATTGAATCTATCATACTTAAAGACTGCTTGAAATGTTAAACATTAAAGACCAAACTAGGTTGGGAAAAGCAAGCTAACAAAACTCTAAAACACAAAGACACCTGGAAAATATATAAATTACATTTTTGCATATAAAGTATTGAAAACAACTTTCTTCACTCAGCCATGTTTTAAAGATTGATCCTGACACATGTAAATGCATTTTTATTTATTTTATCTTCTAAGTAGTGTTAAGTTATATGGAAAAATAATGATTATTTGTAATTTCTAAATTAACAGAAATGATAGAGCCATAAGATATATTTCTTTATACCAATATATGAAGAGGTCTTACAGAAGTACTTTCAGGAACATTAGTATACTAAACTATCATGCTTTCAAGAGTATTGTACCATATACTTGGTATACGACTATAACATGAAAAATGCATCAAAGTATTTCAAAATAAGAAGGAAGAGCACAAAATATATTCATGAAAATACAAAATTTTTGTTTTTCACAGAATAACTGCATAGGAAATATATCCCTTAAATATCTTTTCCTTAAAACATAACTCAGAAAGTAATTTTGGGGACAGGAGAGAATTAAAGAAATTTCACCTTTTCATTCTCCCTATTTCTATAATATTTTTCCACAAATGTAATTTATCTCATGGATTTACAACCTTAAATTTTTAACTATTGTAGAACACTGTGACTTTCAGGATAGCCCTTAAAGTTGTGGGACAGCATGAGTTCAAAAATGTATAATTACTCAACTATGTAGAATAAAATGATGAGATATGAATCGTATACAGAGCTTTACAAATCTAAAGAAACAGAGGCAGCTGCATGATGCACCAGCTTGTATAAAAGATACTAAGGAAGAAGATAAAGAGATTTAGAGAGTGGTAATCACAGGGCAAGATCCCATCCAGCTAACTTTTTTGTTTATTCTTACAAAGGTAGGTAGATTCCTGAGATCAAGGTTAGCCAGGACAGCGGAAGTTTAGGTCTAGGTCCAGGCCTAGAGATGATTGGAATGGTAATTTCAGGACAGAATCCCACCTTGTCTGTGCTATGCTTGTTGTCTCTTCCTAAGAATCAAGGGATCATGGGATACAGATTCATGGGATAATGAAAAGGAAACCTGGGGTAATGACCGAATTGATATACAAATAAAAAACAAAAACAAACAAACAAAAAAAAAAAACGGGCATCAATCTGCAAGAGAGGCAGTATCCAAAGATTCTTTTTAGAATAGCAAAGAAAGCTGTCTCCAGCAGAACACACACACACACAAGAGAGAGAGAGAGAGAGAGAGAGAGAGAGAGAGAGAGAGAGAGAGAGAGAGGGAGGGAGAGGGAGAGAGGGAGGGAGAGAGCACACAAAATCTGGAAAGCTGTCTTGAGCAGAACATAGGGTGTCAGCTTACAACCATAATTTGACTTGGAGTAGTTTGTACTTCTGTTCCCAGATACCCCTTCCTCAGAACTCTCTCCAAACCAAGGCAGGTCCTTAGCACATCAAGATGACTTGAATCTGAGTTGTTGCAATTACCACTTGTCTCGAGTGAATATGAATCTCTTGTTTAAAAAATAAGTTTAAAAACAGCTTTTATTAACAAAACCATTTTTCTATAGCATTTCAAAAATGGAGAAAGAGCCTAGACAGCAATACTCTGTATCCAAAGCCAAGTTTCTTCTAAATATCCACCTGATAGAGAATTCATCATCAAAATCATACCCAAAGCTACTGAGAGAGTCATAGAGGGAGAAATTTGGGATTGCACAGTCTGTAGTACAGGACTGTTGCCACTAACAAAGCACAAGGGAAGAGCTGTGCATGACAGTGAACCACATGAGACTTGACAATAAGTCCCCCTGATGTTTTAAGGCAAATTGATGAAGGTGAGCAATTGTTTCTTTGGAAATATTCTATGAAGAAGCTCTTAAGTTCCTATGAGGCCTCCATGGCAGGACTAGTGGTCCTGTCTCCCTAGACTGCAAACCTCTGTATCATCTTAATACTAAACTAACATACAGCTCCCTTCATGTGTGTGCCTGTGGTACTGAACCATGACTGAGTAACTTAGAGATGCCTTGTCTATGCTCACTGCACTGCTTGCCTGGAATTAAGAATGAAAGTGACCACTGCTATTCATGTCAACCAAAGCAATTGCAGACACTGCCTTTATGTTACCTCTTCCTTACTATCCACAAAATCAGATCCTTTAAAAACCAGCATGGGACAGCATGGCACAGCATGGCACAGCATGGCACAGCATGGCACAGCATCTTTCTGGGCGACTATTATTCATGCATCCTGGGTAACCGTGCACACTTGGGGCTGTGTTGAATATGTTTTCTATTGTTACTCTTAGAGAGTGTCAGTTTGTCTTTTATACTGATATATCATAAATATTGTATTCATGTACATCTTCTAGACATGGACGTTATGAAAAAAAAAAAAAAACAAGAAAATACTCAGATTTGACAGGTTAACATTTTGAAGTTTAAGTCATATTTTTTAACTTACAAATTATTTACCAGTGTTTTATTATGGAACTAATTAAGTATTTGGAAGATAAAGAATATAGAGTCAAAAAAACCAAATTGATAAACTTAAGATTTCTTGATATATTTTCATTATAATACTACTTTACTCTGTCAAATCAGCCCCTGTTTCATTCTTATATCTTGTCATGGTTCAGAATTTGTTGCTATCCCTGCATGTGTTACTTACTGAATATTTGTTTAGATTTATTCATTAAACATTTTTAAAACAGGGACAACAGATTTCTTTAAAGATTAACTTCTAAAGTAATCTGTAAATATGCCATGTCATACAAGAGACGGTGGCCTACAAGAATTACACTAGGCACATATTAAATAGCAAAGGGTAATCTCACACTGTATCTGACAGAAAACTTTGGATTCTATTAAAGCAAAATTGCTGAGAAATATCAAAGTAGAAAATAGCTTGTCTCTAATTGACTGAATTCCACATTTTGAAGAAATTAACACAACCAGAATTCAAACTATTCTAATATACAGGCAATTTAGCTTTATTAGACTCTAAATAAAAGAATAGGTTTGACATTAAATGATTAAATGTGACTATGTACCACACAGCATATGAGTAGACCTTTCTGTTTCACTTTTAAAATCAATTTTGGTATAATTTAGTTGAAATATTAAATTATTCCTTTCACAAACTTAAAGTTTAAATACTAAAAGTAATTTCCTTTTAAAAATAAGGAGAAAATCTGCTTATAATTCCATCACTCTGAAAAATTAATAGAGGCAACCAACAGCAACATCAAGAGTTCAGATTAATTTGGGAGTTGCTGGAATTATTCTGACCCTGACCAAACCATTCAACAGGAAATATTTTATCTTTCCTGGTACCGAGGTTTTTGCTAGTCTATCATTCTTCTAGTAAACATTGTCATCCCAAGTGGCTGTCTTAATGTTCTTTAGAGTGTGTGTGTGTGCATGTGCGTATGGTGTGCACTGCACGTGCGCGTTGTGTGTGGTGTGTTGTGTGTGTGTGTGTGTGTGTTGTATACAAACTTGAATAAATATAAAATAATATGACTCCTTGAGTTTTTATCAAATTACCTTATCATTGTTTGCTCCGTCCCTCCTTCTTCATCTGTTACCTTTCACCCCCCAGCATAGTAATATCCTCTTCCCCATTTTTCTGTTTCCCACTTAATATAACCTGTAACCTGCTATTTCCCTCTCCAGCCCACCTCTACCCAGCCTTCAGTCCCTTTCCATGTTCCTGGTTTCTGTGGTTACACCACATTGTATCCCACATCTGAGAATTTGATGCTAGGATTCACAGAAGGGAGAGAAGGCATAAAGCATTTGTCTATATGTCTAGGTTTTTTTTTACCTAGTATAATCTTTTCTAGGGCAATCAATTTACCTATAAATTATTTCCTTTTCCTTACAACTTAATTGTATTCTGCTGTGTGTATGTACCACAATTTCCATTCATCTGTTAAAAGACATTTAGATTGTTTCCATTTCCTGGATATTGTGAATAAGGCAGCTATAAGCATTGCTGAGCAAGTATCTGTAGAATCGGATGTAAAGTCTGAGACTGTGCCAAGGAGTGCTTTGAGTGGTTCATATGGTAGATTTACTTTTAGACTGCTGAGGATTCTCTATACTGATTTCCAGGATGGCTTAACTAATTTGTATTCCTGCCAACAGTGAATAAGAAAGGGTTCCTCTCTTTCCACAACTTTCTAGTATTTGTTATCAGTTGTTTTGTTGATCTAGCCACATTATGACTGTAGTGAGATAAGGTCTCAAAGTTGCTTTAGTTTGCATTGCCCTTATTACTAAAGATGATAACACATTTGGGGATACTTCTTAGCCATTTTCATTTGTCCTGTTGTGAAATCTCTGTATGGAGATTCCTTTAAAAAAAAATCCTAACCCATTTAAGTGGGGTCATTTGTTTCCTTGACCCTTTATCACCCTTGGTTACCTCGCAGGGCTGATGTGGGCTCCCATAACTAAAGATGCTTCCCACTCACACTTAGCTGGATCTGACCTGATTGCCTCCTTCCTGATGTAGCTTCCATGGTTTCAACTATACAAGATGCACAGGAGGGAAGCAAAAGTCCTATCCTGTTGTCACACTGGTGGAACATAAAATGACCCCCATAGCAATGTATCCATAAAGATGCAGTAAGTGATCTTGCATGGTAGTGCCAACCAACAGCTGTCTGATTGGACTTGAAACCCACTCAACAGGAGGGAAACCATGCCTGGTACTGAAGAACTAGACAACTTCCCAGGCTTAGAGAATCCATGAACGTTAGAAATTCTTCTACTGTCACCTTGCTAGTCCCAAACTATTTCCCTACTAGATTCTAAATCTTATCCTAATCCCTACTGAAGTCTCTCTTTACAGAAAATAGAGACTATTACAGAAAACCACAACTGCACACAAGTCAGGGTCAACAGATGGTGGGGAGTGCAGGCCTGTAGGTAATATCTGTAGCACTACCTCTGATATGTGGCTCAGGGAACATCACAGAAGAGTAGACAGAAAAGTTTGTAGGAGCCACAACACCAAGAATGCTGTGGTGAAACAATTTCTCCAAGGAATACCTGAATAAAAAAGCCAGAACAATGGCAATCAATGTGCATGTTAACTTGGAAGAGAGAAATTTCATAGGGTCCTAGAAGAAGAGTTAGCCTCTCCCAGGAATGAGCTCTCCGCCCCACCCATATTGGATGTTCATTGCAGAGTGGTCTGTCCTAAAAAAATATAAACACAAACAACAGAATGAACTCAGAAGATCATACTTATACATTTGTGCTTACACATACATGTATGTATGTATGTAACAAGAACTATCAAAGGAAAAGAAGCTATCAACTTGAGGGTAGGGAATGAGAAGGGCTGTTAGGACAATGGCTGTAGATCTGGAGTAAAGAAACAGAGGGGAAATTCTTCCAATTCTATTTGAACTAAAAATATATTTAAAAAATAAAATAATAATAATAGATAATTAGATAAGAACATAAATTTACAACAATGTTAAGCTACTTAGAAGTGTAGAAAATAAAAAGGCTTGCATGTTACTCTAAGTAACATCATCACAAACAAGGTACATAAAGTGAGCAAAACATGAATGAAAATGTATACTCAATTACATTTCTTTAAAATTTCACTAATTCATCAATCCTAGAAATCTCACGATTTTCAAGTGTTCATCATCTTTTATTTCATGTTCATTTTATTTTTGACATTATAACATGATTACATTTCTCCTTCTCCTTCCACCCTTCAAAGCCACCCATATAATCCTCCTTTGTTTCTTTCACATTCATGGCCTCTTCTTCCATTGTTATTGGATGAGTGTGTATATATATATATGGAGAAAGAGAGAGAGACACAGAGAGAGAGAGAGAGACAGAGAGAAGAAGTGACAGAGAGAGAAATATAGATAGATAGTGATAGATGAGAGAGAGAGAGAGAGAGAGAGAGAAGATATAGGTTTGTTTTTAGAATTGACCATTTGGCACTGGACAACCAATTGGTTCCTGCTTCCAGCTTTCCTCAGTTACCTATAGTAGTAGTTCACACTGTTTTATGCAGTGCTTCGCAGGTTCTTCATGTATTTCATTTTCCCCATTAGATGGTCTTCCTATTTTGTTGAACACTTTCCTCACGATCTTCCATATACACACCATGTCACACATCTGCCAAACTTCCCCTTATGAGTGGCACACCTCCACTTAAATCTTCACCAAACTCTTTTTTATTTTATTTATTTACAATACAGATGCCATCCCCTTTCCCCATTTCCCCTCCCTAGAACCCCTATACCATCCTCTCTCCTCCTTTATGCTTTTATACCATTTTAATTACATGCATGTATTAAAGTCAGTTCTAGGTTGAGGGTCTAGCAATACAATAGATGCAAATAGTCAAGGAACAAGCAAGACAATAAACACAAATAGTCAAAGAAAAAGCAAGGCATTAAACCCAATTACGTGAATACTCCTGTGATCACTATTCTAAGAGCTTATTAGGATGACCAAAGTATCTGAGCCTACTTCCCTGTCCTAGCCAAGGTCATTTTCATGTCTGAAGAACTTCCTTGTTCTAGCCTAAAATTTAGATTCCTGTCTGAAATTACTTCTTTGTTCTAGACTAATATTTAGGTTCCTGCCTGAGATTACTTGAATATACCAGAGGATTTAGATAGGCACTTGGAAGAAAAAGATTGATGCTCTTTGTCCTATTCAAATTACTGAAAGGAGGTTCAGAATTTAAGGGTAAGGAGCCATCTTGAGTGTCATGCCAAATACCATTGAATTCATATTAGTTCTACAATTTACAGTGGTAGTCATTAGAATTATGAAGAAGTTTAATACACGTGCAGTGTATTTGGCATAATTCTAATACCTCTAGGGTTGTTTTAACAATACATAGGGAGCTTATGAATTTCAAGAATGCCTCTCTGCTGAGCATTGATGTGGTAGTATGGCAGATAAAGTTACCCATGGTCTGAGGTCAGTATTTCTATTTTGGTCAAGCTTCAAAAATGGCATATATAGCTTGATCATGCTAGCACTTTTTGTCCTGGGAATGCTTTTATTCCTGCCCATTGTGTTAAAGCTTTTCTTCAAGAACATCAACATGTTGGCAGCCAAGTACATGGCTTGAACCTGAAAATGGACCCCCAGACAGAGTTATTAAATTAACAGGCTGGCAAGCCAAGGACAGGAAAGATTCTGTAATAGAGCCTTACCAACTTAAGACAGAAGTATATTACTTTTGATAATGCATATTCCATGATGGGTAAAAAAGGCATTCTTGTCAGAAACCTAAGACATGCCCAGTCTTGTTAATGAAATAAAAAATGGGGAGAGGTGGAGAGCCTTTGGGGCTGCTTGGCAAGAATCTGACATGGGCCAAGAACAAGGAAATGGGCTGCTTGGCAGGAATATGACATTGACCAATGATAAGGAAGTGGGCTTCAGGCAGGAATCTGACATTAGGCTAGAACAAAGAAGTAATTTCATGTAGGAATCTAAATCTTAGGCTAGAACAAAGAAAATTTCACCAAACTCTTAAACTGTCTGCAGGTCCATCATGCTTTCCTCAGCTGTACAGCCTCCAGAGTAACCCATCCATCCCACTGTTAGAATATTTTACACTCTTTCTTCGATCTATTAACTTGTGCTTGTTTTTCTTAAGATAACAACTCAAATGTCTCTTTGTCAAGTAGTCTTGTAAGAATGTCTATCGGTAAGTCACACTATATAACATGTTATCTGATTAAGGTGTATCTGTTCTTCCCTGTAGTCACCATTGCACATTTGTCCTGGTTCATGTGGCTTTTTAATTAGTCCACATGAGTAAAATATTTCAATCAAGAACCTGAATACATTTTTCTTTCCTTTCCTTTTTCTTTTCTTTTTTTTATGCAATATTATATCACCAAGACTTAGTTGAATGCCAGGAAGTAGAGGGAAAGTATGAATAATTTCTCTTTAGAACACTAGATTATTCCATAATTAATAAATGATGATTAGTTTAAAAACAAAATATACTTGAGAAAGGCATTGGTTTAGCTTTCTCTTTTTCAATTTTCTCTCATTATAAGCGGTGTTATCTTATAACTGCAACCCTGAATCTGTCTTCTCTCCCTCTTTCACTCTCCTCATTCCTTCTTACATTTTCCCTCTTCTTGTCTCTTTTCTCATTTTACTCAAGAAGGAACCTAATTTACCATGTATCTTGGCTGTAGTTCCTTCCAAAAATGAAATTGGAACTAAGAAGCACTGTATTGACAGTAGCTGTTCAGTGAGTGAACCACCAGGCAAAAGGATCAAAAAAAAAAAAAAAAAAAAAGACAATGAAATGTCTGGAGTTCCATCACAACTAGGAAGAATGGAAGCTCCACCCTACTCCACCCACAGGCTGCTTCAGATAGCTTCCTTCTCTAAGGAGCTATTCACTTCATTGAACTGCCAAGCTACAACATTACTTCAGTACTTTCCTTGGTTTTGTTAGTTCTTCAGCATTTCAGAGTACTTAGACCTTAGTTTGAGATAGTAGATAAGTCATATGGCAGAATGAAATATATTCATCACAAATTTGAGGTGGAAAAGACTAAGGTCAATGTCTGCCTGACATGTCATAGCCAGAACCAGAGTAAAATGAGAAGGATGTGAATCAGGGCTCAAGAAGCCTTTTATAGACCTTTAGGGAAGTAAAGCATTCGTCACTATATTAATGAGTCTGAAACAATGAATGATCCTGTGATGCTCTAAGACAATGTGTCATGTTCATCCAAGTACAAAGATTCTCCTACTCTATTTTGTGTCACTGAATCAAAGGCAGGAAACTCCTTGAGTTAGTTTGCTTCTATTGCTATGATGAAATGCCATGTCCAAAAGGAACTTGTGGAGGAAAGGGCTTGTTTTGTTTCCATGTCCTAATCACAGTCCTGAAAAGAAGTGAGGGAAGAGCTCAAAAGAGAATCATGAACTGAAGCAGAGGCCATGGAAGAGAATATACTTACTGGCCCACTGCTCCTGGCTTGCTCAGTTAGATGTCTTATGTAACCCAAGAACATCTGTCTAGGGACCCACAATGGTCTTTGCCCTTCCACATCAATTATCAATAAAGAAAATGGCCCCACAGTTGCCAATCTGATGAGAGCATTTTCTCAACTGAGATTTTCTTCAAAGTGAACTCTAGCTTGTGTCAAGCTGACAAAATACTAAACAGAATAAGAATCTATCTCATTTATTTTTCAACTGATTCTATTTGCCCATCCATTATCAATGGTTTCCAACGGTATGTGGAATACATAGTTGCTTAAACAAGCATAATATTGGGACTGCAGAGATGGCTCAGTGGTTAAAAGCACTGAGTGCTCTTCAAGAGAACCTAAGTTTAGTTCTCAACATCCACAGAGCAGTCACAACTGCCTATAATTTCAGTTCCAGAAGATATGTCACCCTCACAGAGACATACATGCAGGAAAAAACACCTGCATAAAACATAAAATAAAATATAGAATCATTAATAAATATATAAAATAAAAAAGCAAATATATATCATTCACATTGCATACCATTCCATGCCTAACAGATTTAACAAAACATAAACCAATCTATGAAATTATAGATAATTCATCTTAATGTGTGTCTAACTTTATACTATAGGTATGATCTGAACTGTTTATAAGTCTATGGATTGACCTCAAAATCTATTCAGTTCTATGCACATACAAGTAGATCAATATATTACTAGTTTCACAAGTCTTCCACATAGATATGACCTAGATATCAATCTATATCAGTTGCTTTTCTACATAAAAAGGGCAGATTCCAGATTTCTATGTTTTTCCTTCCATATATGTGACATTTATTTCTAAGTTTGACAAATTCATCACCAACTACTTGTGTTTTGAAAGGGCCTTGTTTTAGCATACATATTTGGGGGTTATTGTATCATTCCTAAGAGAAAAATCACCAAGAAAATGAATTTACTGATTTTTTAAATTATTAATTTTCACAGAGTCTAAGATCAACCTCAGAAAAAGTGATGAATGGCTTCTATATCAAATGACATACAATACCAATGTCTAACAGAAGCTAATTTCTTTTATAGCACATTTAAAAACTTAAATGGATTTAAGTCTTGTAGGCTGAAGTAACTCTAGTTTTTTAAGGTAATGAACTTGGATCTTTAATATCTGTGTTCATAATCAGTAATAAATAAGTAATCTGCTTCAATTGGCAGAAAACCCCATAGTAGGTTAAATGTGGAGATTAAAGGACACCTTGTGGGTGTCAGTTCTCTCCTACCATATGGAATCTGGGGCTTGAACTCATTCATCAGGCTTGGTTGAAAGCACCTGAGCCTTCTGAGCCACTCACTGACCTCCAAATACTTATGGATATAATGGAACTGTATACTTCTATTTGTTTCATGTCAGCATCTAATGTCTTTTCAACTAGAACCCTCCTTGTAAATAAGATTTAGTGTTGATGAATCTCTTAGCTTTGGTTTGGGAAAATGTTTGTTGCTCATTCAGTTCTCAAGTATAATTTTGGTACATACTGTAAAAAAAAAAAAAAAAAAAAAAAAAAAAAATACCACGAAAGCCACTAGACAAGCTTGACATTAAAAACAAAACCTTGACTTAAATAAAGTATGTGTTTATTGTTAAGCTTCCATTAAGGCAGCACATACCTGAGATACCTTGCAAAGATAACTAGTTTATTTTTGCTTACAGTTTTTGGAGGTTTCAGTTCATGGTAGGTTGACCACTGCTTTGGGGTCTGGGCTGAGGAAGCTCATTAAACAGCTGTATGTAGTAGAGAAAAACCACTCACCTACTGCTCAGGTTTCAAAAGGAGGTAAAAAGTAGACACTGTGACATAATCCCTATCCATGGGACATCGCCAAGAACCTGGACTCCTAGCATTATGGCCTAGCTGAAAAAGTTCCACAGCTTTTCAGTAACACCAAGCTGTAGACCAAGACAATGTTGGCCTTTGGGAAGATACTCAAAGCTTAGGTCCCAGAGCATTTGGGAAAGTTCAAGAATAGAGTTTCCCTACAAGGTCTCAAATGTACAATGTATTAATGAGGCAAGATGCTTTTTTTAAGTTGCTTTTCACAGAAGGAGAATGAGGGCAGAAGATTACTCCTATGAGATAAAGAATCTTGCACGTATTTTTTTTATAGTCTCTGAGGAATAATGTAACACATTTGAGATATGAGGAACCAGAATTCTGTCAGAGAAACAAGTTATAGAAAACCCAGTTGACACATATCTGCCTCACTTAGAGTTTCCACTGCTATAACAAAACACTATGAACAAAGGCAGCCTGGAAGTGAAGGACTTATGTCAGTTTGCATGTCCACACCACAGTCTGTCACATTGGGTAGTCAGAACAGGAACTCAAGTCAGGGACCTGGAGGCAGGAACTGAAGCAGAAACCACAGCAGAGTGCTACTTACTGACTTTTCTTTAATACCTTGCTTTAAATGTATCATTGAAATCTATAAATATAATAGAGCATCCATAGACAATCTGCATAGTCCCATGGATATATGTAGAAGGTGACTGGTAAGATGAACAAAAGGTCAGAAGAAATATTAAAGTATTTGAGAAAAAAATGAAGACTATGAAATAGTAAAACCAGCATAGGAAGCATGCTGTGTGTGATGAATCAATCTATTACACTTTAACTGATAGAAAAAAGAGACAATAGTAGAGCTGTCTGTGAAGAAATAATAGTCAAGAATTCAATGAATCTCTCTTGATATGTGTGAAGAGTGAATTAACATGTATAAGAAGCTCTAAATTCAAGGAGAATAGGTACAAAGGAAACTATATCTGGAAATATCACACTAACACTGAAGAAATCAGATACAAAGACATATCACTTTCAAAGGAACAATAAGACTTGATAGGTTTGCAAAAAGACTTTAAAATAAGTTAGTTTGTGGAAAAAGAAATCTCACTGAACAAAATTGTGCCCACTTAAATATTCTTTAGAATTACATCTATATAAAAATATTTGAGAAAATGCAACTCAGCTAGTTTGAATAAAATGGTGTTAATTTAGAAGGTAATAGTTTGACAGACAGAATTATAAGAAAGAAAAGGTTAAAATACACCACTGATTTAAAATACTAAATGATTAAAACAGTTATGAAAAGTAAATTCACATTTAAAAAGTTATTTCTTTAACTGAAGTGAATTAGAAATTTAAAAGGTACAGGGTTAATTGTATTTATTTGTCAGATTGCTCTTCTCGTGGTCACTGCCATACATGAGTGCTGTCCTCCCTCAGTGATAAAGACAAAGCAGAAATGATCATATGCATTTGGTATGAGAAGAAATAGATTCACAGAAGAGAGTTACCCTTGATACCATAATAAGGTCAAAACTACAATGTTTATTTCCTGTTGAGTTTATCATTTGACACAATAAAGTAGCTGATTAATTAGTAATATTAAGAAGTATATTAATATAAAACTGTGTTCAATGTATACTAAATCATTATGAATATATACTAAATCATTAACAGTCACTTCTAAAGAAATTGATTCAAAATATCTATGATGGCTACTTTTGATTGTCAACTAAACACAAGCCATTGGGTATTCCTATTAGAGACCTTTCTGATCAGATTACCTGAAGTCTGAAAACCTACCATAAATATGGATAGTATTATCTTGTGGCAGTCTAGATAAAAGGACATAGAAGAAGGAAAAAGAATCTTGCTATTAACCTGTTTGCTGTCATTCTTGCTATCAAGTTCATTTATCCTGTGTCTTCTGCGTACTTGAACTGATATGAGAACCAACTTCTTCATTCCAATGAAGATTGAAGACCAGCAGCATTCCTGATATTCTCCCAGCTTTCAGTCCCAAATTGAACTGCTAACTCAGCCAGCAACATGGACTGAACAATTTCTAGCTTTTGGCACCTCCAAGAGTCAGCCATTATTGGACTACCCAGACCATACTAGGTAAACCAATCAAATAAATCTCTTTAAAGATATATCCATTCTACCAGTTCTCTTCCTTTAGAGAATCCTGACTAATATGGTATCTTTAAATCTAAGTGTAAAAGCTGCAATAAAATTTCCTTTATTCTTTCATTAAAGTAGATACTTAGGCTAGCGAGATGACTAAGTGGGTAAAGGTACTTACTGCCAAACCTGACAGTCTGAGTTCTATCCCCAAGACCCATATGATGAAAGTAGAAAATCAACCCCTGTAAGGTATCCTCTCATGTCCACACTCAAACTGTGATATATTCACACACACATACACACACACGCACACACACACACACAAACGTAATCAAAAATAAAAATATACTTGTCAATATCTTAAATAACCCAGTAACTCCTGACTTTAGCTCTCATTTTATAATTTCAGAAGAAACCAAGGTGTAACAACTTTTCAACTGAATTTGGTGAGCCAATATCCATATCAAACAACATCCACAACAAGAGTAATATTTTCTGATCCACAAGCATCCTTCAGCAGGAAAACCAAAAGATGTATTCATGTAAAGGGCACAAAATAACCTTCTAATTGGATTCAAAATATAACATCTCATGAAGGAAAATGAAGGAAATTTCAAATCACGAAAAATGAAAGCAAGGGGCCATTAACTAATACAAACTCCATGTTGTATAGCATCTCTTCTTGGAAACTTTCTGGTATTCTGATATACTATTTGTGACCCACCTTGAACACAGGGAGCATCATCCCATTAGGAAAAGTGGACGAGCATCAGCATAGCCCTTTCTCCACTTTCTGTCAGCTTGAGGGGCCAGTCACATACATACTGCCCAGCTGTGAGTCACTGTATCACCATGCCTCCTCCACCAGGATGGACTGTACTCCTCCTAACTGTGAGCCAGAATGAACCTCTATTCACTTAAGTTCCTTTTTGAACAAATCGAGAGAAGAGTAACTCACAGTACTCTTCCTCACGATGACAGTGTCATGTCCTCACATCACTAGAGTCTGCTCCTGGCAGTACACTATGGCTTTGGCTAACTGCTTACTCTTATTTTCTAGTGTAGAGTTCTTGTATAGTGAAACAACTAAAGTATTTCGGAAATATGTTAAAGAAGGTTAGGGAAATAAACTGTACTTCAGGAACACCATTTTATCTTCTCTGTTTTTGAAAAAAATAATATTGTACATCCTACCAAATATGTCATATTCATCTATGAGACACTTGTCTTTTGTGAAGACTTTCCTTACATATTACAGATACACTCATAATAAAATGTAGAAACATTTTTAGCTTCAGGGTAGGCAGTGAAACATTTTTAATGAAATTATTTTAGATGTGAAATATAATTTTAACTTTATATTTTTACTAACTTAGAAATGGATAAATATCATTTTTAAAAACAATATCATTTATGTGAAATGAATCAAGTGTCACAAAATGTTCTGCTTATCATTGCTGGCTGGTCTGTTCAGAATTGTGGTGCATATATGTATGCATATATGTGTTTGTGTATGTGTTGTGTGTGTGTGTGTGTGTGTGTGTGTGCACATGCACCTTTAGGTCTATCTATTTCCTTAAGGATAATCTGTTATCATACTATCAGGAGAAATTGTCAACATGAGCAACAGGTATTGAGAAATTTTATCATGGAATTGCGTATGCTCTACAACAGAGACACAAAAATAGTTGGAAAGAAAACCTCTGGAGGAACAGAGTCTTTTGTGACAAGAAGTCAAGACACAAATAATGCAATAAACATTCTTTTTTGGATTTTTTTTTTAAATCACAGAAAAAAAGGTTATGCCAATCTCAGCAGTCCTGGGTAAAGGCAAGCTCTCTGGTCAAATTATCTGTCTCTGCACATAGTTTCACTTAATCAAACACTTTGTGTACTTCTCAGAAGAGATGATCATGTAAAACCTAGAATGAGCTTCCCTCAAATCACAATAATACGCTGTGATAGCCTTACTAGTTCTGTAACTCCTATTTATAAATACGAGTCCTAGTAGCTCAGATCTTCCTTCATTTCCAGTAATTCATTATTCCAATCATTTCCTATCATCTTTGCCTTAAAAGGAACAGAAGGGGAAATCATAGAGGAAGAAAATATGCTTTGATTCTCTGTCTTAAAAGCTCTTCATTAAGACTAGCTATCTTTAAAGAATACATAATAATCTAAAGGAAAACATTAAGCCTTTACAGACAAAATAAAATTATTTTTGAATTATAACTGGTGTTACCTTATTCTTGTATTCTGTCATTATTTTAGAGACACTCACACCAAATTTGTATACCTAGAATCTTCTTAATGATCAATGATTTTTCCACTAATCCAAGAATATGAATTAGCTATTGAGGTTTATTTAATCTGTCCGATAGCAGAGCTTTGAAACTCATTCTTTTGTAAGTGAACCCAAAGTATCAAGATTTTATTGGTTTCCATATTTATCACAAGGTGGTTGGTGGGAGGCTGACAGAAACACACTTGTTCCTACGAATATCACCATTTCCCTGGTATATGAAAATTGGACTCTTCCCAAACAGCAGGAATTCATAGATAACACATGTGTCCCCTGGGCAGAAGCTAGCAAGCTTGGGTATTGGTATGTTGACGCACAGGGTGCTACCCTCAACTAAGGCACTTGAGCAGTTTCTGAATTGCTTCAAGTCCACAAGCTGTACCACAGTAAAGATAGTGATGTTTATCCTATTTATCTAGCAAATCTTTTCCATAGTAACAAAGAACTTGCCACAAAAACCCGGAGCTCTTTAAATTCATACTGGACATAGCTCGGTTTCCATTCACTTTCCACAAACAATACCCCCAAAGAAGCGCATCAGAAAGGACAAAAAGATCGAGAGCTATTCTCTGTTAAGTTTGCTGTTTCCCTTTGCACCACTTGGTATAAAACTTGGGCATCCCTCTATCTTCACCATCTACTTCACTTCCTTGTGCGCCAAAAGCCAGCTCCACACCTGGATAACTGCGACACTCACCCCGTGAGCGCAGGACCCTTCCTGTGTCCAAAGTCCCAGCTTTCCACTTCTCCTTCAGCAAGAACACAGTGACATCTCTGATCCAGCCGTGCTGGGCTGGGGACTAGTACTAAACCCAACAGTTGCTAAGAGTCTAATTCAGGTTTGAGCGCATCCGCGCATCCGCGTTAAACCCAAGACAAAGGCTGCACTCAGTTTTTCGTGGTGCGCGCCCTTCCCTTGGTAACCCTTACTCTCTTTCTCTCAAGCCCACCCTAAAGGAAGTCACTGACAGGAATTGCTTTCAGAGGGGTGCGGCTGCGGGTGTAAACAGCGCTTACTTGTTATCCACCAAAGGTCTACCAGGGGAGCTACCAGGGCAGCACCCCGCTGGGGAAGCCTAGCAGAGGAGCCTGCCTCTAGCGGCTTGGGTACCCATCTAAGAAGGGGAGCAGGAGCTCCCCGTACTGAACCCACCTGGGCAAAGTCACCTGCTGCCTGCGCTCCAAGCTACTGTTGTGCCAGGTCTTGTGTTCGGGAGCAGGGGCAAGCCACCCAGGACCACAAACCAAAGAGTGTGGACTCTGCCTGAGACTGATCAAAAGGTCTTTGCAATCACTCACCGGGTAGGGTGAAGTAGCTCAGGCAGCCGGCAGGCTGCGCGCAGCCGGCATCCCAGGGCAGTGGCATCCTCCCATCCTTTGTCAGTGGCTGGCGGTGCACTCCTCAGCTCACAAACGTGCAGCCGGGTGGCAGGCAGCCCGGCTCTGGCTTGGCTCCCCAGCCCTCTTTCCTCCTCTGAGCCTCCTCCCCTTCTCTGTCCCCCTCCACCAGCGGCACTCACTGGGCTCCCATGATGTCATCCAGTGGAAATCTGCCATGCTCAAAAACTGGAATAATCCAGCGCTCACATGGGGAAAAACAGAGCAGGCAGAAGACACAGCGGAGACTTTAGTTGTTCCTAGAACCTAACGTAGACCCGTTTAGCTAGAGTCAAGGACAGGACAGAGTAGGGACTTCAGAAAAGGGCAGGGTGGACGGCACATGCTGGACATAGAGCCTAGATAAAACCGAGTATTTTCTGTTCTGGTGTCTTTTAAATCAATATCTTGATTAGTACCAAAAGATAAGGGTAAGGAGAAAGTTTCCTTGTTTTTGTTGCTGATGTCTTTCTCTTGGCTTCTCGGGAGCTGCGTTTCTGTGATGATCCCTGTACTACAGGCAAGAGAATGAAGACAACATCAAGGAACACTGGAGCCTGGTCTCAGGGAAAAGTTCCTCCTGTCAATGCCTGCGGTGATGATGCTCTGCTAAAGTTAAGGGTGGATGATCTATGACAGGAACTCTAGAAGACCACTGCTCTGGGATTGGAACGCACTAGCAGAATTTCTGGCTACCTTGGTAATGCTCTTCTTGTACACACTCACCAAAGACACCAAAGACAGATGAGAAGGTACCCTAGGGACTAGCAAACACCCTGAGGCAACCTCTCTTGGCTTCACCAAGGGTTGCCATCTAGGAGGGAACAAGTCGCATAATGTTTAACAAAGGTGTGATGCGAGCTCTTGTTTAGTGTTCTTTGTAACATTCACAGAAGTTCTACCACAGGCATCAATGGGCCAAATAGCCTTAATACTTTCAAAGTTCCACCAGAGTTAATACGCAAGTACAACCTACCATCTGAGCTCCATGTTAGAACTGTCTAGAACAGTTCGTTCGTATCTGAAACTTTTGCTCATAAATACCAGACCCCTTGGTGCTAGAGAGATGCTGAGTGCTTAAGAACACTGACTGCTCTGGAGTAGGCCCTGGGTTCAGTCTTAGCACCCACATCAGGAGGCTTACTTTCCTCCACCACTCTAGTTCCTAGGGATCCAATGCCCTCTCTTGGCATCTGTGGGTACCTGCACATATGATTCATATTCACATTTATAAACATGTATTCAGGTCCACACACATACACATAAAATTTGTAACTCCCAATAAAACAAATAAATGCCAGACCCCAGCATCTGAGGGTTTGTGCCCTTAGCTGTCTATGCTTCAAAGAGCCTTTTGACTTTTGCAGGATGTCCTGCCACTTCTCATCCCTAGAAGACAGTGGAGAACAGCAGCAGTCACTGTTGGTGGTGAAAGTGTGCCTCCAATGCTTGGGGATAGCATCTAGACTCTGTTCTGTAAAGATACACCCACTGAAGAAGCATTTATTACAAATGTGGGTACAATTAGAAACTCGGTATCCTTTGTAACAAGAAAGAGGACTCCACATAGCAGTAACTGTAGCAACAACACTGAAGTCTATTCCCTATATTAGATTAGAGAGATTAGTTCATGCATTGTGAAATTGTGAGTCAGTAGGGCTTCTCACAGCATAAAACCAATGCATTACCTGTGAAAAAGCCAGACTGACATTGGAGCAATAGCTCAGAGGTTATAAGTACTTACTGCTCTTGGGAAGGACCTGGTTCAGCTCCCAGCTCTCCCAACTACCTATAGTTCCAGGATAACCAATGACCTCTTCTGACCCCACTGGCACTAGGTATGGACATGTGCACATACATACATGCAGGCAAAACACTCATACACACCAAAGGAAAACATGCTTTAAAACAAAACCTGAACTGTTTTAAATAAAACATCCAAAATGTCTGTGATGAATATAGTTTGGAAGTCTAAAAGGGCTAACTGTCACTTAGTCATTTGCAAATTAGAATATTTGAGGTATCTTTAACATTTTTCATATGTGTTATAGCTATATGCATTGAATCTCTTTGCTACTATCCCTCTCTTTAAAATAGAACATTAATAATTCTTTAGGAACTTCATTCATATATAAAATGTATTTCGGTCATAGTCACTCTACCCACCCCTTCTAACTCTTCCTAGATTCCATGCAACTTCCTTTCTCAGATTCATGGTTTTCTTTTAAATATCCAACTAAGTCTAATTTATGCTCATGATTATACTCATGGTGAGCTGGCCAATGGAGGCTGGTCAACACACCAAGGACCACACCCCTAATGAAAATTGATTGGTTCATGAGTGCAATAATCCTGACATGACCGTTAGAAACATTTGCCCTGATCTTCCTGGACAATTGCTCTTACAGTCTTTCTACCACTGTTTCATGATATACTCAGAAACCTGAGTGAACCTAATATGATGCCCCATCTATAACTGAACTCTTCACAGACATTTGTTCTCTAGGCTTTGACCAGTCAGGAGCCTCTGCAAACCATTGTCCTCTGAACAAACATGTTTCTCTGATGATGACCAAGAGTTTCATTAATCTATGGGCACAGACATGTATATTTAAAAAGCAATTTGATATTGTATTTACTTAACAAAATACTATAGTACCAATGATGAGCTTACACCTAAGGAGCAATCAGAAGCCAATCAGAAAGCAGTTAGTTATCTTTATAATATTTGTACCATTATTACACCCACAGGCACAATTTTCCAGGCAGATCATTATTTAGCTCCTAGGGTGCACAGCTGGATAAAGCTGTGGTTGACACTTCCCACTCCACAGTCTACAGAGCACCTTCTGGTACTATGAAAGTTGCCCAGTAGGAGATGAGCTTTCAAGTTGGTATCAGCCAGATTTCTTCAAGTCATGTGACCAAATGTATGGTTTCTTTATTACTATGGGCTTACCATCAAGTTTTAATGGGCAACCATTAGCAGTATCAATGGCCTGTACTGTTTGGGGGGCGGGGGAGCGGTCTCTCAGATTATTCTGACAACTTTAAGGGGAAGAACCTGAAACCTGGTACTAGGCTTTTTGTCAGCCATAGATTTTAGTGTTTTAATTTTTAAGATATTAATATATTAGTTCATCCCAAGTACAAAAGAACATATGAAATTCATGAGAGATTTCTAGAAACAATTATTTTTCTAAATATCAAAATAGTGAAAATCATTGTAAAAAAAATCAGAGCAAGCATGAAATAAATTAATGAAAAAAAACCGAGTGATAAGAATTTGTGGATGTAAGTAACAGCTGTCTTTGAGATGGGAAAATATTTCCAGCTGCTTTATAAACATTATTAGAACTGTTCATATAAGTACATTTTAGAAGGTCAAGTTGCAAACCCTGGCTCCTGGATTGCTTCTTTGATGCCCCATCTGTCTTCATTGTCTTTCTTTACTTTGCTCTTGCTAAGCATTGTTGGAATGAGTGCACACATATGGATGCAAACTAGATCTGGAGCCATTAATAACCACACAGACAAAATTTTTTATTAGTCCGACTTAAAAATAAAATAAAATAAAAAGCTTTGTCCCAGGGACAAGGATCTAATACATTAATATCTTGAAAATTAAAACATTAAAAAGCTATGGCTGATAAAAAGCCTACTACCAGGTTTCAGAACCTTTCTCTTGAAGTTGTTGGTCAGAATAGTCCAAGGCAGGGAAAAATATCTATGCAGTTAAAAGCTCTGCGCGCTCTTCCTGAGGACCAAGGTCTGACTCCCAGCACCAGCATGCGTGCCCACAACCCTCTGCAAATCCAGTCCCAGGGGATCTAACATCCTCTTCTGATTCTTCTGGCACTGTCTGCAGGTGGTGCACAGATATAGGAGCAGGCAAAAGGTCAATACACATAAAGTAAAATTTAAAATATAAAAAGAAGTTACTGCCTTACCAAACGAAAAAAAAAAAAAACTGTAATCAGTGTTGGTGGTTGATGTCTGGACTAAGCGTTTTCAGGTTCTTGACCTCTTACTCAAGCAACTGAAATAAAAACAAGGATTTGCAAACCTGGCAAGGAAACTTTATTCAAGGCGAAACAATGGTCTATGCCAGAAAGAAATATATTAGTTAGAGAGACGTAATTATTGCATGAGGCTTTCTTATCTGGGGTCATGAAAAGTACAAGTTTGCTTCCTTATGGCTGTAGTAATGTAGGTATTTTTCTATTTTGATTGACATATTAACCATTTAATCATTTATCAATTAAACATGTCTGTTTTCATTGTGCATCTAATTTTAAGCATATACACAAATTAATTCTGGGCATAAGATGATAAATAGTGGATTCTCCTTAAACACACTCACACACACACACTTAGGCAGGTGATATTTCTTTTGAAACAGACTCTCACTGTGTAGTCCAGTCTATCCTAGAACTGACTCATCGTCCTTACCATAATGTTAGAGTTACAGCAACACACTGCCAGCCTGTATGTCGTATTTTGAGGCAAACAAGATGTATCCATATATAATAATTTATTTGGTCCAAAAGGAAACTCACTTATATGATTCTGTACTGCTTTGAGAACTAAAAGTGCTGTGTTTGGCATGACCTTTAATCTTTAAAAGCTGAGCTTACTCTATACCTCAATAAAAAAAAAGCCGGTTTTGGTAAAAGCTAAGCATGTAGTGAGAGTGCCTATATGTCCAGCACCCCTACAAGGAGATGTAAAGGGGAGAGAGGTGAGTCCCCAGACACGGGGCCATCCCAGAGTGTGCACAGTGGGAAAATCACGAAGAGAGCCTGTCTCAGAGAAGGTGAAAGGTGAGCACCCACACCTGAGTTTATCCTTTGACCTCCACATATGAACCATGATACAGATTCACATACACAAAAATTCATGCACAAACATGTACACACAGATACACATGTGAACATACACCTATGTTCTTTCCTAATCATGGTTGACCTACCAGCATCCTTGCCCGAGAAATAACACTTCTCATTTCTGATTCATGGTTTTAAATTTCCTTATAATATTTAAATGATGTTTGAGAGTTTAATAACTGTTTGAGAATGTAATAATTGTTTAAAGGCAGATGTGATGGTTCAGGCCTAAAGCCCCAGGAGTTGTAAAGCATAGGTGGGAGGATGTCAAGGCCAGTTTGGGCTACATGGCATGATCGAAACTCAGTTGCATAGTGAGACTGATTCAAAAAGTCAAAGGGAGAAAAAAATAATCCACTTTTTTATTGTTTTAAGACTTTTTTTTTTCCAAATGACCCAACAAAATAAAATGTTCAATTATTAGATAAAAATTTCAGAAGTGTTATAATTCATTAAAAGTTTACATCAAAAATCATATTCTATAATCCTAACATACATTCTAATCTTGTTTAAATGATGAGTATATCAAAAATTGACACTAAAGATTTAGAATGACTGTATTAACTGAGCCTCAGTTATTGATGCTCTGCTATGCTGTTTCCATCATGATGCATGATTTTCTTCACTAAAGCAGTAAGTGATTTGCTAGTTAAGAAAGGAACAAAAGAAGGGAGGGAAGGAGAGAAGGAAGAAGGCAGGGAGAGGGACAAAGAAAGACAGAAAGGGAGAGCCGAAAGAGCCAATATTTTTCCTTGTTTCTTCTGGTCTTCCAGCAAATACAAACATTTTATGCTTTTGTTTTATTTTAATTAATAGGTTACCTTATACCTAGTAACTTTGTAAACAAGTTTTTCCAGGGGGAGAGACTGATCAATGGGTAAACTACTTGATGTATTTGTCCTGAGTTCTACTCTGCAGTTGTGGTAGTGCGTGTCTACAATCTGAGTGTTATAATAGCAAGATGGACACAGAGACAGGAGACTTCCTGGAAGTTCTTGGCCCAGCTGCCCTGGTACATACAATAATAACAATAAAGAGACCCTTTCTGTGAAACTGACACCATATGATGCCCCAGACTTGCACGTGTGCGTCATGGTACACACATTCTCATACCCTCATGAAAAATACGTGAACACAGATGTGTCATGGTATGGCTTTACATACTTTTGACATATAATTGATAAAATTAGAATTCATATTGAAATACTCATGAAACATGCCAAATTGTGTGCTGTATTAATTGTGCACATTAGTCTGTTTTATCTCCAATTTACCCAGGATCATGGCTATCTTAAGAGACATGGAAAAAGAGACTTAGAAGAATTGCAAACATTGTCCACAGAACTAAACTAGCAACAAGTCAGAAATAAAACTTGATTCTCCCAAGATACTCATATCTGAAGCCTGTCTCTTAACAGTAACTTTTAGATAGGTTTTTCTCTGAAAATGTCGAATGGGTAAATAGTGATATAAAGTTGTGATGATCAGTATTGTCAGCTTCACAGGATCTTGAGTGACAAGCATGCCTTTTTGAGGCATCATCTAAATTAGGTTAATTGAGATGGAAAGACTTGTCCAACTGTAGGTCTCAGCCTGATACCCCTGGGCTAGGGTTTCAGGAGAAAGTCAGTTGACACAAAATATGTTCTCTTGCTTACTCTCTCTCATCTCTTCCTTCCCCTCTTCTCTACTCTCTCTCTCTCTTATTTCTCTCTGTGTCTCTTTGTGTAAGTGTCCCTCTCTTTTGTTGATTGTGTGTGTGTGTGTGTGTGTGTGTGTGTGTATCCTTTCTCCCTCTCCTTCCCCTCTCTTGTCTCTCTTTCCTCTTTCTCTGTCTTTCTGTATGTCCCTCCCTCGCCCTCTCTCCTCTCTTTCTTCTTTCTTCTCTCTGTCTTTGTGTTTTTCTCCCGAATCTCTGTGTCTTTCTATCTGTGTGTTCCCTGCTCTCTCTCTCCATTGCCCCTCATTGTTTGCTAACTAGATACAACAGTAACTTCATCAAATTATGCTGACATAACTTCCTCTCTATTATGAACTTTTCCCTGAACCTGTAAGCCTAAACAAATCCTTTCTTGAGTTTGAGCTTTGTTAAGTATTTTGTCACAACAATGATACAAGTAACTAATACAAATACCCATATTCATATATCCATGTGTTTATATTGTATTTGGCAAATAGTTTGCTTTTGTCAACTGTTCAGAAAGTTGCTAAATTTATCACTAATTTTATTTTCATCATCTTTGTTAATGAAATATTTCCAAAGTTATGAAGAAAATAACTTGAAGATGGTAAATTAAGTTTACTTTTTAGTTCATCCTGTATAATCTTGGGAATTAAACAAGATACAATTATTTTTTTTTTCCATGAGAAGAAATCAGTATAAAATAAAAATATTTTAAAACCCACAAACCATTAATTTAAACAAAGACAAACATGACTTCGTCAAGTGCCTTCATGGGTTCTGTGATGGTAAATGGAGTGAAGGTTGTCATCTACTGTGAATATTGACAAAAGTGGTTGATCATCTTATATGTTACATCCCAAGGGTTCATAGACTTATAGTGGATATTGATATTCTCAGGGCATGGGTGTATGTCCAACATACATTAAACAAAATGATTCAGCACAGATTGTCTTTCAAAACCTTTTTAATCTTATCTTTTGATAGTTGGCTGTTTAGCAACTCTATTTACAAGGATTAGTTTGAATAGATTGGCTCAAAGGTTAAAAGGAACAAATGGTTAGTCTCTCAAGATACACTGATAATTTGGAACTGTGTATTAATTTCTCATTTATATAACAATTTTTTAAAAAGTAATAAAAAGCTTCACATTTGTATGGTGTGCTAATAGATACAAACTTATTTATTGCATTCTTATTTTCTAAATACTGTTATTTTGACTTCAGGTTTCAGAATACTCAGTACTGAAATTAAACATTATTATTAGCAGGACAGATGGTCTGGTAATGGCTGCAAACTCACCTTGCTGATGCCCCAGCAGCAGTGCAGGTCACTGGCACTCACATGACATAGATAAAACCATTTGTGAATTGCTTTTGTTTGAAGAAAGAAAAAGAAAAGAATGGAGAATTATTCTTTTTAGGAAGAACTCACACTTTAAAAAAACACATTGTGAAAATGATGCCTGCCTGTGTAGTTACAGTTAAGAATAAGGGAAAGGATTTGAAGCTTTTCCCAAAATAAAAGATATTGAAAGGTAGAAGTGCTGAGTGCCTGAAGCCTGTATCAGCTGCTCAGCTGTAGGTTAAGATTGTTCTTAATCTAATGCTCAGACTACTGGCCTATAATAGCATCATTCATAACATTTGCTCGGTATTTCTACCTACATCTTACCATGCCTTCTTCTACATCTTGGTTACATTTCCTTGGTTGATCTCATTTATACATATGGAATTAAGGCTAATAGGAAATCAAATATGACATAGTTAATTTTCTGAGAAACCACCAAATTGATTTCCAAAGTGGTTGTACAATTTTGTACTCAGACCTATAATGGAGGAGTGTTCCCTTGCTCCCATCCTGCTCAGGATGAGCTGTCCCCTGAATGTTTTATGTTAGCCATTCTGACTGGTGTAAGGTGGAATCTCAGAGTCACTTTGATTTGCATTTCCCTAATGACTAAGGATGTTGAACATTTAAAGACTTCTTGGCCATTAGAGATTCTCCTGTTGAGAATTGTCTTGTTTAGCTCTGTAACTCATTTTTTTAAATTGGGTTATTTGTTTTGTTGGTGTCTACTTTCTTGAATTTTTATATATTTTAGAGTTTAGTCCTCTGTTGGATATCGGGTTGATGAAACTCTTCTCCAATTCTGTAGGGGGCCATTTTGCCTTATTGACAGTGACCTCATGAGGTCACATTTATTAATTGTTGATCTTAGCGTTTGAGCTGTTGGCACTTTGTTCAGGAAGTTGTCTCCTATACTTATGAGTTCAAGGCTATTCCCCACTTTCTCTTCTATTATATTTAGTGATTCCAGTGTTATGTTGAGGTCTTTGACCCACTTATACTTGAGTTTTGTGCAGAGTGATAAGAATGGATCTATTTGCATTCTTCTGCATGCAGACATCCAGTTAGACCAGCACCATTTGTTTAAGATGCTGCATTTTTTCTATTATATAGTGTTAGTTTCTCTGTCAAGATTATTCTTGACAATAATCAACAATATGGTTGACTAAACACAATACATTCATGACTACAACAAAAGTACGCATGCTTCCTACTGAAATAATCAATCTCTCCTATAAAGCATATAAATATTTTAAATAATTTTATTATAATTAATTGAATCATGGAGGTGAAGTCATTGTGATTGCTAATCAAATGCTGTGTCATATGCATTAAGAGAGTCCAATTGGGGATGAGGGATAGAATCATCACAGTCTTTTTTGGCCTTCTCCATGAGAACCTTAGAAATAATTTACGCTTTTCCATGTCCACAGCCATTGTTCTCATTTTGAGTCTCTTCGTCTTCTGTTGTATAATCTGTCTGCCTCATCAGACCTGACTTCTATTCTTTAGGTTTCTCAGTGATCCAGAAGGATGATTTGGGGTAGGGTTGTCTCCTTATTCTGTGGCTTCTAGTTGGGTTGGATTGGATTAAGGATATAGAGGGAGAGAATAATGAGACCCAAGGTCTGTTTTCTACACTTCAAACTCACAATTTCAGTTTTTCCCTGATTCTAGGAACCAGTAAGGCTTTTGGGCACGTGAGATTCAGCTAGTCTGAGGTGGTTCATGACTTTCCAATATTTCCAGAGGTAACCAGTTACATACTTAACTCTATGTTCATCTCATGAAATGTTTTATTTGTTAAGACATCATTTGGGACTGGAGAGATGACTCAGTGGTTAAGAGCATGGACTGCCCTCCAGAGGTCCTGAGTTCAATTCCCAGCAACCACATGCTGGCTCACAACCATCCATAATGGGATCTGATACCCTCTTCAGGTGTATCTGAAGAGAGCAATGGTGTACTCATATACATTCTTTAAAAGACATCATTTACAAGGACTGGTTTTCAACCTCTCCATGGTTGTCAACTCCACTTCCTCCCATCTTGGGACCATTAATTGGGTTATTTTTGCTGATTTCTTTTGGTCCCTGGGCCTTAAATAGGCTGCCTAACTTTGTGATACAACAGATAGATAATTTGGTAGCAAAACCTATTCAGATACATTATCATAAGTTAGCTATGGAGGACCACGAGACTCAAGATGAGGTTGTTACTTTATCCAGGGTGTTCCTCAAACCCATCTCCACCCAACTTAAAAGAGAGGACTTCTGCACCTAGGCCAAGCAGAGAAAGGCTACCCAGAACCCTCTCTGACTGGTGATCTGAATTCTTGCTTAGGCTGCGAGGCTAAGCACTGCAAGGGAATATAAATAAAAGTTAAAAATATCTCTCTGGGTTCCCTGAGGGACAAGCCTGAGTGCATAGGGGTTGATGTCAAAAGTATCCCCTCTCCAGGAAAAAGACATTGGGATGTGTATGGCCCTCATGCCTCACTGGAAAATGTCAGGAAGACCGGAGCCATTACAAGGTCCCCTTCAATTACTGGAGGTCAGACTTCTATCCCCGCCTTCACAAGAATAGAATCGCCAAGACCCTTCTATACTTAGAGAAGGGAGGAGATGTCAGGAGCAGCCCTGCATATACACTAAAGTCCAAAAATCACCCATAGACCTAAAATCAGCAATAGTCCTGACATACATGCATGCTAACACAAAATCTTGGGTCTCTGTGGAAAAACACTGAAACAGAAGGCTATAAGCTATTGTAAACAGGCAGCTTCTGTGGAAATTTACCAGCCCAAGTAGTCATAGGTCTTATAAATAGGCATCCTCGGTGGACAGTACCAACTTAGATAAGGACAAGTGAATCATAGGCAGAGTCATAGTGACCTGTCCCCTGGACCTACACCCAGCTGATACCCTGTTCTGAAAGGCAACTGTACTCCCCCTGAACACCTGTGCTCCAGTGCCATTCCCTTCCCCACATCCTGCCTTTTTGTGTTTATAACTTCTACGTAAATAAGTAAATTACGATGTGATTTAAATAACTAAATAAATAAAAAAAACAAAAAACAAAACAAAAAGACATCATTTAATAAACCCCAGAAACTTTACCCTTTCCTAGACAAACACAAAACAATACACTGCCCTTTTGTAACTATTGGAACTGTCTATAAGTGACTACATGTTTACAAACAGCGCTTAGCCTGCTAACTGTTGGAATTGTCTATAAGTTACTACATGTTTATAGCCAGTGCTTAGCCTTTATTGCAAAACATTCTCAACCAGAGACAGATTTCCTTGCAAAACCTGATGATGCCACTTTCCCGAGCAAAATCCCATGGCACCCCATCACCACAGCAGTAGTTTCTGGTCTGAGACTTTTGAAATGATCTTTCAAAAGATCTTTATACATGTATCTGCATACACACAAGCACATGTGTGCATGAGTACACACAAGTGCATACACATGCATACACCCAACAGACAAAGAAAACGGTATTATTTCTGCATATAAAAATTACTTGAAATTCTGCCTCTGTGACTAATTTATCTTCTGAACACTGGACCTAGACAGATGGCTCAGTGTTTAAGAGAATTATGGGCCACTCTTCCAGAGGCCCCAGGTTCTGTTCCAAGAATCTACATGGCAGTTTACAGCCATCTGTACCTACAGTTCTAGGGAATCTGATGCCCTCTTCTGGCCTCCACCGGAACCAGGCACAACAAGGTGTGCACAGACATACATGCAGGCTTCATACTGACTTTGTCACAGTGTGTTTTCTCAATAAAATCTTTTTTTTCTCAATAAAATCTTTAATCACATATTGAAATAATATCCATATTGAAAAGATAAAATCCCATCTGTGTTCTTATTTTACAGTTTATTCTTCTATTGCTCAACAATGTACACATATTGAATCACAGAGCCACACTCTGAATTATAACTTTAGGTGCTTCTCCTCCTTCTGAAAGCTATTCTCCCACACTTAATAACCCTTTAATAATAAACTTTATTTTGTTTTATAATAAAAATATTCTATTAAAGCCAATAAGCAGTTTTACTATTTGATATGCCTATTATAGTCACTGAAGTGAAGGTGAAGAGGTTTGTACCTGTTTAAAACTTAAGACTTGAAATATGATCAGACTTCAAAACTGCACCTTTAAAACTCAAATAAAGTTATAGTTTAGGCATGACATCCTCTTTATAAGATGTCCTCATGAGGCTCAAGTTGTTAGGGTACTTCTGTACAACCATGAAAGTCTGAGTTCAGACTCCAGCAGCCGCATACCAAGCCAGGTGCTAGTAGTCTCACAGGTGGTCTGACAGGTGCCAGTAACTCTATTGTTGGGGGATGGGGAGACTGTAACAGGAAGATCATTGTGGCTTGCTCGCTTCAAGCCTAGCAAAAAATGTGAGCATCAGATTCAAGGAGACTTCCTTACTCAAAGGAATAGGGTGAGGGGTGGTAGAGAAGACATTCAGTGTCCTCTCTGGTTTCTGCATGTACACAGCTGCATACACACACACAAACACACACACACACACTTTACTACATAGCCTCTACTTTCCAGTGCCATGTCACTTTGTACTAACATACTCTATGATCATGATTTATTATTCATCTCCCTTATTGTGACATGTAAGAACTTCTTCTTTCCTTCTTTCCTCCCTCCTTCTCTCTCTCCCTCCCTTCCTCCCTCCTTCCCTCCCTCCCTTCCTTCCTTTCTTTCAATTCAATCTTGCCTGTAAAATCCTAAGCTCAACTGATTCTGCTACTCAAGCCTCCCAAGTAACTAGGACAATAGCACATACTACCAGACCTGGCTACTCTTGCTTTCTTTGCAATCAGAACATAAAAAGTGATTGAAATTAACTGTAGAATAAATTATTATCATTATGAATACTTTCTAGAAGAATGATACTGTTTTAATAGTAATGAAACTATGTTCATTAGGAATTGTGACAATGCAGTATTTCTGTGTTGATTTTCTTTCTACTCCTGACCCCAAACTGGGTGATTTAGATAATACGGTATTTATATAATATGGCATCAAGCTATACCATAGCACTGTTTTCTGGTTTCTTCATTGTCTTAATTACACATAATAATCAACTCACCATATGTGCAAAGAAAACACAACTCCCCTTTAACTTTAATTGAATTAATTCATATGTAAGTGTTAACAGGATTTAAATTTTGTAACCAATATCACATATTGTAAATTAGCTTCACAATAGAAAACAGTTTACTTAAGGCACATTGTAATTTATGTTGTTTTAATTTACCGAACTTATAGACTAATTTAAAAGATGCATATGGTAGTAAAAGCATCCAAACATGCATTTTACAACATAATATCTATTCATTAGAAAATTAAATATGTAAACAATGTCCTTTGACCACAAAATATTTCATGAACAAGAATAAAATGTATCAAAAAATGCAATTGTAGCCTAATCAGTGACATAAAACATGCAACACCAATGGCTCATATTTACTGAGATATGCTAAATGCTAGGCATTGTTTCTTAATGCTTAACATTCGTTAAGGCATTTAACTAGTAAAATCACTTCGAATTGTTATTTTCCTCCATATTATAGATGCAGAAAATGAATGGAAAAGCAACAGATAGATGCTTTGACTGGGGAGATGGTTCAGTGAGCATCTTTCTTTTTAAACATAAGGATCTGAGTACAAATACTTTGCACCCACATTAAAAAAAAAAAAAACCAAAAAACCTAGACATGACTGTATGTACATGTAACCACAGCATTGTTGGCAAGCAGCATACAGGTGGACTTTGAGTGTTCACAGACCAGCCAGCCTATCTGAACTGATGAGCTTCAAGTTCAATAGGAGAATTTGTCTCACTGCAATGGGGTACAGATATAAAATACCCAACATCCTGTTCTGGTCTATACCCAAGTATTCATGAGCAGACACATCCACATACTCACATACACACCCATGCATCATACACACAAAAACACACAAAAAAATAAAACACAACAAAATAAAACACACATATTTGAAACAATAAAAAATCAAATAGAAAGGAAAAATGAGCAATGGTTGCAAATGCCCCCATGGTATTTAGACCATCACTAACTAAACCTTTCAGACTTCTTTTTATTATTTATTTGTTTACTTATTTATTCACATTACATCCCAATCAAAAGGTCCCATCTTCTCATTCCCACCTTCACACTCTCCCTCCCTCCCTTTTCCATCCCCTTCTCCTCAAAGGAGAGGCCTCCCATGGGTACTCTCTGTGAGTTTCCCCAACTCACTCTGGGGAAACTATGCTCTTACTCATAGGCAACAAAGGCAGACAAACTAGGGGAAAGGAATCCAAAGATGACAGGCAATAGATTCAGAGACAGACCCTGCTCCAATTGTTACAAGGTCTACATGAAGAGCAAATTGTACATCTGCTACATATGTATAGTGAGCCTCCTGTCCTGGACCCCACTGGCTTCCTCATCCCTTCCCTTCACTCTTCCAAAAGGCTCCCTGAGATCCAGCTAATGTTTGGGTATGGATCTCTTCTTAATCACTATGAAATACTGAAATTTTAACTAAATAAAATAAAATAAATTAAATAAATTTTAACTAAATAAAAAATTAAACTATTATTAACTAATAATCCCCCAAAATTAGGAATGTGGAAATACCCTTGTCCATATTCCAGCCTTGACTGATGCCTGGAGTGACCTACTTTACAGTCAATTTCTCCTAAGCATTACATCATAACAATGATTTCTCTTTGCTCTTTCTAAACAACATAACCCTGCAAAGAATTTCTCACAGCACAATGGGGCAGTTAAAAGCATACTTACAGGAGCTGGTTTGCCTACACTGAGATTCTGTTCACATCTCTTCACAACTGCATTTCTCAACTTCCTCATCTATAAAATGAAGGCAATGAAGGGCTTTATGGGTTTGTTGTCATTACTTCATTACCTGATATGTGGCTCTTAGTATTTTATCATGACAAAGAAATTACACTCTTTTAAAGACAGGGTCTCACTATCTAGGCCTGGCTGTATTGGAATTCACTATGTAGACCAAAACGGCCTCAGATCCACAGAGATCCATCTGCCTCTGCCTCCATAGTGCTGGGATTAAAGGAGGGTGGTACTAAGCCCTACTAGAGGTTACTCTTATGATTATCAACATTCTCGATGCAAATCATATAAAAGTATTAAATAACTATTCCAATTTATAAACCCATCTAGTGTGTCCGTTTTTAGTATGTGTTTTATTATATTTTATGTCTTATTTATTTCATGATTTATTGGAGTTCACACATAGCTGAAATATCACAGTACAACTAAGTGAATTGACATGTTGTTTTGCTTTCTGGGCCATCTACAAGAAACTGACAGCACTCTATAGACAAATAGTTGAATGTCTGTGGTCACAAGGGTGCAGTATAGAGTTTTGTTAAAACCTCAGTCAACCCTGAACTTGTTGAGTACAGCAAGCCTGGGTTCAGCACGCTGGACAGTGCCACAAGTGCGGTCTGATCACTCAAGCAAGCATTGGGACAATGTTCAGAAATTTGAGCAAATACATGGACCTGAATGCAATTCCATTAATGTGCCTATATACACAAAAGTGCTTATTATTCTGTTTACAAGAAATCAAAATCACAATCGGGTCTAAATATATCAAACAATGGGGAAGAGAAAAATAACTAAAATATCAGCAAAGCTTTCTGGACCCTCTGTTTCTAGCTGCACCCCCAGAGAGGCACACTGATATTTTTCTAAGTTGTTTTTAAGCACTAATTAGAATTGGGAATGTAGCTCAGCTGGTAGAGGACTTGTCTAGTGTGTGCAAATCCCTGGATTTAACCCCCAGTACATCATACTCGGGTGTAGTGGTGCATGCCTTTAATCCAAGCAACAAGAAGGTAGAAGCAGAAGAATCAGAAGGTCAATGTATCTTTAGCTACATAGTGACTTTGAGGCCAGTCTGAGATACTTAATAAGATCCTGCATTAGCAAACGAAAACTGTGAGTTTATTTTGTTGCACTAGAGCATACAGTATTTAAAACTGAAGAATTAATGAGGTTGATAAGTGTTATGAATGATGTTTACAAATATTATTTTGCTTAGTAGCAATTTAAGGACTGCATGAGGTTTAAATTCAGAAGATTATTTAAACACAAATATAGAGTCTTGCTCTCTGGAAAATAATCCCACTGCCATACATAATTTCTACCCCAACAATATGTGTACTTATCCTTTCTATTATTTTGCCATAATATTATAAATTCTTAGTGTGCCTTTACTACTGTAGAATGATTTCTTTAACTTGTGCAATGGGCTTTCATTAATTTTAAAATAAAGCAATTTTACTTCTGAACTGAATTTAGCAATTGGTAAATTCTCTGCAAAGTAAAGAGCATTATGGAAAGCTCTAGAATAGCCTTTCTTCAACAAAATTTGACTTTCATCATGTCCCTGGTCTGTAATTCAAGACTTTTATCACGTACACCCAGTCTTCAGTTAAAGGCCTTCATCATGCTTCCTCCAAGTCTGCAATTCACAAGGTCTTCATCATGGCCTCTAAGTCTGCAATTCACAAGGCTTTCAACATGGCCCCTAAGTTGTAGTGGGAGGGCCTCATCATGCTCCCCAGTCTGTAGTGTGAGTCCCCAGTCTACAGTTCAAAGCTTTCATCATGCCACCCCAGTATGCAGTTAAAGCCTTCTGGGGTTTGTTACCATTTTCCTATGTTTATAGCTGTCTTCAGATCAGAATATATTTTTTGGTTTCTTCTACTCTGACCATTGTGTGTGGTCTTGCTTTTCATTCATAATCATTAATGATGTTTAACATTTTATTTACCTATTAGTCACTTGCATTTCTTATTTTGACAAACATCTACTAAAGTGTTTCACCTTTAATTATAAGATTATTTGTTTCCCACTCGTGATGTCTGTTGGTAGAAGTTCTAATCCTGATGCTGGCCTTATACTACTCAGGCCTTTGATGGGCCATTGACAATGACACCAAACAGCTAGAGATTGACATCACTAATCTGAAGAAATCCCTTGTTTCACTGTCTGAAATGATCTCCAAAAATTGCAAAGGACTTTATTGGACTTGATTTACTCTTTTACAATAGAAAAGACTGTGTACAGCTCTTGACTGTGTACAGCCCTTCAAGAAGAATGTTGCCCTTACATAGACAAGACAGGGATGGTTAAAGAGAACATGAAAAAGGTCAGAGAAGGCCCTGAGAAAAGACAGAGAGAGAAAGAGAAAGGTGAGAGTTGGTACAAGGATTGGTTTTCAACCTCTTCATGGTTGTCAACCCCACTTCCTCCCATCTTGCGACCATTAATAGCGTTATTTTTGCTGATTTCTTTTGATCCCAGGCCTTAAATAGACTAATTAACTTTGTGATACAACAGATAAATAATTTGGTAGCAAAACCTATTCAGATACATCAGCATGAGTTAGCTATGGAGGACTATGAGACTCAAGATGAGGTTGCTACTCTATCCAGGGTGTTCTCAAAACCCATCTCCACCCAATCTAAAATAGGAGACTTCCACCCCTAGACCAAGCAGAGAGGGCCACCCAGAATCCCCTCTGACTGGCGATCTGAATTCTTGCTTAGGCTGTGAGGCTAAGCACTGCAAGGGAATATAAATAAAAGTTTAAAATATCTTTCTGGGTTCCCTGAGGGACAAGCCTGACTGCATAGGGGTAGATGTCAAAAGTATCCCCTCTCCAGGAAAAAGACATCAGGATGGGTATGGCCTTCATGCCTCACTGGACAACGACAGGAGGCCTGGAGCCGCCATTACAAGATCCCCTTCAATGATTGGAAGTCAGGCCTATATCCCCGCCTTCGCAAGATTAGAATCGCCAAGACCCTTCTATACTTAGAGAAGGGAGGAGATGTCAGGGGCATCCCTGCTTATACACTGAAGGCCTACAATCAGCCATAGGCCTAAAATCAGCAATAGGCTTGACATACATACATGCTAACACAAAGTCTTGGGTCTCTGTTGTAAAACACTGAAACAGCAGGCTATAAGCTATTATAAACAGGCAGCTTCTGTGGAAATTTACCAGCCGAGTAACCATAGATCTTATAAATAGGCAGCCTCAGCAGACAGTATCAACTTAGATAAGGACAAGTGAACCATAGGCAGAGTCATAGTGACCTGTCCCTGAACCTTAACCTAGATGATACCCTGTCCTAAATGGTATCTGTACTCCCCCTGAACACCTATGCTCTGATGTCATCCCCTTCCCCACATCCTGCTTTTTGTGTTTATAACCCCTGTGTAAATAAGTAAATTACGATGTGATTTAAATAATTAAATAAATTTTTAAAAAAGACTATTTGTTTCCTTGTCATTGAGTTATTCATGCTCATGGCATATTTAGAATCTTAAGTTAATCCATGCCACGAGTTTTTCTTTCATATAACTCTTTTATTCTATATGAAGCTACTTTCAAATCATTCATAACAAGAATTCTGGTGCAACATGAAACATGCTATAAGTAGGTCCAAAATGTCCATTTATCCTTTCAAAATAAAAGCAGACAGCAAGCTCACATAGCAGCTGTGGTAGATTTCATATGTATAAAAATAAATAGGTGTAGCTTTGAGGTAGCCATATTAGTAGAAAATAAAACTTTAATAGAATAAAATTAGAGGAATTTAAGATTTTAAAAAGAGGAAAATAGAGGACAGAATTCAAGTGGAAGGATACAGAGCTTAATATAATGATGGGGATAATCTAGGTTAGGTTGTACTGAGGGCCTATTTTTCTGTCCAAAAGAAGCTGTGCTGAACACTGGCCACCTTTAAACTGTCACGATCGCAGCACGAGGCTTTCTGATTTGACATTTCAAAAGATAAAGAAACTGTGCCATCTATGAAGAACTTCTGTCTCAGAGCACTTCATTCACTCACTGTGTCACACAAGTATCAGAAATGCCTGTGGGAGGAAAGAAAGTAAAGTTGGGAGTTCTGCAAGGTGGTGACAAATTAATAGCTATTAACACATGAAAAATAAGAGGGAGCAAACTGAAAGAATGTGTAAGAGCAAAATTTCATATGTATGTATACATATTTAAACACTACATAGTTATATAAATGTGTGTATAAATTTGGTAACTGGTGCTAAGTGTCAACTTGTTGGGCTCTGGACTCGCCTGGGATGTGGGTCCTTTGGCATGCGTATAGGAGATAAGCTTGATTACATTAGCTGAAGAGAGAAGATCCAGCTATCTTCGGTGATATCATTCTCTAGTTGGATTCCAGGACTGAATAGGTCAGGGGTTCTCAATCTCTTTGGAGGGTTGCATATCAGATATCCTGCATATCAGATATTTGTATTACAATTCAGAACAGTAGCAAAAGTACAGTGTTGATGTAACATCAAAACTAACTTTATGGTTGGAGATCAACACAACATGAGGAACTGTGCTAAAGGGTTGCAGCATTAAGAAGGTTGAGAACAACTGGTAAAGCTGGAGGTGACTGAGCAACAGCAAAAATTCATTGCTATCTACTTCCTGATTGTGGATGATGTGTGACCAGCTATTTCAAGCCTTTACTATACTGGATTCCTGCCATGAACATAAAGTACTAATTTTCTTAGTTATCATTTGGAATTAGCTGCATCTCTCAGGATATTTTAATAATAGTAACAGGAAAGTAACTGATAAGAGAATATATACATATACATGAATTTATATTCATGCATACTCAAAAAATAGATCATTAGATAATTTCATTATTTTGTAATGATCACAGCATATATTGTACAAATCTACAAAGTATAGCCTACTGTTACCAGGCTATAAATTTCTACAGTATGTTACTTACTAAGTGCCTGGGGTAAGTGTAACACAGTAGCAAATATTGTGTATCTAAACATAGCTAGACACAGAAAAGGTAAAATGGAAATGTTAGGAAATAAGAACTTTTCTATTCCACTATAACCTTACAGTACTGCCATCATTAGTGCTCCATCACTCATCAAAATACTTCATTATGAAACACTTGGTACCATGTATATATACACATACATATATACATACATATAAAATGTGGTGTTGTGTGTGTGGTGTGTGTGTGTGTGTGTGCATACAAAGGTTACTAACATAAGTGTGTACAACCTCATCCTCAGTCAGAAAAATAATACAATCACAAGATTCTTCATGGGGGTGGCCTATCCCATATTGGATGGCTCAGATGATTCATAGTTAATGAGTTGGCACTTATGATTATAAGCAGGCTCTGCAATTTATCAAATTCTCCATTAAAATAGTTCTCAGGAGTGTTTATTCTAATATATATATATATATATATATATATATATACACACACACACATATGATTTCCTTATAGTATGAAACATCTTTGAAAGAATGTCAGCATTCTTCACTTGCTTGGGGAGTCAGGGAGATGGATCAGAATGAGACACTCTTGACTCTGGAGAAAATAGCCTGGCAGGCTTCCTTCAGAACCAGGACAGAGAGAGCAGAAAGCCAGCAATCACAAGGAAACTGAAATGCTTGCATTAAACAAGACCATAAACGAGTGCCTCTCCTCTGAGGAAAGATAGAAAAGAGGGAGAGACAACTCTGATGTGTAACTGAAGGGGTCTCTTGGGAGAAGTCAGAGAAAATGAAAAGAAAAAAGGAAGGCAGGGTGAGAGGAGGGCTCTGATTTTCAATATGATGACTCCTCCAACAGGAAAATATTATTAGCAATGTCAACACACTTGGCTTATGTTTTGTGTAATAATATAAATCTGACTGCTCAAGAAATGAATTTAGTATTTCATTGTAAGGATAGCAGATGGTGTCTATTGTTTGCCTTTCTTGCAGGCTGCTCTGATTTCATTTCTGTTGCTATGATCAGCTATCTTAATGCAAAGCAAGGGTATGGATCAGGTGAGGAAGGGTTATTTTTGCTAGTAATTCCAGGCTGTGGTCCATCACTGTGAAGGCAACTGGAACTTGAAACAGCTCGTTATGTCTCAACGGCTTCTACACAGCTCACTTTCTTTCCATGCTAATGCTGTTTGAGCCTACCCTATGAAATGCTGCCGTCCAAATTGACAGTGGGTTCACCCACGTCAGTTCACCACCTGACAATTAAAGCTAACCGTTGCACATATTTCCAAGCCAGATGAAGCTAAGACACCTCAAAACCTTTCAATCCTATCTTTGAAGATAAGAAATTATAACTGCAATACTGAGTAGCAAATGCAGAGACATCTGCAGACCTACATATGACTCCTGTCTTAGGAGACCCTAGGACTAAACCTTCTGTGCTTAGTTTTCCTTCCTACACACATGTACACACACACACATGCACATGCGTGCACACACACACACTCATATACATAGTCAGAGGCAGTGGGAACACTGGAAGGTTTGGGAAGAGTGTGAAGCTGATCTATCTATAGTCCTTGCAGATCCTTAATTGTGTCTCTCACTTCTCTCAGTCTTTTTCTCCAGGTATAAAACTGTTTCTCTCACTGTTGCATGTCTATATAGAAATAGCCTCTGAAACTGTCAAGAGCTAGCTTTGTCATTAATAATCCCCTTGTGTTGAATATTTAAATATGATAGTATTACCTTAAATGTACACTGTTCTTTGCATTGACCAGGCCATTTTAGGAACAATGATATTCTCTCTGATATCTGGATTAAAGTAAATATATCTAGAGTAAGACTCCCTCCTTCTAATCTCCCTCTATAGAAACCAATTCTACCCCTGCATATTTGAGGTGAAGATTTCATTTTAAAAATTTAGTCAGGGTTGAAGATCTAGCTCAGTGGTAGCGCACTTGCCTAGCAAGTGCAAGGCCCTGGGTTCGGTCCTCAGCTCTGAAAAAAAAAAAAAAAAAAAGACAAAATTAAGCCATCATATGGGGAAATGATGTCTTGGCATTTTGGTTGCCAAAGCATCAGTAGGAAACACAAACTGAGGTTCTGATGACTCAGTAGGTAAGAGCCCTGCTGTGCAATCATGAGGACCTGAAGTCAAATTCCCAGCACTTACAGAAGTCAGTTGTGGGACTACAGAGATGGCTTAACGGAGAAAGGTATGTACTACTCTTACAGAGGACCGAGTGTGATTCCCTGCACCAGCATCCGGAACTGAGGCTCTCGACTGCCTGAAACTCCAGCCACTAGAGTTTCATATTGAAATTCTTTGATTCTTTGTTTAAAGGTGAAACATTACTGTGTTTCAGGTTGGCATGTATTTATTGTGTTTGTCGTAAGACTTGAGTAATATACTGTGGTACATAATTCTAGCTAATTAAAATATACAATGCTTCCAGTAGTTCTCAACCTTCCTAATGCTGCAACCCTTTAATACAGCTCTTCATGTTTTGGTGATCCCTAATTATAAAATTATTTCATTGATACTTTATAACTATAAGTTTGCTACTGTTGTTAATCATAATGTAAATATATGATATATAGAATATCTGATATGTGACCCCCAAAGGGGTCACAAGCCCCAGGTTGAGAACAACCTGCCTCACAAGATTATCATCTGTTGGTAAGACCATTTGAATACACTCAGTCAGCATTGGTTTCTTGCCTATGCCTGCCGTCAGTATTTTTGCAAAACAGTAACTTTTTTTCTTTTTTTTGAAAAGTAGCCATCATTAATCTGCTCTAATACTATGTTGTTGGGAAAAGAGACTACAGAGACATGACTCAGTGACAGAGTAGGTAAGCAGCATGCACAAGACCCAGGATTGAATTCCCAGAGGCATAAAAGCAAAAAATAATAATAATAAAATAAAAAAATACATAAAAAGAATGAATTCACAATACAGCATTTAATAGAAGCTATCTAAATGGAAATAATATTTAAATACAATGCTACTAAATTAGGAAATAGGCAGTCTAGATAGTAAGTTATAAATGAGAAAGCCTATATATGATATTGGAAATAATTATTTAAGCACTGTTTTTATAACTTGGTATAGAATAGTTAAGAAAACCTCCTTACCGTTAGGAAAGAGCCCAAGGGGGTGACTATTAGGTCATGAGTAATGAAACACTGGCAGTAGAAAACAGGAAACAGGAAAGAGGACATGATGCTAATTGTTCCTCTAGTTTCAACTGTATCATAGTTTTTTTTTTTTTTTTGTGATACCTAAGTGAATAAAAATGCAACGGACAGTGGAAGTATAATTCATGAGTGACGCTCTGTGGCTTTAAAATGGTCTGGAACTGGACAAATGTTTAAGACATTTCCTTAAACTAGCTGTGTGCTGTTTTAGTTTGTGAGTTTATTTCAATGCAGTAATTTAAAAACAGAAAGAAAGAAACCACTCTTCAACAAAACCCACAATGTAAATCAGTTTCATGATGTTGATCTGAGAGATTACTAAATACTGATGAAATTTACCATCGGGTCTTATAAGAAGCCTATTATCAACACATCTCCTGACAAATATGGGAAGTTACATGAGTACAGCCTTCTTAAGAGAGGGCTGGGGTGAGTGGTAGCTCCGTGACCTTCAATGGGAAACTCAATGGAGACATACTCTACAGCCATAGGGAACTCAACTCTTCCATCCCTGGGCAGTAAGGCACTCTAATGGGAATCATGCTAGTCTTTCCTTCTGCTGGAAAACACAATGGATCCTGCTTTGCTGAAATTATGATTGTAAAGCACCAGCGCTCTTAGTCATTCCCACAGGATTTGAACTCAAAATGAATAAACTCCAACATCTGTACAGAACTCATTTAAGGCACCTGACGTCTGAAAGCTGCTTCATAATGAGTATGTTAATTGCCTGGTTAACAAAGAATGCCTTGTTCCGACATTGCTTTGAGCTTGACCACTGGGAATAGTTTATGGACAACTTTATCTCTATTCCTCACAGATGTTCCTTTGCTTAGTTATCATTCAATGACCAACCCTCTATTTTTACAGAAGATTGATTCTTTTTGAAAAAGAGGAACTTTATAGGCTTTCCTTACTAACCATAAAATGATGCTTAAAGATACTGTACCCTGTGTTACATGCTGGCCTCTATCAAATAACCCAAATGATCACTTTGCACTTTAATTTAGTTCAAGCAAAATCAATTCTCATAGTGGGCAGATATGCAATTTTTGAATTGTTGGAAAAAGAAATCTGTGTTTTTATTTGCTTATATGAAGCTTAACTGGCACAGGGTCAACCCCAGAGCAGGGACAAAGTGTAGAGCAGAGACTGAAGGATAGGCCAACCAGAGACTGCCTCACCTGGGGATTCATCCTGTATGCAGCCACCAAGCCTGGTTACTATTGCTGATGACAAGAAGTGTTTGCTAACAGGAGCCTGATATGGATGTATTCTGAGAGGCTCTGCCAGAGCCTTACCGATACAGATGAAGATGCTCACAACCAAGCATCAGACTGAACACAGGGTCCCCAACGGAGGAGTTAGGGGAAGGACTGAAAGAGCTGAAGGAGTTTGCAACCCCATAGGAAGGACAACAATATCAACCAACTTCCCTAGAGCTCCCAGAGACTAAACCACCAACCAAAAAGTACACATTGAAGGGATCCATGGCTCCAGCTGTATATGTAGCAGAGGGTAGACTTATCTGGCATCAATGGGAGGGGAGCCCCTTGGTCCTGTGAAGGCTTGATGATCCAGTGTAGGGGAATGCTAGGGTGGTGAGGCGGGAGTGAGTGGGTTGGTGAGGGAGCATCCTCATAGAAGCATGGGGAGGGGGTGGGATGGGGGTTTTCAGAGGGGAAACCAAGAAGGATGATAACATTTGAAATGTAAATAAATAAAATAACCAATAAAAAATTAAAAAACATTATGGGAACCAGATAATTATCATATTTACATTATACCATTATTTTAAGCAATAAGGAGAATAGTAAATCTTAAAAAAAAATAAAAAATGAAGCTTAACAGAATAAAAACAGTGTCAAATGACCTCACACTGTCATTTGACTTTTATTTGACCTTCTCTGATAAATTTAGAGTGACCATTCAGCTTTAAATCTTAAATCTACACACTCCCCACAACCCTCTTTACAATCCTGGTCTCTTCTACTCAGCTTATCTCATCATCTTTAATCTTCATTTGCAGACCCACTCCAATAGAAACCTTTGACCCAGTGTGACCTAGAGAAGGAATGTATCATAGTCATTAATATATTCAGAATTCCTCCTCTGAGACAGCATTGATCAGTGTCCCATGAGTAGAGACACACTGTGGACACCTGGATTTCTATTTAACAACAGGCTTACAGGACTCTCATCCTCCTCGTCTCTCACTGAGGGTACAGTTTGGGAAACTCAGTTTTGTTTTAGTTTCAGTAATTCCTCTTTTCATGGAATGGCACCCTAGTCTAAACACCAAGGGGCTTGATTTAATTACAAGTATAATATCAGAAAACATTTTCTATGATCTGTATCCATGAACGGGGTCCCCCACATCAGAAAATTATTTAAGAAAATGATATAAATCACTTATCTAAGCTAAATATAATTCTCGGACCCACAGCTACCAACCATGCTTTGTACTTGCTGTATTGATCAGGCTTCTCTAGAGGACCAGAAGCAAGAGAATGAATACATAGTAAAGGGGGATTTACTGGACCAGCTTACACTACTCTTTGGGGAGTCCAACAGAAGCTGTCTTCATACTTGAGATGCTGAAGCCCCAGTAGCTGTTAAGTCCATAAGCCTGGATGGTCCAGTAGTCTCCATCAGTCACTGAAAGCTGGAGAGTTCATGATCTGAGACAAAAGAAGGTGGCTGATGTCAGCAGAATAGCAGTAGACACAAGAGGATAGATGAAGTCACCAACCAGATACAAAGGCATGCAGGCTGGGAAAAGCAAAACATTTCCCTTGGACCTCATTATAGCTGGGTCTCTGTTGAAACATGCTGTCCATGTTTAGAATGGCTCTTTCCACTTCAAATCTCCTAATCAAAGCTTCCCTAATCTAGATAATCCTTCATAGGTGAGTGAGTCCAGAGGCTTGGCTCATATGTAAGTCTAGCTCCTGGAAAGCTGGAGATTTTATTTTATTAACCATCATATACACACTGCATTTGGGTTTGCTCAAACACTGGCATTTTTCCCAATGACTCTCAAATTTATGTTTTGTCTTTTTTTTTTTATCCCAGGCCATTTTCAGGCAGTTATTCTTTCCTTTATTCACTCCCTGCCAACTTTCCTCACTCAGATAAAAGAATTACCTTCTAGACAGCTTCTTTATCCTCGTATACTGTAACATCTGGAAGACGGAGCAAGTCATGTGTGATTTCTAATCTATCACCCAAGATCCCTTCTCCTTGCCTCTCCTCCCTCTAAAGGCTTTGACACTATAAGCATCCTGGAAGTGAGCTCCTTTATTATATTTTTTTCTTTTTACTAGATCTGGTTACAATATACAAATACATTAATGCTTTAAGTGTCTTAACTCCTTCTTAAAGTTACTGCCTTCTTTGTCCCCCCTTTAAAAAAATCAGAACAATTGCAGTAACTGACTGATTGTACTGTCACATTTTCTGGATCTGTCTAGAATACACTCCAGTGATGAATTCATCTCAAAAACTCTATAGGAATAGTTCTTGCAAGTTTGTTAATGACCTACATATAATGTCTTCCAGTGTTTAATCTTCAATCTTCATCTTAATATCTGAAACACTCACGTGCATTCCTTCTTGAAATGTCCAAGTTGGTCACTTGCTTTCTAGAACACAGAATTTCTGTGGTGTTTTTTTGTCCTTCTGTGATGCACATCTTCCCCACTTTCTACATAATGATTGCCCCAAGGGATTGTTTTCCCTTCCATGTTTCCATTTATCCTAACTCCTTTGTGATGGCACCTCTTCTCAATGCTTCAACTCTGATCATTGTGCTCAGGTCATTAGTTTTCACCTCTGATGTTATTCTTCCAGAAGCTTCGGATTCATATATGTGCAAAGGTCTTCCTTGGAGTAAGCTTCTCAAACTAAACCCAGCTACCCTTTTTGCCTCAGGCTTCCTCCTTTAGGTAAATAGTACATTATACATGCATGTGCATTTTCCTCAGTATTGCATTTGTATTAAACAAATCCTGCATTAGCAGGATGTAAAATGTCATACACTCTGCCACTTCTCACCTTCTCTGTGATCATTCTAATCTGAATTACCATCGTTCTCACCTAGGGAATGACTACAGCATGTAGTGTGCATTCCTCTCCACTGTTGTTCTTTTCCTTTTTTTCTCTACAAAGCAAACACAGTAGCCCTTTAAAACATCTAAGATGAGCATTCCTTGTCCTGTATTTACAAAGTTTGTTATTTGACCTTTCTAAGTCTCCAGTGACATCTCTGACTACTCTTTGTCTTAGTCAGTATTCTATTGCTGTGAAGAGACACCATAGCCATCACAAGTCTTATAAAGAAAAAAAGCATTGAATTAGGGCTGGTTTACAGTTTCAGAGGTTTGGTCAATTACCATCATAGCAGGAAGCATGGCGTAGTACAGGTAGACATGGTGCTGGAGAAGGAGCTGAGAATTCTAGATTGTGATCCAAAGTTCTCAAAAGGAGACTGTCCCACTAGGCCTAGCTTGAGCAAATGAAACTTCAAAGCCTACTTCCACAGTGACATACTCTAAGAAGGCCAACCTCCTAATGTTTCCATTCCCTATGGGCCAAGCATTCAAACACTTTAGCTATAGGGGCCATTCCTATTCAATCCACCATACTCTGACTCAAATTCTAGCCATTCTTACCTCACATTCTGAACTCAGAGCTTTAATTATTCTTTCTTCTTAGATGTTTCCTTTACAAAGACACCTCCTTAACTTCATGCCACAGCTTCAAATGCAATTTCCTTCAAGACACTTGTGACTAACCCATCGAAGACAGCACCTTATGATGAATGTTTTTTCTTGTCTTTTTAATGTCTCATAACTGATTATTACTTATCATCAAAACAACTAGTCAACTCAAATAATTTTGTATAAAAAAAAAAAGCCAGCCACAGTGAGTAAAAAATCCACCCAGTCTTTTATTCTTAGCCTTATGTGAAGAACAATTCAGTGGATTAGTTTTAACTATATTTTTACTTCCTGACTACATATATGTATCTGTACCTATATGGATGCTGTACATATATATACATTCATGTTGTGCTCATACAGATCGACATGAGGCTTTGTATCCCTTGGAACTTGTGTTATGAAAGGTTGTGAGCCACAACAATATGGTGCTGAGATCAAACTTGGATCCTTTGCAAGAGCAACAAACACTCTTAACCACTTCGTCATCTCTGTAACCCCTCGAATAAATTTGAGAGTTTTATGGTGACATTTAGAAGACACAGAGTATGTTAACTCAAAATTCTCTTTTAAAAAACATTATTTGAAAGTGTTCTAAAGAATGTTACATGAAATTCAGTCATGTTATCCATGAACCTCTGGGAGGTGATTAGAAAGGAAAAGGACATCCCCTTGTGTATTTTACCACACAACTTACTATTCTCAGATGCTAAATATGCTCACAGAAATATCGAAATATTGTTTCTTACATGTTCATCTTACTGATATTATCCAGAGACAAGAAGTTGAAATTCTTACATTTTGTGGAAGATCATAAAGAACTTGGACAGATATGTTTTATTCTTGAGATGATGGCTATCAAGGAGCATGAGAAGTTCAACTGGTAGGCTTGTGTCCAGCTTCTATTTATTTTGTCTCTGATCATGAGTAAGTTATTTAATTTTGAGTCTTTGTTGACTTTATGGTTTTAAAACAGAGAAGAAATACCATTCATGGCCTGAAGACTGGGAATTTATTAGTAATCTAAACTGAACTCTGAAATTTTTCTATGTATTTAACGGATAAACCTAGCAACCGTTATTTGACCAGAAAGTCAAACTTTAATATTGTAAGTAGAATCCTGGAGGTTTCAGATGGTAGAATTCTTTAATATAGTCAAGTAAAAGATCCTTTAAAAATAAAGAATTCGTTTAATATCCAAAGAATATAAGTTGCTATAATAAAATAAAGCTATATGGTTTTTTTTTTTTCTATAGGCTTCTCTTAGTATAGTTTTAAAGTCTAATGCAAAGTTGCATTAGACAAATTCCAAATTAGTCAGAATTAATTTTTGTTATGAATTTGCTATCTTTTCTCCAATTAAGTACCTAAATATATTATATGCACTTGTATAATGCATATAATAAAATAAAAACATATTGGTAATTCAATTCTATTTTAAGACAGAAGTTTGTTTTTAATAACTATTAATATTATTATTTGTATGTTAATTCTTTCAATAAGATAAGTAAACCCTGAATGAATGAACTAATGAATGAATGAATGAATGAATGATTAAATGTAACTAGGTGTTACAGTGTAAACCCAACACTTGGGTGCTCAGGGAGAAGATTTGATGCTGAAGACCATCTCTCAGCTATATAGTAAGTTTGAGGGCAGTTCAGGATATGTGAGATCCTATGTCAAAAAAGAAAGAAAGAAGAAAGAAAGAAAGAAAGAAGAAAGAAAAACAAAAGAAAGAAAGGAGGGAGGGAGGGAGGGAGGGAAGAAGAGAAAGAAAGAAGAAAGAAAGAAAGAAAGAAAGAAAGAAAGAAAGAAAGAAAGAAGAAAGAAAGAAGAAAAAAGAAAGAAAGAAAGAAAAAGAAAGAAAGAAAGAAAGAAAGAAAAGAAAAGAAAGAAACAGAAGAAACAGAAAGAAAAAGGAAACATGAGTAAAAAAAGCAGGTTCAAAAAATTTGATAAGCAGAGAAAGACAGTGTGTGGTGAAATGCTATCATCTGCATCTGCTCATACCATGATCATTGTACTCTCTAGATAGCTGTAGTTACCCACAAAGGACCTGCACTAGTTTGGATACTTCAACCTATCATTGTGGAAGGAAGAAGGGCTCAACGGTCCTGCTCCTCCTTGAGTACTACAGCCATGTGATAGCTACTGAGAAAAGGAGAAATATCAGTGGAGTGGCCAGTGGAGACCATGAGCCTATAAGTAAATCTAACTAAATTCATTGTCTCCACCAACTAAATCCACATTAGGAGAAACAGTGATTTCAAGTGTTTTTAAAGATTTATCTGAGAGGTAACAAAATAATATTACCACAGAGAGTCAAGGTTATAACTAAACATAATGTTTCTTAGTGAGTATCGCTAAGCCAATATAGACATGGCACAGAATTTTCACCTTGTGGAATACCCTTTTCCGGTATCAGTGATGTAAACACTACATCATGTCATCTTTGAATTGATTCTTGTCTGCACCCTCCAACCTTTTCCTGAGGGACAAAAAACCATGGAAAGCTACCCTTGACGCTCTGATACTGTTATGTTGAAATAATGCACTTTTTATTGAGAGTATAAAATATTTTTCATGTGCTTAAATATTATGTTGTGGTTTTAAGTTGTGCAAACTGACAGCAACTATAATTGTTATTTACTCTTGCCTTCATAGAAATACATCTATTTAGGAGGTTTCTGGAACCTTAAGGCTCAAAGGATTGCCATGATACAGCTTACCAGCCTTTTGGCCTTTTACCTTTTACATCCTTGCTGGATGTCTGAGAACATTAACATTTACCAAGGGGAAATAATTTTTTTTCTGTTTAGCTCAACAATTCTAGCATGAACGACATTAAAATTAAAGCAATTTAAATTCAGCTTGTCATTTACCTAGTATATTGGTATTTTCCCTTGGTACTTAATATTCTGATTTTTTTTTCATTTTCATTTATTATGCTGGAAAAAATGATCTCCCTTTGATTACAATAATTCAAGTATTTTCTTACATGGAAGCTACATAACTCATACTTTTCTAGGTCCCACAACGACTCATTGTGTAATCTATAGGAACTAATTCACCCTATATATTATTTCAGTTGATCTTTAGACAAACTATGAAAGAGGGAAAGTTGATGTCATAAATCTGATATGATTATGGCTGCATATGTTAAATTGTTTTCCTCCCATCACTATGAATTACAGAAATCAAGGCAAGAAGAATTTCAAATACCTTATCTTTCCTTCTCATCATTAGAAATTGTACTGCTAGATTTTTGTTAATTTGACACAAACTATAGTCATCTGAGTAGAGGGAACCTCAACTGAAAAAATGGCTCCATGAGATCAGGATATACACACATTTGTAGAGCATTTTCTTACAGTAATTAATAGAGGATAGCCCAGTCCACTTGGGGTTGGTCTGGTACTCCAATGTATTCAAATGCTAAACACTGCATCCCAAGATCTAAGAGGAGTGAATTCTCATGAACAACAGCTTTTGTTGTGCAAAAGTTGCTCCCCACATTAATTAGTCAATGAAAAGCTAAAGTCTGTGATTAGCCGGGCGTGGTGGCGCACGCTTTAATCCCAGCACTTGGGAGGCAGAGGCAGGGATTTCTGAGTTCGAGGCCAGCCTGGTCTACCGAGGAGTTCCAGGACAGCTGGACACACAGAGAAACCCTGTCTCGAAAAACCAAAAAAAAAAAAAAAAAAAAAAAAATAAAGTCTGTGATTGGCAGTAGATACAAGGAGGTGGGTTTTTGGGGGTGGGAGAGGAGTCACAAGTAGAGGCAGGGAAGAAGAAAGGAGACCAAGGGAGAGAGGAGGAGGCTTCCATGAGAAGAGCTGTGTAGTGGCATATTTTCCCTGCAAGTTGGGGGAAACTAATGTGGGAGGAGTAAGGGGAGGAAGAGGAGGATTAAGGAGAAGAAGAGGAGATGGAAGAGGAAGAGCAAGGGAGAGAGGACCAGAGAGAGGGGAGCATGGCAGCAGACATTCACGTGTCTCTAGAAGTCAAAGGTAGTTGATATATCTAGGTTGGGTATTGGGTTATACCTCTAACTGTGTGGGCATCTTGTTATTGAGCATTACCAAACATATAAAGCCTTTGGATAATCTAAGCATTAGAGTCTTATTTCTACCCAGCCTGAGTGGATGGTAGGATGGTCTGGGCTCACCCAACCTTGTGGAGACAAAATGGAAGATTGGCAAAGCCATCTCCCATACTGGTGTCTTGTGGGTGACAGGGCCAGTGTCTCTGAGCCGGTGGTGGTTTGAGCCAAGCAGTGAAGACAATGACGACTGAGGCTTGTGGCCTCAGGCCTAGGCTAGTCGGGAACATGGCTGCTCGGTAACTACAAGCCAGAATGGGTGCCACCAGTTTAAATATCTACCACAACAGAGCTGGGCTATGAGCATGGGGCCAGGAGAAACAGCAAGTAACAAGGGATGTATGGCTGGGACATAAGTTACAATAGCTTAAAACCTACCCAATCTAGGCTTGTGGCTTGTAAATAAAATACCTAGGTTCTCTGTGTTTTATATGGGCTAGCTACAATATATAATTTATTTTACAGACATCCCTGGGCTCATGGTCCTGGGTTCTATAAGTAGGCTAAGCAAGCCATGAGAAAAAAGGTAGGAAGAAGAACCCTTCCATGGCCTCAGCATCAGTTCCTGCATCCAGGTTCCTGCCGTTTATATTCTTTTTATTCCTGTTCTGAATTCCTTCAATGACGAGCAGCTACATGGAAGTGTAAACAGAATGATAAACTCTTTCCTCCCTAACTTGCATTTTGGTCATGGTGTTTTGTTACAGCAATAGAAATTCTAACTAAGTCAGAAATGATATTGTTCTGTGTTTTTATTTCTCCAGATTCATCCTCCATTAAAAAACTTGAGAGGCTAACATTATGTGACCTGAGAAGCCTTGTGTATAAGAGAATACCTTGCTAAGAAGCAGAAACATCAAAGATGAAAATTTCACTAACTGAATCAGACACAAAAGAACATGTGATGTTTAAAAGAGTACAAACATCCCTTTTCCAAGGATCTCCAGGTAATACAAGATAAATTTGACTGATTAACCTTCATGTACATAACTGGCCTTCTTGGCATGACTCTTAACATAATGAGCTGGAAACATATGAGTTTCCAAGTTTCAAAGAAGCTATTTCAACAAGTGAAAAGATGCACTATATCTTATGATTTCCACTTGACAAAAATTTCTGATATTAGAAAGACGTAAAGGACCAGAAGATATAGGGAGGAGTATGGTGCACATGTTGATGAAGTTCATTTTGGTGTTTAGGTGACAAGCAGAGCAGTGGGTGAGAGCAAAGGGAAGCAAAGTCACAGAAATAACAGAGAGCTGAATTTCAAGGTATGAGACATTGCAAAGCCTTCCATTCTAATGAGAAATATGGAAAAACAAGAACCTGATTTATGTACTAGCATTATTTTGAGAATGTGACATGAAGCCAGTGTGAACAAAGGGAGGCATGTAGGAATCTGTGCTGCAAGCCTAGGAGAGATGGAGGGAACTCATCCTAGGGTGATACTGTTGAAAAGTTATCAATGTCTCCAGTACCTTTTTGACTTGGGTTCCAGTTTGGAATGTACTCATGTAGAACTGTGATTAGACTTCTAAGTCAAGGTGTGGAATATCAAGTACTCAATGGAGATAGTCAGAGAGGGAACACTGGTAATTTCTGGAGAAGACTGAGCAAAGAAATTAAAAAGATACTTCAGAAAACAGAAGTCCTGTTAACCATGATGCCTGATGAGATCTAAGACAGAAATGAGAATTCTTAATACCATACTCTAGGACGAGAGAGAGAGAGAGAGAGAGAGAGAGAGAGAGAGAGAGAGAGAGAGAGGAGAGAGAAAAAGAACCCTGCTAGAAGAAATCTGGGAAAGTGGTATCCCAGTGAAAGGAGAATTGACTGTTTCATATTTCATGAGCTTTTTTAAAATGTCCCAGTTAGCATTTATCATACAAGATTGTGTGTTCCACTGTGATGTTTTCACATGTGTCAAACATACTCTGAGTTTGCTTTCTTGACCTTTAGTCTCCCTTCCTCTTCTTAACCATTGGATTTGGATGTGTAGAAATTACTGTCCTTGGACAGAGCAGTGTGCCTTGATTTGGGGACTAAATGATGGAAATGTCTATTCAAAATGCTTCCACATTTCCTTTGGACCCTTTGAGTATAGTTTGTTAAAAGAAGGAAACAAACAAGAGCTGCATGGTGGTATACATCTACAATCTTGAGATGTGGATGGCAGTTGAGAGATAGAGGCAGGAGAGTTAGGTCAAGGTAGGCCTTAATATGTAATTTCAAGAGTAGTCTAGGATAGAGGATACTCTATCTCAGAGAAAAGAAATCAAAAAATAATGCAATAACTAGAAGCAATTAAAACTAGAAAGTTCATGGCTGTACAAGAAACTAAAACATATGCTTTGGATTATATAATTTAAATTGCACAGAACTAGACCATGTCTAACATGGAAGGTGAATGGAACCGAGTAGGAAATCACAGAAATAGAACTATCACCACATGAAAATTTAATGCTGATGAGGGCTAAAGCCTAAGACGTGGGAATGTAAGCATTTTAGTAAGCGGTGCTGAAGTAACTGGATAGGAATATAGACAAAACAGAATCTGTTCTTTGCATTGTATCCTACAATAGATTCTGAATAGCTTAAAATCAAAATGCAAATTGTAAGATCATTCAAGAATTAGAAGAAAACATGGAAAATTATATTACCTTGAACAGAGAAAAAATTTCTAGTTACACTACAAAAAGTGGAATGAGTAATTAATAACAGACTAAATATGATTTCAAAACCTTTCATATACAAAACTTATTATATTATGGTCAGAGGAAAAAATCAGAAAGTGTGTCCAACTTACATTTTTCTATCTAGTCTTCATATTGTATTTACAAAGCTTTTAAACCATAAACAAAAAAACAACAATGGGGAAAATAGATGGCATATAGGAACTTAGTGGTGCCCAGACAGTTCATTAAACAGATCAAATTGGTTCTTGAACATGGAAAACATTTTCATTGATCATGAGAGTGAAAAAGAGCAAAATTTTACAAGTACTCTGAAATACTCCTTGTTATGTATCACTCTTAAAGAAAATCTGAAAGATAGACAATATTCTTTGCTGGTGAAATTATGGATAAGCAAACATCCTACTTCAAAGACAGAGTAAAAAGAAAATCCAAGGGTTTAGGTAAAAAACAAACAACACACACAGAGACAGAGAAAGAGAGAGAGAGAGAGAGAGAGAGAGAGAGAGAGAGAGAGAGAGAGAGAGAGATACACAGAGAAACATAGACATACATTAATTATACATGGCATGCTAGGCTATTATTAAAAAAATAATGTGCTGTCATTTCCACAATACCTTGGTAAGAACATATAAAGAAGAATATATAGAGGATGCTATTTGCTATATTATCTCAATAGGGCAATTTTTAAAGACAAATATTGAAGAGACAGTGAATAAGACAAGGGTAGAAGCTAGCTGTCTCCAAATATATCTTGTTTATATATTTTATATGGGCTTGATAAAGTCTTTAAAGCAAGAATGAATCTATTGGTATCCTGATGACAGAACTACACAGATAAAACTTCATGCCAGTACCTTTTAAAGGAAGTATTTTTCTCTGTTCCATCTTTGTCTCTGCACTTCTGGTATGCAGAACAAATTTTGGGTTGAAGTAGGTTGGTGTCCTTATTCCTCCATTGGGAATCCCGCCTGACTATAAAAGATGGCCACTTCAGGCTCAATATACCCCACTGCTAGGAGGGGTCATCCTCATAGACTCCCTAGAACCTCTCCCATCCAAGATCTCTGGTATGTTCTAGAGATGCCCCCCTCACCTGCCCACTCCTATTTCTATTCACTCTCCTGCCCCTCTTTCTCTGGCTCTCCCTATACCTGACCCTCTATCCTCCTCCTCATCCCCTTTTCTATCCAGTTCTCTCCTTCCTTGCACTTCCAATGACTATTCTATTTCTTCTTCAGAGTAAGATTCAAGCATCCTCCTTGTTATTTAGCTTCTTTGGCTCTGCAATTTGTAGTGTGTGTATCCTGTACTTTATGACTAATATCCACTTATAAGTGAGCAGAGACTGAGGAAGTGTCTAACCAATGACTGGCCCAAATTGAGACCTATCCCATGGAGAAGAGCCAATCCCTGGCACTATTAACAATAACTCTGTTGTGACTGCAGAAAGGAGTCTAGCATAACTGTCATCCGAGAGGTTCTACACAACAGCCAACAAAACAGATGCAGAGACCTACAGCCAAACATTAGGCAGAATTCCAGGAGTCTTGTGGAAGAGTTATGAGAAGGATCAAGGAACCTGGAGGGGATGGAAACTCCACAAGAGGACCAACAGAGTCAACTAACCTGAAAATTTAGGAGCTCCCAGAGACTGAACTACCAATTAAGGAACATGTATGGTCTGGATCTGCCCTCTCTCGACCCCTACATCCCATTCCTTACACATATGTAGTGCCCCCAACAACAGAAGCAAGGCCCTGTCCCTGACTGGTCCTCACTGTGGATCCCTTTCCCTCATTGGGATGCCTTGTTTGGCCTCAAAGGAAGAGGATGTGCTTAGCCTTGGAGTGACTTGATATGCCAGGGTAAGTTGGCACCCAGGAGAAGCTCCTGCTTCTAAATGGAGAAGATGAGGGAGGAGGGGAAAGGGAGGGTTGTGTGGAGGGACTGAGAAAAGGGCAGACTGTGACAGGATGTAAAGTGAATAAATGGATAAATTAAAGGGGAGAAGAGAAGGAGGAAGAAGAAGAGGAGGAGGAGGAAGAAGAGGAGGAGGAGGAACAACAACAAGAACAACAACAACAAAGAACAAGAAGAACAAGAACTTATATTACCTTAAAGTGAAAATTGTACATTGGGACAGAAGTTAAAGGAGCTGACCCAATTCCCTTCGAAGGAAGGATGAGCCAGGGAACTGATCTTGAATCAAAGGACCTGTCTAATCTTGTTGCCAAGTGAACTCTCATACACATACGATGATTCTACTTTCTAAGAAGAGGGACATTTTTATGAAATACTCAGACTAATTGTAGAAACTGTGAGGTGAGCTCCTATTGAAAACATAGAGACAATATTGCTCAGGAGAATATGAAATAGTCATTTCTTTTTTTGAATTTTTTTTATTGAATATTTTATTTACATTTCAGATGTGATCCCCTTTCCCCATTTCACCCCCCCACCCGGAAACCTCCCTCCTCCTGCTTCTATGAGGATGTACCCCCCACCCACCCATCCACTCCACCTCCCCACCCAGAATTCCTCCACACTGGGGCATCCAGCCCTACTGGACCAAGGACTTCCTCACCCACTTATGCCCAACAATGTCACCCTCCCCTACATATACAGCTGGAGCCATGGGTCCCTCCCTATGTGCTCCCAGACTGGTGGTTTAGACCCTTGGGAGCTCTGTTTGGTTGGTGTTGTTGCTCTCCCATGGGGCTGCAAACACTTTCAGCTCCTTCAGTCTTCTTCTCACTCCTCCATTGGGAACCCCATGATCGTTCAATGGTTAGCGAAAGAGTCATTTCTTAACATAAATGTTTCCCTGTGTAGAGAACATTGAAGATTTGCTTTTGGAATGTCCTCTGTTTCAAGATACATGCATCAAATATTAGAAAGAAACTCTAGGTAGCTCCTTCAGTAATCCAGAGTGTCCATATTCAGCAAGGCTCTCTTGATTAATTCTTCAAACTGTTTTCTGATGTTGACTAGATATAGACCATATGAAACTGAAAGCATACTATTTAAATCATGCACCACAAACCATTGCTTTGTGGTTTTGAATAAATGAGTGAGTGAGTGAATGAATGAATGAATGAATGAAACCTATCAAAGTGTTTCTATTTCAAGTCTAGTCCCTTTAGCCTCTGTCATTTATTTCAGACATATTTTGGTGTAATTTTCATTTCATAATAATTCATTTTTTGCTTCAGGTCTCAGATGGGAATATTCAATATATTCAATATAGACTTTACATTTTGTTTCCTATTTAGGCAATATCTCAGTGTTTTTTAGTAATGAATTCCTCAGGCTCTTTTCCATATACTTAATGAAAAGATCAAAGAGAAGTGGACATTTTTGAATGAAAATGATTAAAGCACATTTTAAATAGTGTTGGATTATCCAAAGGCAAATTAAAAATATGCTTTAGGCAAAAGATTTTTGCATATTGATATTTCCTGAGAAGAATAAAATTATAGCACTGCTGGGAAAATCCAGAAACCTGTTAAACTCCTTAAAAAATTATCTTAATGTTTACTATTGATCTTATATTAAAATTGTATAAGAGACATACTACTATCACCAAAGGCCAACTGGACCTACTTTTGAATTAATGATTATGATTTTTTTATGTTTTATAAGCCCATAATGTTTTGTTCTTGTGATAATAGTAGCCATATTCTATTAAATATAGATTCTATACTGGGTATTTAAACATGTATTATATGTAATTCACATTATCCACCTTTTCTTCAGATAAAGAGAGACAAACACAACAAGATCACACTGGGCCCCTAAACCATGGTTTTTGACAGTTCATACTGACTCTAATTAGCTGGCGTTATAACTTCTCTATCATGCTTGTGGCCCCAGCCCATATTACTCTTGGTCACACAATGTCAATGCTGGCAATGCTGCAGGATTGCCTATGTTGCTCCAATCTCCTTAAATTGACTACTGTGCAGAACTAAAGCAACACCCTAGCAGCTCAATAGAAAATCTATATGTTCCAGCAGGATGCCCACAGGGAAGCAGCAGATCTCTAATTTAGAACAATCAGTACAGCAGGGAGGGTGGCAAGCTAGCTTTGAAAAATATACAAGAGTTTCCATCACCATCATTGTCAGAAGTACTGAGATTTAGTGTGGAAACTAAGCATTTTCTTTAGAATCAATCATTACATGAATAGAGAGTTCAGCAGCTAATTTTTTTTTTTAATTCAGGCCCTGGCTATGTCACTAACTAGATAAATGATAGTATTTAGGCAGAGGTCAGGATTCAATATTCACGGAAGTCTGGTAGAAATTCAAGTAAGTAAAGTGTGTTCATGATAAAATCCAGTTTCATCCGATGAGCTATACTGAGCAGAACAAACTTACTTGAGAGAGTTCAAAAGCAGTTGAAACAAACTGGGGACATGTTTAGATTGTAGTTTGTGGCAAGTGCTTCATGAGGCAGTCTGTCTTTGAGAGATGCTGGAGAGAACTTTCCTTCCTACAGATGTACCTTGAAGTCCCGGGATCAATATCAGCTGTTTTGCTTTGGTGGCCCTAGTGTATCTTGTTTGCTAAAATGTCAGTGCCAGCTAGGAGTCGTGACATTCTTGAAAGAGATGCAAATCTATGCTTATGTGCATGTATGAATTGTTGAAGCTTTGTTACATAGGGAAGGTAGCACATGAGGTGAATAATCATGTGGTTATTTAGTTAATGTAAACAGGACATTGAAAAGCCAGCAAGCTTCCTTCACCTCAGAGGTAAACTAATTATTGTTCCTTTGGTCAGGCATCACAGTGCATGGCTTTAATCTCCACACTTGTTAGATAAAGGCAGGACCAGGATGATCTCTATGAGTTTGAGACCTACCTGACTTACATGAGTTCCAGCATAGCCAGGGCTCTGAAGAAAGACCCCATCACAGATACATAGATGATAGATAGATAGATAGATAGATAGATAGATAGATAGATAGATAGATGATATGATGATGATGAATAATGATGATTTCCTTAGTTTAATTTGCTTGAAATTTTCTTCACTTTGTTTTCAAAGCAATGTATTTTCTTCACCATGCATTAAGTAGTCCTCTTCTGTCTGGAAATCCTCCTTGTTCATTAATCCCCACCCACACTTTCCTCCCCTAATACACTGCCTCCTCTTGAGGTACCACTGACTCATTTTCCACTTGATTCCAGTGTATCATTTTATGTGAATTTTAGTGATCTGCCATGACTGTTCCCGTTATAACTGCTCAGCATGCAGCTACTATGAGGGTTATAAATGAGCCATGTTGGTCTGTAACATGGAATGTAAAGGTAAGACTACAACTTTGGTCAGCCCAAACATGCCTGTACTTTTGTGAACGATAGCACTGCTCAGAGAAACTGTCCATCCTGAAGACCATTAAACCCTCTCTGAGTCCCTGGGGATTGAGGCTGCCATTGATATACAGTAAGCAATGTTTGCCACTTGTGCCTTGAAATTGTTCAAAGAGATTTGTAAACACCATTATTAAGTAGGTCTTCGACGCAAAAGCTATCCATGAAAATGCATATGGTCTCATTGCAATTCTCTCAAAGACTTTTGTCTAGCATGCTATTTTATTTCAGAGTATCCATTTTTCCACTAGAGCATTAGACAGGCAAGTGGTCCCCAGTGAACTTTGCCTCCCACTAACCACACCGTTGGGGTTGTATCCCTTCTCCCATTGGTTATAGAACACAAGCAAAAGTGGAGCAAAGTGAAGCTAGAGTTCACACATAAGAGGATGCCAACTTAGATTGCTGCCACCACAGAGGAAACTAGGATTAGTACCCAGAGAAGTGAACGGTCACATGCAAAGTACAATCCAGCTGTCTCAGCCCAATAAGCCCTGATAAACTCCAGCTGAAGGAAGACAGACATACACTCAATCCCAAGAGATTAGCAAGGCAACTAGATTCAAAGAAAATGTCATTGTTCTCTGATTCAGTCACTTTGGCTGCTTTGTTACTTAACCACATAGACCAGATAATTCTCATACAAAAGATTTGTTTTAAGTACATGTGTTTCTACACACAAAGACAGAATAAAAGGTAATTGAGGTAACAATTTCCTCCTTGAGATAACTACAAGGTTAGCAAGCATACCCCATTTTTCCTATGTTTTTGTCAGCTACACATTAGAGACAATCATTAATTATTAAATATATGCCCTGAGTAAAGCCCAGTTCTGTCACTTAGCTGCATTAGGGCCTTCCAACACTTTTAAGTTTTTATATTAGACAGATATGAAACAAGAAAGGAAATGGTAAAGGTGAGACTTGGGCCATATTTTTTAGAGGTAAAACCTTAAACATCAGCCATACAACTCTGCAGACTATATGCTCATTCTGAGAGCTCCTTCTGCTTCTTTCATCAGTGAAAGGCAGTGGCTGGAAGTTTCCAAGCCTTCTAAACAAAAGAGCTCAATTTAAAAACCAGGAAGAATTGAGTTCCCCATTCATACTTATCAATCCCTTTACCAGACTGGGAGTTTTCCAATATGCTAGTTTGAACTATCTTTTATTTCACCTAAGCATAAAACACAAACATGCCTTGTATGAGACTGTTATTTGTTCCATTTCTTTAAAGAGCCCCTTGTGGTGGCTTGAATGAGAACATCCCCCATTGGCACACATTTGAATCTTGGTTCCCATTTGGTGGAACTGTGTAGCAAAATAGTCCCACAACCCAAACACACACACATTTTTACAATAAACTCTGTAACTTGGGAGGAGCTAATGTGGGAGGAGAGGAGAGGAAGAGGAGAAGGAAGAGGAGGAGTGAGGAAGAGAGAGGTAGGAGCCAGGGAGAAACATGCTTGTGTCCAGGATGGTCCTGGGTAACTATTTTTATCAGGTTAGATTTTGGGAAACACCTCTAATTGTATGGGCATCTTGTTTATTGAGCATTTCTAATTATATAAAGCCTTTGGATAATATTAAGCATTAGAGTCTCATTTCTACCGGGTACCACATGGATGGCGGGATAGTCTGGGCTCAACCCAACCTTGTGGAGACAGCGAGGGAAATTGGCAGAGCCCTCTCTCTCTCTCTCTCTCTCTCCTCTCTCTCTCTCTCTCTCTCTCTCTCTCCTTCTGTCTCTCCCCACGCTATGCTTTATGGATCAGATGTAAGCTCTCAGGACTGACTGCCTGATAGTCTGCTGCCATATTCCTCAGCATAGTGGCCATGATCTGGAAACCTCTGCAACCCTGAGCCTGAACTTTCAAATTAAATGCTTCCTTTTACACATTGCTTTGGTTACATGACCTGTCAGGGCACTCAAAAAGTAGTAAGATGCCCACCATCACTAACTGACTAACTCCGGTGACTGCTTTTTCTTTGACTCTGTCTGAAGATAATTCCAACGTTTTATAAGGAAAACCTTATTACAGTTTTGAACTTTGTGAATTTGTTCTCCCATAGGTATTCATTTATACATACAGAACATACTGGGCAAATACTGATCCCCAGATCCCAGCAATACCTGAATTTTTAACCCAGATATAGCATTACCTAAATACATAATTTATAAAAGTAAGATCATTTTTCACAGACTTTATTTTAATTTAGGGCTAAGTAATTATCTCTTCTCTATTATTTAACAAGAATTTTAAGAAGGTAGTAAGATCATTGTTGCATATGAAGGTGTTCATTGGCTTTCTTAACATGTTATTTAGAGTAGACAATATGATATGTGTAATTATAACTTTAAGATTCAGCTTTGGAATTCTCAATAGTTTTTATATTAGGACATTATAGCTTTGAATACTTCTTTAAAGAAGTTACTCTGGATAGGAATTAAGAACCATCTAGTTTTTTAATGTATCTGGTATAATACTATTGAGGAATAAACTTGAAAACCTTTATTTCTATAAATAAAGCATGATGCAATGACATTTTATTCTAGAACATTTGTTCTGTTCCTAATTTAGACCAATTTCAAGGCCACAATCAAATTACTTGCCTTTCACAAATGATGGCTAAGCATAATGTGAGCCTTTTATTATGTGACATGACCTCTGTCACATCCCTCTTATACCTAATTTTCTTGATAACATATTTTAACATTCTTTAGATAAAGTTTTCTATCTCTTCTGAATACTTGCTTTATAGAGTAAGCCCTTTGAAAAAATTCTTAGACTATAAAAAAAATATATTACAGACAAATTCATTTGCATAGCATCAATCTTACCCTTGACTTCAAAAGCATTATTTGAATTGTTTTCATAAAAACAAGATGTTTGCTCTTTAAGGGCTTCCCTCCTGCTGATCCCTGTCTGCTGCTGGACTGTGACTCCCAGTGAGGAATAAACAATGCAGACAGATGAACTCTTAAAAATAAGGGTCCTGTTTTCACATAAATCCTTCTGATAATTAAAACTGAGAAATAAGGAAATGTGCACAAATTCTTTGGACAAGTCCAAAAGCAGTTTTCAAAAATAAATATAGCTTTTAGGTTTAGAAAGTCTTGAGGGTGTATGCATTACCTGGATCTTTCACACTGCACGGTATTGGTTTCATAAGTCGACCTGTAAGGTTTTCTGCATCCCTTTTTCTCCAAAGGGCTCAGAAGAAACCTTAGTGGCAAATTAGACTGACTTCACATGAAATGAGTTTGGTAGTCCTAATTTTAGAGAATACCATACCTGCTCATTAGACCCATGAGACTGGATGCCTCACCAACTCCAATCTGCCACTGAAGCCGTGTAGGATCATTGGAGAGTACTAGAAGGCTGAAGAATCTAGGTTCCATGCCAGCCAAAGATGGCAATTGTGGCTGCATCCAAGTAGATCCACTCAGCAGCAGGAAGTGAAAACAGAAAATCAGCTGTGTTTTCTCCTTAGACTTCCTTATAACTAGGCCATTACTGTTAAAAGGAGCTCGGCACTCTGGGGCACATCGCCCCCCACCCAAGTTAATCCATCCTGGATATGCCTCATAAACCCTCCTGTGAGCATCTCTCTTAGTTGATTTTACAGCCAATCAAGTTAACAGCCAAGATAACTATCACAATGATGATGCTAATACTGTGTGCATAAATGTACATGTGTATCTAAATATGTGGGCCTGAGGTATGTATGCACTTGTACATTGTCTGTCCTTATAATGGTTACCATATTGTATTTGATTGACAATTAAATTAAAATAGCTAACAGTTTCTTAAACCTTTATAATGATGAGAATAATTTTGTTATTAAATAATTTTGATACCTCTAAAGAGGTATTAAATTAAAGAGGTGTAAATATTATACTTTTTGTTTTTTCCAACATCTGATAGTGCTTATGTATACCCTAATTTTTGGACTTTTTAAAATTATATGTGCTTTCTCCTACTTCCCTTTCCTAGAAAGCTAGCCTGATACATTTCTGATTTGGTTTTTAATCTTTTCTGCTTGAGGCAACTTGGTTAGGGCTTACTTAGCAGACCTACTCCCAGGATGGGTGACTTGTGTGGCTGCTGACCTGAGGGTAGGCCAGAGATGTAAGCTCCTCTGGGTTGCTGGATGGGGCTTAATTTGTTCTTCTTGTGAACCTTGCTGTAGAATTCTTAGGTTTCCTGGATGCTAACTTCCAAAATAAAGGAGTAGAAGCAGCTGGTCACTTTTTGCTTGGATTTGATATTAGCAGAGACACAGGTGCTGCCTATTAATATAAATACCAGCAGAATTTTCAGTCACCTTTATTACTGTGTTAGTTTAATTTTACAGATTAACTGACATTCAAATGTTGTTACCCAAGCTTACCCCATTCTTCCAATCCCAGCGTCCTCTGCCTGTCACCTCAGTGGCCCTGCCCACACCTGCAACCCTGCCCTGCTATGGCTTTACTTCCTCATATTTGGATCCTTTCAGGATTGCAGAAGAGAGCTGTAGGCATGTGAGTTATCACAGACTTCATCAGGTTTTCTCATACAGCATCAGTTTCCAATGAACTCAACTCAAGAATCAACTAGCCCTTCATCCTTCTCATTGAGATTGTTGGTGACTTCATGGTCCTGTTACAAATACTTAGACCTCCTATGCCAAGAGCAGAGGAAAAATAAAGTCAGAAGGCCCTATAGTAAAGAATGGGCTCAGTGAAGAATTGCTGCTTTCTCTCTTTCCTAGAACTTAGTCCTGACTGGATTCTCACTCCTGCTCAAAAGGTTTGGAGATGTTTTTCTGCCCTGTCCTCTTCTCTCTTCTTTCTTGTCTCTTCTTTCTTCTCTCTTCTCTCCCTCTCTTTCTCTTTCTATCTCCCTCCCTCACTTCTTTGTTCCCTCCCTGTCTCTCCCTCTGTCTTCCTCTCTCTCTCTCTCCTTATCTCCCTCCCATTCTCTCTATCTCTGTCTCTCTCTTTGTTGCTCTCAATCATTCTGTCTGTCTCAAAAGCTCTCTGTGTCTCTGTCTCTCTTGCTCATTTATTCCATGGTGGGTATGAACTGAAGGCCTTGTACATGCTAGGCAAGGGCTCTATCACTGAGCCACACTCTACCACCTTGGTAAGACCCTTAGTGCCCCCGCACCATACCTTTTACAGCAGTGTATGTGCTTACTGAGGAAACTAAATACCAGCCTGCATCAGGGCCTTGGATTCGGCACATTTCTTTAAACAGGAAGACTTACAACAAACTTCTGAAATGGTGACTGTGGTTCAGTTAAGTTACAGTTTAAGTTGAGTGTCTGTTATTTCAGGAGACAGAATCACCTAGATACAAGAACATTCAGGAGAAAGGCTGACATTTACAAATAGCCTTCACTTCCTTCCTAGATCTTCAGCTACTTGTGCTGTCTCTCCCTGAACACAGAGTATCTTTCTACTACATACCACAAACTTTATGTAAGGTTGAGTTCACTGTTAACCACAGTAACATTGGCCCTTTCTCTTTTACTTTTACTTTTATATATTTATTTTTATTATCTATCTACTTGTTAATTAATTTATTTATTTTAAGTGCTAGAAATTGAATATGGGGCCCTTGTGAATGCAAGACAAGCTTCCTATACCTCTTCTCTCCATGCTCATTTCTGTACCCTTGACTTTGCATTTTCTAATTTTAGCATTGTGTCAGTGTCATCAGTTTCCTTGGTATAAGAAACACACCTTTACCTTAAACCTGCTTTCTTAATCTGAATATATATATATGTGTGCAACATAATTCATGCAAAAGAGCTTATAAATTTTAAAGAGACCAAAGAGGAGTATATGGGAGGGTTTTGAGGGAGGAAAAGGAATGGATAATGTTGTGATTACATTAGAATATCAAACCAAAAGAAATAATTTTCAAAAATAAAAAGAGATAATGTTCAGAAGACAGTGTATTAATAATTGGGGTCATCTTAAAGAAATTTGGAGAACTGGCTTCTCTTTCTGTCATAATTTGGTTTTTCAGTCCTTAAAAGAATGAAAAAAAAACATTCTGACCATAAGCATTGTGGGAGAAAAAGATTTATTTTAAGAAGCTAAGGAAGAAACCTGAAGTAGGAACCATTGGAAGATGTCACTTCCTGTCTCACTGACTGGCAGGCTCATGGTTAAGTAACTTATCATACATCCCAGGATACCTGACTGGGGATAATACCACTCACAGGAAGCTGGACTCCAACACAACAATCATCAATCAAAATGATACCCCACAAACATGACCATGGGGCAATGAGATAGAAGCATTTCATCCCAGGATCCTTGTACCTGGTGCCTCTGGGTTATGTCAAGTTATCAATAAAGGTTGACCAAGATTTCAGCCTTCCTTTTCTCCTAGTCATTTGCTCTTTTTTTTTTTTTTTCATCTCACAGGTATCAGTTTTCTGATTTCTTTCTTACTATTTTTTTTGCTCATATTTAGGGCATTCTATTTTTGCCTAAACTTATTTTTTTTTATTAATGGAACAACTTTAGACAACCAGAGTCTCACTAACAAACACCTTCTGTGATCTTATTCCTAAAATAAGGGGATTTTAATTAGTGTGCCTTTGGTGCCATAGCTGTGAATAGAATGAGCAGAGAAATCACTTCATTCTCTAGAAACCTTTCCCAAATGAGCTACCTGATTGACCGCTGGATATTAATAATGCCTTACTTTGAGAGACTCCCAATTGAAAAGAAGTAATAATGAGTTGGTGAAGAGAGGGGAGGTGACCTGTGCTGACCTCAAAAATGAAATATAAATATTTTTTCTGAGCTTTTATGATTTTATTAACATTATCGTTTCTTAATTTAAAACTTTTCTTGGATTTGAAGACTTAGCAAGACTGAAGAGAATGAATAATCAAAATTATTATCAATTAAATATCTGCAAATGTTCTGTAAAACAAACAGCTTTTCAGACCACATTTTCGATGTGAGCCCCAAATCTGATCACTTGTCCCCTTTCCTTTCTGATCCCTGGCAGGTCATGTCTGAACTAACTTGGTCTAAGATAGGAATACTAGGTACTTCCCATTTCTCTACATTCATTCTTGGGTAATGGAATTGAGTAACTGTGATACTTTTATCAGTCAACCTACTCTTCTGTTAAGGTATATAAAGGATCAATCCCAGTACAGAAAAACAACAACACATTATGGTAGTTTTCCTACAGCTGAGAAAATGTAAGGGGAAAGGGAAGCTGTGGCTGTCATGGAGAGCAATCAGGACTGTCTAGAGTGTCGTTCCAGTCCTAGCTACATCAGCAATCCTACTGTCCACCCGAGGCATGGAGATGTCTACAGTCAACTCTGGACCAAGAAGGAACATGGCTGAATGTGAAGCCTGCTTGTAAACATGCTGAGAGATGAGCACTGGTGACAGAGACTGAGATGACATGCTTCAACCACAGACACTGCAGTCAGATGCTGTAGCTCATGGCTGTTGTTACATGTGAGAGACTAAGGTAGCCTCCAGTTCAAATCTAGCCTAGGCTACCCAGTAGCAGTGCCGTTTTGCAGAAAGAAGAAGAAGAGAAGAAGAAGAAGAAGAAGAGGAGGAGGAGGAGGAAGGAGGAGGAGGAGGAGGAGGAGAAAAATAAAAAATGTTCTTTAGTTCATATATTTTTATTAGAAACATTGAATATTGCAAATCCTAAGATGGTAACAGCTGTTAGACACCAGGCTGTGCTGAGCAAGTGTTGCATCTATGTGACTTTACTAGGATATGTAGTACTTGCCCCTCCATTTTACAGGTGGGAAAACTTGGGCTGAGAATAATTCTTATTGTCTCTCTAATGGATATTTATGTCTCTCCAAAATTCCTATCTTGAAGCCTAATCTCCAAGTAACACGGCCTGGAGATACAGACCTCAAAGGGTAGTTGGTTTACAGGCCTTCCTGAAAGGGTTTAGCAACGGTGCAGCAGATATCATAGAAAGCGCTATTGCTTCTGTCACAGGGCATGTGATGTAACCAGGAGAGAGTCCTTACCACAAATCAACTTTGCCTTTCCTTAAATGTTCGACCTGCTTTCCGAAATGGGAAGACAAAATTACTTTGTTCACACCACTCAGTTATGATGTTCTAAGACATGGCGTGAATGTTAAAGTTGAATAATTTCACTTCATTAAAACAGTTGGCCAAATAGTAGAACCAAGAAAGGACCTGTGTCAACCACTACACTGTAAACTCAGATCTCTAATGTGATCCCTTCTTGTTGCATTGTGATTGAAAACAGATTAAATCATTGAAAAATTCCTTTTAAAGTGGACTTTCTGGGCTGGAGAGATGGCTCAGCAGTATTTATTTGCTCTTGTATGGGAGCAAAAACCAGTTCCAGCATCCACATTGCTGAGCCACTCACAACAGCCAGTAATTCCAGCTCCAAGAGATCAGATGCCTTTCTCTGGCTTATGTGGGCACCTGCATGTATACATGCACACACACAGACACACATACACAACACACAAACAGACACACACATATACACACATGCACACACAGAGACACATACACACACCATACACATACATCATGCACACACACACCATACACACACCATACATAGACTATACACACATAGCAGTCATACCATACATATGCCATACACACACAAACACACATATCACATAGACACACACAATACATACCACACACATACACCACACACACCACACATATACCAAAAATACTCCGTACACACACAAACACATACCATAAACACACACATATACACACACACCATACACATACATACATACATACACACACACACACACACACACACACACACACACACACATACACACACACCTCATAGTAAAGTAAATATTGAATAGAGAGTACCTTTTCCTGGGGCAATTTCATCCATACCTCCCAGTCCTGTCTCTTCCCTCCTTGTTTTCCTTTTCCATCTCCTCAACCTTCTTTCTTTTTGTGTAAAAACTGAAAGACAGAACTTTGAAAACAAGTAGAAAACAGAATACGTAATTTATGAGTAATGGCAGTTTAATTAAATTCTGCCTTCTCCCTGCAAGTTTTATAGGGGAAGAAGATTTGGTCTTAGGCTTTATTGTACAATAAAATCTTGATTTTTAATTCCTTAAAGCAGGCTTCCTTTTAAAGCTTCCCATCTGTCTGTTGTTTGTAGAGAGTGGCCATAGATCACTGGTTTTGTAAAGTGGGACATTCTAGAATGGATTCTGGAGCTGAGTAATATGTAACTTGTTTGTTAGGTAGGACAGAAAGCCCTGAACAACACTGTCTCACATGTATGAGACATATATGTGTATAAGGATATATATATATCTATATAATACATACACATATACCCATGGCATTTTCTACAACTTGAGGCTTATAAGTATGAAAAAATAAAAGTGCATGAGACAGATGTCCTTTAAGCATCTGCTTTGTTCACAGGCATTGCAAGATATTTGATTACACTGAATCTCAAGACTGTGTTGTTTACTGGAAAAAATCTGTTTCTTACTGTGCTATGGCTGAATCTTAGCACCACCTTTAATCCCTCTGGATGTAATACAGACATAGTGTTAGTATCTGCCTTCAATCACAATGAAGATAAAGTTAGTTTGTAGAAGGGAGCATCCATGTTTGAAAGTAATGCTTAATTGAGTGGCAGACAAAGTGATGAGTCAGAGAAAAATTTGACAGAATATTTCCAGTTCTCACAAGAACAGAGAGAAAAGCAAGAGAAGCTCAGAGAGAAAGAGAGAGAAAGAGAGAGGGGGGAGAGGGAGGGAGGGAGGGAGGGAGGGAGGGAGGGAAGGAGAAGGAGAGAGAGAAGAGAGAGAGAGAGAGAGAGAGAGAGAGAGAGAGAGAGAGAAGGCAGAGCAGTTTTATTTGGAGAGTTTTACAGAGACAGGTTGCAGAAAGAACAAGCTTGACACAGGTGAAGACAGAATGAGCTAGAGAATGAGAAGGAGCTAGAAGATTAGATCATACTTCCAAAGTTAGTATGAAGCCAAGCAGACCAATTAAGTCAGAAGTTGAAAGTAGTCAGTTTGAACCAGTCATTTCTGGTTTTGAGCCAGAACACTGAATTGACCAGTCAGCCAGAGCTAGAAAGGGTGAGTTTACTCAGCAGTAAGTCTCAGAGAAGAGACTAAAACATTCTAGGCCTAGATAAGATTGTACAGAGATTGGAAGCTTCCAGAACTAGGCTTAGGTTAGCCAATGGAGGCAGTAAACATCCAAGATGACAATTACATCAGGAGAATAAAACCTACTTTTACACACACTATTGCACTGTTAGCAGGCCTGTCATTCCTGCCATTGATGTTTCTACCATTGCAAATTTGATCAGCCTTTCCACGACACAAACAGCAAGTAAACATATTCTCTAAGTACAACAGTTGCACGGAATGTGAAGCTTTTGAGTCACCCCTGGGTCAGGCTGCCTTCATCCTCAACATCTACTGCATACTTAGTAAATAGAAAACTTTTAAAACTATTCTTGCTATGATGGGTATATTGGAGAGCAAGCTTCATACAGTGTGGTATTTTCCCTCAGTGACCTTATAATCTCACTGGAGGAGAAACTCATAAGCTGTGAATAAATCACTAACAATGAAATACTTTCTGAGCTATGCAAGGACAACTCAGTTTCAAGAGCATTCACAAAACCAGCCAGAGTCGGGAGCCACCCTGGAGCTTAAGGCTTAGAGGTTCACCACTCATAAGGTCTAATGCATTGTTTTCACTCTATCTCATGAAATATTACAAGGACAGAGAAAATTCATATGACAAAATGCACAAAATACTTCCTGATACCATGTCAGGTTGGAGATCTTCACTACTTCTAAAAAAGGAAGGCTCGTTACATCCCAGTATGTCAGTGGTCATCATGCAAGAGAAAATCACTCAGTTTGAGTTGTCAAAAATTTAGGATTTAGATGAGAAGAACTTAAGTTTAGAATACTGCATGTGAAAAAGGACAGGGAGGGTGTGCTGTATTTTTGTTGTAATGTTACAGTAAATTATGTATCTTCTTTATCCCATCTCATCCGTTTTTAAAAAATGCAATCTATCCACAATGACAAGAGCTAAATTCACTAGTGCTAACATTCGCTGCTTTGACAGTGGTTTCTGACAATTATAACACTGGAGGAAACAGCTACAATAGTTCTGGGGTCAGACATTTTATGTGTTTTACTGAAACAGATTATCTTCATTTGTCTCAACAGCATAAGGAAATGAAGGGCATTGTTTATGGTCATTTAACTAGAAAAGAGTGGAAATGAGATTTGAATAATGGACTTAGCCCCGAAGTGTCCATTGATTTAACAGGGATGGGAACATGCTTGCAATTATGTAGCCTGGGGAAGTGTTTCAGGAAACACAGAATATGAGTACCTTTTATCATCTTTAGCCTACTTTCTTGTCTGTCCCTGTGTAAGCAAAGTCCTGATGCTAATAAACCAGGAAACAGAATTTATTAACCAATCAGATGATTCAACAGACCTGAATCAAATATATGTATTTGTAAAGTTAGTACAGCCAGAAGGAATTTCTCTATGATAATAGAGTATCTTTAGTGTATTACAGTTAGTTTAAAGTGTGAGAATTTGGGGTACAGCTGTCTTCCTCACACACTCCACCCACCCTTTCCCTGAATCTTTTCTCAGGACAGTTTTTGACACTATATTCTCCTGCTAAGCTGCATACAGGATCTCACGTGTACACAGGAGCATAGAAATGTGACTGGGGCCATTCCAGGGCCCAACTCTTAGGTTGCAGAGCATGGGTAGAAGTGGCTCAGAATCCTTTCTAGTAACATCACACTCCATCAGTCATTTGGTACTCTTGACCCAGAAAAAGGAGAAGTTATTTGGATGCAGCAGCTAGAGCTTTCACCAAAGTAAACAAATAAAATTAATGAACCATGGTGTGTGCCTCTGCATGTGTATCTCTCCATCACAGCGTCATATGGCAGGGATGATAAAGGGCAGCTGAAGCCACTGAGCCCAGAGAAAATCAGCTTGCAGTGTAGTGTTGTAGACATTTAGCAAGTGATGCCTTGGATCAGATGGAAATAACAATGTCTTATGAATCGGAAAAGTGTCTGTTTATATATGCCTTGATTTTTGCCAAGAATAGAATTGGCTTATTCTTTATAAAGACTTATTTGATGTTATCTGTATGAATGTTTTGCCTTCATGTGTGTCTGTGCACCATATGTGTGCAGTGCTTCTGGAGACCAGAAAAAGGCACCAGATTCTCTGAAACTGAAGCTAAGATGGTTGTAAACTACCATGCATATGCTGAGACTAGAATATATGTCCTCTGGAAAGGCAGCCAGTACTCTTAACCACTGAGTCACGTTTCCAGTCCTATTTATTGTTTACTATAAAGATACTATATATACTATAAAATATAAAATTTTTATAAATACTATATTATATATGGTATATACTATATATAACCTATATTAGAATATAATGTATATATACAAATATATATATATATATAATAGTATATACTATATATAACCTATATTAGAAACTATAAAATATTTTTTAAAAAGGAAGGAGACATATGGCCAATCTGAAATCTCTTCAGACTGTAGAACATGCTAAGGAAACAGCGCAGTTTTCACCACTGGCAGGCAGAAGCAGGGATCCTCAAGATTCCCATTTAGTCATGTCTCTCTTCCAAAGCAGTTGTTTCAGATTCATACAGAAAATAACAATTAATTAAATATAAAGTCCCTCCTTCATCATTGCCATCCACGTTTATTCAAGATAGTAGATATATTTTGGTATTACAATAACTTCATATCTAAGCAGGATAAAACATTTGTAAGGTTATTAAAAACTGTTGGCAAACTTCAATACGTAACCATAAATTTGAGAAAATGGCCCAAAGAAGACCAGTTTTTTATGATACTATTAAACAGTTAAATAATTAATATATTTTTAAAGATTTCTCTATTTTATATGTATCAATATTTGCCTTCATGTATGTATTTATGTATGTATATATGGACCATGTATGTGCTTGGTAACTATGATGGTTTGTATATGCTCAGCACAAGGAGTAGTACTATTAGAAGGTGTGGCCCTGTTGGAGTAGGTGTGGCACTTGGGTATAGGCTTTAAGACCCTCATCCTATCTGCCTGGAAGTCAGTATTCTGCTAGCAGACTTCAGATGAAGATGTAAAACTCTCAGCTCCTGCACCATGCTTGCTTTGGATGCTGCCATGTTCCTGCCTTGATGACAATGGACTGAACCTCTGAACCTCTAGGCTAGCCCCAATTAAATGTTGTTCTTTATAAGACTCGTCTTGGTTATGGTGTCTGTTCACAGCAGTAAAACCCTAACAAAGACAGTAACCACAGAAATAAAAAGAGGGCATTGTATCCCTTGAACTAAGGTTTTAAACGTTTGTGATATGTGGGTACTGGAGTCGAACCTGTGTCCACTATACAGCAACAAGTGTTCTTAACCTCTGAACCATCTCCAGTCCTCAATTAATCTTTTTAATTTAGATATCTTGGAGCCTTAAGGGCTTCGAAAGTCTTCCGTAACTTCTTATATAGGAAATAAAAGTATAGAAATAATGCATGAGAATTTTTTAGCAGAGTTCTTCTAACCCAAGGCATTTAAAAATCATTTTCTGTATTACACTATCATTATGTTTTAGATTTATTCTAAATGTAGATGTCTTACCTACTTGGAGTGTATTTTTTGAAACTTATATGAAAGAAATACCAAATAACATTTTTCCTAATAATCTATCTAATTGCCTCAACATCACTCAGTAAACACTGTTTTAAAACTATTATGCACATATTTACATCTATATATCTTTACTTTTTCTTTTTTCTTTTTTATGATGTAATAATTTTTATTTGATATTTTATTTATTTACATTTCAAATGATATCTCCTTCCCTCATTCCTCCCCCCAAAGAATTAACCCCCTATCCCATCCCTCTTCTTCCTTTTTTGCTTTTATACCGTTTAAATGACATGCAAGTATTAAGGTCAGTTCTAGGTTGAGGAACTAGCAATACAATAGATGCAAATAGTCAAGGAATAAGCAATACAATAAGCCAAGATAGTCAAAGAACAAGGAAGACAATAAACAGATGGATCCCCAGGTGGGGCCATTTCCAGACTTTCCCTCCTCCAGTCTCTGCTCCACACTTTCTCGCCATACTTTCTCCCGTGAGTATTTTGTTACTCCTTCTAAGAAGGACCAAAGCACCCACACTTTGGTGTTCCTTCTTCTTGAGCTTCATGTGGTCTGTGAGTTGTATCTTAGGTATTGTGAGCTTTTGGGCTAATATCCACTTATCAGTGAGTGCATACCATGTGTGTTCTTTTGTGATTTTGTTAACTCACTCAGGATATTTTTCAGTTCTATCCATTTGCCTAAGAATTTCATAAAGTCATTGCTTTTAATAGCTGAGTAATACTCCATTATGTAAATGTACCACATTTTCTGTATCTATTGCTCTGTTTAAGGACATCTGGGTTCTTTCCAGTTTCTGGCTATTATAAATAAGGCTGCTATGAACATAGTGGAGCCTGTGTCCTTGTTATATGTTGGAGAATCTTTTGGGAATAGTTGGGTCCTCAGGTAACACTGTGTTCAATTTTCTGAGGAATTGACAGATTGCTTTCCATAGTGGTTGGATCAGCTTACAATCCCCCCAACAATGGAGGAATGTTCCTCTTTTTTAAATCCTAGCCAGCATCTGCTATCACCTGCGTTTTTTGATCTTAGCCAGTCTGACTAGTGTGAGATGAAATCTCAAGGTTGTTTTGATTTGCATTTCCCTGATGACTAAGGATGTTGAACATTTCTTTAGGTGCTTTTCAACCATTCAAATTTCCTCTGATGAGAATTCTTTGTTTAGCTCTGTAACCCATATTTTAATCAGGTTATTTGCCTAGCTAGAGTCTAACTTCTTGACTTCTTGGTATACATTGGATATTAGCCCTCTATCAGATGTAGGATTGGTAAAGATCTTTTCCCAATCTGTGGTTGCCATTTTGTCCTATTGACAGTGTCCTTTGCTTTACAGAAGCTTTGTGATTTTATGAGGTCCCGTTTGTCAATTCTTGATCTTAGAGCATAAGCCATTGGTGTTCTGTTCAGGAACTTTTCCCCTGTGCCCAGGTATTTGAGGGTCTTCCCCACCTTCCCTTCTATTAGTTTCAGTGTGTCTGGTTTTATGTGGAGGTTCTTTATCTACTTGGACTTGAGCTTTGTACAAGAAGATAGGAATGGATCATTTTGCATTCTTCTACATGCTGACCTCCAGTTGAACCAGCACCATTTCTTGAAAATGCTGTCTTTTTTCCACTGTATGGTTTTAGCTGCTTTGTCAAAGATCAAGTGACCATAGGTATATGGATTCATTTCTGGGTCTTCAATTCTATTCCATTGATCTTCCTGCCTGTCTCTGTACCAATACCATGCAGTTTTTATCACTATTGCTCTGTAGTACAGCTTGAGGTCAAGGATGGTTATTCCCCCTGAAGTTATTTTATTATTAAGAACAGTTTTTGCTATCCTTGTTTTTGTTATTCCAAATGAATTCTCAAATTGCTCTTTCTATGGGTTTCATAGGGTTCTATGAAAAATTGAGTTGGAATTTTGATGGGGATTGCATTGAATCTATAGATTGTTTTTGGCAAGAGAGCCATTTTTACTATATTATATTAATCCTGCCGATACATGAGCATGGGAGATCTTTTCATCTTCTGAGGTTTGCTTCGATTTCTTTCTTCAGGGACTTGAACTTCTTGTGCTACAGATCTGTCCCTTGCTTGGTTAGATACACACAAGGGTATTTTATATTATTTGTGACTATTGTGAAGGGTGTCATTTCTCTAATTTCTTTTTCAGCCTATTTATCCTTTGAGTAGAGGAAGGCTACTGATTTGTTTGAGTTAATTTTGTATCCAGTTAATTTGCTGAAGTTGTTTATCAGGTTTAGGAGTTCTCTGGTGTAAGTTTGGGGTCACTTAAGTATATTATCATATCATCTGCAAAAAGTGAAATTTTGACTTCTTTCTTTCCAAATTGGATCCATTTGACCTCCTTTTGTTACCTAATTGCTCTGGCTAGGAGTTCGAGTACTATATTGAACAGGTAGGGAGAGAGTAGGCAGCCTTGTCTAGACCCTGATTATAGTGGGATTGCTTCAAATTTCTCTCCATTTAGTTTGATGTTGTCTACTGGTTTGCTGTATATTACTTTTACTATGTTTAGGTATGAGCCTTGGAGTCCTGATATTTCCAAGACTTTAACCATGAAGGGGTGTTGAATTATGTCAAATGCTTTCTCAGCGTCTAGTGAGATGATCATGTGGTGTATTTCTTTGAGTTTGTTTGTATAGTGGATTACATTGATGGATTTCCGTATATTGAACCATCCCTACATTCCTGAGATAAGGCCTAATTGATCATGGTGGATGACTGTTTTGATGTGTTCTTGGATTCGGTTTGCAAGAATTTTATTGATTATTTTTTCATTGATATTTATAAGGGAGATTGGTCTGAAGTTCTCTTTCTTTGTTGTGTCTTTGCATGGTTTAGATATGAGCATAATTGTGACTTCATAGCATGAATTGGATAATGTTCCTTCTGTTTCTATTTTGTTAAATATTTTTAAAGAATTGATATTAGGTCTTCTTTGACGGTCTGATAGAACTCTGTGATAAAACCATCCAGTCCCTGGCTTTCTTTTGGTGGGGAGACTTTTAATGACTGCTTTTATTTCTTATGAGGTTATGGGACTGTTTAGATAGTTTATCTGGTCCTGATTTAACTTGGGTAACTGGTGTCTGTCTAGAAAATTGTCCATTCCATTCAGATTTTCCAATTTTGTTGAGTATAGGCTTTTGTTGTAGGAGCTGATGATTTTTTTTTAATTTTTTCAGTGTGTGTTCTTATGTCTTCCTTTTCAGTTCTGATTTTATTAATTTGGATACTGTCTCTCTGCCCTCTGATTAGTCTAACTAAAGGTTTATCTATTTTGTTGATTTTTCTCAAAGAACCAGCTCCTCATTTTATTGATTCTTGGTATAGTTCTTTTTGTTTCTACTTGCTTGATATCAGCCTTGAGTTTGATTATTTCCTGCCATCTACTTCTCTTTTGTGTGTTTGTTTCTTTTTGTTCTAGAGCTTTCAGGTGTGTTGTCAAGCTGCTGGTGTATGCTCCCTCCAGCTTCTTTTTGTTGGCACTCAGAGCTATGAGTTTTCCTTTTAGCACTGCTTTTATTGTGTCCCATAAGTTTTGATATGATGTGTCTTCATTTTCATTAAATTCTAAAAAGTCTTTAATTTCTTTCTTCTATTTTTTCCCTGAACAAGTTATCACTGAGTAGAGCATTGTTCAGTTTCCACTTGTATGTGGACTTTCTATTGTTTTTGTCATTATTGCAGACCAGTCTTAGTCCATGGTGATCTGATAGGATGCATGGGATTATTTCAATTTTCTTGTATCTGTTGAGGCCTGTTTTGTGACCAATTATATGGTCTATTTTGGAGACGGTACCATGAGGTGCTGAGAAGAAGGTTTATTCTTTTGTTTGTGGATAAAATGTTCTTTAGATATCTGGTAATTCAATTGATTCATAACTTCTCTTAGTTTCACTGTATCTCTGTTTAGTTTCTGTTTCCATAATTTGTCCATTGCTGAGAGTAGACTGTTGAAGTCTCCCACTATTATTGTGTGAGGTGCAATGTGTGCTTTGAGCTTTAGTAAGGTTTCTTTTATGAAAGTGGGTGCCCTTGCATGTGGAGCATAGATGTTCAGAATTGAAAATTAATCTTGGTTCACTTTTCCTTTGATGTGTATGAAGTGTCCTTCCTTATCTTTTTTGATAGCTTTAAGTTGAAAGCTAAATTTATTGGATATTAGAATGGCTACTCCATTCTTTCTTAGAACCATTTGCTTGGAAAATTGTTTTCCAGCCTTTTACTCTGAGGTAGTAACTCTCTTTGTCACTGAGGTGCATTTCCTGTATGCAGCAAAATTCTGGGTCCAGTTTACGTATGCAGTCTGTTAGTTTATGTTTTTTATTGGGGGACTGAGTCCATTGATGTTAAGAGATATGAAGGAAAAGTGATTGTTGCTTCCTGTTATTTTTGTTATTAGAGACGGAATTATGTTTGTGTGACTATCTTCTTTTGGATTTGTTGGAAAAAGATAACTTTCTTGCTCTCTCTAGGGTATAATTTCCCTCCTTATATTGGAGGTTTTCTCTCTGTTATCCTTTGTAGGGCTGGATTTGTGGAAAGATATTGTGTAAATTTGGTTTTGTCATGGAATATCTTGGTTTTGTTTTCTCCATCTGTGGTAATTGAGAGTTTTGCTGGGTATATTAGCCTGGGCTGGCATTTGTGTTCTCTTTGGGTCTGTATGACATTTGTCCAGGATCTTCTGGTTTTCATAGTTTCCGGTGAGAAGTCTGGTGTAATTCTGATAGGTATGCCTTTATATGTTACTTGACCTTTTTCTCTTATTGCTTTTAGTATTCTTTCTTTTTTTTGTGCATTTAGTGTTTTGATTATTATGTGACGGGAAGTATTTCTTTTCTAGTCTAGTCTATTTGGAGTTCTGTAGGCTTCTTTCTTTAGGTTAGGGAAGATTTTTCTATATTTTTGTTGAAGATATTTACTGGCCCTTTAAGTTGGGAATCTTCATTCTTTTCTATACCTATTATCCTTAGGTTTGGTCTTCTCATTGTATCCTGAATTTCCTGAATGTTTTGGGTTAGGAGCTTTTTGCATTTTGCATTTTCTTTGACAGTTGTGTCAATATTTTCTATGGTATCTTCTACACCTGGGATTCTCTCTTCTATCTCTTGATTCTGTTGGTGATGCTTGCATCTATGACTCCTGATCTCTTTCCTAGGTTTTCTATCTCCAGGGTAGTCTCCCTTTGTGATTTCTTTATTGTTCTACTTCATTTTTGTGTCCTGGATAGTTTTGTTCATTTCCTTCACCTGTTTGATTATGTTTTCTTGTAATTCTTTAAGGGATTTTGTGTTTCCTCTTTAAGGGCTTCTACCTGTTTACCTGTGTTCTCCTCTATTTCTTTGAGGCTGTTATTTATGTCCTTCTTAAAGTCCTCTATCATCATCATGAGACGTGATTTTAAATCTGAATCTTGCTTTTCCAGTGTGATGGGGTATTCAGGACTTGCTATGGTAGGAGAACTAGGTTTTGATGATTCCAAGTATGCTCGGTTGCTGATGCTTATGTTCTTGTGCCTGCCTTTTACCATCTAGTTATCTTTAGTGCTAACTGCACTTACTGTCTCTGACTGGAGCCTGTCTTTCCTGTTATTTTTGTTGTGTCAGAAGTCCTCAGAGTTCAGCTGTCTCTGTGATCCTGTGATCCTAAGATCCTGGGTGTAAGAGCTCCTGGGAGTCAGGCTGCATCTGGGATCCTGAAATCCTGGTGTGACCAATCTCCTGAGATCTGGTGATCCTATGTTCCTATGTTCCTGAGCATGTTAGAGCTCCTGGGAGTCCAGCCCCTTCGGTTGTGTGGAATTGGGTGCAGAGCTGAAGCTCAAGATCTGCTCAGTGCTCAGGCACAGAGCAGAAGGACCATCTTTACTTTTTCTGATAATTTGTTTACATATTCAGTTTACATCCCAATCATAGCCCCCTTCTCCCAGTCCCCTTCACACTGCCTCTCCTCTCACCTGTCCCTTTCACCTCTGAGAAGCAGTTGGTCCCCCTTGGGTACCAAGCCATCCTGGTACTTCAAGTCACTGCAGGACTAGGTATATCCTCTCCAACTGAGGCTAGACAAGGCAGTTCAGTTAGGGGAACAGGATCCACAGAGAGGTAGCAGATCCAGGGTAAGCCCCACTTCCAGCTGTTGGGAAACCCCATGATGACCAAGCTTCAGATCTACTACATGTGGTGGGGCTGAGGTCTACCCTTTGTATGCTCTTTGGTTTAGTAGTTCAGGCTCTGGGAACTCCAAGAGTCCAGGTTGGTTGACTTCAGTTGGTCTTCTTATGGAGTCCCTTTCCCTTCCAGGTTCTTTAATTCTTCCCCCAATTCTTCCACAAGATTTTCTGATTTCTGGTTTGCCTTTGGTCAGCTGCTAGGTGATGGATGGAGGGATGGAACTGAATTGGAGACAGGACAGGAAACAGAAGAGGATAGATCATGTAGATGGAGAGCCAGAGAGAGAGAGAGGCCTGGGAGAGCGAATGGAAAAGGGAGTGGGTGGAGACTAGGCATCTCTAGCACAGATATCTGGGATTGGAGAGGCTCCAGGGAGTTTCTGAGTGTGACTCTAACTGATACTTCTAGCAGTGTGGGATATGAAGCCTGAAGTGGCCACCTCCCATGGCCAGGCAGGACTCCCAGTGGAGTGATAAGGACATCAACCCATCAACAAAACTTTCAGCCCAAAATTTATCCTGCCTATAAGAAGTGCAGGGACAAAGATGGAGCAAAGATGAGGGAATATCCAACCAATGACTTGAAATCCATTCCACATGCAAGAACCAATCCCTGACAGTATTAATGATACATCTTTACTTTTATACATACTATACATTTATGTGTGCATCTATACTCATCAAACATGTAAATACATGTATAGGCATGCTTACTTGTATGCATAGTACATGGGTTTATTATATACATGCACATATAGTTTGTTAATTTTTATTTCATTGATCTACTTTGGATCTTTAATAAGTATATATTATTCTGATGTATATATATTTTAATACTTTAAACTAGTCTCTATTTATGATTCTTTTTCTCACATTTTCATGTGAGATTTTTAATTTTCTAGATGAATTTCTGAGTGTTATTATGTTATTATTTTTACATTATAAACATATTATATATTATATTTAACTATACAATTATAATATTATTATTGAGTAGGTTATTTTGTTTGCAGTGTATACACATACCACACACATACCACAAGTCGAAGGACAACCCTATGGAGTTGATTCTGTCCTTCGACATTTAAGTGGACTTGAAATCAGGTTGTCAGATTCATACAGTGTGTGCCTTTACCAGCTGAGCCATTTCAACAGATGGATCTTTTAAAAGTCATTAAAAAAAAAAACTTCTGTAAATTTGACTGTGTTTACCAAGAAATTATATGTTAATTTTGGAAGAATTTATATCATTATACTATCAAATCTTCTCAACAAGATAATTAACATGATCCTCTGCTGATTAGGGTGTTGATTTATGCCTATCATTAAATAAAGTTTGCTTCACATACATGTTTTATATTTCCTGTGCATTTCATTCCTGGACATAGTGTCTAGGACTAGATTGAGTGAAAGTCAAAGAAGTTCAAAATTGCAATGACTCAACTCTGAGAGACATCTCTCTCTTTCCCAGGATAGAATTTCATGAAGGCCAGGCTTGACAACTCTGTCATATAGTCCACAGGACTCCAGATTCCTTCTCATTTCCTATCGCCAGTCTTTGAAAATTATGTGGTATGATATTCCTCATCAATGACATCTTCTCTCTTAAAATTTGAACCTACAGTGTGAATTCTGGTCCTCGCTACAGTAGATAAATGCAAGCATGGCTACTATTGGGCCTGGATATCTTATCAGAAAGCCTTTTAGAAACTGATACGGAACAATTCTGCCTATATCTGTCTGAATTTCTATTGCTAGAACAGACTGTCTCAGGACAAATGAAGCTTCCTTCATTCTTGGAAACCATAAGACAAAACAGTACAGCATTTAGGGGCTCTTTCCCTAAATTCAAGCTGGGATTTGACCATGAAGGGTGTTGCTTGTGTTATGTTTAAATCTTCATCAAAAGAAAGTACATGCCAGCAGAGGTTTTCTGCTCACACCTGCTTGTTATTTAAAGAGTAAACAAGAAGATAAATACAAAAGGCAAGCAAAGAAATGACCTACAGCTCTCTGTAATGAAGTAAGTATTGCCCTTTTCCCCTGCCTTTCCACCTATTCCCCCTCTCTCTTTCTTCTGCAAGATGACTGTGATGTAAGGTGGATTGATGTGCACTGAGTTGCAGTTAAATCACTTATTCTGCCACCTAGAGTGTTCAACCCCTTCCCACATTGTTAATCTCAACTACAAGCTGATGAGAATTGGCCTCTACAAACGGGTTGTCTGCCAAAGGAGATATGCCCAGGCAAATGCTTAGAATACTTTTACCTAGTAAGCCATGTTGTTTTTTTTAAAAAAAAAAAAAAAAAAAAAAAAAAAAACAAATCAAAACAAAAACAACAATCTTTTCCCCATAGACTGATAAAATGGCCCAGAAGGTGTTGGAACTGAAATGAAAATAAATCATTATGGACACTTTCCCTACTTGCAAAATCAAACTAATGGCGGTAGGAAGAAAATACACAAAAGTCCAGGAAAAATATCAGTGGTACATTGTTGTGCAAATAATCCTACCTAGAGTCACACAAACCCAGCTATGTCTCAGTGTTTGTCCTCGTACTGTACGATAGCGCAGTGATCCAGGCAGTGAGCGTAGTATCTGGGCACACTTGCCATGTAATTTCTCCTTTCCCCATCAAAACTTCAGCTACTTTATTTGTCTTTCTGAGGCTATAGCTTCTCATTTTTTGACTTGGGACAATAATAACACTTTTCTAGAAAATTCTATAAACATTAATTATAGCACAATTGCAGGTAAATTATAGCTGAGTCAGTAACTAGTAACTACAGTAAAACATTTTTATTATTGCTACTAACATTTATACCATCTAAATATGTTCCCCTAATCTTTGCAGACTCCAAACAATACAGGATGATATCAATATGTTCATTCTTGGTATATGGATTGTATCATTTAGGAGAGAATTTTGTCTTTTCACAATATCAGAATTTATTAACTAATATTAAATTCATAAGTTACATCAGTAGTGTGGCCTATTTCTTTACCAAAATCACTTGGTTGCTGAATATTTGCAATAACTGATTCTTTTATTTCAGTCTTAATTATTAACACTCTCAGCTATATTACACTATATAAAGACACACATATATATTACACATATATATAGCTGAGCGTTACTGGAGTCTGAAGCAGAAAGAAGACACAAATGTATAAAAGCAAAGTGAGTCACTGCTGATGCCAGCAGCCCTATGAAAATCTTAGGAGAAAAAAACAAAAAGAAAAAAGATAACCAAACCACCCAGCTAAACAGTATCCTAATACCTTCGGAGCAGGTAAGTTGCTCTTATTTAGAACTACTAAATTTGGTGTGGTTTGTTATGCAACAAAAGCCAGCTGATACAGTTTTATATGATTTTCCTACGCAAATTTCTTTCACTTAAACACTTTGAATACCTGGAGTTATGTTTGTATGCATTTCCTTATAGTACATATGCTAGATATTGGCACCAGACCTTTCTGTCTGTGCTTGCCAAGTTACTATTCAAATGAAGAGATTTTTCTTGGAAAGAAAGAAAGCTACAATACACCGAGAGTAAACGATGTGATCTTGCAAGGAACAGGGCAAATCGTTAATTCCTGCTGACTTATTCTTGAAACTCAGTGAGGAAAAAAAGCAGTTTGCACTGATATTATCAAAGTGAAGTCAAATGCAAGTTTAGTTTAAATCAATAGGATTCTGAGGTGCTATTTATCACAGCATGGCACTTGAGAACAAGGGCATGTTTGAAATCAGTGCAAAGAGAGGTTCCATTGTGCTTACTCTTAGGAAATGACAATCATCTTTGCTCTGCAGTGACCTGGAACCACAACCACTAGGCTGTTGGTGGCACCTAGAGAAGAAATGGATGATTCCATATTCTTGCCAGTAGAAATGAAAACAACCAAGGGACATGAAAGTGTAAGAATATTGAAGGTGTGAGAAATTTGAAAAGAGTAAACTATTCAAACAATTTGAAGATCTGGAGTCATGAGTATGTATTTTTTTAAATAGTACATATGCCCCAGACCTTTCTGTCTGAGTTTGCCAAGCTGCTGTTCAAATAGTACTTCAAGGCCATTGAGATGTCTCAGTAGATTAAGATACTTGCCACCAAGCCTGATAACTGCAAGACTCATTCAGTAAAAGGAAAGAACCAAGTCTTACAAGTTGTCTTCTGACCTCTTCCACTCTTTAGAGTATGCATGCACACACGTGCTAATGAATGTAATTTAAAATGATAAGGAACAAAAATTGTAAAAGTTTAGATTTATTTTCACGTCAGAATAAAAAGAAAGAAAAATGGAGGAAGCAAGAAAAAGAGAATAAGAGAGAGAGAGAAGATACAGAGAGGGAGAGAGAAAGGTGGAGGTATGGAGGGAAGGAGAAACTTACTACTAATATGATCAATCTGAAATCTTTTCAAAACTACAAACCAGAAGCCACAGAGGCATTGCCGAATAAAAAATTAACTTCTTGAGTCCTAGTATAAGAAAAGCAATTATGAAAAGACTAGGAAGGTGTCTCTGAAAGATCTGAGAACTCCTGTAAACCACACAACAGAGCATTCTGATGAGAAAATATGGACACATTACTTTTAATTGTTCTGTCTTCTTTTTGTTCAAGCCACTGTGATCAACTTTACCCCTCATTTGATGGCTGGTTCTTAGTAAAGCTCAAAACTTTTTCAGCGGAGATATTTTTATCTTTATTTTTCCTTACCAGTACGAACCACTTGATGATAAGGTACACATGACTGAAAACCCCGTTTGCCTTGACATCTCTGATCTAGGTTCTCTCATCTCCCTCACAAGATTACTTCTCTCATTTTAGAATGCATTTGATTATAAAGATACCTTTATTAATTATTATTTTACAGGCTTCATACACGCATATCATACACACAACCTTCTGTCCTTTACTGCCTGCTCTCATCCCCTATATTTCTTACCTTTCCACACCAAGTACCCATCCTTACTTCATGTCTTATTTTGCCGTTTGATCACTGGGGTTTAAATGGATAGTAGAGCTATCCACTGGAGCATGAACAGCTCATCAAAAGCTAAATTAATTTAATAATTAAAGAGAATGATTTCCTCTCTTCCATCAGCCATTGGCTGCTTTTCCCTTCCCTGGGCGGGCCCCTCCCATATTCACCCACTCAGTTTCGAGACCTACATGGGCAACAACAGCTATTGAGTGTGCAAGTTCCACAGTCATGACAGCATTTCACTGTGCTTTCCTTATTGTTTGATATTACATTTGTTCTACTCCAGCCTCCCACATGTTCCCTAAGCCTTAGAGGGAGTGATATGGCAGCCACAAGTGACTATGAGCACTCAACAGTCAGTTGCCTTTAGTATCTTGACCACCCATGAGTATCTGAAGTAATCACTATTGTAAAGAGAAGCATCTTGGAGCAAGGCTTACAACAGTGCTCTTCATGAGTATTTTGAATACAGTATCTAAGAAGCAATTTGACAGTATGCCCTTCTTTTTTTTTCTTTTTTAGTTAATCATTACATTTGTTTACATCTTAAATGATATCCCACTTCCAAGTTACTTCTTTACCAACCCACCCATCCCACACCCACCCTCATCCCTTCCCTTTGCCTGTATGGGGAGTGCTCTCCCACCCACCCATACTCTCCTGCCCCACAGCTCCAGCATCCCCCTACACTGAGGCATCAAACCTCCCCAGGACCAAGGGCCTGCACTCCCATTGCTGTCAGGACAAGGCCATCCTCCATTACATTTGTATCTGGAGCCATGGATTCCTTCAGGTACATCCTCGGTTGGTGGTCTAAACTTGGGAGAACTGGGTGATCAGGACAGCCTATGTTGTTCTTCCAATCGGGTTGCATCTCCTCTGCTCTTCTAGTCCTTCGTCCATGCCCCACCAGGTTGCCTGAGCTCAGTCTGATGGTTGGCTGTAAGCATCCACATCTGCATTGATCAGTTGTTGGCCGGACCTCAGCAGTAACTGTCACACTAGGTTCCTGTCACAAACACCTCTTGACCTTGCAACAATGTTGAGTTTGGTGTCTCCAGACATAATGGATCCCTAGGTGGGACAGTCCCTGGTTGGCCCTTCCTTCTCTCTCTGTTCCGTTTTTTTGTCCTTGTTTTTCCAGGAACATTTCTGGGTTAATAATTTTGAGATGGGTGAGTGAGTGACCCCATCCATGGACCAGGGGCCATGCCTATCTACTGGACATCATCTCAACAGGTTTTATCTCCCTCTTCTCTGCACATTTTGGTTAAAGTCATCCTAGTTGGGTCCTTAAGAGCCTCACATTTCCCTGGTGTCTGGGACCCTCCAATGGCTATCCCCAGTTCATCATCCTCCCTGCTATATATTTTTGTTTGATTTCCTAACTCTCTGTACCTCTCTGAATCTCCTCCAGTTTCCTGATTATACCACCCTTATTTTTCCCCTTTTTTTATCCCTCCCCAGTCTCTCTCCTACCTCTCACAATCATTCTGTCTCACCCCTCAATGCAGGACTGAAGCATCCACATCCTAGTCTTCCTTCCTTCTAAGCTCCATATGAACTGTAGTTGCAGCATGGGCGTTGTAAGCATTTGGGCTAATATTCACTTAGTGAATACATACCATGTGTGTTCTTTTGTGTCTGGTTACCTCACTCAGGTGGTATTTTCCAGTTACATCCATTTGACTGATAATTTCATGTAGTCATTGTTTTTAATTGCTGCATAGCACTCCATTGTGTACATGTACCATATTTTCTGTATCCATTCTTCTGTTGAGGGACATCTGGGTTGTTTCCAGCTTCCGGCTATTATAAAAAAAAAAAAAAAAAAAAAAAAAAAAAACTGTTATGAACATAGTGGAGCATGTGTCCTTGTTATATGTTGGAGCAACTTTTGGGTATATGCCCAGGAGTGGTATAACTGGGTCCTCAGGTAGGACTATTTCCAATTTTCTCAGTAACAACCAGACTTATTTCCAAAGTGGTTTTAACAGCTTGCACTCCCACCAGTAATGGAGGAGTGTTCCTCTATCTCCACATCCCCACCAGCATCTGCTATCACCTAAGTTATTGATCTTAGCCATTCTGACTGGTGTGAGGTAGAATTTCAGGGTTATTTTGATTTGCATCTCCTTAATGCTTAAGGATGTTGAACATTTCTTTAAGTGCTTCTCAGCCATTCAAGATTCTTCAGTTGAAAATTCTCTATTTAGCTCTGTACTCCACTTTTTAATAGGGTTATTAGGTTCTGTGGAATCTACCTTCTTGAGTTACTTGTAAATATTGGATATAAGCCCTCTATAGGAGGTAGAATTGATAAATATCTTTTCCCAATCTGTTGGTTGCCATTTTGTCCTATTGACAGTGTCCTTTGCTTTACAGAAGCTTTCAATTTTATGACCTCCTATTTGTCAATTGTTGCTCTTAAAGCATAAGCCATTGGTGTTCTGTTCAGGAAGTTTTCCCCTGAGCCCAAGTATACAAGGTTCTTCTCCACTTTCTCTTCTATTCGATTCAGCATATTTGGTTTTATGTGGAGGTCCTTGATCCATTTGGACTTCAGCTTTGTACAAGGAGATAAAAATGGATCAATTTGCATTCTTCTTCATGCAGACAGCTAGTTGAACCAGCACCATTTGTTAAAAATGCTGTCTTTTTTTTCCATTGGATGGTTTTAGCTTCTTTGTAAAAGATTAAGTGTCCATAGGTGTGTGGGTTTTTTTTTTCTGGTTCTTCAATTCTATTCCATAGATCTACTTGCCTGTCTCAGTACCAATATCATACAGTTTTTATCATTATTGCTCTATATTATAGCTTGAAGTCAGGGAAAGTGAGTTCCCAGAAGTTCTTTTATTGTTGAGATTAGTTTTTGCTATCCTAGGTTTTTTGTTATTCCAAATGAATTTGAGAATTGCTCTTTCTAACTCTATGAAGAATTGAGTTGGAATTTTTATGAGAATTGCAATTGAATCTGTAGATTGCTTTTGGTGAGGTGGCCTTTTTACCATATCAATCCTGACAATCCATGAGCATGTGAGATCTTTCCATCTTCTGAAGTCTTCCTTGATTTCTTTCTTCAGGGGTTTGAAGTTCTTATCATACAGATCTTTCACTTGCTTGGTTAGAGTCACACCAAGATACTTCATATTGTTTGTGACTATTGTAAAGGGTGTTGTTTCCTTAATTTCTTTCTCAACCCTTTTATCCTTTGAGTAGAGGAAGGCTACTGATTTGTTTGAGTTAATTTTATATCCAGCCACTTTGCTGAAGTAACACATGCCCTTCAACAAAAGTAAAATAGCACACTCATCCCTAGCTCCTACAACCACACCAATCATGGGCCTTTGGCAAGATTTACAATAACAATAAGAACTCCTTCATTTAAGGATAGCTTCAAATCCAAGGAAGAAAGCAGTTGGCTACCAGATAAGTACCATGACACTATTGTCCCAGTAAGCATGTCGTACTCAGTTTCTAGTGCAGCACACAAATCTAAAGCTGGGGAAAGACCATTGCTGACTTTTCTCCCCTAGATGCATGTCTCTAGTGCTATAAAATTAGCCTAAAGGAAGGAAGCTTCCAGTTCAGTTTTGGCATGCTTTCTCTGTGTTCTACAAACAAAATATGTATATGTTTTTCATGCTACAGAGACAAATGCACATCCATGTTCATTGCGATCTCTTCACAATAGCCATGAAATGAAATAGATGTCCATCAACAGATAAATGAATAATTAATACACAATGGACCTTTGTTTAGCCTTAAAACTGGATTACGAAATTTTAGGGAAAATGGATGGAACTGTAAAAATTATATTGAACAAGGTAATTTGGACCATGAGCATGGTCAAACATCACATGTTCTTTCACATGTGTAATGAGAATCTTAAAGGTTTTAGATTAGTCTGTTTAAATTGGAGTGTCTACTTGTCTCTCTTTTTTATTCCTCAAACATTGTAAGTCCAAATTTTGTTCTATTGTTGAAACCTTGCTTGTTATTTCATAGTACCTCTGATGTCATTCATATCAGCAACAGGTTAGTTATTCCATCTGTGTCTACACTCTTTGATTTGGTCATGCACATCTCTTTCCACAAATTCCCTACCTATTCTTGCCCTCAGTGGTGAGATGATGACCACTCCCATGTTGAGAGCACTCAACATTCCATTGACAATCTCTCCTAGAAACACCTTCAGAGATACACCCAGTGAGAGCATTTCACAATATGCCTGGCCTTCTGTGATCTATGCAGACTGACACATAGATTTAACTATCATCAACACCTCTTAGCTAATATCAACTTCATAACTGTCAGCTGGCATTTGTACAATCCAAATATAATTTTACCTTACAAAACCAAATTCTAATTATTTTACTTAAGTATCTCTAGTGGACTTTCATCTTTCATGGGGTAATTTACAAGTGTTTTGAACTTAGTGGGAAGTGTAGTCTTTACAACAAGGCTTCGAGATAAATTTCAATCTCATTTGGAACACATTCCGGTCAGCCAGTATTATTACAACGGAACCTGTTTGCATTTCCTGGCTTCATCGTTGAATTTCATATTCCATATTCTTGTACTTGTTAATGTTCATTTACCTGGCACTCTTCTCTTCCATTTGGTTATGGGACAGATTAAGGATGAAATTTTTCATAACACAATTCATGTTATTAGTGTCATCATCCTTAAATGTCTCAATTTTGCCCTTTATTACTTTATGAGAACTCTTTGGCACACTACACTGAATTACAGTACTTTAACACTGAATTTCAAATATCCAGTCTCTTGCATAATACCTGACCTTTGCTATGATTGCTTTATTCCAGGGACAAGTTTTGTGATCCCAATTGGTTATCTTTCATGATGTTGAGATATTTAACACAAAATATCAAGGTAATACAAATGTACATGACTTTGTATTATTTACTGTTTTCTTTCAAAGCTGTGCTTGGCTCATTGACTTTAATAAGACAAGGAGTAACAGCTTGAATACTTCTCTGTCTTCATCCCTTCATCCCCTTAATACTGATCATAATTTTCCTGGCAATGGAAAATTTTCACATTGTTAAACTGAATTATAGATTCAAATCACTGGCTAAACCAGTGTTTATCTTACCTGACTTAAATTTCTACATTATGAATAATTATTTCAGCCTGGACCTGAAAATAATTCACTTAATGGATTCCATTTATAGTCTTATATTTTCAGAAAAGGACAGGCCTCTCAGGGATATCAACAAAACATGACATATATAGTTACAATAAGACTAGGCACATCTGCTTTTATTAAGACTGAGTGAAGCAACAAAATAGGAGGAAGGGGATCCTAAGAGCCGGCAAAAGAGTCAGAGACAGCCTCCACTATTAGGAATACCACAGGAACACACTCAACCATAACATAGAAGCAGAGGACCTAGATTAGACACATACAGGCTTCCAGGTTGTCAGTTCAGTCTCTATGAACCCAGGTTAGCTGATTCCGTGGACCATTTTCTTGTATTGCCCTTGCCTTCTTCAGCTCCTACAATCTTTCCTTCCCCAACTCTACCTAACATTTGGTTGCAGGTATCTATATCTGTTCCTATCAGTTGCTGGATAAAGTCACTCTGATGATCATTATGCTAAGCTCCAGTCTAAGAGTATTACAGAATATCATTAAGAATACTCATGATGTTTTTTTTGTCAGTTGTATTTTGTGCTATCCTAGGTCTCTGGATTATCCAGCCTCTGGTTCCTAGCCCTACAGGTAGTGTCAAGTATGGGCTTGACATAGTCCTGGCATAGGTATCAAGTTGAAAGTCATTGGTTGGCTACTCCCACAAGTTCTGTTTGGTTTGTTGGTATCTAGTTTCTTGAGTTTTTATGTATTTTGGATATCATCCCTTTCTCAGATGTGGAGTTGATGAAAATTTTTCCCATTCTGTAGGTGGCCATTGTGTCCTATTGGACAAAGCTCCTTACAGGAGCTTTGCAGTTTCATGAGGTCCCATTTGTTAACTGTTGATCTTAGAGCCTAGCTGTTGGTTTTCTGTTCAGGAAGTTGTCTACTGTGCCAATGTGTTCAGGCTATTCTCAACTTCCTCTTCTGTCAGGTTCAATGTATCCGGTTTTCTGTTGAGGTCTTTGATCCACTTGAACTTGAGTTTTGTGAAAGTTGATAGATATGGATCTATTTGCATTCTTCTATATGCCAACATCCAGTTAGACCAGCAACATTAGTTGAAGATGCTGTCTTTTTTTACAGTATATTCTGGCTTCTGTATCAAAAATAAAGTGTTCATAGGTATGTGGATTTATGTCTGGGTCTTCAATTCAATTCCATTGATAAACCTGACTGTTTTTATGCCAATACCAAGAAGTTTTTATTGCCATAGCTTTGTAGTACAGCTCAAAATCAGGGCTAGTGTTACCTCCAGAAATTATTTAAATTATTTTATTGTATAAGATTGTTTTAAATATCCTTGGGTGGTTTTTGTTGTTATTTTAGTTTGGTTTTCCATATTAAGTAGAGAATTGTTCTTTCAAGTTCTGTAAGAATTGTCTTAGAATTTTGCATACAATTTTGTATGCAATGAAATTTAGTAATTGCATTGAATTTGTGGATTGTCATTGGTAAATGGACATTTTATCATGTTAATCATACGAATCCATGAGCATGAGAGATCTTTCCATCTTCTGATATCTTCTTCAATTTCTTGAAGACTTAAAGTTCTTGTCATATAAGTCATTCTCTTGCATTAGAGTTATATCAAGATATTTTATATTATTTGAGACTATTGTGAAGAGTGTTGTTTCTCTGATTTCTTTCACAGCCTGTTTGCCATTTGAATAGCAGAGGGCTATTGATTTTAGATTGTTTGTTATTCTTGTTATTCTTGTTGTTAATCTTGTATCCTGACACTTTGTTGAAAGTGTTTATCATCTGTAGTAGTTCCCTCGTAGAATTTTGGTATCCCTTATGTATACTATCATATTATCTACAAATACCAGTACTTTGATTTCATCCTTTCCAATGTTTATCTCTTAACTTTCCTTTAATTGACTAGCTAGTTTTTTAAAAATTGTTCTAGCTAGAATTTTAAGTATTGTATTGAAGAGATATGGAGAGAGTAGACAGCCTTATCTTGCCCTGATTTTAATGGAACTACTTTAAGTTTTTCTTTAACCAATGCATCAATTTCTTCTATCATGTCTTCTACTCCTGCAATTCTCTCTTCTATCTCTTGTGTTCTATTGGTGAAGCTTGAGTCTGTAGTTCCTGTTCTCTTACATAGATTTTCCATCTCCAAGATTCCCTCAGTTTGTGTTTTCTTTATTGCTTCTGTTTCCATTTCCAGATCTTAAATAGGTTTCTTCCTTTCCTTCACCTGTTTGTTTGTTGTTCCTTGGCTTGCTTTGTGGGACTTAATTCATTACCATCAATTATTTGTTTCTGTTTCCTTGAATTTCTTGAAGGGATTTATTCATTTCCTCTTTAAGAACTTCTATCATCTTCATAAAGTTGGTTTTAAGTTTGTGTTCTTGTGCTTGAGCTGAATTTAAACATTCAGGAGCTGCTATAGTAGGATAGCTGGACTCTTGTGGTGCTATATTGCCCTAGCTGTTGTTGATTGTGTTCTTCCACTAGGTATGTGTCTAGGTATCTTGGGTTGAGATGAATATAAGTCTAGGTTCCAATTTCTGAGTTTATCTTTTTTGGATAGATGCTCTGTTCCTTGGTTTCTGTTTCCCCTTTGGTTTCCTTTATGATCTGTATTTCTGGCAGCTAGAGTTATCTCTGGTTCATCAGGGAGTCTTGATCAGAGTTAGCAGCTGGATCAGGCAGCTAGGATGGCATTTAATACAGCAGGAGGTCTCTGTTCTTTTGACAGAAGTGGCCTGCACCAAAGCAAGAAATATCTGCCAGTGTTGGGGCAGGGACAGGGTGTCAGCAGCTTGGGTCTTTGGGATCCAAATCCAGGGCACAGTTGAGTTCTGAGGGCAAAGTGAGCCCCTCACTTGTTGGGAAGACATAATTTTTAAAAACCTAAAAGGAAAATACTTATTGATATTTAGTTGGTATCTAAATTTGCTTAAAATATTATTTTTTAAAATGTCTTTCAGACAGGTGAGATAGCTTAGTGGGGAAAGGTGCCGATCTGGGTCTGCCTCTCTGCCTCTGGACTAGGCGGACTGGATTGAACGGAGAGAAGCTCAGCCAGGCGTCAGGTGGATGCAAGTGGGATTGTGGACAGTGGTAAGTATGTGGACAAAGAACACACACCCAGGAACAGCTTCAGAGAACTGGCTCAATTTAATGGGGAAGGAGGGGTATTTATGCACCTTGGCAGGTGGCCAGGGTCTCTGGCCCAAGGTTTGTGTGGCCATGTAAAATTGCAAGCAAAGTGTTGGGAAGATGCTTCATCTGCAGTTCAAAGGCTGCAGGGAGGACTCTAATAAGGTCAGACAAGGAGTGAAGACTGATAACTGTCAGGATAATGAATTCTTACTATGGGTGATAGTGGAGCAGCCAGCGTCTTGCTGTGCCAGGTTGGGAATGGGCAGGGAATCAACTCATACTGTCTTAGTCTGAGTTATGGGGGTTGAAGCTCTCTTCAACCCTTCCTCTGTAACACAAGACTAGTGTGATCCCACAGAAAGGTACTTGTTGACAAACCTGACAACTTGAGTTTGACCCCAGAAAAATGCTGTCTCCATTTCTGTGCCCCCCACAAACCCTTAAATGAATCAATATAATTTTTAAAATGTTGACTTTGTGGCTTGGAATACAAACCAGTGTTTCAAATGACTTGCCAAGTTTAAGGACCTGGTGACAGAATCTTCACAAAACCCAGAAATGTCACCTGAGTGTAGTCCCAGCACTCCTTCATGGAAAAGAGAGAATTATAGGTCATCTTTCCTGGCACAGCTGGGAGAAAAACAACAAAAGAGACCTTGCCTCATAAAAGTAAAAGGTGAAGACCACACCAGAGGTTCTTTCTGAACCTCCCCAGGTGTGTGTGATAGTGCACCATGCCACAACACAGCCCACAACACACACATACACACACATACAAACAAACAAACAAAACTGCCTTTTTCTGACTTACTGAGAAATAATTAATTTCTTACTAACTGAAAGTTAGAACATCCAGCGATTTTTACTCATTTTTCATTCATTCTTCTTTTAATGAATAACTTCATGCATAGTTGATTTGTCATGTATATGATAGTCTTTGAAAAATATATTTTAACCATAGTGAGATTTTTGGAACAAAGATTTATGCTTTAAAAATATTGATAATGGAAAGATGTCTTTTTAATACATTATAAATTTACATTTCCACCAGGAGTGTAGAAAGTACTTCACTAAGACTGAACAATAAGTGTTTAAAGACCTATTTTTTTCATGAATATTCTCTCCTTACTCTGATATTTTTCCTATAGTAGCTTTTATATACATTTTCAAGAAGTCTTTATATTAGAAAAATTCTTTGTCCATGATTTGAATTTTAAATATATTTCAAAAGTTATTTTCCCATTCTTTATATTTTATAATTTTGTTTTATTAAAAGACACCATCCAAAAGATTTAATTTTGTATAAATTAAATTATTTTACTTTGGGTTTCGTTGTTGATGTTGTTGTTTTTATTGTTGTTGTTTTGGTTTTTCAAGACAGAGTCTCTCTGTGTAATAGTCCTGGCTGTCCTGGAACGCAGACATCTGTCTACCTCTGCCTCCTCAGTGATGGAATTAAAGGCATGCACCACCATGCCAGGCATATCATAGACATATCCGGTTCAATCTGAAGTGGAATGTAAAACTAAGTCATTTAAGTTATTTGAGCCCATTAAATGAGCAACAGTTTTGAGAGATAAACTTAACAGTGGACTAAGAGCCACCGTTATTCCAGCTGGTGAAGAAGCAAATCAGAACAAGGGGAAATACAGACTTTCTAGAGAAATACAGGAAAAGCTTTATAAACCCATAAAGGAGATGAAATCCGGGAAATGGGGAGAAGCAAAGGCATTCTGCGGAAGAACGGCAGACCCTTCTCAGCAGTCAGAACCTAGCTCTGCAGTGGGGACCCACCCTCAGCAGTGGAGACCCACCCTCAGCAGTGGGGACCCACTCGCATGGACCCTCAGATGGACTAGTGATCTCCAGCGATAAGAAAGTGTTCAGTGTTGTGTGGAAAATTTGATACACATAATTTAATGGTATGGCATTAAATATTCTTTTATTTCATATTTTAATCTTGAACTATATCTTTAAATATTTGCTATATTTTGTTAATTTTGTGTCTTTTCCAGAGACTACAAACCTATACATACAGTGGACCTGCTACATCTGCTTTTTATAGTTCCATCTTCCAAGCACATTTACAGCTTTTCATAATTCAGGATAATTTACTAATTTCTGTCTTTTATGTTCCTTCATATGGTTTCTAGAATTTACTGTCACAGTGCTCTCAATTGCATCTTTGTGGGATAGAACGCAGGCGGGTCCCACAGCCCCAGGCTTCCTGTGTGGCGAATGCTGGGGGTCTCGCACCGGAAGGCGGAGGTGGAGACAGAGTCTCTCGGGCCAAAGCAGCGGCCTGGGTCAGAGCACTTCCTGCTGGGGTGCTTTGGTTCCCACATGGTTGAGACAGTCGCAGTCGTAGAAGTAGGCCCATAAAGACACGCGACTGGGCTTCCATGAAGTAGTTTTATTGACGAAAATGGTGAATCTGGTGCTCTCTCTCCCCCTCCCCCCACCCCGAAAAGCCAGGAGGAGTTCCTTATATTTGAAAGGGGCGGGACTAGGGAGGAGACTTAATTACCTATGTCCCCCAGCCTCATTAATATAATGCAAAATCTCAAGGCAGAGGACCTTCGGCAATTCCCCTTACCCGTTTCTTATGTGATTAAGATTACAGGGTGAAATGGAGAGGGCCCCGATTCTGGGGGCATGGCCACACCTGCAATCTCAGGGTTCCAGGCCAATGGCAACCCTTCCATGGTCCAACACATCTTTATTTCTGTGATGGGTTTTTATTTGATTTGCATTTATTTGTGGAGTTTTGCCAGCTCCCACATCCTCTCCTATTTCTTTCCAGCAATTACCTGATGTCCAACATTTGCAACTCGAATTTGCCTGTTTGTTTAAATTTTGATAATGTAGCTACAGTTTTCATTCCTACGTGATAACTTTTTCCCAGAGCTCTGCCTTTGTCTGATAGCTTGTTTTGATTCCTACTTTATACAATTTTTTTTTCTTGTGGAAATTTTGCAGACTGGGATTTCATTCCCTTTTACACTATTTCAACCATCTTCGTATGAACTGGATTTCCCTGGACAAGTAAGTAATTTGTCAGTTTCCAACAAAATATAAAGCACACAATTATATTTGATCTCTATGCAAGGCAGTGAGTTCGTTTAATGCTTGTTCTCTGCCCTCTTTGTGATATTGTATTTTTTAAGTGTGCATACTGTATTTTTATGTGTTGAATCTGGAGAGCCTTCTATTGTTTCTTCTATGCCTGAGATTAGTCTTCCATTTCTTGTATTCTGTTGATAAATGCTTACATCTGTAGTTCTTGCTCTTGTCCCTAGGTACCCATTCTCAGGATTCCCTCAGCTTGTGTTTTCTTTATTGCTTCCATTTCCCTTTTCAGGTCTTGGACAGTTTTATTCATATTCTTCACTCATTTGATTCTATTTTCCTGTAATTTTTAATATTTATTTGCTTCCTCTTTTAATCCTCTACTTGTTTGAATATATTTTTCTATATTTCTTTTAAGGGATTTATTTATTTCCTCTTTAAGGTCTCTATTATCTTTATAAGACTGTAGGTAAGATCATCTTCTTGTGGTTTAGTTTTGTTAGGCTATCCAGGACTTGATGTAGCAGGATAGCTGGGTTCTAGTGGTGTCATAATACCCTGCATCTTGCTGATTGTATTTAGCCTCTGCATTTTCCCTGGTGTTGTGTGGATGATCCTGATGACAGCAAGATTTCTCTGGAAGGGAGGAGGAGCCATATGCCAAACAATGGAGATCAGGCAGATCCATCTAGCAAGATTGGTGAGACAATGTTCTAAGCTGATAGTTCCTAACCCCCACCCCCAGGCCATCCACAGGGAAAGTAAGAGGCTCTTGGTGCCCTGTAAGGCTCCTCAGACCTAAGGGTAAGCCCAAAGCCAGACAATGGAGATCAGGGGACTGCTTGAACAATTCACCTCTGAGCTCTAGCAGACCCATCTGGGAAGGGATTGGTGGGTCAGTGTTCAAGTTGGTTACTCTTGGGGTCCCAGGGGCCTCCACTTTGCAAATCTGGAGATCCTATTTGAAAGGATCTACCTATCATATATGGAGGCCTGGGAAAGACCAGTGACCTCATTTTGCTTGTCTAGCAAAATCTGACTTCCTCAGTGTGTTTTCTTTGTCTCATTTCTGCTATTTCTCTGCATCAGTCTGAGGATAGGTTGATGCATACTAGCACTATTTTCCCACTGTGACTCAGAAACACTAGACTTTCACTGTGTGAGCGCTTCCTGTGTGATGAACGTTTTCTTCTTTTTGGTCTCAATTTTCTGAATACTACAGGTACACTGTTTCTAGTTATTAGGGTTTTTTAAATATCCTCAGAGTTTCACAGATTTCTTCATGGAAATATTGTACATATTTAATTGAATTTATGCTTTAATATTTACTTCTTTGTGTAACCATTGTAAATAGCAATGTGTTTTTAATTTTCAAGTCTACCTGTTCATTGGTGATTGATTGGAAAATAACCAATTTTTACATATTAACTTTGTATCTTCACAGTACTCATGACTTACAATTTCTAGCAGTTATTTTATTGATTCTTTAGGATTTAAAAAAAAGTGTATTGTGTAAAGTGAGTATTTCATTCTACTCCTTTTCTTGTCCTGCAGAACAAGAAAGCAATTCTAGTACATTATTGCAAGTCAGTAACAAGGGGAAACATCTCCTCATGCTTTCCAATCACTATTTAATTTTATTTCATTTAGTTACTTGTGTATGTATGTGGGGGAGTTAGGATCAAAGTAAATATGACAGATTTTAATTGTATTCCTTAGTTGATCAAGTGATTGATTGAATAAGGAGTGTAATTTCGGGGGGGGGTTGTCAAACTCAAGGTCTAGTAAGTGTCAGACAGCTGCTCTACCACTGAGCTACATTCCTAGATATCACATACAACAATTTTATGTGTTTGAAGCTTTTATAACATTATAACTTCATGTGCTTCTGTTTTTCTTTTTTTTACAATATTATCCTTGTAAAATAAATGGAGATGCTTGTTATATGAACTGCTTATGCCATAAATTTTATTCATTTTACTTGCTGTATGATCTAAAATATTATTTCCCTTAAATTTTCTCTGAGTTTGTAATTAGGTCTAGATTTATTATATTAAAACCATTTACCCTCCTCTACTCCCTGTTTTTGGTGAAAATGTATTAACACCTTGGTGTATCTCTATCAAAAGCATTGCATTTAAGCCCAGCTATCATTCTATTTGTGTATGTATGTGTGTGACCAATTTGATTGTCATTTAGATTCACAGCTTTATTAGGGTTTATTAGGGATAATTATGATTTCTTCCAGATTTCCTACCGAGAATAATTTAATGCACAGATGGCCTATTTATTACTTATCTGATAGCTAACTATCATTCATTGCCCAAAGTATATTGCAAAGAAGTATTAGGTTGATTTTACTGTTTATGAGTTTCCAAACTATTTAATTTCTTGGCACTCTCCAAGAGTGGTAATGTATGCATATTTAAATATATTATATTTATTCAAATAGTTTCTTCTTTTGTTACTCTAATTAAGCAGTCTTTTGTCTGTTGGAGCCTCTTTATATTAGCACCTGAGTATTAACATAAGATCATTAATATCTTGTGACATTTTTCTTTCTAATACAACAAGATTGTCTAGGCTCATCTTGTGTGTTACCAATCCTATACCTAAACCCACCATTTTTTCAAAGTTCATTATTCAGTATGCAAAACAAAATACATTTCCTAGAACAATGTTGAAGAACTCAGTGTGTAATGTGCTAACCTAGAAAACAGAAAAAAAATAGAAAACCTGAAGCTCAAAGTAAGGTGCCATCCAAAGATTTAAAGGAGAAGTTTAGTAGACAACTAAACTCACAGGTCAAAGTTCCTGTTGGGATTTTTTTAAATCCATAACAATGCTTAGAATTCCTGAAAAATTATGAACATTGAAAAAGTTTTTCACACATACTTACTAGTAATTATGTTATGACTAATATTATCAGGACATAAGAACCGAAATCTAGTCATGATCAATTCACAAAAGTCTCTGAGGGAACAATAGCCCTGGACATAAAGAAAAGTTCTTTCATTCATATTGAGTGAGTGATAAATTTATACCCAATTAAAATGCAAACACAGTATGTTTTCTTTGTAAGGAAATCCTACATTCTTAGGCTTCAGAAAGAAGCAACATAATGGTGGGTTCTTCTTGTTCTGCCAGTTATGATAGATTCAAAGTCAAGGGACTCAGATTATTGCTTAGCCTCTGGTAACATCCTCCTCTTCCACCCTATATTTAATCAACTGTTGCACTGAGTTTTTCAAGCATCAGTTTACATTTCTTTCATCCATACAGTCTATGAAATGACAAAACAAAGCAATCCCCTAAAGGGAACCAAAACAAGATCAGTATATATAAATCCATGGGAAGGTGCATAAGGTGAGAAAGAATAGGATCATGTAGGTTGATAGGACATAAACATTCTCAACTCAGCAACAAAGTTGAGAAAAAAAAAAAAGATCTTTCCACCTATAATGAAGCAACAAACATCTAATCTGTGGTAGTGAAGGACCATAAAAGGCCTGAGAGTCACTATTCTTTTTTGCCAACTGAATTGATATTTATCTCAGTTGTTCCTTACTCTTTTCCAACAAGTTTGTGCTAACGATGTAGTCATAGTTTTGAGTGGTTGCACAATCCTACTTCACACAGATCAAGAGTCTAGGAAGACAGTGACTTATAAAGACATCAGAGACCCTTAGCGCAGAACTCAGGAAACGTGTGACCAGTGACTAGCATGGGAGTTATATTATTATAAAATTCTTTAGGAAAAAAATAATGCTTTGGGTAGCAACCATTGTATCTTTCCCTAAAATAAAAGCCTCAAATTTAACTGAAAATTCTAAGTTTTGGGTTATACCAGATATTAGTTCAATGAGGCCTTTTTTATTTTCCTATAGTTTATATACCAGAATTTGGGATTTGGTTTTTTTTTTTTTTTTTTTTTGAGTCAACAATTATAATTATGGAAAATGTTACTTTATCAATCAGTCATAACATTTATATAGCTAATTCATATATATATGATGGTGTGTGTGTGTGTGTGTGTGTGTGTGTGTGTGTGTGTGTGTGTTCCAACAATGGCTGCTATGAAAGGAAAGTCCAAGGACCCAGTAGTTTCTCAGTTTATGAGACTAGATGTCTTAGCTGGTCCTCTGTATATGCTGGAATTCCAAAGAAGCATACTTTAATGGCAGTGAAGGAATGAACTTGCTTGCAAGGTGAGGGCAAACAGGCAGGGAACAAAAGTGTCCTTCTTCCATGTCCAGAAAAGGGTATTGTCCAGCTTAGAGTTGAGTTTTTCCAGCTCAAAAGACCTGAATTTAAGATGTGTCTTCCCAACTCAAGATTTAGATTAAAGATATGTCTTTGGACAGCTCAAAGAGATCTGAATTAAAGGTGTGTCTCCCTACCTCCAAGATCCATATAACAAGTGGATCTTCCTACTTCAAATTAAGCAAAAATCCCTCAAGTGTGTGCCCTCTATTTGGGGTTTTAGTTAACTCAGGATGTCGCCAAATTGACAGACAAGAGTAGCCATCACAGAGTCTAAAAAACAACATTTTCAATTCTTCTATACTAATACTTAGGAATTACTGTGTAAATTTTACTTATAGTGATTCTGCTTAAAACCATTTTTCTCTCAATGGAATTTAATACCCTTCATGCAATATGAGAGCTACTGAATGTCAGTTATGTTTCTGTACCTAACATCTGTTCTATCTTTTTATGAGAGAAAAAAAAACACAAAACAAACAAACAAGCAATAAAACAACTGGTGGGTTTTATTTAAAAATGTACTATTGCCTCAATTTGGGTTACAGGAGTAGATATCTGACCATCATGGACAGCCTAGCCATATGAGGACATCAGATTTGGTAGAATGACTTCTAGGATGCGGTTGCTGAAAAGATTACAAACTTGGAGAATCTGGGAATTTGCCTCCTTCTCTTGGTTTACTCCTTGTCCTCAGATTATAAAAACTGGTCCTACTGGTAGCTAGCCTAGCATGAACACATGAAAGACATTGACACTGAAGATGTTACCAGAGGCTCTGAATTGAACTGGCTCTTCAGTGACCTCAAGCTTTTGATTGCAGAAGTCAGTATCCTACTTGTGTTCTTTCCACTTACATCACCTCAAGGGCTTTATATCTCTTGCAACCAAGACAACTTTAAGTAATTTAATCTTAATAGAAACACATGACAACTTCAGAAAGCTTGGCAAATTTAATAAATATTTCTTCTGCTGAAAAGGAAAGGGGAAAAGCCCTGAAATTTTAGGCACAGAAACACGAGTGTTTATAGCAAAAAAAAAAAAAAAAAAAAAAAAAAAAAAAAAAAAAAAAAAAAAACTACTCTTAATATCGGGATTCATATTCAAAGATGTACATACATAATATACATATATAACTGACATTTAATGAAATGTGCAGAGAAATTATGTGTGTGTGTGTGTGTGTGTATATATATTTAAGTGTAGGAAGATTTTATCTACATACATGGAAGAATAGCTATTTTAATAATTAATTGACATTTACCTAATCTGCATTAGGTTTCTTCTAGGTTTTAAGAAATCTAATTTCATATCTCCACTCTAGCTCTAGTAAAGTTCTTATTTCAAATAAGCAATAAAAACACGACACCATCCACACAAGGTCTCTTAAGTTTAAATAATATTCCAATGCTCGTATAAAGTGGTTGCTCAGAAATTGTGTATTAGATGCTGTTTGTAGATGGCATAGAATTAGGAATACATTTATCCTCACTGAAGCCAAAGAAGAGTAGAAAGTAGAGTCATCAGTTAATCAAATTTAACTACATCTCTAATTCAATTCCATTTACACTAGACACCTAGACAGCTACTACTTGACAAATATAATTTGTTATATCTATCATACCCAAGCTAGTTGCCATGAGGTTTGAAATTTTCCTTACTAGAGGGAACAGAAAATGTAAATGGTCTTTGCCAATTGATTTGGACCTAGCATTTGTGGATAAAGAGGTGATAGTTTACTAGGTAGTCTTTTTGCTATTGTCCAGAACTTCCACTAATACATCCATTGATGTGTATCATAAAAACATAAACCCTGTGTCCTTCTTATCTAATGAGTTACTGTTTGCTATATGTATCTCACATACAATTACCTAAACATAAGAGGCTAATCAATGGCCCTTAAACAGTATATATAAATAAGATCTAAAGTATTGCTCCATAATTTTAAACATGAACAATCCATTATTAAAATTCTGAGATTTTTAAGAAATTTAGTAAACCTATTTACCAGTGCAAACTTATTTCCTTCTAAGACAATGCATTAATGAGGGATCCAATGTTTAGAAAAATAAATAGAAAATTAAAACTTTCATTGGACTCATGAACATGGAGATAAGGCCAGTGTTTGTCAGTGAAGTTCAAATTAATAATTATGTGAGTTATAATAGAAATAAAAGATAATCTATAAGTTAAGATGGGTGAGAATATTTACTAAAAATGAAAGAGGATAAAAGGTTGTTTGGACTCATTCTTGTCTTTCTTGTGCCCGTAACTCTTACCACTAGCCCTGCCAATATTTCTGCAGTGTGGGCTCATAGCAGAGATGGATTAACCCCAGTGCTGTTCTTCTTGATCTCTTCCTCTCATTATCTGTTCTGGGCTAAAGCCTAGACTCTTCTGACCATTGATATCACAGTGCATGATTCACAATAGGCCATCATTTGTCTGTAAGCATATATATTGAGAATTAGATCTTGAGGCAGCTAATGACAACAGTTGCGTGAAAATGACTCTGCCATCCCCTGGTCTGCTTAGTGCACAGATGGGAAAATGCATTCTTTTTTTTTTTTTTTATCTGCACTCTGAGCATCATTCTCTCATGCACAGTGCACTGTTCCTTTCTGTTATTAGCCAAAAAATTAAATTAAATTAAAAAAAAATAAAAAGAAACCAAGAAAAATAATGTCATGAAGACAAAGGTAAGAGCTAAGACATTTCCTTGAGTACCAATAATAGCTGAGCCACAAAACCATAAAAGGAGAAAGACTCACACTTGTAGCTTTTTAATTTGACTTTCAGTTCATTGTTGCAAGTTTTACAATAATGAATTCTATTGCATGTATTGCAAGGTCTCTTTTTGCTGTACAAGAGCACCATTTTTCCATTAATGACAATGCTCTACAATGGTATTGGGCTTTCCCCCACTTTTAGAAATATCTTACACTTTATCATCTACATGTGTACTCAGTTCCCTCACCCCTTTGAAAATATTTTACACTTTATCATCAAAAATAGACATTCAGTGCATTCTCTTTGCAAATTGGAAAACTGTGTCTTTAAGGATATTGAGCAAAAGCACAACTGCTGAAAAATCTTGAGGCTAAAACCCTCATTTATGTTGGACCAGTACTAGCATAAGGAGCAGGGAGATGGAATTTAATAAAACTTGGGCTCAAAAGCAATGCTATATACAGGCACTAGAAGACACAATGGCTAAGCCACTCAGGAGGCACAGTTCCTTGTCATGAGAAATTGTCATAGAACTCCTCACAGAAGATATATGTACAGTCATAACATCATAATAAAACTGTCTAGTATAGATGCACACCCATGCTCCCAGCCCTCTAGATCCTCAGGCAAAATGGACTGTAGGCTTCAATCAAGCCTAGGCTGAATAGTAAGAATTTATCTCAAAAAACAATAACTAATAAATGAAATTAGGAAATTATCACGCAACACTAGTATTAAAAACCTTTTGATTAAGGAACATGGGCTGAAAACCTTTTGATTAAGGAACATGGGCTAAAAAAGAATGTTTTGTTTGAGTTGCATACTTTCTAATATACTCTGAATGTTAAATTTTTCCATACTTTGGATTTATCATATGCATTTATGTTTTAGGAAATTAGTATTTATTTTATTTTGACAAAAATCACAAACACAAATACAATATGGACTATCGTGTAAATAATTTCCTGAACATATGCAATATATCTTGATCAGACTTACCCTCCATACTCCCTTTTTCTCATTGCTCTCCTGCAGTTGCCCACCTACCTTCCTATCCTTTGTGTCCCACTGAAATTAGACTAAGGTTGCTTGCACGAATGTGGATGAGGAACATATTGTATTAAAAAATCTTCATAGCACTGTCATACTGATTCATTCTTCTTCTTTATTTATCTTTCTGGTTTTCGTACTTTGTTTATATTAACCCCATCATTACCCTCTCTTGCCCTTATCCTTCTGTCCCACACGTTCTCTTCTCCCACTAAGTAGATACCCTGTAATTTAGTGACATACCTTTTAATCCATATTCTGCATATGAAATAAAATACACAAGATTGTCTTTCTTAGTCTGGATGAATATACACATTTTGAAAGGCACAAGAGATAATCTTAGGAATACTTCAATTCAAAAATGTAAATTCAGGAGATGACTGAGTTACAAATAAAAATGCGTCAGGAGACGGAACCATTAAACTGAAAAGCAAATCTGAGAAAATGTATCTAGGACAAATAAAGAGATAAAGAGAGATTAAAACAGCCTGATACACAACCATATTCAAAACTCCTGATAAAAAGAAGTTACAATAGTACAGCATTTTACTGTACATGATACATGGATTAACAAGTAAACTGCAGAAGTAGTACAGAAAGTCTCAAAAATACATCTAGACAGATATATGACAAAAATGAGTTAGTTCCAGTCTTAAATACATGACAGAAAATCAACTGAAAGATAACATAGAAGTTTATCTTGGAGGTTCAAGGTAAGAAAATATAATTAATCAGAGCACTGAAAAAAAAAAAATACTCTACAAGTAAACATGAATCAGTGGTACTAGGACTTGTCTCAATGAAGAGGAAAAGATGAACCACTGACAAGCTTGCATTTAACTGGCAAAGAGTCATTCAGAATGTGAAAATGATGTAAGTCAGTCTCCTGAGTCCGTTCTGCAGGATGACAGTAGACAGAGAGCCCTGATGAAGTGTGGATATGTGATGATGAAGCCCTCCCTCAGCAGTGTGATTACTACTGTTTTAGTTGCTTTGATGTTGCTGCAACAAAACACCATTACAAAGGCAACTTGTAAAAGAAAGTTTCATTTGGATCACAGTCTCAAAGAGTTAGTGTTCACGATGGCAGAATAAACATATGGTAGCAGGAACAGCTGAGATCTTAAAATTTTGATCCATAAAAGTAACTTTTCTTCACCAGATCTAATTGCTAGCTTGGAGGCTTACTGTTGAACAAGATCACTCTTTCTAGATCTTTCTAAACTATAACTGATCCACCTCATCTGTTCTAGACCAAATTCCTCTATCCAAGCTGGCTGATTCAAACTGGCTTCTCTTAACCTCTCACTAAATTGTTCTGCTTGGTCTCAAGATCTGGCAACTTTCTCTACTCTTGTGGCCCCTTCTTTTTCTCTGGCTTGTTCTCTTTACCTGTGTCTGTCTTGTTCTCTCTGCAACCTATCTCTGTAAAACTGTCTGGATAAAACTGTCATACACATACACCACACTCCCTTTCTCTCATTCTTTCTTTCTCTCTCTCCCTTTCCCCTCCTTCTCTGCTTTTAAGTAGCCTCTTTCCTGTCTGTTCTTGTGAAAGTTGGGTGTGTCCTATCTCTGACTCAGTCTGTCAAATCTTTCTTCTGATTCTTCACTTTGTCTGTCACTTAGATATCACTTTCAAACATGGGTGCTTCTCTCTAAAAATTAACCTTACCTTCATTGTTTGGCATTAAAGATGTGTAGTGAGTGTGTGGCTATGTTGCAGCCAGAGAAATTAAAGGAGTGCCATTTTATCTAAGTCAAACAGACCTAGAAAGTCTTTGAATGTGATCACTTGCCACAACAGCCATGTTGCTGCATTAAATTCCTCCACATTGATCCAAAAGTAGGAGGCAAACCAATAGAAACTGTAAACCATACACATCATCTCAAACAAGGCCATACTTCCTAATCCTTCCAGGTATTTCCACCAACTGGGGAACAAGTATTCAAATATATGAGCCTACCTTCCAGTATGTCTTTGAGGGACTTCTATACTGTGTTAATTGAACAGGGAAAATATGAATAAAAAAGGAGAAAGAGAACTGAGTACCAGAATTCCTCTCTATTAACTTACTACCTGGCATGTGCAAAGTGATGAGTTGCCATTTGTTCCTGCAACCATCCTTTCATCACCATGATAAACTGTTGCCTCACAAACCATGAACCAGAATAAACCCTTTACTTTAAGTGTTTTTTTAAGTATTTTGTCACAGGAATTTTTTTTTAAAGGGAAAAAAATGTAGCTAACACTGAAAAAGTTATTAATCCAAGAAGTAACTGAGGAGGACCCTGGCCTAGGTCTAGAGCACAGAAAACATTTTATTCTGTTATGTATGGTTTGCATAATGTGTTCATTCTGAATAACTCAAGACATATTTTATCTCATTCAGTATTTACATAAACTCAAAAATAAAGGTCTCAGGGCTTAGCAGATAGCTTAACAGATAAAGTGCCTGCCACATAAGCATAAGACTTAAGTTTGGATCCTAACAATTCACATAAGAAATTTCACCATGACCATGAGCATCTTTAACTCCAGCTGTTGAAGGAGTGAGGCAAGTAGAGCCAGGCAGATTTCAGGGCATTATTGGCCAGCCATCCTAGCCAACCAACGAGTTTCAGGTTCAGTGAGATATTTTGTCTGTGGGATGGAAACTTGTATGTGTGGGAAGGAAGGAGTATAAATCTGACATGAAGATTAGAAAAGGTGGGGATTATAGTAATCAAAGTGTACTTCATCACTTCGTGTATTAATGAAATTTCCAAAGATAAACTTAATAAAAATTAGAAAATAATTTTCAAAATTTAAAGTTTTACAAAGCTGGAGAATGATTTATAAAGAAAACTAATGTCAGCTTGTGGCCTCTACAGTCATGCGTGTGTACCCATTACACACACACACACACACACATACACACACACACACACGCACACCTGCTCTCTCAGACACATGTACACACATCCATGTTAACAAGTACACATAACACATGCACACTCTCACACATTAACACACAGAGACATTATATTAAATAAAACATGAATGAAATGAAATCATAATTAAAACTTTTTGTAAAGATCTTTTTTCTACAACTGTGCTGAATACCTTGCTGAGATTACATCATCAATAAGCTCCAGACTAGGAATCAGGATTCTTGTGCTCTAGGTTCATTGTCACCTAACCAATTATTTGGGTTGAATAGGTGACATGCCTATCTTTTCTTCTTGAGGAGACATTTGCGTTCATCTTTAATATCTACCCTAAACTTTAGATATCTTGTCATTTCAATGATTCCTCTTGGCAGATGAATACTGATTGATGGGCCAATAAAGTAAATTCTTTCATTTTAACCCAGTTACTGGAAATTTCACATAAAAGAGGGGATAATGTCAGTGCTAAGAAGAGCAATTATATGGTATGTTGGAAAATACACATTTACAAAAATTATATAATCTACATGAGATGCATACAGCACAAATATAATTTTCCTCTTTCCATCTGACCTTTCGAAATCAAAAATATTTACAGAGTACCCCTATGCAAAACAATCCTGACCTTTGTAAAAAGCAATATGTAGAACTCCGAATGTGGCTCTGAAAAGCAGCTAATAAAGACTACAAAGCTATTTACCCAAATAGTGAACAAGATTCTGGGGCAGAGGTGGGGGGAGACTTTTTCATCTAAAGCAATCAGATAAACAGCCTAATAAGTGATAAAGGTCATGTTGATGCAGCACAGACTCCCCCCACCTCTTCTCTTCCGAATAAGCACGGCAGTCTGCCTGTTGTCTGATAAAAGAGCTAATTAGTCCATATTTTGTTTTGTAAAGCATCCTAAGATCATAATTAAGCATGGGAAAATGTGTGATTACTGTTTCATTCTTTACTTTTCTCTGTAACATGAACATGACAATTTTGGGACATAAAATACTGAATTTCCTTCCTCCCCTCTAAGCCATAGCCCTACCTGTGTACTCCCTGGCATTCCAACTTCCAACTTCCGGCTTTTGGAGGAAAGGGCTAATTCATACACTTCTCTCTGTAGTATCCACAATAGGTTATCCTTCAGCCCATCACCCTAAAGTCTAGGTCACTCCGCTCATGTACGCATGGCCTTTCCTTTCCCAGTCCCAAGCTGCCTTTTTGGAACCCAGTAATGGGTGTGAAACGAATTTTGCACTGTGCCAACCTACCATATATTTCCTTTCAGCACAATTCCTTTAAAAATAATAATAGTGTTAAAGAAGGATTTGAAAAGGTTGGGCTTTTGAGAACAGACTTATCTGTTACTTAAGGGCGGCGAGTATTCATACAGAATTAATTTAGGAAAATCCAATTCTATTGCTTTACTTTTAAAATTAATTCCCCATTCCTTTCCTGTCTATTTTTTCCTAACCCCATTTTCCTTTGCTTTGTCAGCATGTATATTCTGTGATAAAGGATTTCAATCTACACACTTAAAAAAAAAACTTTGCCTCATTAAGAAAATCAACATCCATAGTTATACATCAAATTAGATGTCTCCTTATCTAGGGGTCAAGCTACAATTTTAGAGGGTTATTGTGCCAATTTCAGCTAGTGAGGGACGAGAGTCCAATGTATATAATTTAAATGTTCTCTTTAATTTTTTCTTTATTAATTTTATTTTATGTGTGATTGTCTTACTAGCGCATTCATGTACATGCTCGCATACATGTGTGTGTGTATGTGTGTGTGTGTGTGTGTGTACACATGCACACGTACAGACAGGCATGCACACCACATGACTGCTGGGTGCCCATGGACTTCACAAGAAAGTGTTAGATTACTGGATGGGAGTTATGGATGGTGAACAGCATGTGGTTGCTGGAAGTCAAGCCCAGCTCCTCTATAACAGCAGCCAGTATTTTTACTGAGTCATCTCTCCAGTCCAAAGACACTAATGTTTAATACAGGTCTCACTTTTTCTTTGGAATCTGAATAACATTTGCAAACTTGAAGGAAGGATATTAAGCCAATAGGTGACTGAAATATCCCACTAAGCTCTAACCATGAAATTAGGCAATTCTATCGACTCACTTGGAGACATTAGGAAAAGTATTCAGTATGCTGGTGTTTTAGATGTTTTATTAAAGATTTGTAAAGCATTGCAGCCACAGGTTTAGCATTTGAATCCAGGCAGTAGCTTATTTAGGAACATCTCCCTGATTATATTCCATTCTTACTTCCTGTTCTAACAAGAACTTAAAGCAGAAAATCCAGGCACAGTCACTTGTTGTGGGTTTTCTATCCCAGAAGATGCAGAGGTGACAACAGGTGGCTCCTGGGGCCACTGGCCAGCCAGCCTAGTTGAATAAGCACCTATATACACATGAACATACACATAGTGGTACACACACACATAAATGAAAGAAGAAAGTGTTGGACATCCATAGCTCACAATCAAATTTATAAACATGATGCTTTTAGAAAATAAAACACTGCAGTAACTATAGATGGTGTGACAGATTGTAATAAACTAAATTTTGATATTCTGAAAAGTTAGCTAATCTCTTGGCAACTAATATTGTGTCTAAATAAAGCAAAAACTCATAGAGAAAGTAGAGAACTCTTGGAAACAAGACTGAGTGCAAACAGATCATCTGAAGATATAAAAAGATATAAACTAAACCTACATTCAGTTTTGACCAAAAACTGAGTAGAATCAGATCTTCCTATATCCTTGAAGTTAAGATATATACATATGTATATATAAATTACTTCCATTGTCCTTGACATTAATATATTGCATATGTAAAACACATATATGCACATATATGTACATACCTGCATGTATGTACATATAAGTATACATCTGTGTACACAAGACATATATACACATATGCAGGTATATAAGAGATATGCATATATAATATAATATCATATCATATCATATAATAATATAATATATATTAGAGAGAGAAAAAAACTACTTGGCTTTCTGTGCACCTGAGAGATTTCTCTTTATTTTAAAGTTGCTAAAAGATGGGAAGTCCTAATAAGCAGATGAGGAATGAGAAGAGCATGAGCACACCTCAAAGAATGAGACAGAAAGCTCTGTGCAGACATATTGCCCAAAGATCAAGACAATCATTCAACCTGCCTGATGGCTAGGATGGCTGATGGGTATCATTGTAGTAATGAGTACCAATCAACCATTTCAAGAAGAAAATTGAGTTCAAGTACCTGACTGTCTCTGTGTGGGTAACAGTCTGAAACCACGTAGTGGGAAGAATTTAATCATTAAGATGCCCACAGCCAATCAGATAGGTTTTCATCCATCCCTGAAGGTCTGTTTTATGCCACATAGGTAGTGCCTAAGTTTGAGTTTCATTTTATTTTATTTCTACTTCCCATCCTCTGATGGAGACACTAATGAGCTGTAAAAATAGCCAAGACCCAGTCAAAATGGGGAGGAGATGTAAAGGACATGAATCATCTGCAGATAGAAAATTATTCCCAGAAAAATCAGAAGTTGGTTAGTGATGCCATGAAATAATGAGAATTGTCTCCCCAAATACTCTCCTTAACACACCGTAGACTGTAATGAATTTAAAGTTCCTACTAGAGAAAAACTTGTGGTTCATGTAACTAATTTTGGCCACTCATACAAAGAAAAATATGTCCATGGAATCCTCTAGTCCCATATAGTTAAGAGATCTTAGCCTTATAGGGTTGTATTTTTCTGAAGACTGTAAGTTACCTAAGGATTAAGACATTAACAGAACAGTGTAAAAAGCTAAAAAGCTAGAGATTTTAAAAATTCAAAGAGCTAACTACATGTCAACTGGAATGTCCAAAACTTGGACATGAAAAGTACAATAATAATGATAATAACAGACTAAGAAAGGAGTTTCATTTTGCAGAATGTATTGTATTCTCAGCTCACTGGAAAACACCGGTAGGTATAATATTTAATAGTCCCAGATATCCAAAAAGTTCAGTAATATTATCCCTACAGAGATGGCAGAGACTGAGAAATCAAGTAACCTGTTCAGGACAGAATTTGTGTGTGTGTGCGTGCGTGCATGCGTGTGTGCATGCATGAATATCTTGTGTGTGTGTGTGTGTGTGTGTGTGTGTGTGTGTGTGTGTGTGTTTGTGTGTGTGTGTGTATCTGTGTCTATATGTATATGTGTGGTGTATATGAGAGAGAGAGACAGACACACACACACACACACACACACACACAGAGAGAGAGAGAGAGAGAGAGAGAGAGAGAGAGAGAGAGAGAGAGAGAAACAGCCCTTCATTTCTACTGAGTGTTGGAAATAAGAGTAGACAGGTAACATGGATTAAATGAGTTACTACATCTGTTCATATAAGTAAAAAAAAATCCTTCACTCAGTGAATTTGAGCTCATTGAAATGTGCTTGTCAAAATTTCTGCAAAGTGGTTAGTTATTTCACTAAAATTTCAAAACTCATACAGATTTGTAATCTATGTATACCACAATTATTCTTCCCAGACTTCCTTATAGAGTGTGGTGATTGAAATGAAAATGTTTTCCACAGGCTTAAATGCTTGAAATCTTGGTCTCCAGTTGATGGTATGGCTCAGGAGGAGTGGTCTTGGCAGAAGTGTGTCACTACAGGCAGGCCTTGAGAGTTTAAAGATCCATGACATTTTGAATGTATTCCCTCTGCTTGCTGCTTATGGTTGCAGATGTGATCTCTCAACTTCCTACTCCAGCTGCCTTGTCTACCTCCTGCAGCCACAATTCACTGTCATCATGGAGTCTATGCCTCTGGAACCATTAGCCCAAATAGTCTTTTATAAGTTTCCTTGGTCATGGTGTCTTATAACAGCAATAGAATGGTAACTAACACAGAAAGTGTCTACACAAAGCTGAGTGGCATTAAAGCAGAAACTACACAACAAATATAAGGAGAATTAGACAGATTATCCACTTATGGCTTAGTGTTCTCTCATGTGTAGACATGAAAAGATTTCTCCTGATTTGCATTTTGGGTAAGGGAGCGCAGGACTGGTTTTCTTAGAAGTTCAAACTACTCTCACAAGATGGTAATTTAGCATTCAAATATATTAATTAGGACAGCATTCTGTTTAGAAAGAGTCTGTATAAGAAGTATTTCTGTTACTTCTACTCAATTTCTATTAATTCTATTAATACAGTAACATAATAAGATAATCTGTTTTTTAAAAATTGATTTCCACTTACTCTTGGCTGTCCACACATCAAATCTAATTACATAAGCATCATAATTAACTGTATACTTAATATGATATCTGAAGCTATTTAACTTGGTATCACACAAGCCAAAGCCTATTAAGTCATTTTCATTTCACATCAGATACATTGTTGGTAATAGTCAGCCACCACATCTATGAGCATGTATTCAGATCAGTGAAAATATTTTGAGTATATATAAACATATGTAAATTTCTAATAACCATATACATAGGTACATTCCTTTCCCAGTGGTCTCTCAAATTGTTTAACTCCCAATCCTAAACAAAGTAGAAAAGGCCCAAAACCTAAAGTATTTTTCTCTGAATGAGGCAAAATTGAACTGAGACTAGGGTATTGAGATCTACTGTCCCTCAGAAGAAGATTTTTACCACACTAGCTTAGCTACTGAACATCACGAAATGTTATCTAATTCCAGACACAGACCGCAACTCTAAAAAGAACTATATTTTGCTTCTACTTATCATAGGCAATCAAGAACTATCAAATGAGTAAGCAATGCCTTGAATATAAGAACTTAATTTAAATGTTTTCAAAAAAGAAATGGAACCAAAGGGACAGTAAAGAGTGTAGAAAGATAGATCAGTACCTCCAGCTCACTTAGTACTACAGCAGCACAGTGTACACATACACCAAGAGAAGCACTTGACTAGGGGAAGGGGGGAGAGTAGAACTAAAAAATTAAACTGCTGTTTATGGAAATTAAATTAAATAATCAAAAGATATGAAGAAGGAATACAGTGTTGAAAGTGACAAAAATAATTATATTTGTGTATTTTTTTGATTTATCAAAATCCAAAAATAACCAAAGGAAAAATTTTAAATACCCACATAAGTGAAGGAACCTTTAATCTGATTCCAGACGTTATAGAGAAATAATAAAGAAGGTGTGAATGAGAAAATTGAAGGATTATTAAATGAATTCTCAGAACTAAAAGAGCCCAGGTTTTATATTTGTCTACTGAACAATCAACAAAGTAAACAAGCATACTAAGAAATAGAACATGCATGGCTGTGTAACTTCAGAGCCCTAATAAGGAAGCAGTTTGAAATGTTTTTCCAGAGAGAATAAAGCATTAATGTATGAAACACATACTAAGTGCCATACTAATGCAAGACATGTCAGAGACACTGCATTTTTCAGAAAACCAAGCAAAGGTCCTAAGGAAAGATCACTTTATATGTGCATGGGTTACAGTAAAAGCAGAAAAGAAAAAATTCAAAACACAGAGATTTAAGCTTCATTTTGATTTCTTAATAACTTATGCTGGAAACAGAGAAGTGTTAGAACATGAATTGCCCTCCCCAAAGAAGTAGGTGTTGATTTGGCCTCTGGCTGGTGGCCCAAGCTTCAGAGTTTCTGAAAAGTTCTGAGATGATACCTAGTTGGAAGCAGTAGTTGCTGGTGATGGGTCTCTGGGGTGTTTGTCTCTAGCTTCTCTCTTTCTTTCTCTCTGTGTGCTGACTACCACAAAGCAAAGCAGTTCTTCCACACTATACATTTGTGCTGGCAAGAGTTTCTGCCTAAGGTCATAAAGCCAAGCATCCCTGGACTAAACCAAGAGCCAAACAAATCTTGCCTTCCTTAAGTTGTTGCTCTCAGGTATTTGGTCTCAAAGACAAGAAAAGCTGGTAATACAATAGGTCAATCAAGAAAAGGACATGTCTGTAATCTCACAAACAGTAGATCTAATTAGATAACCCATGAATAGTACACACACACACACACACACACACACACACATATTACAGATGGGAGGCTCTCTGAATCTAATTGCTAATGGAATGCTAACCCAAAGTGAGGGAGGTAAACAGAATACAAGTGACAAACACAGGCACAGAGTTGTGTCATTACAGCACACAGTAAAAAAAACAGGCAGTGTACAGACTAACAGACAATACTCAGGAGCTATGTGTATAACCATATGCAAACACCCAAAGTACAAGAAGTAATTTTTTTCACTTTTTTTCAGGAGTCTTTTCTCCTTTTATTGAAACTAAGTTTTTTTTCTCACATAAAATATCCTAAATACAGTTACTTCTCATCTTCCTTCCTACTTGGAGCCATCCCTTTCTGTCTCTCATCAGAAAACACACAGAGATAATGATATAATATAAGATAAAACAAAAACTAACACATTAGGATAAGGCAAAACAAACAGAAGGAAAGCAACCCAAGAAAAGGCACAAAAAACAGAAATAAATAGAGACCCAGCATACTTTGAAATTCTGGATGGATGGATGGATGGATGGATGGGTGGATTAAATAAGTAGGTGGTGCAGATAGATAGATAGATAGATAGATAGATAGATAGATAGATAGATAGATAGATAGATAGATAGATATAGATATAGATATAGATAATAGACAGATGATAGATAGATAGATGATAGATGAATAGATAGATGATAGATCAATATAGATAGATAGATAGATAGATAGATAATAGATAGATGATAGATAGATAGATGATAGATAGACAGAAACAGACAGACAGACAGATAGATAAATAGATAGATGATAGCACAGACACAGACAGATAGATAGATAGATAGATAGATAGATAGATAGATAGATAGATAGATAGATAGATATAAAAGATGGAGGGAAAGGCCCTAATATGACATTATGAGACAAGGAACTTCTAAAGATTCCACTGAGATAATTTTCTGTTGGCCACCTACTCCTAGGCATGCAGCCTATCCTTAAGAGGAGTTTGTTTCCCTAGTGAGACTCCCTTGGAGAAAACTAAATTTAAAATTGCAAGTGTTTATCAATTGGAGATAGCTTCTGTCTTAAGAATTGGGACGTATATCCACTTCTCCTATTAGCTCTAGGATCCCTTCTGGTTGTGTGCATGATGCCTCAGTCTCTGTGAGTTCATATGTACAAGATCCTGTTGATTTAAAGGACCTTGCTTCCTTTGCATCCTCCATCCCTCTGACTCTTGCACACTATACGCCTTCTTTCCTTCAGGTTCCCTGAAGCCTGAGGGGAGGGGGTTGATGGAGACATCCCATTTAGGGCTGACTAATCCAAGGCTTATTCTCTGCCTAATGTCTGAATTTTTCACATCTGTTGTACAAGGAAGCATCTCTGACAATTATTGAGCAAGATATTTATCTATAATCTATGAATATAGATCTTAATTCATAAATCACTGATTATAATAGCAGAATATCATTAGGAGTCACTTTATTGCTATGTTCTTTTAGAAGGACAGTAGTATTTGGCTTTTTCCTAGGTCCCTGGGATATCTAGTTTCAAGTTCTTAATCACCCAAGTAGTGTCAGGTATGGGTTCCATCTTATGGGGTGGGCTTTAGGTCGAGTCAGATATTGGTTGGTTATTTTCACAAGCTTTGTGCCACCATTGTACTAAAATATCTTGCAGGCAGCACATCACTATAGTTCAAAGTGTTTGCAGCTGGGTTGGTGTTAATGTTTCTCCTTTGGTAGATTTCACGATACCTTCTTGTATCAAAGGCACTAGCACATAGGGAGTTTGGCTCTAAGAAGACACCAGATCAACTTCTCTGGGTTTAATGAATTGTATAGATGCTATTTTCAGCAATGGGACCTTGCTGTCAGTTTTTGGAGGGACAGCAACCTATAGTCTTAGCAACAGCCTGGGTATTTATAAGTCCCCACTGGTTAACAACTCAAATATATGTAACCCAATCCCAGTACTGGATACTTCATTTGGTGACAACTGATTTCTCGTTAGAACTCTGTCTCACCTATTATCTGATAATCTCATTTAGATTGCCTTTATATATGTATATATTTCAAGAACCTTCTATTCTATTAGGTTACCATACTACCCCTCAAATATTCTATAATTTTAGTTGTCTCTTACCATATTCCCTCCCTTCTCCCCCTTTTCTTTCCCCTTCTCTACTTGATCCTCCCATTCTAGGCCCCCCACTCATTCATAACTGTCTATCCTAAAAATGTGAGAATTTCTAACTCAGTGGCAAAAAGCAAATAATACAATTTCAAAATGGACATTTCCCAGAAGAAGGCATACAAATGACAGTGAGATGTCACCTTAGGCAAGTTTGGTTTTAATCCAAAAAAATAAGAAATGATAAGTATTAGTGAGAATACAGCATTTATACAGTATTGATGAGAATGCTAATTGGTGTAGTATTTACTGAAAATTGCATTAGGAATCCTCAAAAAATAGAAACACCAAATAATCTATATTTGTCCTTTTGGCAAGCATCAACCAAAATAATTATGTGAAACAGATATTTGCTCTCCTATATTCACTGAACAGTCATTCACAGACCAAGATAGAAAATCAAGTTAGGTGCTCATATGTAGAGGAAGGAAGCATAGTTTATGGGCTGTAAGAAATAATATTCAACTTTTTAAATAAAGGCAAGCTTCACATTTGAACAAATTTGATAGGTAAATGTAAGCATGCAGATTATTGTGTAAATAAAATGAGGCATAAACAAAAAGATAAATGCTATATAATCTACACAACTTATTTATATATGTAATTTTAAAAATTATGGAAATCTTAAGTGATACAATCAGAGAGTAAATTAGTAAGCAGAAGATGGAAGAGAGTAAACTATTGAAAAGATATTGATGAAGTATTCAAAGCTTGGTTAGAAAGATTATGCCCATGAGATCTATAATAAAATAAAATATAAGGAGTATAGTCAATGGGAACATACTGCATACTTAAAAATCTGAATTTAAATTTTCAGTGTTTCATGATATCCAAAACTGTATGTGGAGGCAATGACTGTGCTAATTAGATCGATTAGCCAGTCTACAATTTGTGCATATATGTGTATGTATTACATTAAATATGTATAACTTTACTTGTCAAAAACAAATGAATAAAGATGTAAAAATCAATGAAAACATTTGGGGGGAAAGCAGGACAAATAGAACAGATTGTATATATATATATATATATATATATAATTTCATTATATCAATGAAAGTTTCAGATGAGGTATAGAAAAGGAAAACACACCTGAAATAAATTCTAGGAATACCTTTCTTTGAGAGGGACTGGGCGTTGGACCAGGAGGAAAAGAAACAAAGTTCATAGAGTATTCAGCTGTAAAGCTATTGAATATGCAAATGGTGTTAACTTCTTTCTACTTTTAAAATCAAGTCACAGACAACAAGCCATACAAGATGGATTATGATGATCCACACTATGTAAAATAGGTTGTGGGGGGTAGTGGATATTAGAGCTTTCTGGAAAGGATACAACAAGGCATGAAGTTTGGTTGCTCTGATGTGCAGAGGTGACTACTGAAGGTCTAGCTATTGTCAGAGTAGAGACATGGAAGAGGAGTTGTTTATAAAACCAAACCCTCATCTGCTTTCCAAATGAGTTCAATAGTAATGTGGACCTAATTTTGAATAACCCTGGATATCCAGAAAGACAGTGCCCACCAAGTTAAGAGATGATATCTGCCTTTATTGAAATCTTGTGAGCTCTTAAAATCATCATAGCATAGTAAAATGGTGCATAATCATAAAGCCACTTTATCTTACATAGAGAGATAGTAAATAGAAAATTCAAAGTCACTGGTAGAATTTGGATCCTGGAACATGCAAATGTAAAAATGAGGGCAGGGAGGGCCCGCTCAGCTTTTCATAGCCAGTATCACCCTCATGTAGTCTCTAAGATCCTCTGTGTGGTCCTGACTCTCTCTTCTGCCCCACTCCAGTGGCTGATGGGCGTTCCTCCCTTCTACAAACTTGGAGAACTCACTCACAGCCAAAGCCATTGTCTTAGCCACAGCCTCCTCCCTAATTCTTATCCTAATCAGTGTTTTAGTGAGAAATTCATGTTCTTAAGGCAGTGACATCTGTCTCATTGGTGGCCTTTGAATTGTCTCAAAAAAAAAAAAAAAGACCAGGGTAAGGGGTAGATTGGTAACAACTTGGGATTTCAAACATACATTATGTAGTTGTATTTATAAAGAAAATGTGGTACATACATACAGTGGAATCTTTTTACCCACACAGAAGAATGAATTCACATCATTTACAGGAGAATGAATGCAAATCCAAGAAATCATATTAAATAAACTAATTCAGAAAAAAAATTGTATCTTATAGCATGAGTGGTTCCTATTTTATGTGGATGCATAAAAGCATGTTTGTTGATATGACACACAAATAGAGTCAGAAGTGTTTAAAAAAACAAGCAGAACTAACAGGGTAGGGATGGGGATAAAGGGGGTATAAGGCATGGAGGGAATAAGCTCATATATAATATATATTTGTGTGAAATTGTCTTTCTGTAACATAGTACTGCAAACAATGAATATATCCAACGAAAAGCTTTAAATATTCCTGAAAGTTATTCCCTATCCATTTCTTCACACACGTAGAAGCAGAAAATCAAAAGAATAATTTGAGTCAAATTTCAGTGAAGACCTAGACTTCATTGACAGGGACTGTAAGTTCACCAGGGAACAATGTCGTTCTGTGGTATTTTCTAAATATAAAGGTTCTTAAGGCTTAAGACAAAAAAGAAATCTCCTGGAAAGAATTGACTGCATCCCCAAGGGAGGATGCTTGAATCCCAGTAAGAAGAAGAAATAAAATAGGCATCATAGGTGGATGAAGGGAGGGAACTGGTGGGAAGAGGGAAGAGGGGATGGGGATCAGGTGTGGGGGGAGCACAGGTGGCGGGAGAGGGTTGGGAGAGAGAATGAATTCGATGGGGGCCATCTCTGGGATAAGCTGCAGACCTGGAATGGTGCAGGCTTCTGGGAGTCTCTAGGGGTGACCCTAGCTGAGACTCCTAGCAGCTCAGCAGGGCGGTCAGCTCCTACAGACAGACAGGACTTCCAGGAGAAAGGGAGACACCAACCTACTCACAAAACCTTCGAAATAAAATTTTCCCTGCCTACAAGATGCTCAGGGATAAAGATGGAGCAGAGATTGTGGGACTGGCCAACCAATGATTGGCTCAACTTGAGATGCAACCCATGGGAAAGAGCCAACCCCTGACATTATTAGTGATAATCTGCTATGCTCGCAGACAAGAGCCTAGCATAACTGACTTCTGAGAGGCTTCATCCAGCAACTTATAGAAACAGATGCAAAACACAGAGCTCAGGAGTCTTATGGCAGTGAGGTGGGGGAAGGATTGAGGGAACCTAAGGAGTCATAGGTAACAAACGAAGATCTCCAGAGCCAACTAACCTGAGACCATGTGGCCTCACAGAACCTGAACTACCAGGCAAAGAGCATGCATAGGCTGGACCTAGGACCCCTACACATTTGTAGCAGATGTGCAGATTGGGCATCTTTGGAGTTTCCCTAACAATTGGAGGAGGGGCTGATTTACTCCTGAGACTTGAAGTGCTGGTGAGGGTGGAGGCAGAGTTGATACCCATGGAGGGTCTCCCCTTCTCTAAGGAGAAGGGAGGGAGGGAGGAGGGAGAGGTGTGTGAGGATGGGACTGGGAGAAGAGGAGGGAGGAAGGCTGCAATCAGACTGAAAATAAATAAATAAATAAATTAAATAAATAAATAAATAAATAAATACAAAGAATTAACAACCTAATTAATCTTCTTGTCAAATTTTCTTTTGAGTTTCACTTTAATGGCTATTACCATTATCCAAGTGTTGAACGACATTCTTGCTATATCTTGATCTACCTTTAGTTTGCAATGACTAGGACTTAGGGAAATATTCTTCATTCAAAGGAAACTCTTGGGAAGTAACCAGATTGATACCAACCATGTTGCCGGTCCTCCACTGAGACTTCCCCACCTATCCTTTCTTTGTCTCCATCAGCTGTTCTGAGACATGTATGATAACTACTTTGTATTAACTTGACTATAAATTCATTCATAGATAATTCAGAACTTGGGTATATCTTAGCTAGATCTCTGACTCAGTCTTTCCAGGCAGCAGCTTGAGTTCTAGCTATGGCTCAGGTCTCTGCAGAGGTCCGCTGATGGGTGACCTCAACTGGCTGAAACAATTTCTCTGGAGCTAAAAACAAGAGATTCTATTTCTTGTTGATTGCACCCAGTGCAGCTAAGGGCCATTCCCAGATCCTTAGCAGTACGGATAGTTACTTATGATAGCTTGCTCCTTCAAAATCAGTAATCAGAGGTTCTCCTATACATTTACTTGCAAGACAAAAATATTGTGTGTATTTATTATAGTGGCATATGTATATCATACTATATGCACAGCAATAACACACATATGGCTCATTATATTCTATTGGTTAGAAGCAAATAATTTGGTCCTTCCCATTCTTCAAGGAAGGCATTATTTAATGATATGAATATGTAAATGATGAAGATCACTTCAAATTTGTCTACCACTTACTTCATAGATACTATTAAACTGAGTCTCAGCACGATTAATCAATCAGCCTACAGAAACTCTTATAAAAGAAATATGCCTTCCTTCTGCAGAGACAATAGACCCTTCACAGCATCAAACAGAACAAAATAAAAGCAGAACTTTTAAAACTGTGTCGACTTTGTGTTTTCTGTTGAACTACATAACTTCCAATGTTTAAGCCAATTTAAGATGTTGAAAAAGACGACTGGGAGCTGGGACATAGTTCACCTCATAAAGTGCTTACACAGCACGCACTCAATCCCCAATCAAGTTACTCTCCCTCCCCAAGGGCCACTGGTTGCAATCAGGAAGAAACTGAAGCTGTTCTTTTGTGGCTCTAGAGAAATTAATTGTTTCCGCCAGTTGAGCACCTAGCTGTGGATCTTTTCATAGCCACCAAGTCTCTGCTGAGACCACAGCAGAGCTAGAACCCTAGCTGCAGCCTGGGAAAACTGAAGCAGAGAGCTAGCTAAGAAATTAGATGAGTCTAATTTCTGACCTGTAAAAGTGAAAAAAATAAATGTATATTATCTAAACGAATGAGCTCATAGTCAGGTTTATGCATCAATACGAATACAGTGTAGACATTATGCAGTCTCAGAATAGCTGATGGAAGTAATTAAGGGTCTCACTGAAGGGTCTGCCACCCAAGAAGAAAAGACAAATGTAGAAAATGTCTGTTAAGAAATAAAATTTAAATCATTTTATTCTTAAGAAGTTTATATGTGTGTGTGTGTATACATATATATATTAAATAAAATCTTTTATAAATAGCCTCATAGACCAGTCAAGAAGTACTATTTTAATTGTAAATCAGTTTATGTTTAATTTCTTAGGTCATTTGTATGAGACAGTACAACACTATATATATTTAATAATATATAAAATAATATATAATAATTTAATAATAATATAGTATATATTAAATATATATTAAATATTATGTCCACTGCTCTATGAATTTACTATATTAAATAGTATAGTTTAATTAATAGAAACAGCTAATTACTTAATGAGCACTGATATGGTAGTACATTAAGCACTGATATGTTTATGGTTTTATATATAAATCGAATAGAAGGTTCTAGAAGACAGGTATTATAAAAACAGTATTTTCTTCTAATTATTTACTAAATTTTCCTATGTGTCACTCTCCACTACCAGAATGGAAGAATTTTGTGGCTCAGTCCATATGTATATCACTGTTTCTGTGCTCATGTTTTCTGGTGCTAGGGTGTATGGTTACAGCCTGGTACTAGAGTATGTGACTACAATCTGGTGCTAGGATGTGTGACTACAGTCTGGCCCTAGGGCATGTGATTACAGTCTGGTGCTAGAGTGTGTGACTACAGTCTGACATTAGGCTGTGTGACTACAATCTGGTGCTAGGGTACATGACTTATTTGGAAAATGAATCTTTGTAGATGGAATACAATTGTGATGAGGTCATGAGGTTAGGGCCTAATTTCATCCTAATTTCATTACCAAAATAATTCTTCATGATCATTAAAATGGTAGCTTCAAGATGTTACAGATAAAGACTAGACAAATATTAGGGTCCTGACTTCCTTATCAAAATAATGAGTTAAAGGTATCTTTTAGAGATTTTGTTCTGAGCACATATTTTAAATTGTGTTATTCACTCACCCTACCAACATTAATAAGAACTGTACCAAGAACTAGACATCCTACTACATGATGAGCAGCTCCAGGGAACAACTGCTGGCATGCCTTCCATTACATAGCTTATGGTCAGCTCTGTTATTGCCACAGAGAATAACTCCACAAAACTGCGGTACTTGCTTTTCCTTTGTATTTTTTAATACACTGATTCATCATTTTATGCATATGAGTATTTTGCCTGCATGTATGTGTATGCATCACATATAGTCACAGTGCCCACAGACACCAGAAGAGGATATCAAAAACCCTGGCACTGGAGTTACAGATGCTTGTGAACTGCCATACTAGTGCATAGAACCAAACCTGCATTCTCTGCTAGAGCAACAAATGCTCTTAACCTCTGAATTAACTCTCCAGCTCTGGAGCTTTTTAAAACGGTGTGTGTGTGTGTGTGTGTGTGTGTGTGTGTGTGTGTGTGTGGTGTCTGTATATGTGTGTGGTGTCTGTATCTGTATGTGTGTAGTGTGTTTTAGTGCATATATCTTTCAGTGTATGTGTGTATGTGTGCATGTGTGTAAATGTGTATGGTATCTATATGTGTATGTGTGTGGTTTCTATGTTTGTGTGTCAGTGCATGTGTGTGTATGTGTGTGTGTGTGTGTGGTGTCTTTATATGTATGTGGAGTCTGTATTTGTATGTGTGCAGTATGTGTGAGTGTGTGTGTGAGAGTGCATGTCTTTCAGCATGTGGTATGTGTATGTGTGCTGCATGTTTCAGTGTGTGTGTGTGTGTGTGTGCATGTGTGTGGTGTCTATGTGTCTATGTGTGTGGTGTGTATGTGTGCAGTGTGTATGTGTGTGTCAGTGCATGTGTGCTTCAATGTCTTTATATGTGTGCGACACATATGTATGTCTTTATATGTGTGCGGAGTCTGTATCTGTATTGTGCAGTGTGTATGTGTGTGTGTGTGTGTATGTGTGTGTGTGTACATGTCTTTCAGTGTATGGTATGTGTGTGTGTGTTGTGTGTTTCAGTGTGTGTGCATGTATGTGTATGTATGCATGTATGTGCATGTGTGTGGTGTCTATGTGTGTGGTATGTATGAGTGTGGTATGTATGTGTGTGTCAGTTCATGTGTGTTTCGATGTGTATGTGCATGTGTCTGAGTGCTCATGTCTGAGTGATAGGTGGTATACGCCATGGCAGTGCATAGAGAGACCAGAAAAGCACCCTTGGTGTTAGATTTCATCTCTCACTTCAGTTGAGACAAGAGCCCTTGTTATTTGCTACTGTTTCTGGCAGTCTCGTTGCCCTACCAGCTTCTCTAGTCTCTGCCTCTCATCTTGCCATAGCATGACCATTACAGATATTTGCCTTCAAATCTTCCAAATTTTCAGGGTTCTGGGATATAAACAGAGGCCCACACACACGTGTGCAGCAGCTGTTTTACCTGCTGAGAAATCTCTGCCAGGATAATGATTTTAAACATTCACCTTTGCAGAGGTTTGAAATGGCAGAAAAAAGTAAAATGATGAAGTTTCTCATCACAGTACTAAGCATATGGCTGGCACAAGCCAAGTCTCGATTCAGATCTCATGGCAACTGCAAAGATGTTGAATAACATCTGCAAGTGATTTCCAAGTGATAAAAACCGCTCTTGTTTAAAGATCTTCCATAAATAGCTACATTCCCTTCTCAGCTTTGCAATACAGAGAGAAAGGTTTCTGTAGTATGGCCTTCTTTTGTGACCAAACCACTACAAGGGGGGCAATATACCAATCCACTGAATGGGACTTATTAATTTAAGGCCAAGCCACCTTTGTAGTAGCTGACATGGTGATTCTTACTATTTAAGTATTTGAGTCCTGCTAATCTGATCATTTTCAGAGATGAAAAGTGTCTTGGGGAAGGAGGGTTGATAGCTTTGTTAGTGAGGGTGAGAAGTTGGGGAAGTGGTGAGTTGTCTGCCATGCGATGTCATGAACAACAAAGAGATGCCCATCTCCACCCCCAACACTTGCCACCTGAGGCAGAGCAGGCTGGAAAGTTGTCCACAGGTCATGAGAGCAAGATATGCCCAAATGTTAGAATAAAAATGTCAGATATTTGATTTTAAATTTCATATGCTATGAACCAAAGTCTTTTTAGTTTCCTAAACTTTTATTAAATTGCAGAATGTTCAAACACACATAGGGATCTGTATATGTGTGTCAGAGAATATATTTAATCAAAGAGTATAAATTTAATGTTTAGTTAATTTATAATTAACACATAAGAATGAGATACAGTGTAATGTTTTAACATGTATGTAAATTAAATAATAATCAAATCAAAGCATTTAACATATCTACCATTGCACGTATTCTCCTCCATTTCTAATAAGAATCCAGGGTCTTCTCTTTTCTAGTAATTCTTGGATTCAATACAATATTGCTCCTGTAGTCATCTTACTGTGTAACAGAACACTAGAACTTGTCCTCCAGCTCTATCAGTGTCACTGCATATGGAAGTGCTTCATTCTTTTATGACTGAATTATACTCCATTACATACAGTACACGATAGTTTCTTAATCCATTCAATGATTGATAGTGAACACTGAGAACAGTAACTTAAAGAGCACAGTGTGCTAATGTACTTCCTGAAGACGTTTTCTTTGGAAATGTAAACACAGTGAGATTATTAAGCTTTTATTCATTGAGAAATATATATATATATACATATACTATATATATGTATATATAATGTTTTATAATATTCTTTCTAGTTATGTCTAGATCAGCAATACTCTCATGCTAAAGGTTCTTTTGAATATATTTCCAGGAGAATTAAAGGAAATACCAGAGCACAGAGTTTAAAAGACTTCAACAGAGACAAAGTATATGTGCCAGGGACAGAGAAGCCCAGCTGCAAAACATACACACACATATTCTCTACTCTCAGAAATTAAACAGTCTTAAATATCAAAAAGGAATTCAGTTGAACCTATCTGGATCTATTCTAAACCTAAAGGTTTAAGTCACCTAAGAAAAGACTGAATTAAATAAAAATAGTAGCTACCATATGGTGGGAGCCTGCATTGTTATTTAATCCTAAGAGATTAATCAGGGTGAAGTCTCTTACTTTCCAAGGACTCTACAGGCAAAGAAGTTAAGACTAAGAAAGTGTTGTTAAAGTCTTAGAGGTACAGGGAGAAATGGAAACGTTTATCACAACTGGACTCCAGAGCCTCTAAAGGTAATTCTGCTTAGTCTGAGCAAGAAGGCACTATGGAAAGACAATAGCTTTTCTGAAATGCATCAAAGCCCATGAGCCAACCAGAGAGGTAGAAAGGCAAATGCAGAAACTATTAATGAACCTTTTTCAGGTGAAGTGAGGCACATCTCCACGTAAGAGGGTCAAACCACTAGATTTGTCCCACAGAAGAGTTGATTGAACCAGAAAATATTTACATGAATAACAGAAACACGATAAGGGATCCCAGTTATCAGTGGGATAAGGTGAGGGATGGGTAGTCTGCAAGCTTCATTTATGAATTTAACATACGACATGACTAAAATCTCCACATAGAATAAATTCTCATTATCCTTTTTCCTGTGTTCTATGAATAAAAGTCTAAACTTTATATATAAAAACATCCACACCAATACCTAGGTATGATTTTCTATGAGCTACAACTGGTATTGCATAAGTCTTGTTTTACTACTCCCACTCTAGAAGAAAAAAAAAAAACTGATGAATATTTTTCCACAAACTATGTTTCTAACCTAAATCATCCAATCCCTGGATATTTTAGCATCTGTGGCCAGAATTTCATAAGATATTCTGTAATTTTTGAAAGAGAATCAAACACCTGACTATCCAACAGCAATTTTATTTGTCCTTATGGCATAAGAATTCTTCTTAAGTAACTATGATCTGTGATGCTGAAGGTGGCCTTAAAATTAATGAAGCCTAGGATAGCTACTGGAAGAAATCCCAGCTTCTTTTGGATGGTAGTACATAAAATTTTGCTCATCCATGAAATGATTATGCATAAATCCAACTTTCTCAGACTTTCTTCTCCATTTGGAAAAAGTACTTCAGGGACCTTTCACAATCATTAAGAGCTCTTAAAGAGGGGGGATTTATTTTTAAAATGTATTATTTTTGTGTCTTTTCAAGTCACTTTTAAATAAGAGACTCTAATACACCAAAGATTACTTTGCTTGTCTTTCTAACAAAAGACTAGACAGGCCCTTCAGCCTGGTCCTTTCTGCTGGGGCAGATTGCTAACTGGTCTGCTCCCATGAAGACACCATATCCTGAGCCATCCTAGAGAATCCGCTGCACTCAAAGAAGTTGACACCATATCCCAAGCCATACCAGAAGATCCTCTGCACTCAGAGCAGTTGGGCAACTGACACCTCAACCTAAGGCATCCCAGGAGATCTGCTGCACACAGGGCAACTGAGCAACTAATCACCAGCTTGTCTGCTCCCCTGAAGACACCACAGCTTGAAGGCATCCCAAGAACTCCTCTATACACAGGGCAATTGGGCAACAGACACTACAGTCTGAAGACCTTTTGGGGGCTCTGTGACACGCAGGACAAGTGACCTGACAGACTGAAAGCCTCCCTGGAGTGCTTCTGCACACAGGGAAACAGACAACAGTCCATAGGAACATCTTCACACAGGACAACAGCTTGACTGCTCCTCTGAAGACCCAACAATTTGAAGGCGTCCCAGGAGATCTACTGTAGCCAGGTCAACAGGTCAGCAGCTTCTCTGCCCCATTGAAAAGCCCCCAGTTGGAAGGCCCCACTGGTGGTCTACTACAGCCTGGGCCACAGACCTACCAAGAAACCTGAAGCAACCCAGAGACAAAAGAGGCAGCTCCAGACAGAGTCACCAAGACCAGGAAACACCAGGAATAACCAAATGATGAGAGGCAAGCATAAGACCATAAACAACAGAAACCAATATACATAGGCATCATCAGAATCCAATTCTCCAGACACAGCATGCCCTAAATATACCAACACACCTGAAAATCAGGAAGCTGACCTAAAATCCTATCTCATGAAGATAATAGCATCCTTTAAGGATGATATAAATAACTCACTTAAAGAAATGCAGGAAAACAAAGGTAAACAGGTAGAATCCCTTAGGAGAGGAAACAAATAAATTGTAGGACCTTGAAAGACAGCCTGATTTCTGGTCAAGCACAGGCTGGAAACCCTGACAGCTCAATCAAAAAATAAGGTATAGAACTAAATCAAGAATTCACGACAGAGGAATCTCGAATGTCTAAGAAGCATCTAAAGAAATATTCAAAGTCCTTAATGATCAGAGAAATGCAAATCAAAACAACCCTGAGATTCCACCTTACACCAGTCAGAATGGCTAAGATCAAGATCGAAACCTCATGCAACCATTGTAGCAGTGTGGAAAAGAGAACACCCCCAGCATGGTTGCACTGGCACCACTCTGAAAAATTGGTTTCAAAATTAACAATAGTGCCTGAAACCCACATACACTCTTGGAAAATACAAAAGATCCCACATGCCATTGGACAGTCCATATGTTAGATGCAACCTTATTTGTGAACAAAGATGCAAGCCCAGATGTTACTCATGACACGAAAAGTGTCATTACACATGGTATACACTCAGCTAATAAGAATATTAGGACCATAGTATTAGCAGCAAGATAAGGAACTAGAAAATATCATCTGATAGAAACTCAGACCAAAAGAAATGATGGTATTTACCATAATAAGTAGATATAGACAAAGAAGAAAAGAAGAAGAAGAGAAAAAAAAGAAAGAAAGAAGAAAGAAGAAAGAAGAAAGGAAAGAAAGAAGAAAGAAAGAGGGAGGGAGGGAGGGAGGGAAGAGGGAGGGAGGGAGGGAGGAAGGGAGGGAGGGAGGGAGAGAGGGAGGGAGGGAGGGAGGGAAGGGAAGGAGGGGGGAGGGAGGGAAGAAGGAAGGAAAGAAGGAAGGAAGGAAGGAAGGAAGGAAGGAAGGAGGAAGGAAGGAAGGAAGGAAGAAGGTACAGAATACCCAAGATACAGTCCACCGAACTAAAAAAGATCAACAAACTGAAGGGCCCAAGTAAGGACTCCTCAATCCCACTTGGGAGGAAGAAGAAAGCAATCATAAGATGGGAGGGAGGAACCTGGGAGGGAAAGTGGATTGGAGTGGGTAGGAGAGGGGGAACCTGATCTGGTATTGGGTGAGGGAAAAGGATTGAAGCCCTAAGGGCCAGCAGGAAAAAATGGAAACAGGCAACCTCAGGAAGTAGGAGGTTTGGGGGATCCTCCAGAATATACCAGAGACCTGGGAGATGAGAGACTCTCAGGACTCAAAGGGAGGGACCTTAGATGAAATGCCCAACAGAAGGGAGAGGGAACTTATAGAGCCCACCTCCATCAGGAAGACAAGGCATCAAGTGAAGGAGAGGGATGCCATCCCACAGTCAAAGCACTGACCCATATTTGTTCCTGTCTGAAAGAACTGTAAGGATGGAAATGGAAAGGAGCCTGAGGAAAAGAAGGTCTAATGACAGGCCCAAAGTGAAATCCAGCTCAAGGGGAGGTCCCATAGCCTGACACTATTACTGAGACCATGGAGCACTCACAAAAAGAACCTATCATGACAGCACTTCAGAAGACCCACCAAGTAGCTGAAAGAACCAGACGCAGATATTTGTACCCAATCAATGGACAGAGCTGCTGATCTCTGTGGTTAAATTAGGAAAAGTCTGGAAGAAGCTGAGGAGTAGGGCAATCCTGTAGGAGGGCTAACAGTCTCAATTAACCTGGACCCCTGAGATTTCTCAAACACTGGACCACCAACCAAGCAGCATATGAGGCCCCCAACACATATATGGCAGAAAACTGCTGGATCTGGGTTCAGAGAAGATGTGCCTAACCCTCAAGTGTCCATAGGTCCCAGGGAGTTTAGAGGTTCTGTTGGGTGAGGTGTGTGGAGGAGGACATCCTGGTGAAGACAAGGGGTGGAGAGGAATTATGGGATGTGGAGCGGTTGGGGGTGGACTGGGAGGGGGAAATAAAATCTAGAGTGTAAATAAATAAATAAATAAATAAAACACACACACAAAAGACTAGGCACGGTTCATCTGTGTGTGCAGATGTGCGCACATGTGGACCTTGATGGGATAGTCCTTTCCATACGGATTCTGCTCACATTTTTGTTTTGCTGTTTGTCTTCGGAGACTGATAATCAATTTCACTGATTGATATGGAACTAAGATCAATTTTTGCTACTTTGTGTAGAAGAGTCTAACACATCTTGAGGGTCAGCCAATGCTGCTCTTCATGACTCATTCAGGAGAATTTTGAAGTGAAACATCTATTTCCTTGGTGTGTCTGCACCTTAGACCTCATGGACTGCCTTCAGCAGCAGCAGCAGCAGCAAAGCTTCATCCCTTAGTGTATGGCTTGTGATAAATACAGTAATCTCTGTGATCTACTACATCAAGTGGCATATTCTTGTGCACAGTATTTTCTGTAAGCCATCTATTCACAGTTTTCTGTAAGTGCTCAGAAAACAGCCATCACTGATCAACTAAATTAGGGGAAGTATCTGACTCATGGGAAGTTGAGTCATCCATGCCTACTGGATAGTCACATCAAAAATAAAAACTTTCAATATACTAAATGTGAGGCAGTAATGATTGCAGTACCTTGTGGTGGATAGTTGAGTTTGTGCACCTCCAATTATCTGATAATAATTAAACCATTATGTTAAACATTTTAAACACATTTTAAGTGCATTAATTAAATTAATCATTAACATTTATTAGTTTATCATATTTTACACAGAACATTTGAATAGACTTGGATACTCACTTTGAGACTAAGGCCTTAATGAACTTTAGCAATGAGGTACTTGTATTATTAGGACCCAATATACAAATAGGAAAACAGACTATGATTAAACTCTGAATTTACTTAGGACTAGGACGTATGTGATCGGATTCTTGCTGTCCTAGATTTTTTGACTATAGCTCTTAGTACTTGGTGAATTTTAAAAAGAGTTTCCCCGTAACAAATAAAAGTATAATGATCCATCACAATAATGAATATAGAGAGTCATGTTAGCAATTTAGAACAATGCTCAATCTTAAGATTACATAATCACAAGGAAAATATTCACCATAATCACCAGTTTAAATGTTTAAACAAAATGTCAAAGAGTATATGCAACTATACTTAGGCTGTATGAACAATTACATGAAATAATATTAATTGAACTATGTAGAGTCTAGAGAGAAGGCTTAGCAGTCATGAATGTGATTCACAGCACCTACGAGTGACTGGCTCACAACTGTTTGTCACTATAGTCTGAGGGGATGCTGTCCTAGAGACCCCTCCTGGCCTCTCCAGGCACCGCATGCACATAGTACATAGACATATATGCAGGCAAAACACATAAAAGAAATACACACAAAAGAAAAAATAATTATATAGCTGCTTGTGTTGAGTAGTTTTAACTTTTTCCAAATTTCCTTTATGTTGTTTGCTATTGCATTATTCATACAATGAATATGACTCATTTCATATTCTTCAGAAATCATATTGAACAATAATACTGCTTAATGATTGCTAGCCATATGATTTAAATTATATATATATAATATATAAATAAACATGTGTGTGTATATGTGTGAATTATGCACCCCTCAAATTCATTACTGAAGTTCTACTCTTCATTGTGATGATAACTGTACCTAGAGCCATTGGGAAAGAATTAGGGTTAAAAGTCATGAGAGTGGGACCTTTCAACAGGGAGTAGTGACTTTGTTAAGTCTGTGTCTGTCCACTATAGAAGGACACCACATGGAAAACACAGGATCTTCATAATGCCCAAATGTGATGGACCCCAATCTTGGACTTCTCAGACTTCAAAACTGTGAGCAATATGTGTCTGCTGTATAAATTACCCACTATGTAGTATTTCGTTATTATACCTTGACCTAGTTAGTCTTAACTGTAAACTTGACACAGCTTAGGGGAGCTTGCAACTGAACTATCTGTTGAAGAATGTACTACATCAGATTGGCCTGTGAGCATCTTCCTATCTTAAATTTTAATTAATTTGGGAGAATCAAACATACTATGGGAGTCACTATTCCCTGGGTAGGTTCTCATGAGCTGTGTAAGAAAGCTTTCTAGGCTTGAGCCTGCAAGAGAGTGAGCCAGCAGGCAGCATTCTCCTGTGGTTTCTGCTTCAGGTTCTCCCTGATCTCCTTCAGTGATAAACTGTGACCTGTAAGCATAAACCTAATAGGTTATTTTCTCCTCTAAGTTGCTTTTGTTCAGGGTGTTTTATCACAGCAATAGAGATGAAACTAAAACACATTCCAATGCTATTTCAACTATATGTGCACCTGCATATTCTGAGAGGCTACACAACACCTAAGAATGTTGACTTCTGGGAAATTTTGGAGAAAGACAGATATTTTGTATTATGTAATCTTTAAGTTTTTACTAATGAACATATTATTAGTTTTTATTTTAAGACAGAGGATACTAAATATACTGGTGACAGTATAAGACCTTTTTGCGTCCCTTCATTAAATGGTTACAATCTAATATAGACAGGTTAAAAATCCATTAACACATAGTAAGTGCTCAAAATAGATTAACTGGGCGAATAGTTCATCTTTATGTAGTCACATACCTATTTATCCTTTCTGGTGGCTTTTTTAGCAAAAGACTCTATTGACCCGACCCACGGGCCTGATTATTCGTGGGGTGTCGAGGTGGACCTTCACCTGAAAGAGACATGGGCAGGGAGAAAGAACGAGACCATGCAGCGGGGAATTTTGTCACAGTCTCACTTTAATGCAGTGGTAGCTACAATATATAGTTTTCAGCGAGGGAGAAAGAGTGGTAAGGAACGGGGCGGGGATTCCATTTACTCTTGATCTGGCGGAGCACTCTGCGGTTTGCCTCAGGGTGTCCTGGGCAACAGTTCTTTATGAGCAGGAAATCCTTTCTTAGTTGAAGGTCCGGTTTTCCCAAAGAGGCAGTTTATTGCCCTAGATCATCTCCTTATTGCCCTAGACCATCCCACTGTCTTAACCAACTCCCAGGAAATGCCAGACGTTCCAGAGAGAACGTCCTTACTGACTAATCCTTCCAGAACAGTGGGCAATTCCCTGAGGCTCTCTTGTAACAGCAGGTAGCTTTGGGTTTGGCTCCTGACACTCTATGTGTTTTGTTCATATTCCTCCAGCTCAAAAGGGATCCTGCACTCTTTCTTAATAAAGTTAGACTCTCTTTATAAAATAAAATCACATTAAGATGGAAGTGGTTTAGGATGCAGAAGCGGGAACATTCTGGCAACAGATGGCCTTGCAGGAAGAGAGAAAACAGGCTCAAATTTTGTCACTGTGTAATATGGCAGGTATGGTCATGCATGACTCCCTTCACTCAAAAAATATTCCTCAAAAAAAGGCAAAAGAAAGGAGAAATGAGTCTGAAATGAGCTAAAGCTTGATGGTGGAGTACAAGCTTAGAATGCACAAGGGTCAGAGTTTATCTCCATCACCAAAATATTAAAAATTTAACATTTTTTCAAAAAAGAGATGCCACAAGAGAAAAGAAGAAAGAAAAGCATAATTTGTATATATGAATATATAGAGCATATAATATACAATTTAAAAAGTAACTGGACCCACATCTATATGCTTATGTGCATAGGTGTATATGCATGTGTATTTATACTTAAAATTCATCTCTATTGCTGTGATAAAACACCCTGATTTACTGTTAATCACTAAATGAATGCAGGAAAAGATTACTGTCTATGTGCTCCTATACACAAATCTTAAGTGACATAAATTGCTATATCTAAGTCAACCATGATGTCTCCCCAAGATTTCCTTTCATTCTTACTTACAAGATAAAGATGCCTTGAGAGTGAAAGGCTTGCCGCATTTATCTTGTAAAAGAAAGGTCTTGAATTTCTTCAAAATAATTCAGTTCTATGTTCTCAATTTTATAAAACAGAAAAAAAACTTTATCATATTCTTTTTTAGATTAAAACAATGATAACATTTTCTCTTTCCAATCCACCCTCCAAATCTTCCCACATACCTTTCCCTTCTCTCCTTCAAATACAAGGTCTCTTATTCACTAATTGTTATCACATGCATATATGTTTATATGTATACTCCTAAATATAACCTATTTAGTCTATACAAATTGTTTGTATATGTGGTTTCAGGGCTAGCCATTTTGCACTGAACACTATTTGGTTGTTTTCATCCCTGGAGAAGACCACAACATTTTAATAAGCCATGTTAGATTTACAGAGTGTTTTCAGACACATCTTCTCATTGGATCATCACAAGAGCTTTTTTGAATCAGAGATTCAATTACTACCACTTAAGACCAGAAAAAACAAATATAAAACAACTTAAGTGATGTCATCTTTGCACAATGGGCTGGCAGCCAGGTTAGTATGTGAATCTAGATACACTTATTTTGAATCTAGCCTTATAAAATGCTGATGGGTGTAGGAGCAATTCCATAATAGTTTTCAAAACCTAAAGAATAATAATAATAAAAAAACTCCAAACTGTTGCATCTTTAATTTTTCAAAGTTTGCCAACTGAAGCTGTAAATAGCTTTTAGCGTATTCCATAAGAGCAGTATTTTATCTTTTGTCTCCTCTATACTGCATGCACTCGGTAATTAGAAATTTCATAGTTGAGTCAATTAATCTAATAAAAACTCTTCAGTCCTAATTTAAAATTTAGAAGCATAGGCTAAGGTACTAACAGTATTGTGCATGTTTAAAGGTTTATAGAATTGACTTTAAATGACCCAAATGAATCTCCTAGGCCGTGGAGAAGCTGGCAAGCTCATTAGAGCAGGCACGTATAACAATTACTGAAGCAACACTTCCTAACTGCTGAAGCTCATATGATTACAAGTCACTTTCTTTTATGAAAATGACCAATTAGCAGCAGGCTATTTTATCAACCTGGAAACATGGACTTGAGTTTTGTATTTTAATGAAAAAGACAATCCAACCTTTAAATTTGAGTTTAATAGCCTGAAAATTTCACCTCTCAACTTACAGCACAGAAATTTAGTCTAAGGAAGGATGGATATATTTATGGAAACACATTCCCCTTCTTTCATACAAAGTAGAAGACCCAGGGAAGATGTTCAAAAGCAATTTTCCTAGGAAAGCTGAAAAACTTATTCAATCGCTACACTTACTCAGGGAAATGGAAAAATAACAAGATCTGAAGGTCAACGTCATGACTCCATCAGGCAAGTAGATTCTGACTTCAGGAAAACTCTCAATTTGGTATCTGAAATGCAGATATAGCATCTACAAAAGTTAACTGAAACGAACAAGATAAGAAGGTCCAAGCCCTGAAGCAACACTGACATACTGTCAGCTTCTCTGTTGGCTCAAGGGGGCGCTCAAAAGCAAAGATTATCCATTAACAGCGATGCAATTAGGTAAAATAGCAAAGTTCTTATTCCTGAGTCTTGCTCAGTCAGTGCCTTATCTCACCTTAAAAAATGACATGACCCAAAACCAGATTAGTGTTCCATAACTGTAATTCTAACATTCAAGAAACTGAGGCAGGACCATCATGACAAGAGGCCAGACTGGACTACATACTTCTTAAGACCTTAAAGGAAAGGGGGCAGTATTACTAAAAGATGAGGCACAGCTGATGAAGGTATCAATAAGAAAGGTGTTAGGCAGCCATCATCCTTTCTTTAAAGGTGTACTGTGTGGCTCATCTCCATCTGTTGTACATTGTATACATCTACCAGTGATAGATATGGGTCTGTTATATTTGACATTGGTTGTGAGCTTTTTACATAAAACATAAAATGTCACAAGTTATCAGGAGTTGAGGAAAGATAAATGATTACCAGTTTATCTTATAAGGATCACTTAAATAATTTTAAGTGTTAAAGTTTTAAAATACATATTAATAATGACCTTATCCTGAATATGTCATGCTAGTTAAGAATAAAACAATCAATGAGATCTCTCAGCAGATAAAGGCACTTGCCACCAAACTGGATGACTTGAGTTCTCAACCTAGGAGCTATAGGTGAAAGGATAAAATTGACTCCCACAAATTATTCTCTGACCCTAAGCACACACACTCCCCAGAATATAAACAGAACACACACACACACACACACACTCACACACACACACACAAATAGAGTGAGTTTTTTAATTTAAAGAATAAAAAAAATCACTGGGAAAATATAATGGATAGATAGATGATAGATAAATAGATGAATGGATAAATAGATGGGAAATAGATGATAGATAGATAGATGATAGATAGATAGATGGTGTATAGATTAATAGATATAGACAAAAACAACCACAGGGGGGAAATATATATATATATATATATATATATATATATATATATATATATAATATTTCAGAGTAAGATTAAGGGATAGATGATGACAGATAAATAGATGAATGTATAAATAGATGGCAGATAGATGATAGATAAATGATGGATAAATTAATAGATATAGATTGATATAAAGTTGGAATAAAAACATGTCTAAGTAGACAGAAAAGCTAAGTTCCCTGAAAGCTATCTCAAGGTTATAGCAATTAAGTCAGTAACATATTGTATAGATGGCCTTGCTACACTCAAAGAAAATGTCACTTCCTCAAACTGTCCTCTGACACAAAGTCTATTCTGAGGCTGGTAATTGCTCTTTGTAGAAGTCTCAGCTGCTTGAGCTATTTGTTTATACAACAGTTAAATCTTCAAGTCTGTGAAATAACAGAGTCATTGCTACATGCTTATTATTTAATGAACTGACTTGAAGAGAAATATTCATAGCAATAATTTGAGATGATGCCTCTTTTAACTCCTACTAGAAGGCTGAAAAAATGTAAGTCTAAATGACTAATTAAAGAAAGTAGCAAATGAATTTCACGATTTTGAGACAAAGGAAAAGTTATTTGGGATTAAAATATGTGGAATTATAGTAGGCTTGAATAGCACATGCCTATAATTCCAGAATTTGAAAGGCAAGAGCAGGAATACAAGATCATTCCAACCATATAGTGAGTTCAGGCCACCCTGGGCTACATGAGACTTTATCTCAAAAAACAGGAAACAGGGGATTGAGGAAATTACATAATGTGTATGAAAAATTAAGGAAACAAAAATTAACATGTAAGGAGAAGAGCTTGGCATAGTGGCACATCTTTATTCCCAGAATTCAAAAGACAGAGGTAGGCAGATCTCTATGAGGTTAAGACAAGCCTGGACTACATAGTGAGTCCCAGGACACCTAAGAGTATGACTCAAAATAAAGCAAACAAAAAGAAAAACAACAAAATAAAAACATGTAAAGAGAAAAGATACAGATTCAGAAAGACAAATATTTCATGTTTTCATTCATATGCAGAGTTGAGATAGAGATAGAAACAGAAAGATAAAGGAGACAAAGTAGAAGATGGTGAGGGAGACAATGGGAAAACAGTAGAAGAACAAAGGAGGGACAATGGGGCAATGGGAAAAAAATGGGCAGAACAGTGGGGGGTACAATGGGTGAACAATGTAAAGGTAGTGGGCAGAACAATGGGGGAACAATTTGGTGGACAATGAGAGAGCAATGGTGGGAACAATGGAAGGACAATGGGTGGAAAATGGTGGGAAATAGGGGAACACTTCAGGGAACAATGGGGAAACAATGGAAAGCTAGTGAGGGGAAAATAGGGGAAACAATGAGGCAAAATAAAGGTAAAATAGAAAAGCAAAGGAGGAAGCCATGGGAAACTAATGAGGGAAAAAATGGGGTAAAAAATGATGGGAAGCTAATGGGGAGAACAATAGGGTAATTGAGGAACAATTAGGGGAACAAAGGAGAGGATAATGGATGAACAATAGGGGTGAAAAGAAAGACAATGAGAAAGAATAAGGGAAAAATGGGGGACTAAGGGAGGAAACAATGGGAGAACAATGGGATGAACAATTGGGCAGCCATGGGTGAAAATTTTGGAAAATAATGAGGGTACATTGGGGGAAAAATGGTGAGGGATCAAGAGGGAAACAATGGAGGGAGGATATGGGAAGAAAATAGAAAGACAATAGAGGAGCAATGGGGAGACAATGGGGGAGGAATGGGGGAGCAATGAGGAGAAAATGGGAGAACAATGAGGAAAACTATGGTAAGCTAATGGGAGGGAACAATGGGAAAAAACAAAGAAACAATGAGGGACAATAGTGGAACAATAGGGAAAACAGTGAGTGGAAAGATGGAAGACTAATGAAAGGAAATGGGAAAGAGATGGGGATGAATGGGGGAACAATAAGAGAATGATGGGATAAACAATGTGGAAAACAATGGAAGAAAAATGGGAGGCACAATGGGAGGAAAGAAAGGGGGAACAATGAGGGAACAATTGGGGGAACAACGAGGGAGACAATGGGGAGAACAAGGGGAAAATGGGGAGGTATAATGGAAGTAACTATGTGGGAACAGCTGGGCAAACAAGGAGAAAAACAGTAGGAAGAAATGAAGGAGACAATAGGAGGAAAATAAGGGAACCATGGAGGGAAACATAGGGAAAGGATAGGGAGAGAGAACAATGGAGAGAAAAAAGAAAGAACAATGGGAAGACAGTAGGGAGACAATTCTAGAACAATGGGGGAAACAAAGGGCACAATGGGCAGATGTTGATTGTCCTCACATGATTCCTCGACATTCTTCAACTGTACCCCCATTTCCTCCATTGTCCCACAGTTTTCCCATATGTTCCTCCATTGTTCCCTGTGTTACCACTGCCCCCATGGTTTCCCAAATATCCTAATGATCCTGCCATTGTTTCCCCCATTGTCCTTCGTGGAAAGAATGAAGGAAATGGGAGAACAGTGGAGGAAAACAGAACCACTGAAAGCTAATGGAGGAACAATGGGTATACAATGTGGGGCCAATGAGGAATAATGGGCAAAAACTAGGGAAAATAGTGGGGAACAATGAGAAGCTAATAGGGGGACAATAGGGAAATGCTGGGGGAATTATGGGGTCAACAATGGAGAAAACAATGGGGGAAAGTTGGGAGGAAATGGAGGAAAGAAAGGAACAATGAAGGAACAATGGGGGGCCATCGGGGAAGAATGATAGAAAAAATCAGCAGAAAATGGAGAAAAATGAGGGGATAATAGAGAAACTATGGGAGGACAATAGGGGGAAATAATAGTGAGGGACAATGATTGGAAAATGGGGGAAGAATGGGAAGAACAGTCCTGTTAACAATAGGGGGATCACTGAGAAGTAATGGGGGAGACAATAAGGATGAAATTGGGGGAACAATGTGAGAAGTATGGTGAGACAGTGAACAGAACAAAAGGGAAAACTATGTGATGACAATTGGGGAAAATGAAAGAAACAGTGAGGGAAACAATTGGAATCTAGTGGGGGAACTAGGGTAACAATGAGGGGATCAATGGGGAAACAACTGGGGAAAACAATGACGGAACAAAAGGATAACAATCAGGAGACAATGGGGTGAACAATGAGGGGAAAATGGGAGAACAATGGGGGAAACAACGGCAGGAATCATTAGGGGATATTTTGAGAAACCATGGAGGCAGTGGGGGAAATGCAGGGAATAATGGAGAAACAATGTGGGAACACTGGTGGGGCAATGGAGGAAAATGGGAGTATAGTTGAAGGACAGTGGAGGGGAACCATATGAAGACAATGAGAAGAACAATGGAATGAGCATGAAGGGAACAATGAGTGGGACAATGAAGGAAACAATGAGAGGACAATAGGTGACAATGGGGGAATAATGGCAGTAACACTGAGGTGGACAATGGGGTAACAATGGGGAGGACAATGGAGCGATCAATGGGAGGACAATGGAAAGACAATGGGGTAAAAATGGGGACAATAATTAAGATATATTTGGATAAACAATGTGGGGACAATGGAGGAAACAATGGATAAAAAAATGGAGGGATAATGTGGAAACAATGGGAGGACAACAGAGAAAATGTGGGGAACAATGGGGCAACATTTGGGGAAACTATAGGAGGACAATGGAGGAACAGTGGTGAGACAATGGGGAAACATTGCGAGAACAATAGAGGGACAATGGGAGAGAAATGGAGGGACAAAGGAAAGACAATTGTTGGAACAATGGGGGAATAGTGTATGACTATGAGGGGAACAATGGGAAAAGAATTGGAGAGTACAATGGGAAACTACTGGAGGAATAATAGGGGGACAATAGCGGAACAATGGAGAGACAATTGGGGGATCAATGGGGGGAATAACAATTGGGGAGGAACCATGCAAAGACAATGAAGGGAACAACAGGAGAAACAATGGGAGAACAAAGGTGGGAAAATGGGGAAACAATGAAGGGAACAATGGGGAACTATGGAGGGAAAATATGGTGAACAATAAGGGAACAATGGGAAGACAATAGGAAAAATAATGGGTGGAATGATGGGGGACATTTGGGGAAACAATGATATCACAATGGGGAAATAATGGGGAAACAATGGTGGGACAATGAAGGCCAATGGGGTAACAATGGTAGGGCAATGGGGCAACCATGATGGGGACAATGCTTGGAGAAACATTCAAGGACGTTGAGAAGAACAATGTTGGAAACAATGGGAGAATAGTGGGACAATGAGACCATGGTGGAACAATGAGCAAGCAAATGGAAGAGACAATGGGGAACAATAGAGGGACAATGGAGGACTATAGGGAACAGTGGGTAGACCACAGGGGGAACAATGCTAGGACAGTGGTGGAACAATGGGAGAATGATGAGTAAAGTATGAGAGGACAATGTGAACTATGAAGGACAATGGAAGAACAATAGTGAGATAATGAGGAAGCAATGAGAGACAATGGGAGGAACAGTGTTGAGATAATTGGGGAACAAAGTCAGAACAACAGTGGGACAATGGGGGACAATGAAGCAGCAATGCACAGGACAATGCAGGGAGAACCATGCAAGGACAATGAGGGGAGCAAGGGGGGAAAGATGGGAGAACAATGGTGGGGCAATGAGGAAACAGTGGGAGGAACAACAGTGAAACAATGGGGAAAACAGTGGGGGAATATTGGGAGAGAAAATGAGAGGATCATTGGGGGAATAATGGAGGCACAGTTGGGAAAACAATGACCTCACAATGAGCGTAACAATGGAGTGATAGTGGGGAAATAGTGGTGGAACAATTGAGGAACAATGGGAAAAATGGAAAAATAGTGTGACAATGGGAAGAAATGAGGAAACAATGGGAAAGAAGTAGGGGGACAATAGAGGGAATATTGAAGGACAGTAAAGGAACATTGGAAGGACAATGGGAGCAACAATAGGTGGAACATTGGTGGGACAATATGGCAAAAATGGGAGAGCAATGGGAAAACCATGTGTGGACATTGAAAGAAACGATGTGGGGAACAATGGAAGCACAATCATGGGACAATGGTGAGACAATGAGAGAGAGAATTGGGGAAATAGTGAGTAGAATAATGGGACATTTGGAGAAACAATGGTATCACAATGGGGGAAATAATTGAATGGCAATGTGGGAATAATGGTGTTACAGTCAAGGTACAATGGTGGCAACAATGGATGAAACAATGGTAGAAGAGGGAAACCATCTGTGAACAATGGGAAACCATGCATGTATGGACATTGAGGGAATAGTCTGGGGAACAAAAGGAGAACAATCAAGGGACAATGGTGTGACAATGGGACAGACAATGGGGGAAATAATAAGGGAACAATGGGTGAAACAATGTGTGGAATAATGTGAGGACATTTGGGGAAACAATGGGATCATAATGGGAAAAACAATAGGGTGACAATGGAGGATCAATGGTGGGACAATGGACAGACAATGGGGGAATAATGAGAGAAAAAATGGAAGAACCATTCAGGGAAATGGGGGTTACAATGTAGGAAGCAATAAAGGAAACCATAGGAGAAACAATGACACAGCAATCCAATGGAGCAACAATGGGGGCCAAAGGTGAGAGAAATGTGGACAATGAGGGGGGACACTGTGAAGACAATTAGGGGACAAAGAGGGAACAATCTAGGAAAAACTTGGGGAAACAATGGGTTGACAATGAAGGGAAAAATGAGGGACAATGAGGGGAACAGTGGTGGAAAAATTGGGTGAACACAAGGAAACAATGGGAAGACAATGAGGAAAACAATTGTGGAACAATGAGGGAAAATGGAGGTACAATGAGGTGAACAATGGGAATGATGGGAGGAAATGGAGGAAGCAATTAGGGGACAAGGGGGAACAATGGGAGGACAATGGAGGGACAATAAAGGGAATAATGATGTGGACAATGAAGAAATCAATGGAAGGACAATTTGGGAACAATGGGGCAGACAACTGGGAAAAAATGGGGAAACAATGAGTGAACAATGGTGGGAAATATGAGGTGGACAATGAGGAGAACAATGGGGAAAGAAAGGTAGAATAATGAGGGGAACAATTGGAGGATAACTGGGTGACAATGTGGGGAACAATGGAGACATTTGGGGGAACAACAGGGGCAGAATGGAGGTGAAAATGCAGGGAGAATCATGTGAGGACAACAAGGGACACAATGGGGAATCAATGGGAGAAAAATGATAGGACAATGAGAAAACAATGGGAGAGACAATAGGAGAACAATGGGGGAACAATGAGTGAACAATGGGAGAACATAGGGAAAATGGGGGTAACAGTGGGGAACAAGGAAGAACATTTGGGAAGACAATGGGGTAACAACCATGCTGGGGAAATGGTGAGATAACGGCGGGGAGAGTGGGGGAACAATATGGGGACAATGGAGGGTACAATGAAAGGAACAATGGTGGAAACAATTGGGGAACAATGGGGCAAAGAATCAGAGGAAATTAATGGGGGATTAATGGAGGACTCTAATGTGGGAACAATGGGTGGAAGTTAATGGTGATAACAGTGGGGGTTGCAATGGGAGAACAGTGCTGTAATAATAGAGGAACAATGGGGCAAAAATGGAAGATAAAGGGTGCAACAATGGGGGTAACAATGGTGGGACAACGGGGGAATAATAGAGGGTACAATGGGGGAAGCTAATGGGAGAACAATGGAGCAAGCTGATGGAGGAATAATGGGGAGAAGCTATGGGAGAGAAACATTTTTTTTTCTCTCATGCACAAAATCTAGACCTATGTGCACATAAATGAAAGCAAACGGTGCCTGGATAGGGAAAGGAAGAGCAACCAACAAGCAGAAACGCACAAGGGTTGGAAGCAGGAGACTACTATAAGCAGAATATATGATATACATACATGAACAGTTGTGATGAAACCTGTTGGTTTCTATACTACATAGAAAAGACTTCCTTAGTAAAGAAAAGCAAACCACTAGTTAGTTGAGATACCTATAGGCACTTGCTTCCTGCCACAGTTTGTGTAGGTCAGAATCTCCACAGGTCTTAGGTAGCTCTGGTTTGAAGCTACAGGAGCTGGGTTTGAAGTCATCCAAATGCTTGTTTGCAGCTATAAGGTTGTATGTGTGTTGGGGCGGGGGGAGGCAAAGAGGAAAGAGAGAATTCAAAGGGAAGATGAGATGTTGATGTTAGGTTTCTTCTTCAATCACCTCTCACCTTGTATTTGGAGATGAAGTCACTCACCAAATTCCAGGGATTCTCCTGTCTCCACTTCTCTGACACTGGGATTATAAACGTGCATTGTCTAGTCTAGCATTTTTAATTTGAATGCCAGGGATGAAACTCATGTCTTCATTCCTGTAGCAAGCACTTTGACAACTACGCCATCTTCCCAGCCCTTATTTGCCATCTTTAACAGACAGTTCCTGTTAGCTTCCCAGGTCTCTGTGAACCTATGACATTCATATTTAGGTTGCCAGGCATTCTATTGTGATTAATTATGATTATTATGTAATTCTATTATGTTCAAGTTTTATACCACTTACCTCTTCCTCCTCACACCTACACTAACCTGATTGGTGTACTTGTTATTTAAATTATAAAAAACAAAAGTGTGAGATTTCTGGAATCAATATGTTATAGACTCTGTTCTTGAAATAAAGATTTAAAACCAAATAAAATAGTTATAAAAATAACATAATTTTTCAGGCTTTTCCTGTATTTGATTTCAGGGTTTTTGTTTTGTTTTAATTTGGCAAACTGCCTGGCTTTCCTTAAGCAACTTAATTTATTAGCACTTATTTATTTCCCCAGTAGCATTATAAATTCACAACTACAGAGCTTTTTAAAAGTATAACTAACAAAAAGTATACCTCTAAAGCAAACAATGTGACGTTTTGATATGCATATACATTGTGAATCAATCGTCAGTATCAGGTGAATTAACTTAACCTAACCACTGTCTCACTTAATTGCATATGGGTGTAGTGAGACCATTTCATAACTTTTCTTGTATATGTCAGCATATCTTATCTTTAATTGTAGCCCCCATGCTGTTTGCCAGATCTGTAGAACTTACTCACTGTATATAATTAAAACTTTCTACCCTAACCAAAATTTCTCATCTCCCCCTGCCCCAGCTACTGGAAGACATAATTTCCTCTCTACTTCTGAGTTTGACTTTTTTAGGACCCTACACATCTTTCAGTACTTACCTTTCTCTGCCTGCCTCATTTCACTCAGCATAATATTAATATGGTAATATAATATTACCAGTGGTAATATATGGTAAGTTATATATGTTAAGGCTTCCAAAAATTGTTATATGCACATTTTTTTCATCTGCCAATGGATGTTTAGTTTGTATTTATATCAGAGCTATTGTAAATATTACAACGGAAATGGATCCATGAAGTACAGATTGTAGTGGGGTCCATTGGGGTAGACCAAATAACTAATAGGATCCATGGGGATAGACTTTTAACTTTGATCTGTGATGATGGGTCTCAAGCCTAGATCGATCTAGTGACACAGAACTGCACACTGTGCTCATGAAGATAACCTGATGTTAGAGGAACTTAGAAGCCAAAAATATTAAAGTTTGAGTCCACAAGGATAGGCCTGGGTGGTCTGTAAAGTCTACCTAGGAGTCTGGGTCTGCAATAGCTAATCTTGAACTTCAGTTCAGTAAGGCCCAACTAGCACCATGGTGAATATGGATCCTTAGGTCACTGAGACAAGCTTACTGCTGAGGTGAGCCTCAAGCCTGGAACTTCAAGTATGAACTAGTTCCAGGACTCACAAATAAGGCATAGAGCTGGGTCTTTGACAAAATTGGGTACCAATTTCCCCATCCTCCACCTATATACAGAACTCTTCTCTCTATTTTGTTCCCTGAGCTTGCGAGAGTGGTGACCAGGCACAATAAAACTGTCCTTCCTCCTTCTACATACCATCTTCTTATCTGTGCTCTCCTCAGGTTTTGCAACCTCTAGCTTGAATTCCTCAGCTGTTTAGCATTTGAGAAAGTTATAAGGCTTTTCAGATTGACTGTTCCAGAATAGGAAGAACACTGGAAACTCATATCACATATAAATTCTTAATGGCAAATTCAAATGACACATTGTGTCTCTAAAATAAGAACTGTCCCTTAGGGTTTTTATATTTTATTTGAATAGCTGAGAGGCCAAGTCCAAAGGCAAATTATTTTTTCTATTAGCCACAATGCAAATAATAGTATCAATAACTAGAGAAGTTTACATAACATTAGCCAATTCCTGAACTAATGGGCTGGGTAATTTATTCCACTTAGTAGACTCCCTGACTGTAGTGATCTAAATTGATTGCTTTTAGTGTTTGGCATTGAAAAATCAGTTATATCTATCCTTTGAACTCTATGAGAGTTATTTCTTGGACATTTTACAATTTTTTTTAACTAAAACAGTCATTTTTCTTTTGCTTTATTACTTACCACCAATTAACATTAGCAAACTTTCATATAACCCATGAATTGAAATATACTTAATAAAAGCTCAATCTATGAGTTCTTTTCTCTCAGAGTCTGGGAAAAAGAAAAGGAAAAGAATTTTTAGGGATGTAGTCCAACAGTAGTCCATGTGGCTAGCATGTATATTGTCTTGGGTTAAAAATACATACACAGGGAAAGGAGAATATTATATTGCTATGGGATTTTTAAAGAGTTTTTCTTAGAACATACAGTTGGTTATAATCCAGAGATTCCTAACTTTTCAGCTTGAGATCTAAGACCATGTAATTTTATAAATGAAGTTTCACGTGGCAAGAGTGGGCTCATTTGTTTGCCAGTCATCTAAGGCGTTTTCTTTTTATACCCAATTGAATGACTATTAACATAAGTTCCACAGGGCACAAAACTTTAAACAGTCAATGGTTATACTTCAGGAACCCTAGCACTGCAATCAGAGACAGGAAGATCCTTGGAGCTCACTGGTCATTGTCAGGGGCAGCCCTGCTTACACTGAAGGCCTAAAATCAGCAGTAGGCCTAACATACAAGCCTGCTGGCACCAAGTCTTGGGTCTCTGTAGAAAAACACTGAAACAGATAGCTATAAGCTATTGTAAACAAGCAGCTTTCGTGGAAGGCTGCCAAGCCTGAGTAGTCATAGACATTGTAGATAGGTAGCCTTGGTGGATAGTACCAACATAGATAAAGACAAGTGAATCATAGTTAGAGTCATAGTGACATGTCCCCTGAACCTCCATTCCCCTGATACTCTGTTCTGGAAGATATCTGTATTCCCCCTGAATACCCACATTCCTGCATCATCCCCTTCCCCACATCCTGCCCTTTTTGTGTATATAAGCCCTGTGTGAAACAGCAAAGATTACGATCTGATCAGACTATAGACAGGTCGTGATTCCTCGAGTCTTTGTCTGCTACCCCCACTCTCTTTCAGGTGATCTCCCTGGATCCCTGTTTAATGCCCTGATGGACAGGACAGGTCATTAGTGAATCAGTGAGCTCTGGTTCAATAAGAGACCTCCTTCCCCAAAAATAAAGTGGAAAACAACAGGGGAAGACAATCAACATCAAAAACATAAACCCCTGGCTTCCATATGCATATACATATGTGTATTCACATTTGTATATCCACATGCACACACACTAACACAGATATATGTATATACTGCACATATGCAAAAATCTCATCCTCCAGACTAATAAAAATGCATAGGATTATAGCACGGAAGTTATCAGAAGGCTACAGAGAAAAATTAACAGTTGAATAGGCAAATGTTCAAAGCTCTAAATGTTTCCAAACCACCAGCTTCTCAAGTCGGCTTCCTGATTTTCCATCACTTCAGTCACCATTCACCTAATTCCAAAATCATATTAAATGAGTAAGGATAATTCACAATGATCAGAGACATGCAAGCAAATGTGAGTTAGAACTATTTGGATTATACAAATGATTCAACTTTGTATGAAAAAGTCAGGGCCAAAGAAGAACCATTTACAACAAAGGGTTATTAAAAGAATTATGATTCAGTGAAGGAAAAAAGTGGGCTGAACCACTACTGTGCATCAGACAGTGGTTCCTCCCACCATACTGTAGTCTTACTAACTTGTGTGTGTGTGTGTATGTGTGCGTGTGTGTGTGTGTGCACGCTAGAGAAAAAACTCAGGACCTTGTCCATGGTGGGCATATGTTGTACCACTGAGCTATATCCGTAGCCTTTATTCAATATTTATGTTTAAGAATTGTTTTGATTTATGAAGGCAAAAGGAGTTCACATTATGCCTGTCAAGTAAAGAACTTGTGGATCTGGGGAAACATCTGGAATTCTTGGTATTAGTATGAACCACAAATTCCAGGTGACACTAGGATGCATTTGAACACTCTTCTAAGTGCATTGAAAAATGGAGACTGAAAAGATAAGAAGTTCTAATGAAATGCATGTTGTTTTCTAAGAACACTAACCTTAACGATATGTAGAATGTGTGTGTTCAGGAAAGTGTGTGTTGGTGTGTCTGTGTGTATGTGTGTGTAAGAAAGACAGAGAAAAAAGCAGAGAGGCAGTAAGAAAGAGATACAGATACAGAGAGAGGGACAGACAGACAGACACACACACACACACACACACACACAGAGAGAGAGACAGAGACACACATGAAAAGCACAGACCTAAGGAACTGAGCTTAATCTCTGGAATCCACATGGTAGAAAGAGAGAACAGAATTTCAAAATTCTGCTCTCCAATGCCCACATTTGTACTCTGACACCCACACACAAATTGCCTACCCCTGCCAAAACATACAATAAATAAATAAATGGGAAATTTTAACCACTACTTATGACCTGTTGGTAATTTCAAGTTATTTATAAAGCTTTATTGTAGTGTGGCACCTGTGGAATTCTGATGGATGATTGGACTCCAGAAATAAGTCACCTGGATGAACATGCTTCCAACTGGAGGAAGAAGTGCCTCCACATTGGCACTGTGTTAGCTGATCGCTTGCCCAGTAAGACTTTGAAAGCCACTTTGCATTGCTATCTAGTCTTGCTAATAGAGATGCTGACAGCTTGTACACTGTTACTTAGCAATTAAATTGGAAGCAAGGAGGAAATAAATAAAGATTAAAGATATTTTTCATTCATTTAAAAAGTAGCAGGTATTAACTTGAGCTTCCAAAGTCATTTGGAAAACATGACCTATGAAAATCCACAGTCCTCAAAATTACAATGCAATAAGTTTGCATTTGTTTGACATATTTCAAACAACTTCTTTTGCTCACTGTTGGCCTAGGAATGCACTGGGCTAAAAGCCAAGACATCTTTACTTTGGTTTGAGCTTTTACCTTCATGCTTCCAGGCAAGCCATTGTCCTTCAGGTCTAAGACCTAACACATATTGGTTGGAAAAGTCTCTTTCAATATTTTTGTGCCTATACAGATACTTATGCAAAGGAGGAATTTTAAAACCACAAATCTCATGTCACAACTCTTTTCCTTCCTTGTGGCAACACAGAGCAAGGACAGAAAAGTCTATGTCCCTTTCCCTCCCATGGTCAGTGGCAAGTCACATGAAACTGTCTTGCCAAGGGAACGAATTACAAAATTCTATTCTCTTCTAAGGTTGAAATGAATTTATTTGTTTTGAAACTTTCTGATGAATCAACGTTCTATCTCACATGTGTGTGTTGTGTGTGTTTGGATATATATGTGGGTGTGCTCACCTGTGCCTGTGTGAGAATACCAAAGGCTAACATTACATAACTTTCTCTGTCACTCCTGACCTTGTTTTTTGACAGATTCATTGAACCTGGAGCTCATCAATTTGGCTGAATTGACTGCTCAGCGAGCTTCCACCTATCAGTACACATATGATTGTTGAGTTTATTGTATGGATTCATTTGCACCTCCCTTTTATGTGGATGCTGGAAGTTAAAATTTAGAGTCTTGGGCTCATGCAAAAAAAAAAAAAAAAAAAAAAAGTTTACCTACTAAGCTGTCTCCCAAGTCTTGGACTGAAGCCATTTTCAAGGCCACCACACAGACAGCAGTGTAGGCAGTTGAAGAACAAGATGAACTGCTTTTGAAATAGATTTGTTAAGAATCCTCAGTGCAGACTCTGATTCCTTGACTCCTACAATAGCACAACATGAAAATCTCACAGGTGACTTAATCTTTAATGCAGAGCCATCATCACATGATTTCCAAATAATCTAATTAGGACTTCCCTTTTCACTTTTTTTTTAAAAGACAAAGTAACTATGAGCAATTCAGCAGTGAATTTAACTTCATGCTTGAAGACATGTTTTCCTTGAAGTGCAATTTTTCCCTTGAATTGTTTCCTAGGATTATATCAATGCTATAATTCTTGTTTCTGGTTTATAAAATGACTTCACCCAGAGAGTAACATGAGCTTCAGATTCAACTAAAATAGTAGGTTGATAAACTACTAGAAAATGTTTGTTGGGTCAATTTACCACTACAACATGCATCCCATTACATTCAGGCAAAACAAAGCTAACCACAGGGAAGTGCTTCCAATTATTCTTGCCCATTTCTTAAAAGAAAAACTTTCTTGATTTTTTTCATCTCCTAGCAACATAGAAATATATGAAACTGACAAAAATTTCTGAGTAGCTTGTCAAGTTCACAGTAAAAGGAGAGCTCAAAAACTACATCTGCTGGAAATGGATAAAACTAGAAAAAAAATCCCAAGTGAGGTAACTCAGACCCAGAAAGACAAACATGACAGATACTCTCTTATAAGTAGATATTAGCTTTTAAGTAAATGATAACCATGCCACAATTTACAGACCCAGAGAGGCTATGTAACAAGGGAAGATCACAGGGGAATGCATGGATCACCCTGGAAAGGGGAAATAGAATAGATTTCCAGGTGGACTTGGGGTGTGTGGGAATAGAAATAGGAGGGGTCAGGTCTTCAGGGATGGAGGGAGAGAATACAGGGTGAGAAGCCTGGAAGTAGAGGATATTTGGGAGTGACTTGAAAACCTAGTGCAGTAGAAATTCTTTGATTCTCTGAGGGTGACCATAGCAAGGGGCCATAGCAAAGGAGGATATGAAGCCTGAACTATCCATCTTCTATAACCAGGCAACTCAACTTCCAGTGGTAGGTCATGGGATACCAACCCAGTCACAAAAGTCACAACACTTTCAACCTACAATCTATTCTGCCTTCCAAGATGTGCTGGGGCAATGGAGGCACAGAACTTGTGGGAGTGGCCAATCAATGACTGGTTTAATTTGAAGCCCAGACTACAAAAGGGACCTCATGTCCAACATTTTTTGAATGACTAGGAACCAGAGGCTAGAGAGCTCAGAGACCGAGTATAATGATTTGTGTATGCTAGCCCCAGGAGTGGCACTATTAGAAGGTGTGGTCCTGTTGGAGTAGGTGTGGCTTGTTGGAGTAGGTGTGTCACTGTGGGTGTGAGCTTTAACACCCTCATCCTAGCTTCCTGGAAGCCAGTATTCAGCTAGCAGCTTCAGATGAAGATGTAGAACTGTCAGCTCCTCTGTACCATGCCTGTCTGGATGCTGCCATGCTCCACCTTGATGATAATGGACTGAATCTTTGAACCTGTAAGCTATCCCAAATGAAAGGGTTGCTTTGGTCATGGTGTGTGTCCACAGCAGTAAAACTCTAACTAAGACATTAAGAATAGAACAAGAACAAGAAAATGATTCCAAAGATAGATCTTCTACTCTACTCATAGATCAATCAGTATCTAGCTCAATCCTCATCACAGAGGCTTCCTCTACCAGCATATACAGAGACCCACAGTCAAATATTAGGTGGAGAGAGAAAATGGAGATCTCCATTGGGTCCCTCCCTTTGGAGCTAGGGGAAACCTGGGGAAGAGGAGGAGGAAGAATTGCAGGAGCTAGAGTGGTCAAGGACACCAGGAGAATACAGCCCACAGAATCAACTAAGCAAGGCTCATAATGGCTCACAGAGAATGAAGTGGCAATTGAGGAGCCTGAATAGTTCTGTGCGAATGTGTGAAAAGGTCCACAGCAAATACGTTATGGTTGTTTGCGGGGCTGTAGCTCGTGTGTAGGTGTGGGTCCTGTTGGGTGTGGTTCCCATGTGTCTGCCATGGCTCAGGGAGGTAGAACACAGGAATTTGACTGAGTTCCCTCTATGCGGTGCCTGGCGGATGCTGGGCTGAGAAGTCATGGGGCTCCATCTGGGCAGGGAGAGGTCTCAGCCTGAAGTCCCGCAGGGGCAGAGCTCCTGAGTTTGGGTCTCTGGGCTGAAATGGCTGACTGAGAGACTGGTGGTCTCTATCTTTGGGCTCCCAGATGCCACTGGGAACCATGGAAGAACTGAGATGGAGGACATATGGGCTGGACTAGCCCGCAGCCGCGAGGGATGAAAGGGAGAGCTCTGGCGCCTGGTGGGGTGACACTCTTGGTTACCAGAACTCACTTGGCTGGGTCAGCTAGCTTGCTTGAGTTGGCAGCCTCCATGGAGGGAACGTAGAGAAGTCTTTCCGGCAGGAGATTAGGTGGTGGTGGCTGCTCATTAAGGTCTTCTCTATGGTTCCCCACGGAGAGGCCCCAAAGACACAAAGAAGTCCATGGTTTTAAAAGGTTTATTTTCATGGCAGAAAGTGGATGAGCTGTACCCCTGCCCTCTGGCCTTTATTATCTCATTAATATGGAGATCTCTAGAGGCCCTGAGGCCTTCAGTCATACCCTCTACCTGTGCTAAGTGACACAAACCTCTCTTTGGGAGAGGCTGTAGGGGCATTGTCCTATGTGACTGAAAGGTACAGATCAATGGAGGTCTTTGGCCGCATATCAGGAGCCTGGAGTCTGGGAGTATGGAGAAGTGTATGCCGTCCCTTGCAGGGTCTCCAGCCATCTCTAGCCAGTGCTTCACCAGAAAGTAAGCTCTCCTTTCACGGTCCCACAGTGGTTAGCTTTGTGTTTTTTGTGGGACTCATAACAATGGAAGATGGAGTATCTCTGACACTTTTACATTCTTTTCATACCCTTTTCCTCCTACTGAATGCCTTTCCCAGTCCTGATATATGGGTTTATGCCTAGTCTTATTGTAACTTGTTATGCCATGTTGGGGTTGATATCTTTGGGAGACGTGTTCTTTTCTGAAGGGAAGAGAAGTGAATCTGGGAGAGATTGGGGCCTTAGAGGAGTGGAGGGAGGGGAAACTGTGATGGAGATGTATTGTGTGAGAGAATAATAATAATAAAAATATACCTCTGCCTTGCCAGCATGCAACCCTGTCAAATAGAGTGGCTCTAATTTTTTCGATCCTATCCAATACTACAAGCTAGAGTACTATAATAACATACCATGTTACCCATGATTTGTGACTCAAAGATCACCATTTCAGCCCAGAGGTTTTTTGTTTTTTGGTTTTTTTTTTAATTTTTTTTATTGGATATTTTGTATACATTTCAGATTCAGATGTAATCCCTTTTCCCCATTTCCCCCCACCCAGGAACCCTCTATCCCATCCCCCCTCCTCCTGCTTCTATGAGGTTATACCCCCACTCACTTTTCCACTCGCACCTCCCCACCCATGATTCCCCCACACTGGGGCTTCCAGCCTTCACTGGACCAAGGACTTCCTCACCCACCTATGCCTGGCAGTGTCAACCTCCCCTATGTATACAGCTGGGGCTACCGCCCAGAGTTTTTAAACAAAATGTTTGAGTCTTCAATTATTATAGAAGAATATTTAAAATTATGGAGTATAGACACATCGGGCTGCCATCATCTTAGCTACCACAGTCACAGGAGGCATTTGTGTGACAGGATGATATTCATCCTGGACCACTGCTCACAGCCCAATAGCCATGGACACCCGGAACCACTTCATCTGGATTAATCCAGCGCTTCACTATCAATTCATCTATCAGAAGCTAATGGAGTCTTCAAAGAACAGGGACTGCTCCTAGAAGTGTGAAGACCTCCAATATGGACATGTATGTGGGCCTTCCTCAAAAACACCCAAGGAGGTACCACTTCTGTGTGTGAAAAACCTTTGTACATTGACAGCCACCCAGAAAACATCCACATACTATATGGGAGTATAGCCAACCTGCAGATTGACTGTAATTCAAAAGGGATATAGATAGGATATAGCTATTGAAAGAATTGTCCTTTAGAGATAGGTTGTCTTCAGTGAGCTAGACTCTTGTCTTCTGTCTATGATGTATGAAAATATTGGCCCTGAGTACCATCCTGGCCAATGCTAGCTTCTTTGATAGTAACCTCTCTAAGGTGAGAATGCAATGCAGATATTGCATACTAACAATGTAGTTTCAAAGACACTTTCTTCAGAGCATATTGAGTTCCTCTTGAGCAGGAGGCCCTGGTCTGAGAATCCATGTTCCTCAGTGGGAAACAATCCCTTCCAGTGTTTAAATTATTCACAAAGCAGTGCCTCTAGTCAGTACCAAGTACCTGGGAGTGCTGCTGCCTTCCTATTAACTTGGAAAGTTTCCGGGAGCCGATAAGATGAATGGGGTTAAAAAGGTGGTTTTTGCTGATAAACTCAAAGTCTGCAGTGACCTACTTATGTCAGATAGTTTTCAGTTTCGCTTATCCAAGAAGAGAAAGATGGGAACCCCTTTCTTACCAGAGCCCTCTGCTTTTGCAAAAGTTTTTTACATACTCATCCAGTAAGGACACCTATGAGAGAAACAGGCACTACCATGAGTTTAGTACTGGTTAGCCTAAAGGAAGGGGTGTCAAGCAGTCACCAAACACAGGTGCTGTGCCCGTCAGCCTCCCTCAGAGTTGAGCACCAGAGGTTTTTAGAACTGCTTTCCTGCTCAAAATGTCCTGATCCTCTCATGAGCCATCTTTAGTTTCAGAACATCTGGAAATATGACCCTGCCCATTTATCTTTCAGGTGGTCTTCCCAAGATGCCCCGTTGCTCTCTTCCTTCATTTTATGTGCTTAAGCCTCTACAGAGTGGTTACTGCTTCCTCCTCACTGCTTTTTGTGCCTAAAATTAGAGTTCTTCATTCTGGGAAAGAATTCGCAGATGCTGCTTCATGTCATGTCTCTTGATATTTACTGTTTGGTACCATCATTTTGTCTTTAACTTTTAAATATGATTGTGTAATCATTCAGTGTTCAGCTAATAAATCAACGGACTCGTTTATGGTAGAATGTTTTATGTTAAGTCCAATAATGTTTAATGAAGCTAGTGAGTACAGTAGTATATCTACTTTATTAAAACCCTTGTGTTTCTTGTGTTTTCTGGATAGAAGTGTTCCGTGAAGGGGAATGGAAAGATTGCACATTGCTTAGGTGTGCTTGTTGCTTTCACTAAGGATTAGAGTTTAATTTTCAAAACCATGTCAGATGGCTCACAACCACCTATAACTCTAGTTCTAAAATTCCAGTGCCCTCTATTGGCCTCCCCAGGTACACACACACACACACACACACACACAACATACACATATGAAGAGAGAGAGAGAGATAGAGGGGGGGGATGCACATAAATCATAGTATTTACATATTTTCCCATATAGTATTCACTAACTTATACATCTTTTGTCACATTTTCTTTTGGACAGATTTAGCTAATACACCATTTTTGTGTAAGAAGTTATAAATTTAAATTGTCATTGGAAAACCAGTCCATGTAGTCTTTCCTATTATGAAGCACACAACTAAGGCAAAACAGTAATTCAAACTGCCGTTTTAAATATTGCATCTTAAGGTTTTAAAGTTAGGCTGAAAATAAGCTTTTTCTGGTATTATTTTAGGTTTATGGTTCTCAGTAGAATGTCCATTTTAAACTGCAGCTGCAATCATTTCAGATTTTGTATTTTTATTTCTGTAGCCGTATCCAATTTTTGACAAGTTTTTTAGAAGGGGCTTAAAAGGTTGAATTTATTAACATCCATATTGATACTACAATGGTGAATAAAATATCCTTCCCTCATGCTGGCTTGCATTCACTGAGCAGAGATGTGTGTGAAAGTGTTGTGGGGAGCTAAAAGAAGAACTGCCCAAACAGCCCTTCTGTTGGCTGACTGTCATTCTTCACGTTGGTCCATGCACCACAATGCTGTGCCTGCTCAGGCATGGACTGCTTGGACTCCTGGTTAACACCCTCCACGGTTCTGTCCTGGCTGAGTGACAATGACTTTCAGCAATGTAAAACCTCTCCCTTGAAAGAGATCACCCCCTTCAGATTAGTTTTCCTATATTAGCAGCCTACACTCTACATGCAAACACAGGCATGGTAGCATTTTCCTCAATAGACACAACTTAAGAGGGAGGGGTGTGTATTGAAACTGTCCATTGTTGCTTGGAAGGAGTGACAGCTGGAATGGCTCAATCAGTAGTGAGTTTGTTCACATCTTGGTAGATTAGGAAATCAATGACAGGTTATAATAACCTTTAAAGGATCACCCCCACAAGCCTATGAGGCCATAGTCTCCAAGGTTCCACAGCCTTTCAAAACAATGCCACCAGCTGGACACCAAATGTTCAAGCACTCAAGTCTGTGGGAGACATTTCGTATTCAGACCACGGCCAACCGCAAATGATCCTTCCACAAGTGATTGTCAGAAAGTCAGCCTGGTGTTATATGCCCAGCCATGAACTGTTGAATAACACTATTTCAGAAAATTCTTGATGAATTAGTTCCACCCTCATACTGCCTGTCTTCATGTTTCATGAGGAAAGATGTCTGAAAGAGAGTCTAAATGAAAGTTCCTTGGGCCTTTGGAAGCATAGTGATCTAGAATGACAAATTGGAGATCGGTAAGTCTGCTCTCCAGAGCATAGGAAGGGGAAGTGTTTTACTGTTCAACAAAGAAGGGGCCATGATGCTAAGAAGTTTCTAGATGTAGAACTTGAAACCGATCTGCACCAAACTGCTTACGCTAAAATTTCAGACACCTGGAAATAGAACTGCCTTTTCAAAAGCAGGAAGCAAATCGCAGCCTGGACAAAAACGTAACCATCTGAGCAGTAGAACACAAACTTCTGATGTACTAAGAGCACTGAAAAGCCTCTTAAAATGCTTAACTTAGAGCCCCCGGTGTAATGTGGGCACACGGGGAGATCCCATGACTTCTTAGATATGACGGGTTGGCATGGCTTTTTGCTGGCTTGCCCAGAACTGCTTCCGTTTCTGATGTTTTGCCCAGATGCAAAGATTCTGACAACTTCAAAGAAAGTTTTATACGGAGTTGAGACAAAAAAAAAAAAATGGAAGGGAGAGGAAAGAGCTGAATTTCAAATAGAACCCCTGAGAATAAAATATTTTTAGCAAGATGAAAGATAATGGAATTTTTTATTTTAAAAGAATGATTTTTTTTCCTTTGTTTATTCTCAGTACATAATGCACCATTCCTGTTCCTCCAATGAAGACTCTTGAATGTCTCTTTTCTAAATAAGCACACTGAAAGGTTGTGGTTTCCCTAGCAACAGATGACTTCTTTCTATATTTTTCTTTCTGGGGGAAAAAAACATACTTTGGCTTTATAAAGAGGCTTTCATCTGGGTAATGAAGCATTTTGTGCCCAAATTGTCACCCTGCCCCAGCAAAGTAGATAAATCCTTCCTCTCCCTTCATCAATGGTGAGGAAAATGGCAAGTGGAAGCCACAGTCCCAGCAGGAACTTTTGCCTACTGTGTTTTGAGAAATATGTTTCTGGCCTTGATCTATTGCCCATTAAGAACTGTGCAAAGGTGGGGCAGAGACAGCACAATGTCTTCTTCATCGTACTCCACATCACTGGTTGACCCCCACCCACGAAGGTGGTTTCAGGAAGAATAGGTGACTTATTTTAACTAACAGAATATAGTCAAAGTCACAGAATATCATTTCCTTGGTGAGGTGATCTTATCTAAACTTCTTGACAGGGGTTGGACAGATGGCTCAACAGTTAAAGGCACTTACTGTTCTTGCAAAAGACCAGAGTTTGGTTCCTAGCTGAACTCATACCTGGTCATTCAGGACCATTTGTAATTCCATCTCCAACATCTTCTTCTGGCCTTTAAGGACATCAACACATTATCATAGGCACATACAGGCATTCATACATATGCAAGTAAAAATATAATAAATCTTTTTTAAAATCTAAACTCTGTCATGTCACAGTGAAGGGTGAGACTCCCGATGCCCTTCAAGAAACAACAACCTTGTATACATGCCTAAGAAAAGGGTCAAGTGGGTGACCTCCAGGAGAAAAGGGCCACCTCCAACACGCAGCAGCTCAGACACTAGAAATCTTATGTTTCTAATAACATGATAGAGGTTTTAAATACATTTCCACAAAGGTATAAAAATTGGACCAGCATTGTCTGGTTTTTAAAGACCCAAACTTATGGAACCAATCTCCAAGCCCATAGGCATTGATGGGATTATTCTGTGTTCCTTGTATGCACTAATACAGCAAAATTTAGCTAACAGAGGAAGCTAAGCAAACTGTCAAGTTGGGCTGAGTAGTTAGAGAACTGTTAAAAATAGAGTAGATGGGTCAGACATGTAGCTCATTGGTGGGGCATCTGCTTAGCAAGCTTGAGACCGTGACTAACCCACAGCATTGCAGAACACAAAGAGGGGACTAGAATAAAAGCTTGGGAGTCTGACACAAATTTGAGCAAAATGCAAAGCCTACGATTTATGCTTTTTCATACAGGAGTACGCAGAGGCAAGCATCTCTAAATGGACAGAAGGCAAACTAGAGAGTGCAACACATTCCCCATCGAGTCATGTGCTGTGCTCGAGAGATTAAATGTCCTAACCAGTGTAATTAAAAATAGAAAATAAAACAAAGCCAAAGTCCTTAGCAGCAAGCACTATAAGCCACTAGGATGTAGCTATAACAATCCAGAAAGCACAACCACGATGGGAAACTCAGTATACTTTATCAGAAAATGACTGTTTACTACATAGAAAAAATATTCTTTAAAGGCCTGGAGACTAATAACATTACTAGCATTACTGTAAGATTTAAAGGATGTGTTATCTATTGGGAGGCTGTGTGTTCCAATTTGTGTTTGAAGAAATAAATACCCTTCTCTATGGCACTCCTAGATTATAAATGTTAAGTGACTTAGCTTGGTTTCTATTACTGTGATAAACACCATGAGCCAAAGCAACTTGGGAAAGAAAGCATTGTTCAATTTCTACATCCCAAGTCATACTCCATCACTAAGAGAAGTCAGAGAGGAACTCAAACCTGGGACCTACCCCAACTAAAGCAGAGGCAGAAGAGAAGTGCCATTTACAAGTTTGCCTTTCAAGATCTACTCAGCCTGATTTCTTTCATAATCTGCAGCTGTTTGGATGAGACTACTCCCCCACCACACACACACACACACATCTGCACCCCACCCCCACCATAGGCTCATAGATTTGAATATTTGTTCACCAGGGAGTGGCATTGTTTGAAAGGATTAAGTGTGACTTTTTGGAGGAAGTGTATCATTGAGGGTGGGCTTTGATGTTTCAAAAGCCCATTTCAAACCCAGATTCTCTTTCTGCTGCCTGAGGATCCAGATGTAAAACTCTCAGCTACTTTGCCAAAACCATGGCGGCCTGAATTGCACCATGCTCCCCAACATGATGATAATGGACTAAACCTCTGAAACTGTAAGCCAGCCCCAATTACATGTTTTCCTTTATAAGTGTGTTTCTTCACAGCAATAGAACAGTAACTAAGATGTAACCCATGACAACCAGCCCAAGGGTAGCAACGCACAGTGGGCCAGGCCCTCCCTTGTCAATATTTAGTCAAAAAAATATCCTACAGATTCACCCACAGGTCAATCCAATGTAGGCATTTTCTCAATTGAGGTTCCCTCTTATATCAAGTTGACAAAAAAGTTAGCCAGCACATTAAGTGACATGAAAGTCTCCCAAATGAGTTAGCTTTTGGGAGACAGAAAGTTTTGTAGACTACAGTCTGTGGGCACGATGTGGCCATTGCTGTCTTACACTGCCAGTGTCTCTGATCACTAAGGACCAGGACAGGACTGGGTTCATTAACTTTCCTTCATGGAAAGGGAAGAGTATGGCCATGTCCTCCCCAAGGATTTATAGACGATTAACAGTTGCTTAGGTAGAGAGTCATTTTTCTCCAGTGGCATAGACTGTCTCTATGCCTATAGCAAAGACTTCAACCATGCTCTACAAGTAACCCTAGCTAAACTTATTAGTTCACCAAGCTACACTTGTGTTGAATGGGTTCACGGTTCCTCTGGTTAGTTCCCGGTGTGAGGTGAATAGATATTTCTTAACAACTCTTCAGAAACAGTTCACGTGACAAATAGTCTCAACTCAATGAGCCCAAATAAATATTGTGTGAGGAATGAACTTTGGAGGAGACCAACATCAAGAGTCAAAGGAGTGGACCTCCAGGAAGTTGAACACTGAAACCAAGTGTGTCTCGTTTTCCCAATTTCTTCAAGGCTGGTGCTAACTGCACTAATTCCTCTGTTCTGTCAGCACATGAGCCCACTCCAGGGTCAGGTGCAATGTGAACATCCATTTTTATACTCTGAAGTGTGTTAATAGGACAGACAAAGGGCACGGAACAAAAGAGAAGATGCAGAAAAATGATCCTTTGTTCATAGCAGAAGCGACAGAGCTGATACATAAAACAAGCTCCCGTGCAACTCACAGGGGAAGTGATTTGAAATCTAGAGGGATAATAAGAGCCAAAGGCATTTGTAATTTTTTTCTTTAAAAAAATAAAGGTAATTTTAAAGTATCATGAAATAAATGGGAAGTCAGGAAGGTTTTTTCAGGAAAAGAGATTTATAAAGGAATATAAATTATGGCCTTTAAAAAAATACAGCTTTGGGAAAATTCACAATTAATGAAGAAGGAAATAAGTCCTGGGTAGTCAAGCAAGAAACTGCTGTTGCCTGGCCTCAGCTTCAGGAGTGAGACCCATGTGTATAAGCACTGGGTAGAGCCCACGACAGAATAGCAAAAGGTGGGAGGTAAGGATGATGCACTGCATGTTCCTGCTTCATTTATTTACGTGGAGGCTGGATCCACTTAGGAACTGCATATCTACCTTAACTACGATTGTTATGAAATGAATTCTCCATGCTGTAAGGAACCTCATCGTGTGAACAGGGGGCTGAATAATGAAGCTGTGTGGGGCTGGGGCTTTCTGAGGTGGGCCTTTATTTTATATCCATTTCCCATAAGCAGCAAGAGAGGAAGATAAAAACAAATAACTCAGGCTAATATCAGTGGGTAAAGTCACCATACAAGCCTGATAACCTGAGTTCACAATCTACATAAAAGCCAAATAAAGCTCAAACCTGTAATTCCTGCATTCCTATGGGAAGGAGGCTTGTGAGCAACAGGAAAATCCCTGGAAGATTGCAAGTCAGCTAGCCTAGAATAAGTTGTACTATCAACAGACTATCTCTAACAAGGTGAAAGGTGAAGACTGACACCCTAGATTGTTCTCTGGCATCCATATGAGTCACACACACAACACATACACACAGATGGCATCTCTAAAAATGCCATGAAAATCACTTATAAGGAACAGAAATCTTTTCCATTGTGCTTCCTTTGATCTAGAAAATGTCCACATACCTTTCCATTTGAATGGGAGCTCCGCCTTATAGTAGAAAAATCTCTCTATGCTATGTCTGCTTTCATGATCACTCAGTGTCTCCTGTCATTTGTTACACAAGCTGAGGATAGCTGTCACCTTCTTCAGTACCGTTCTTAAAGACTAACTGCCTGAGCAACAACAACATTTAATTAGTGTCACATGATAGATGATGTCTTGATGCATTAAACAATGCAATGCTCAGAACATCTGAGATAGTAACATGATTAATTTTATCGGCTTCACTGCCTAAAGTAGTAAGAGAGCTCTGGTTCCTTATGTAAAACTATTTTGGCTGATACATTTAAATAAATAGACAATGAGTCTACTAATCTAATCAGCTCAAGATCTAAAAGAAAGCAAATGTGGCCTTATCTAAACAAAGAACAATTCTGGCAACAGACTGCCTGTGAGTTCAAACTTTTTCTTGAGTCAGCCTACCTCATCAGTTTTAGTCTCACCAAACTTCCAAAGCTGCAAAAGCCAAAGCCTTAAATAAATTACTCTCTCTTTATGTGTCTCCATTTCTATATGCATACACTCTACATAAATATGTATGCATGCATATGTGTGTATGTACACATACAGGAAAATATACAACATCTTTTCCTATGAGTTTAGTATAACACTTGGTTTAATTTGTCTTGTCTTGAATCAATTTGCAACACTTAACTTAGATCAGGGAATGTAGTTTCCTTTTAAGGTACCAAGAATCTGCAGTGTACTATAGAGTTGATGGTACTCAATTAAACATTCCTTACTCTGATGGACAAAAAATTTCAGGAAATTCTTTGTTAAAACAGTATTATAACTTGTCCCCAGCTTGTATAAGAGATGACAGGAGATGTTGAGATACCATAAAAACAAATATAGACAGATTTCTACTATCTGGAAGGGCCCCACATTCAAGTGGAAAGGTATGTTAAGACCTGAATATTATCTAGACACAAGTAAACAGATAAAGAATTTACATTAAAAGTTTTTGGATAATTCCAAACAGCTGTATTACAATTTAATTTAATTCTTTCTAACTGGATAATGTTTACTTGATTGGTTAGGAATGATGCTTCTGGTCTATTCATCACTTAATGTCCATAGCAATAATCAGTTATTATTTGGAAGCCCCCATAAAACATATTGTCACCAACCCAATAAGCATTGGCTTTCATGTTGCCTATCCATTGAGAAAGAAGAAAAATCCTTCCAAACTTTAAAACCCAAATTATAAATCATAACTCCATAAAGACATAAGGATCTTTTCAGTGAAAGTTGATGTTTACATAGGCTTCTCTTTATCTAATTTTGGTACCAGAGCAGTACTTAACATACCATAGGTACTATGGAATCATGAAAAATTAGCACTAAGAACTACTCACAACAACTGAACCGCAAACCCCATCCTTGTGCTGAGCTATTTACACATTGTGAAGTTTGCTTCAGTTCCCTCTAACTTTGTTTCTTTAGCTACAATACAAGAAGAGCAGCTGAGAATTTTATGATTTTCACTTGAATGTAGAATGAGAGACATGCTTCATTGGTCTGTAGCTACTTGAATATTTCTACAAAACATCAGATATATGAATGAAAACCTCAATTGCTGGGAAACAAAAACAAACAATGCTGAAGAATTCCCAAAAGGAAACTGTAATGTGCAGAGTGGATACATTATCCTCTCAATTCATAAAATGTGAATTCTCATCACACTGTGAGATGTCTTTCATGACACTGTCAAGTTGTTAATTGTTGTCTAGAAATTAGCCATCAGAAGCTTAAAGATGTTAAGTAACTATCTCAAAATTACACTGATAAGAAACTAGAACAGAAATTCTAGTTTTCTAAAAAAGTTGATTTTTTTTCTCCAGAAATGATCCATCATCAAGAGGCTGAGGATAAAGTTTTCACATTTGAGGAATAACAGAAGCAAAATAGAACTGCAATAGCCACTATAGTCATCATGAGGAGAGAGGAGAGAGAGAGAAAGAGAGACAGAGAGAGAGAGAATTATTAAATAAACACAGTTAACTAAATATTTCAACTAGAATATTATCTTTATGGAAATTAAAAGTGTTAAGGGTTTTTTTTTCCCCAAATCCACTCTGAGGCAGCTTGTTCTAAACTTAAATGTCAAACTTTGTGTTTCTTATTCATACACACATTCCTTGTGCCAGCATTCCCACATTATTATTGGTCCATTGGCAGTTGCTCCTCTTCCAGGTTGTCAAGTTCATGTATTTCTAGTTATCACAATCTGTTCTTATTTTTCCAATTCATCCTTGGATCAAACGAGAAAAGCCATCAAGTAAATCCATTCAGGAAATGAGCAGTTATTCCCCCCAAGAGCATCTGCGAGGCTCAGCAGAGGGCTCAAAAGTGTCCTATGTCCTGCTGTTCATTCAAAGCATGGCATTGGTTTACTGATTCATGAACAAGATAATCCATCATCTTTTATCAATTTTTAAAACATGTGTTTTCATAACTCGAATCCTCCTCTGATTAGTTCTAGAGAAGAAAGCTTCACCTTATGGAAAAGCACAGTGGCGAGAATGTAAAATGACTCTCTGATGAATGTTCCCTATAGACTTTTAAATGTTCCCACAGTCCTCTGTGCTTAGCACACACTACCTTTCTCCCATCCAGGTTTCTCTTTGTGCTATTTTTTTTTTCATTTTTTTCCTGCACATGTTTTTGAGAGCAATATTATATAACTAGTGCCTTTGTAAGGAAAGACAAGCCCTTCCAAACTTTAAAACCCAAATTATAAATCAACAAATACATATGGAGCTTTTCCGTGAGAATTGATATTTACGGAGGTTTCTCCTTTTCCCATTTTGATACTCAGAACAACATTGATCAGTACTTGATAATCAGTGTTTATTGACCCCAAGTTAATAAATGAGAAAACAGACTCAAATTATAAGTCAGAGAAAGGAGAATAAAAATCTAGGGGCGGGGCTTGCTACAGAGGTGCTTAAGGGCACATCACACATTCTTCAGAAGAGAATCATCTTCCCCTAGACCAGGGGAAAAAGCAATAATGGTATCAGCACTGGTCAGCGAGTTCTACTCTAGAAAACTACAGGGAACTTTAATGCTTTAATATTAAATTTAATCAAGTTGTAATGACTTGCCCAACCACATTACAGATTTCATTTTATAACTGAGCATTGTTGTGTGCCATGTGTGTGATATGTCTGTGGACACATCCACGGAAATCAGAGGACAACTTTTGGAGTCAGTTCTCTCCTTCCACATCTACCTGTGTTCTAGTGACTGAACTTCGGTGGTCAGGCTTGCACTGCTGATCCACAAGTACCTCTACCCACTGAGGCATCTCAGCAGCTTATCAATACCCAGTTATTGATTGGGTAAGTCCTCTGCAGAGCCTGCACTCTGATTAGCACGAAAAGAGTCCTCTCCTGCAACTTCACCCTACATAAGTTGTATAGGTTAAAATTGGCTAATATTGCCTGATCTACACCATTTGTATAACTCATTTGTTAGGTTGATATCCAAAACAATGAATTTATCATGGTATATGAATTTATAACAAACTGATCATGACATATTTTTATACATATGTGGCCCACCTAGGTTTTAATTGGTACTTTACCAACAAAGTTTAGTTTCAGGTGTTTACACTAACTTGAATGTATAAATTGCACACCATTGCCTTTACTCACCTTCCCACTAGCTAGCTAGACATCTTTCTCTTGTTCTTTACACACCCTAGTGCTAACAAATTTTTTGGAATTTTTTTTTCTCATAATACAATCTCATTTTACAGCAGTTTCTTGGAAAGTTCAGAAAACCCGTAGTTTGATCTTAAATAAAATTATCAATTCATTTTTCCTTTCGGCTTGTTTATTAAAGCATAAGTTTTGTCTCCTTCAAAGTAGACACCTTCATGCTAAAATCACAATATTTTGCTCAATATTTTTCTAAGTGTTTTAAAGTGCGGCCTCTTCACATTTAAGTTATTGATCTGCCTGGAATGAATTCACGTAAATTGTGAGAGAGGAATTTAATGGCACCGTCCCAATTTTCCAGCGCCACTTGTTGAACAGACCATCTGTTTTCTGCAATGCCTACTAATACCTTTAGAATTGAGAAAATGTCATCGCATGAGTGAGGCTTGTCCTTAGTAGCCAGTTGCATGATTTAACGTGGTATTCAAACGGCATCCATTTGTCACTTTTTATGTGTTTTTAATAAGAAAACTTCGTAAATAAGCATCTGTATCACTCCCATTCTCTCTCCCCATCCAATTTCTCCCATGTCTCTCCCTCCTTCCTAAATTCATAGTCTCTTCTTTAATTATTATTATTACACATATCACGTGTGTGTGTGTTTGTGTGTGTGCCCGCGCACTCGCACACACGAACATCTATTCAACCTACTGAGCACATTTACCTTTGCTTGTATGTACATGTGTTCAGGGAAGCCTTGGGATGACAGCCACCTAGGGATAGGAACTTGTCCCTGGAAGGACCATCTCCGTCTCTCAGCAGGCACTCCTGTCCGCATTCTCACATCACCTGGTATTTTCATTATACTTCTTCTCCAAGCAACCATGTTGTTGGAATTCTGGGGTGCATTTTTTCCTGTCATGTCTAGGGGACACTCTCTAGCAGCATGCATCCTGTACCTCTGTCTCCTACAATCTTTCCACCCCCTCTCCCATGATTTTCCCTGAGACTTAGCTGTGGAAGTTGAGTTGAATACATGTGAGATACAACAAAGAGGAGAGCCTCCTACTGACATTTTCTTAAACCAATATAATTACAAATGGTATTCTAAACACTTATTCTTATTTCCACATATAAAAATGTAGCTCTCACCCCTTGCCATAATCAGGGTTCAGATGGCTATGATAAGACACCGTGACCAGAAGCAAATGAAAGACTAAAGGGTTTATTTTATCTTGTAACTCGAGATGACACTCCATCACTGAAAAAAGTCAGGGAAGGAACTCAGGACTGTACCCCGAAGGAAAAGCTGATACAAAGGCCATGGAAGAATGCTGCTTATAGGCTTTCTTTTGGTGGATTGTTCATCCTGTTTTCTTATAATCCCAGATATATCTGCCCAAGGGGTGAAGGGGGAACATCAAAATCTAACCAAATAAAAGCACACAAAGAAAACAAACAACAAAAACAAAATAGAGTCCATTGGACATTGGTCAACTACTCCTGAACATGAGATTTGCCCTGGAGTGGTTGGTATACCCAATGACATTCCATTAGAGAAAACTGATTGTCTCTCCAAGCAGGTATAAATAACAACTCAACTGGTCACTTTTATCCTAGTGGCTGCCTTTTTATTCATTCATTCACTTTTAAATATAACAAAATAAAATACAATAAGATAAACCCAAACTTATCATATTGAAGTTGGAAAGGACAAACAGACAGAAAGAAAAGAGCCCAAGAGAAGGCACAAGAATCAGAGACCCACTCTTCACACCCTCAAGAATCCCATAAAAACACTAAACTGAAAGCTATAGTATTATATACACAGAGAACCGGCTCCAGACCGCTGCAGGCTCTGAGCATACTGCCTCAGTCTCTGTGAGTACATATGAGCATTGAGCATGTTGATTCAGAGGGCCTTGTATTCTTGGTCTCCTTTATGCCCTCCAGCTTTTATGCTCTTTCTGCCTCCTGATTTTTGGGGTCCCCTAAGAGCTCAAGGAGGGATTTGATTGAGACATCCCATTTAGGGCTTGACTATTTCAAAGATTCTCCCTCTGTGTGATGTCTGGCTCTGGGTCTATGTATTTATTTCCATCTGGTGCAGGAGGAAGCTTCTCTTGCCTACAGGCAAATATAATGGAGGTATTTTCTCATCTGAGCATCCCTCTTCCCAAATGACTCCAGCTGTGTCAATCTGACATAAAACTAGCCAGTACAAGCCTCCTCAAAGAAGAATCTTTTTTGCAATAGATAGACTTCCACAGAGATCACGACTGCTCAAAATGCAAAGAATAGGTGATTTTTGACATTTTTTTTCAGCATTATAACAAATCTTTCCACTGGCTGAAATGAGTCCATTTCATTTGCATCCCTTAAATTCTTAAGAGTTCTCCTCACACAAAGGAATTTTGGAATCTGTTTTTCCATTTCCATAGAAAATTCACAAAGTTCTTTAGAGATTTTAATTTTGAGATTGAATTAAAATGTAATATTAATTAGGAGTCATAGACAGCACATGTATGTGTTCTGGAATTTCTCTCTCCATGTTGTACATTTTCCTTTATCCATCTTTTTGATGTATCTTTTCGGTAGAGTTTTATAGTTACCTCTGGAAAAGGTAAAACCTTACTTGTTCTATATATTCCAAAAATGACACTTTTGACTTATTCTTTGACTGATTTATAAAACTGCAATTAACTTCTATGCATTTGCTACGCAACTTCAAGCTGTACTGAGTTTTCTCAGGGATCTTTAGAAGCCTCTCCTGTAGATTTTCTATGCACGGTTCCTTTTCATCTGTAAATCATGAAGCTTAATTTTCTGGGGTTTTTTTCTTCTAATTCTTACATCATTTATTTCTCATCATCACTCACTGTACTGTCTGATATTCCAGTAAAATGTTACTAAATATGAGGGTTATTAAGCATCTTTCCTGGCTGTTGACCTGAGACAAAGGACATGTAATGGCAAATGTGAAATTTGCTCTTGATAGTTGGTAAATAAAGTGCTTTTAGTTTTGATGCTTGAAAAGATTAGCCTCTCTTTCTTTCATTCTTTTCTGTATATTTCTAGCTCACTAAGACACATTTATCTTGTATCTTTTAATTGTAGTAATGGTAGAGAAATTTCTCCAACCTGGCATAAACCCAACAGGTTTGAAGTGTTTATTTTAAAGTATTTTGATACAAACACTCTAATAAAATGAATTGCTTGGCTTTGTTCCCTAATATTTGCGAGAGAATGAAATGTATTTTCTCGTCTTTCTTCTCTTTGGACTCTCTGAGTTCTGCGTGAAAGTGATCTCATATCTCACAGCAGTTTACTTAAGCTTCAGATGGAGTTTACTTTGACTATTGCTCTACTAAAGCATCCAGGTCAGCCTCTTAGTTACAGAAAGTGAGTTAAAAATCTTTATTTACCTTTGTTCTCTCCCTCAATGGAAAAGTTTAGAAAGCCAAGAAACGGATGAACAAATAATGGCCGTAGTGGAAGAACTGTATAAACTGAAGCCTAAATGGGCTATAAAAGAAAACAATTATCCCGAATGGCAGAACTCTTGGTGGCGGGAACTAGTACATCTGGAATCTGGGGGAAAACAGAGATCTCAAGGATGGGAAAACAGCTAAAAATAGACCAGAAAATCTAAAGCTGGTAGAGAAAGGTTGACTTGTATGTGGTTTTCTCTATGTCAGAGACTCGAAATATATTCTTTGGCAAAATAAAAGAGAAAGTATAGACCTATGTGGAGGTTCCTTGCTGGAAACTCATGTGGAAATATGGTAGCCACACATTCTGCTTGAGTAGCTTCAAAAACTGTGGCTGCCAAGTTTCTGCTCTCCAGGAGATTATTAATAGAGGCTTGTCTATAGCACTGCCAAGTCGATTTGAGTTCCAGATAAATGTTTCACCTTGTGATAATTGGGTCATAGTTATACTTTTAAAATGTATCTTTTCTTACTTGTAATTAAGTTTAAATTTGACAGGTACTTCATGCTTACATTTGTTCAACCTGACAAGTTCACTTACTGTAAGAATCAGATCCCTCTTAAAACACAGACACACACATGTGCACACACACAGACACACACACACACATCTAAAGATGCTTATAGTAAGTAGGAAAGAATTTGCCTTGTATAAATGAAACCCTAGGTTCAATATCCAATACTTGAATGGGAGAAATGGAAGCTCTGGAGACTAGGGCAGTAAATGTGTGGGTAAGAACACTTCCTATGCTAGCACGAGTACCTCAGTTTACATTCTTAGTGCTCATGTCAACGGCTAACATGGTTGTGAGCATGTAATATCAGCACTGGGGCCAGGGTTAGGGGTGGCTTGAGAGTCACAGACAGATGAATCCTAGGAACTCATTGATCAGCCAGCCTAGGCAAAATGCTAAACTTGTTTATTAAGAAACCGTCTCAAGGTAGGAGAGCAAACAGAAATACATAAAACCTCCTGACTCCCTCCTCTAGTCTCTGTACACTTACCAACGGGAATAATGCTGGCATATTCACATGCATGCACCATATGCACATATACTCTACACACACACACACACACACACCACATACTAACAGTAAGTGTCCCCTTGACAGTAAGTTTTTTAAAAATCTACCCATGTACTGAGAGATTCCTATCAGCTTCTTAATGTCCTGCTTTTACTCAGAAGTCAATAGATGGCCTATTTATTCACCAGTAGGCACAGTTAGCACTTTGGCTACTACAACTCAGCCTTTACCTCCCTTTAAGGACATACCTCAGAGAGCACATCTTCCAAAATACCTCAGAGAATACATCTTTAAACATCAGTGACCTTTTTATCTCCTCACCACAGAAACAAACACTTTCTACCTTAAAACATTTCCTAGGAATTGAAGGAAAAAGAGATAAATATGGGTGAATATGGGAGCCACCACACTTACTCTGTTCACTTTATCAATATTTTATACTTTATGGATTACTGTTAATTGCTTCTTAAAATTTTTTTAAGTAAAAGTTACATAAGAGCAGTCTAAAGTGCTCAATTCAAGTGCATTTAATACAGTCACACTGTTGTATGGCCATTCATTTTCTCTATTTCCTTCTAACCTTAAGTTTAGCTCAATTCTACACAGACAACTGAATGTTTGATTCATTGATTGAATGAATGAATGATTGATCAGCTGGTTGGCTAAGTGAGTTACTGAGTACTTTTCTTGCTACAACTGTTCCAGCTTTGTCCACTGGGGCACTTTCTCTTGTTTGGCATTTCTATGTCCTTTGGTATACCTCTATCAATATGCTTTTAGTATGAAGTCCACTTCTAGTTGATATTTGAGTTGTTCTTAAGACAAGAACTAATTTGTTTAAATGTGATATTACAACATAAAAGGGAGATGTACTCAGAGTGGAGAACTCAGAGTTCTGGCCCAACAACCATAGCTGAAAATGACAGATGACTCCAATGACTCCAATGTGCACAAGTTCTAAATGATCACAAAGCCAAGTAAATTTCTCAATAAGGAATAGACTAATGAAAGTCAATTGTACTTCATCAGCTCCTAAATCCCTCTACCCAATAATAAGATCAACCAAACTAGTGAACTATGTGCTTCCTTTGTACCCTTCATATTTAGCACTTAGACACACATTTACTAGGTTATATGTATTTTATAAGGAAATAGACAGGATATAGAGATGATATTATTGTATCCACTCAAGGTGACAATGAACGTTATTCACATATTACATAATAAGCCACCTACCTTATAAGAATTAATAGCTACTTCATATTTTTTGCTTAGCACACATGAAAAGAAGCATTATATTCCAAGACACAGCAGTATTTGGCATCCTAACTGCAAGTCTTGAATCATAGTATCTCCGTTCTCAGCAAATCTCTGTCAAAGCATGGGTCTCCAGGTACAGAAGCACGTATGTATTTTAACAGTCATGACTGCACAAAATCAATGTAAAATGCATAATGTCTAAAAGTGTACATGGAGGAAATGTGCAGAGTACTGGTTGATCAGCACTGTTTTGCTCTGACAAAGTTAGAAATGGCTCAAATTGTAAGAAACAAGCAATCATAGTGAAGCCTGAGATTAACACACCGGGCCTCTGTGGAGTCAAACCACACACTTCGATTCAGAAAGGACAAGTCTGCTTTATGTGTTATTGATGCCCGCTGTCTGGATCAGGACCCTATTGTTTCTTTAGCAGCTACTGTAATGGAGTTTATACTTACATTTGTTCTGTTCCGTGGAGTGTTTTCATCCCAGTGAATAAACTGTGCAAGAGCAAATGACTCAACCATAAAGAACAAGGAGCATAATAAATGCCACAGGAAATAACTGTCACCAGACGCTTACAGACAACTACAGCTGTGGATCAGTGTTTCTACAGTACTGAGGAAAAAGCGAGCATGACTTTCCCATATGCTCAGGCACCTTTCACTGACTGATGCTCCTAACATCCTTCTAATACTATAGTTTTTCCAAATACTGTCACCCTGGTTGCATGGCTTGGTTACCTCTTCAGGCCTAGTGTTTGTATTTTGTTTATTTGCTTGTGTATTTGCTTTTTTTGTTTTTTAGGTTTTTTTTTTTTTTTTTTTACTTTGTTCTCTAACTTTATCTATGATCATCCTAGACAGAGTGGCCTTAACAGAAACAATAGAGTTGAGGTCAAAAGAAAGATAGTAAAAAACTTATAAAGGGAGAAGGATATTTTATAATAATAAAAAACCAAATCTTTTAGCTTTGAATTTTTAAAGTAAACAGAACTTAATCAAAACTAGCAGAATCTGTTGTTTTCAGGGAGGATTGCAGAGTGAGGATTGACAGTCCCAAGACAAGCTCCTTAGTTAGAACATGCTTTAAAGCACTTACTTTCTCTTTGGACCAACCAACATCAGACATCGAATAGGGCATGACTCAAGCGGCCCAAGTATTTACTAGGCTACGCTACCAAGTTGCGGAAGCTTATTTTCCCTTATTGTGTTTATCTGTTGCAAAAAAGCAGACAATTTAATTCATCCAGGAAATTTTTTAGCTCTCGCAAATAGTAAGTAGTCCAAACACCCTTGCCATATGTTGTTAGTGATGTTCTTACAGTCAAAAACACACAGACTATCTTCCTATGTTCCACACTCTTTTGACCTTCACACCGGGACAGACTGTCACTATTGAATCATACTCTCTTATTTTTGAAGACAAATAGGATTTTCTCAATATTGCATATCTAAAAAACATGAACCGTCTTTTAATATTGTCTTATTATACCATTAACCTTTTTCTCTAGGAAATGGTTCTTTACAGAACCCAAGCCCAGATCTCAACCTTAGGCTCTCATCTGCATCACATAGATGTTTTGTGTGCTCAAGAGCTCCTGGCCCTGGCATTCTCCTACTGTATTTTAGACAGTAACCTTTTCATTTGAAATAAACAATAATAAAAGATACACTATTTCTACTTACCTCTGGTGAGTGAAGTGCAAAACATAAAGTCGAAGCCTTGTAACGAGATGTCCTGTACATGGTTGCATTTTTTTATGAAATCATTAAAATAATTAGCAGATATTGGGACAGAATAATTTTTACTATTCTCTTTTCTGCCCACATAATTGTTGGTTTCTCCACTTCTACCACAAAATCTATCTCTGAATCTGCACCCATTTTCATTAATTGTGCTAATAACCTAATTCAGACCTCGTCCACTGGTCTTAACTTTTTTCAACAGGAGTAGCTTCTGAAATGCTAAAAAAAAAAATAGCTTGTTCCTTCCTACAAAAGAAGAGTGGGTATTTTTAGTATTTAATGATTCTGAAAATCTGTAATTACAAAATTATAGACTAGAATAAAATATGTAATATTATATGTAATATAATATATAATTAAATCAGTGGTTGTTACTGATATCAACACATATAATGAGTTTATACTTTATTGCTCTTAACAATATCTAAATTTCCTAAACCACAGTGTTTCTAGAGTGTATATACATGTGTGTTACTGCCCTGAATCTTCTCCTTTCTTGGGAAATAATCTATCCTATTTCTCACTGTTCATATTTTCTTGGACACAGTAATCAGTCTTGGATTTGTGACAACTACTTCACATGTTTAGTAAGACTACAGCTTATGTCGCCCATTGATCCAGGGCTTTGGTGATGGAACAAACTAGGATCATCAGAGTTCCTTCTTATATCTAGGAGAAGAGCCCTTTCTTGCCTGGTGGTAAAGCCCAGGAGTGTGGGCACGCATGCTGATGCAGCTGTCTCTTCACACATTGTAAAGTTGAGATGAAGCCAGCACAGAGAGCACCAGAAATGCACATTGAGAGGAAAAAAAAAAAAAAACCCTTCACTTTCTCCTGCATCTGCTTTAAACCTCTTACCCTAGAAAAACCAACTGAGCTTTTATAAAGTTAAATTCCACTTTCAAATTATAAAAACCAAATGTTACCATAAATAAAATGCAAGCATTGTGCATGAATATAAAATTAAAAGTGAAATTTTTCCACCCAAATCCATAGTCCAGATTTTCATTAGAGACTTCTAAATTTGATTCTACAAAATTTTGGCACCTATGGGGTAAATGTCATAAAAATGGAAGTATTTTTAAACTCTATCAACATTATTCAACATATGTCACCTTATCATTTGGAGTAAACATAGATTTACTCCATTATTTTTAATGAGCTGCAGAGAATCTCAGTGCCCTGAAGTGATGTAATAAAAATGCCCATGTTTCTGAAAAATGTAAATATATGAACTATATAAAACTAAGATTTCACAGAAAAGTTGACAGTATGGGCATAGCAGTCACCAGAGGTAGGGTAAAGCATGGTGGGAGGTAGGGTGGGGAAAGATCAGTCAATGAGTGAGCAAAACTAGAAGGTAAGATCATTCCTGGTGTGTCACTGAACATATAACTAACCTCAGTGCCCTATATATCTCAGAAAGCTAAGGAAAGGATTGTGAACATTTTTATCATAAAGGATAATCATTATTTGAGCAGGTAGATATGTTTACCTGTTTGAATATTATGTAATATATATTATATCATATTACATGGCATTGCATAAATATACATAATTGTACATGTCAACTGAAAATAAACATTTTAAATGTCTTCATTTTCTTTTATTTCTTGCAGTGCTGAAGATAAAACTTAGCATCTTGAGCATGCTAGAAATTCTTAATTATTTGAGCTATAAACCCCAAAATTAAATTCTGAAAAAAAAAACATAAATAAGCACAATGTTAAAGTATTTAGCTTCAATGAAGAAGTAAGTTATTGTCTTCCAGAATGTTCAGAAATTATCAAACACAAAAGTCTTGCCTTGTTTCACATGTACTATCAGAATAGTAAAAGTAATGATTCCCATTTGAATAATGAACCATATTTTATCTATATGGCCTTAACTAATACTTAACTCCAAATTCAAAAGGAGTGGAAAGGAATTATCTTCAATTTAATACTTTTTTAAAAAAATTACCTAAATGGCCACGAAAGAAAGCTCGGTGAATATAGTGTGTGTTGCACATTGTGATGACTGGATTCCCAGAAATTACAGAAATGCCAGGCGGGCATCAAAACCTGCTTAGAATAACAGTCCCTTGAGAGATAGAGAAAGGGTGACTCCCCAGGGCAAGGTGGGTGCAAACTCTAGTTTCAGTGAAAGCCTTTGTTTCTGAAAATAATATGGAGAACAAGCTAAAGAAACACCCAGCATCAAATTCAGGCCTCCACATATACAAGTACATACATCCATCACAGCACACACATGTGTACCTATACACACATATATATATATGCAAACATATATACACTGAAATATATGAGTATTGAGGCTGAAGAGGTAGCTTCTTTGGTAGATTGCTTGCCTATCATGTGTGAAAACTTTGCATTTGATCCCCAGAACAACATAAAACTGGGCATGGTACTTGTCTTAGTTATGGTTTTTATTGCTGTGAAGAGACACCATGACCATCACAACAGGAAAACATTTAACTAGGGCTCTCTTACAGTTGCAGAGGCTTAGTGCATTTTCATCATGATGGGAAGCATGGTAGTATGCAGGCAGGCATGGTGCTGGAGAGGTAGCTGAGAATTCTGCATTTGGATCAGAGGGCACCAGGAAGAAAATGCCACACTGGGTATGGTTTAAGCATCTGAGAATGTAAAGTCTGCTGCCAGAGTGACTAATTTCTTCAAACAGGAAAAAGACCAGGGTGTGGATGCTTCAGTCCGGCATTGAGAGGGGAACAGGATGATTGAGGGAGGTAGAAGGAGGGAGACCTGGGAGGGAAAGAGGAGGAAGAAATAAAGGGGGCAGTATCAGGTACTGGAGGGGGTGGGAGATAGGTACAGAGGGTCAGGAAATTGAATAAAAATATGCAGTAGTAGGGGCAGAAGAACTGGGGACAGCCACTGGAGGGTCCCAGGACCCAAAGGGGACGACGTTATCAGAAATGCTCTCAGAGAAGGTGGAGATAGAACATGTAGAGACCACCTCCTATCGATAGTCACAGCCCCCAGTTGAGGGATGGGGCCACCCAACCATCTCAAAGTTTTTAACTTAGAAATGTTCCTGTCCAAAGGAAGAACAGGGACAAAAATGGAGCAGAGACTGAAGGAAGGGCCATCTGGGGACTGCCCCACTTGTTGATTCATCCTGTCTGCAGACACCAAACCCAATACTGTTGCTGTCCCAAGAGTTTCTTGCTGACAGGAACCTGGTGTGGCTGTTTCTTGGGTGGTTTGGCCAGCAATTGACCAATGTAGATGTGGATGCTTGGAGCCAACCATCAGACTAAGTATAAAGAAAATATATCTTTTGCAAAAAATGATTAAATAGAAAGAAAATATTACTGGGTCTTAGGACAAAACTTGCAACAGTTTAAAATTACGATACTCTTAATAAGTAGGTATATGATTATTTTCACCTGGTTATTTTTTTATCGAGTGTCTATATTTGGTTCTTTACTTTGTTTAATTATGCTCATAGCCAAGGCTATACAGAGACATTCAATCAGTAGTTTGCTTTCTTTTTACTTAACTAGTCTGTTGTCACACCTGGGTTTTGATTGATTTTTCCCCACTGCTGTTAGTAATGTGTACACTGTATGTTTTTCTTGTTGTGAACATTGGATTAATACAGTTTTTAAATGTCTATTCTTGGAATGAACTTCCCACTTTGAAATATGCATGTATTTCCGAATATATACATATATATGCCTGAATTGCCCTTTGAAATTTGATAAAGTTGGCCTCAATAAACTGCATCTTACCTTCTAGTAAGAAATAAATTATTTCACCAAATAGTATAATTTTAAAAATATATAGTTGATAATCTGCATTAAAGAAGTTGGTTTCTGTGTGACCACTGAGAAAGCAGTCATCAAAAGTAGAGCTTTGATATAACCTTATTGAATATTAAATCAACATCATCAAGTGTAATTGTCTATGATTTTCCACAAGATAAGCCTGATGTGTGGAAGACATAGGAACAAGAATTAATAAATTATTTAGTAGAGAAGGGAAAGAAAAAGAGAGAAACCAACTGCTATTGTAAAAAACTAGTGTAAGTTTTTCCCCTTTTTTCCTTTTTTTATTGGATATTTTATTTATTTACATTTCAGATGTCATCCCCTTTACCTATTTCTCCCCAGGGAAACCCTTATCCCATCCACTCTCATATTTTTTGCTTTTATACCATTTTAATTACATGCAAGTATTAAGGTCAGTTCTAGGTTGAGGAACTAGAAATACAATAGATGCAAATAGTCAAGGAACAAGCAAGACAATAAACACAAATAGTCACAGAACAAGCAAGGCAATAAAAAAGGGCTTGTGATCACTGTTACTAAGGGCTTACCAGAATGACCAAAATATCTGAGCCTACTTCCCTGTCCTAGCCCAAAGTCATTTTCATGCCAGAAGCCTACTTCTTTATTCTAGCCTAAGATTTAGATTCCTGCCTGAAATTATTTCTTTGTTCTAGCCTAGTGTCAAGTTCTTGCCTGAAGTCCATTTCCTTGTCCTTGGCCAATGTCAAATTCCTGCAAAGCAGCCCCAAAAGCTCTCCACATCTCCCCCTTTTTTATTTTATATACAAGACTGAGCGTATCTTAGGTCCTTCTGACAAGAATGTTTTCCTTACCATCATGGAATATGCATTAACAAAAGCAACGTACTTCTGTCTTAGGTTGGTAAGGCTCTGTGCAGAATTTTACCCGTTCTTACCTTGTCAGCCTGTTAAATGAGTAACTCTGGAGTCCATTTTCAGATTCAAACCATGTACTTTGGCTGCCAACATGTTGATGTTGTTAAAGACAAGCTTTAAGTACACTGCAAGGGTCTTTAAACTTTTTCCTAATTATAATGACTATCATTATAAATTTTAGCAATAAGACAACTCCACTAGTATCTAGCATGACACTCAAGATGGCTCCTTACTCTTAAACTCTGAACCTCCTTCCAATAATTTGAATAGGATAAAGAACATCAATCCATAGTTCCAAATGCCTATATAAATCCTCTAGTATACTCAACACATTAGTAAAATTCATTTGCTAAATGATTAACAAATGTAGCTGTCTTAACTTATTGTGTCAAAGCAAAAGAAGAAGCAGTGGTGCTAGTAATAAATGTAATTAAAGCTGTTATACCAGCAATAATCAAGCCCACTACCTTCTTGCTTCTGATTAAAGCCTGGCTCATTTCTTCCAGTATTTGTAAGCTATTTTTAGAATATCAAGGTTCTGTGATACTCAGGGCACTAAAACAAAAGCTGGTTGATAGAGCCCCATAACAGACATGGCAGGTTTCAACACACTAACACAATTAGAAAGTATACAGTCATTGCAACTTACATTAAATACTGTAGAAGAAACAAAAGTAAATTTAACTTAACAATTAAAGGAGCCTAACACATATACTAACACTTGTTTGAATCCAGATCCTGTCCCAATTTTATCTCTTACTATCATAACATCATAGATAACTACAGCTAACTTCTAAACATGTCTCTGAAAATGTCCAAATCCAGTCTTCCAAATGAAGACTGTTATTCCCAATATTGGATTGATTTTTACGCCAGTACATGATTGAATCTGAATAACTGGTCACATTTAAGAAAAATACAAGAGTCTTTATAATTTTTCTGTTTGATTCTTTGTCCCACAGGTCAAAATACTTGAGGCAAGGCAGCTTGTCCCATCTGGGACACAGGAAAGCAAACGTGGGTCAAAAACATATTTCCAATACAGCTTCCCAGTTACCATTGTAAGGGCATTCAGCAAGCTCACAGGTCAGCATCATTCTTTGTCCAGTATCAGCAGATCTCATCAATCTCTCTGGCAGTCACCATGCTCCTTCAGCATCCTGCAGAAAACAACACAAATGTGCCCTCTTCCCCATATTAGATACCTGGTCAGGAATATGCCATATGCCAGTAAGTAGATCCTGAATTTTCACCTAGGCAAAAGTATGACTAGTTGTAGTGTGCCATAGGTGCTCAGCAGAAAGTTCCTTGACATCCAATTTTTTTAATTGGATATTTTGTTTATTTACATTTCAGATGTTTCACCTTTCCTCATTTTCCCACCCCAGAGAACCACCCATCTGGTCCCCCCTCCTGCTGCTTCTAAGAGGGTGTGCCCCAACCATCCACCCAACCCCCCTCCCCGCCCTTGAATTCCACCACTCTGGATCATCAAGCCTTCACAGGACCAAAGACCTACTCTCCCACCAATGCCTGGCAAGGCCATCCTTCACTACATATACAACTGGAGCCATGGGTCCCTCCATGCGTGTTCCCAGCCTGGCAGTTTAGACCCTGGGAGCTCTGGTTGGATGGTATTGTCACTCTTCCCATGGGAGCCCCTTTAGCTCCTTCAGCCTATGTTTTGTGACCATTTATATGGTCTATTTCTGAGATGATACCGTGAGGTGCTGAGAAGAAGGTATATTCTTTTGTTTTAGGATGAAATGTTCTATAGATATCTGTTAGATCCATTTGTTTCATAAAGTCCTCTATCATCATCATAAGAAGTGATTTTAAATCTGAATCTTGCTTTTCTGGTGTGATGAGGTGTCCAGGACTTGCTATGGTGGGTTCTGATGATCCCAAGTAACCTTGGTTTCTGTTGCTTACATTCTTGAGCTTGCCTTTCACCACCTGGTTAACTCTAGTGCTACCTGCACTCGCTGTCTCTGACTAGAGCCTGTCTCCCCTGTTTTCTTGGGTGTGTCAGAGTTCCTCAGAGTCCAACTGTCACTGTGATCCTGTGATCCTGGGTCTAAGAGCTCCTGGGAGTCAGGCTGCCTCTGGGATCCTGTAATCCTATGATCCTGGTTGTGTTAGAGCTCCTGGGAATCCAGTTTCCTGTGTGATTTTAGGGGTGTTAGAGCTCCTGGGAGTCCAGTTTCCTCTATGATCTTGGGCATGTTAAGCTCCTGGGAGTCCAGCTTCTTCTAGGTGTTGTGGGACTGGTTGCAGAGGTAGCACCCAAGTTCTGCTCAGTGCACTGGCTCACATCAGAAGGAATCCGTGCCAATGGGTCAGGGTCTGGTGTCTTCACGAGAGCAGACCAGCTAGGAGTCAACTGCTCTGGGTACAGTGGATCCTCAGTTGCTCTGAGTGCAGCAGATCCTCTGGGATGGGGCTGAATATGGTGTCGTCATGGGAGCAGACCAGCTATGACTCTGCCCAAGCAGGAAGATTCAGGGAGAGGGGGTAGAAAGGGAGTCGTATTCAGTTGGGTGGGATTTTGGTGGGTGATGGGTCCCTAGTGTGCCACTGCTGGTCTCCCAGCTGCAGTTCTGAGACTTTGGGTTGTGGGGGAGGGTTCTTACCAACTGCTCTGAGTGTAGCAGTTCCTCTGGGATGGATCTGAATATCGTGTCTTCATGGGAGCAGAACAGCTAGGAGTCTGCCCCAGCAGAAAAGACCAGATGGAGGGGTGGGAAAGGGAGTGGTATTTGGAAGGGCAGGGATTTTGGTGGGTGATGGGTTCCTAGTGTGCTGCTAGTCTCCCATCTGCAGCTCTGGAACTTCAGGTCATGGAGGAGGGTTCTTACCAACTGCTCTGAGTGCAACAGTTCCTCTGGGGTGGGTCTGAATATGGTATCTTCCTGGGAGCAGACCAGTTATGAATCTTCCCCAGCAAGAGGGGGCCGAAGGGGTAATGTAAGTTTTTTAAAAATGCAAAAAGTAATTTTAAATAAATTCAAAACCATCAGTCATTTGAAATATAGTGAACCAGTAAAACAAACTCTCTGTGTGTGTGTGTGTGTGTGTGTGTGTGTGTGTGTGTGTGTGTGTGTGTGTGTAAGACAGAGGAGGATAATCTCAGGTGTCAGTTCCTTAGAGGCTGTTCACATTAGTTTTTCTGAAACAGAGTCTCTCTTTGGCCTGGAGCTCACCAAGCAGGATGGATGGATAGATAGATGATAGATAGATAGATAGATAGATAGATAGATAGATAGATAGATAGAGTCAAACTGATAGATAGACAAGGTACAGTTAGAAAACACTTATCAAATACTTTGAAAGTGGTGCTAAGTAACACCACTTTGCTATGATTTACAAAATCAGTTTCCTTAAATACTGATTTGGGAAAAGATATATTAACTGGCTTAAGTTTATAATTATCAACCTGAGCCAGCTTAATAATAAAATAATCACTATTATAATATAATTGGGCATTCATAATTTATACCCACCTGCGATGGTTGGCTGAGAATATAAACTAGGAAGCTAGTCTTGTAAACTTCAGTGCAGGTGGGTCATACGAACCTCACCTCTAGAGAAGAGGAGATGGAGGCTGGGGACAGAGGTGCATGTGTAAAGGATAAAGTATACTTAAAATAAGAAAAAATGCTCATGCACAACACAATACACAGTGAGTTAAAAACAACCTACAAATCAACCAAGTGATTAGAGAATGTGACATTATTCCCCCTGGCCTCTTCCATGCTGATCAGCTTAATTCTTAGCACCCAGGACCACTCATCAAGATGATATTGCTATGGAGGGACAAATTCTCCACATGTCTACATGTACTATGCATATCAGTAGTACTCAAGCCATATCTATTTTATTAGTTAATGTGTTTGTTTGTTTGTTTACATCCCAAATGCTGCTCCCCTTCCCAGTTCTTACCCCATAAAGTCCCTCCCTCATCCCTCTCCCCTTCTCCTCTGAGAGGGTGGGATCTCACCTGGGTATCTCCTTATCCTGGAACATCAACTCTTTGCCAGATTGGGTGCATCCTCTCCCACTGAGGATAGACAGTCCAGCCATGAAGACTTGAGTTGCCTCTCTGTGTATATATGGGGGGAGGGTCATTCCAGCCCATGAATGTTTTTTTGTTGGTGACTCAGATTCTGAGCACTCCCAAGGTTTAGGTTTGTTGATTCTATAGGTCTTCTTGTAGAATTCCCACACACTTCCAAGCTTCAATCCTTCCCCCAACTAAGTGTCCTAGACTTCCTACTAATGTTTGGTTGTGTGTGGCTTCTGTTTTGATCCTATGTTAGGTAAAGCCTCTCAGAGGACAGTTAAGCTAGGTTCCTGTTTACAAGAATAACAGTATCATTAACAATGCCAGGGATTGGTGTTTGCTCAAGGGATGGGCTTCGAGTTGGGCCAGTTATTGGTTGGCCTTCTCCACACTGTGCTCCATCCCTGCATTTCTTTTGGATGGGACAAATTTGGGGTTAAAAGTTGAGTGGGTAAGTTGATGCCTCTATCCTTCCACTGAAGGTCATGCCTTGCTACAGGAGGTGGCCTCTTTAGGTTCCATGTCCTCACTGTTAGGTATCTCGGCTAAGGTCACCAACATTGACTCCTGAGTACCTCCCCTATCCCAGGTAATGGAATTTCCTAGAGATTCTACCCTCACTTCCACCCCAGGCAGCTGCAGAATCCCATCCATTCTCCTCTTCTCCCTTCACCTGATCATCCCTCCACATTCCCCAATCCCTCTACTCTCCCCTCCAGTTCTCTCCATCCCTCCTCCCTCTGCCTCCTATGACAATTTTTTTCCCTTTCATAAGGGAAACAAGCCTGCACGCTTGGACCTTCCTTCTTATTTAACTTTGGTACTACTGTAGGGTATATCATGGGTATTCTGTACTTTTTGACTAATATCCACTTATCAGTGAGTACATGCCATGCATGTCTTTTGGGGGCTGGGTTACCACACTTAGGATGATATTTTCTAGTTCCATCCATTTGCCTGCAAAATTCATGATGTCCTTCTTTTTAATACCATTATATTGTATGATTTGGGCTTCTTTGTTGAAAATCAAGTGTCCATAGTGGTAGGGTTTATTTCTAGATCTTCTCTTCAGTTCCATTAAATGATCTGTCTGTTTCTATACCAATACCATGCAGTTTTTATCATTATTTATCTGTTGTACAGCTTGAGGCCTGGGATGATGATTCCTCCAGAAGTTCACTTATTGTTCAGGATTGTTTTGGCTATCCTTGTTATTTTGTTTTACATATGAAGTTGAGAATTGTTCTTTCAAGGTCTGTAAAAAAAACATATGTTGGAAGTTTGATGGAATTGGATTGAATCTGTAGATTTCTTTTGGTAAGATGGCCATTTTCAATTGATCCTGCTCTGCTAGAGCCTGTTGCCCTTCTGACTGTACTTCCACCTTCACCCTGGCAGATCATTGTGCCTGCTCCCCAACCCATAGTCTTGCCTGTCTCCCAGGAGGTCTGCCCTAACCAAGGACATAGGTGAGACTCCTACCTATGCAATATGCACTCCAGCTGGGACATCAACAGAGCCCTGCAGACATGGGATCTAACCCACTCTTCCTGAGCCTCATTCCCTTTCCTGTATGCACCTCTACCTGCATCCTTGATAGATCTTATGCCAGTTCCCCAACTTCACAGCTTATCTGTCTCTCAGGAGGTCATCCCTAACCAGGAATACAGAAGTTGTTCTACCAGAGACAACATGCTTGTGTACCAGGAGGCCTGATCTAACCCAGGATACCTAGACTAGTTAACACCAGAGCTAATCAGATGTCAAAATGCATCAAGTTATCCACATTATCTCTTGCTTTATTTCTTATCTAAATTTATTAGTAAATGATAAAAAGTATATTCTTATATCTACAATTAGATTACTTTAAGACATTCAAATAAAATTCATTTTGTGGGATAACTAGCATAATAAGTAAAATAATTGTATGTGTCATTAGCTAACATGTCCCAATTTGAGTGGAGGTAGCTGTCCTAGTTTGCTTCTTTGTTACTATGAGAAGACACTAACCAAAAGCAAATTAGGGCGGAAAGGATGTTTTTACTCTTATACTTCTGGTTAACAGTCCAAGTCTGAGGCAGGTCAGGAGGAAAACAAGCAAGAACCCAAAGGCAGGACCCAATATAGAGATCATGAAGGAATGCTGCCTACTGGCCTACTCTCTATGGCTTGCTCAGCTAGATTTCTTATGTAACCCAGGACCACCCATCCATGGGTAACATTGCCTATAGTGGGTGAAATTCTTCCACTTCAACAATTAATCAGTAAAAGACTCCCACAGACATAGACCCACAGGCCAAAATGATTAAAGCAATTGCTCAACTGAAGTTTCCTAATCCAAGTAATTCTAGTTTGTGTCAAAGTGACAAAACTAACAGTGACTTTTGTAGGGGGGAGGAGTGTTTGTTTTGGTTCGTTTTTTAATGTTTTAAATATATACCATGAATAGCATATCTCTTGCTATCTGTGCCTGGCTTTGACAAGTTTAAATTGACAATTCCTCCTCCTTTTTGTCTATCTCCTCCTTTTGTTTTTATTTAAGACAAAGTCTCAATATATAGCTCTGGATGGCCTGGAATTCAATATGGGAAACCAGTATGGCCTCAGATTCATAGATATCTGCCTTCCTTGCATTCGAGTGCTGTGATTAAAGGCATGTACCATCACACCAAGCATGTATGCATGTGTGTGTGTGTATGCATGTGTATTACATGTGTATATGTGTTGAAATGTGGATACCAGTGATTGACATCGCATATCTTTTTCAATTGCTTTTCACCTTACTGTTTGAAATAGGATCTCTTCTTAATTCTGAAGATCACTGCTTTGGCTCACTGCCAGCCAATCTGTCTGTCTTCCCCAGATCCCCATCCCCGGGGTTACACAACACACACACACACACACACACACACACACACACACACAAACACACACATATGTACTACTGTGCCTGGCTTTTTCTTGGGAGTTGAGGAACTGAACTCATGTCTTCATGCTCATCCAGCAAGCACTTGACCCAATGAGACATGTTCCTAGCCCATTAAATTCTCCTCTTTAATATAGTTTTATGATTTGATTTAAACATTTTTGGGGAGAAAGAAAGAAAATAAATTCCCACACTAACCAGAGACATGTTCTACAGGGGTGTCTCTGGTTATCATGGAGTGCAAGGGCATATAGTGAGATCACACCAATATACAAGGAAGCATATCAGATTAGCCATTTAATGTATGATAGCAAGATGATGATAGAAAATTGTTTGATTAAAATTATGTTCATTTTGCAAAGTAATATAAGCCAGAGTGGGAAAAAATTATGTCCATTCTTTCAGAGTCTCATATAAGTCCATGAATTAAATGGATACAAGAGATACCAAAGGAACTGAGTCCCCAGGGCAGTTTGGTTGCTCCAGAACCCTCTACACACAACACACACACACACACAAACAGACGAGAGAGAGAGAGAGAGAGAGAGAGAGAGAGAGAGAGAGAGCCTGACTCCCGTAGGTCCATTATAACCAGTCTCACAGGTAAGACACCCTTCCTGCAGCAAAATGTGCAGAAATTCTATCAGACCTTCAAGAAAACCTAATACCAATACTTCTAGAACTATTCCACAAAAGAGAAAAATAGGAGCACTACCTAATTCATTCTAGAAGCAACCATTATGCTTATACCTAACCACACAGAAGACCCAACAACAAAAGAGAAGTTCAGACCAATTTCCTTTATGAATATCAATGGGAAAATTCTCAATAAAATTCTCGCAAACTGAATCCAAGAACATACCAAAATGGTCATTCGCCATGATCAAGTAGGCTTTATCCCAGGGATGCAGAGATGGTTTAATAAACAGAAATCCATCAAGGTAATCCACCAACCAAAGACTATACATGAGTTTGTTCATGGTCCCCCCTTACATGTAACAGAGGAACGCCTTATCGATGGGAGGGGAGCACTTGGTCCTGTAAAGTTTGTTGCCCCAGTGAAGGGGGATGCTAGAGGGGTGAGGTGGGAGTGAATGGTAGGTGGAGGAAACGCCTCTTAGAGCAAGGGGGAAGGGAACAGGGTGGGAATTTGGGAAGGAAATGGGAAGGGGGGACAACATTTGAAATGTAAGTGAATAAAGCAATAAAAAAAGAGATACCAATGAAATTGATACAAGAGATACCAATGGGAGGAGACAAATACAAGTCTACAGGGTACAGATGTGATCCAAAAGAAATGGAAACCCAATAAGAGCCTGCAGGATGTCCCCTCCTCAATAAAACACCTGTCCCACAACCCTTCATCCCAAGGCTTAAAGAAGTGGGAGCAAAAGGATTATAAGAGTCAGAGGCAGGGATGACTGCAAGGAAACAGTATTTTCCAGACACAACAGGGAGAGTGCACAGATGAACCCACAGTAGGCAAACACAACAGGGCAAGTGCACAGATGAACCTACAGTAGGTGTGACAGGGTGTAAAATCAGACAAAATCACAGCATGGAGAGAACAAATGGGCACAGAATCCTACCCTAACTGAGGAACTAATAACAATATCTCTTGAAAGAAGGGGAAAGTTTTCTTTAAGCATGTGGCCCCAATAGGCCCACCATTCTCCAGTGGACAGTCCCAACTGAACACACTGAAGAGTATATGGGATATGTGTGTGTGTGTGTGTGTTGTGTGTGTGTGTGTTATACTATATACTATGTATGTATATAATATTTATAATATATAGTGTAATATATATTTTTAAATAATTCATAAATTTGTTTTATAAAAGGTAGAGACTCAAGGAAGCAGTGAAGGTCAGCTCCTGGTATGCTGAATTAGACGAGAAGTAGTGAATTTTGTCAATGTGACTACAGTGTGGAGCTTAGAAGAGAATAGCTATAATAAAGCCAAAGCAGTGTTTCCTACATCTCAGCTTCTTGCCTTAGAAAATAAGATTATTGCCTTTCCTTGTAGCAATGAGGAGAATGCTTCCACATGTGCATTTCAGCTTCTCCTCCACCAACCATCACAAAGGTCAATGCAATCAACCTGCAACTGCTGTTTTTCAGGTGACATTTACTTAGATAGTTAATGCCAAAATGCTATGTTTTTAACTCTTTCATACATATTCACATGAACATGTTTTAATGAGGATTAAATACTCTTAAGTCCCCAATCATCATGACACAGATAAAGATCATTTTGAGACAGCAATATTTCCTTTATGGGTAGAAATTAACTATTGTGAAGGTGCAGGGTGATTCGAGAATGAACCTATGACATCTTTTGCCTGTAAGCTTTCTTACTCCCAGTTCCGGTATCCATTATCAGGTTCTCCTGTCAGGGTTGCCCTGTCAAACAACTTTCTCTCTGAGATGGAGTTACCTCCATAGGACACAAGGGACTTCTCACTATTACTAGAAACAGAGCAGTAATACTGTTTAAAGATTCCAATGTTGACACATTCTACTTTGGTCCACTAAGCCAGCCCGTATAGTGTTTTTACTTCCATGACCAAGAGGGAATGCAATAATTAGTTCTAAGACTGGGTGAGAGAGGGGCTTCTGGGATCTTACCTCTTATTGCTGAACTAACAGCTACTGATAGATTCTGGGAGAGGTAGAGTCATGGTCTTGTTGTGTACCTTTTGCTGAGCCCACCAGGCTCCAAAAGATAGTTCCAAACACATGGTCATGTTAACCCATGGTTAACACAAAGGGTCACAAAACAAAATAAACAGACATGGATGCTAGAAAGAGACTTTAGGGATAAGAGTATGTAGATATGGAAAGAAGAGAGAAACAAGGATGAAAGATGATACTGATCAGTATTCATTGTCTGTGTGTATATGTATGTATGTATGTATGTATGTATGTATGTATGTATGTATAAAATTGCCAAGACTAAATAGCAATGGGTAAGTAGAAGAAAAATGCAACATCCTCAAAGTCAAGAGAAGCTTTTTTCAAGAAAGAGGAAAAACAGTCACTACCCATTAAGAAAGACATCAAAGTCTCCAACTTCACCTTTTGGTTAAGTGCTTGTTAATAAACTGCCCAGGAGATGGGGTTGGAATTTCCACTGCAAGTTTGAGTGATACCTTTCTTTCTGGTCATGCTAAGTTTTGATACCCCAAATCTTGAGCCAGACTATCTGTCACACACGTCTACCATCAGCACAGACTACCTGACATGCATGTCTACCATCAGTACAGACTATCTAACATGCCATCTACCATCAGCACAGACTGATGCTCCAGTCACCTCCAGAATTTAAACCAAATCCGGACAATGCATTGACTCACTCATTAAAAGGAAGGTCCACAATCTGTCAGAGATACAGTTCCTCTTGAAAGTCTATGTATTCCTCCTTCTTGAGTTTCATGAGGATTTATGTGTTGAATCTTAGGTTTGGTGTTTGGGGCTAATATCCGCTTATCAGTGAGTGCATACCATGTGTGTTTCTTTTGTGATTGGGTCATTTCACTCAGGATGTATTTTCTAGCTTCATCCATTTGTCTAAGATGAATTTCATGAGCTCATTATACAAAGTGGAGGGTGCTTTTGTCCTTTTTAGAACGAGTATCAAAAGATTCAACCAGAGCTCCCAGGATCTAAACCTCCAGCCTGAGAACAGACAGGGGCAAGCTGTCTCTGAGAGGCTCTAACCAGCAGCTGACTCAGACAGATACAGACATCCAGAGCCAAACAGTGGATGGAGCTGAGGACTCTTATAGAAGAATAGGGGAAGGATTGTGGGCCCTAAGGAGATAGGAACTGCACAGGAAGATCAACAGAGTAAACCAACCTGAACCCTTGGAGCTCTCAGAGACTGAATCACCAACCGTGGAGCATACCTAGTCTACACAGATCTACCCCATGGGCTGGACCTAGGCCTCCCTGCACATATGTTGTAAATGTGCAGCTTGGTTTTCATGCAGGTCTCAAACATCTGGAGCGGGGGCTATCCCAAAACATGCAGCCTGTATATGGAGTATGGTCTTCTAGCTGGTGCCTCATCTGGCCTAAATGGGAGAGGAAGCACCTAGCCTCTCAGAGACTTAAAGTGGCAGGGTGGGGAATTACAGGAGGAGGGGGTACTCAGAAAACAAGAGATGGGGAAGGATTGTGGGAGGGGGTGACTGGGACGGGTTATAAAGTGAATAAGCAAAAAAATAAAATTAAAAAAAAAGAAAGCCTATGTATTGATATTGATATCACCATCTCTTCAAGACAAAATTCCTGAAGAAACTCAAAGTAAAAGGAACATACCTCAAGTGTTGCGTGCCACAAACCCATAGTGAACACAGCACATGGCATTTCCTCTAAATTCTGAAATAAGATAATGGCAACTGTTCTCTCCACTCTTATTCAATATAATGTCCAATGTCTTAACTATAGCAATAACATAAGAGAAACAAAACAGATAAAAGTGGGGAAAGAGGTGAATTATCATGTTGCAACACTATGATCCTATACTACACAAAGCGCCCCACCAGAAAAGGCCTAGAGCTGACCATCATTTTCTGCAAAGTCTCAGAATACAAAATCAGCATGCAAACCTCAGTAGCTTTCTATAGACCAATAACTAACTTGCAAAGAAATAAATTACAGGGAAAATCCTATTTACCACAACTTCAGAAAAATAAAATACCTAGGAAGAACAAACTAACCAAAAGATGAATGATAGTTACAATAAAAAGTTTTAAAACTGAAGAAAGAGTCTGGGGGTAGGCACTGGAACCTAGAAAGGCCTTCCATAATCAATAATTAATATTTTGAAAATTGTCATATTGCCGAAAACAATCTACAAACTCAGTCTTCATAAATCTCCCAATGGCATTCCTCATAAAACTAGGGGAAATTTTTTAAAATGTATATGAAAATACATAGTACCTCAAAGAGCAAAGAAATCCACGACAGAAAGCATCGATGCCTGAAGTGTTATAATGCTAGGTCTCAAATTAAATCACAGATTCATGGTAGTAAAAATAGCATGGTACTGGTACAAAAGCACACATACCACCCAATAGAATAGAATAGATGACTTGAAATAAACCCACAACAATTACAGACACATGATTATTTAAAATGTTGTCAAAATATGCATTGACAATATATATAGAAGACAACTTGTGTGGGGCCATGAATTGGAGATGGGTAGACATGGAAGGGGTTACAGGCATATCAAAAGGGTGTGACAAACAAAGGGGAAGGGAGAAGTTGGGTGACTATATTTTAATAACTTTTTATTTTACAAGCCTCTTTAAGAAATGGTGCAGAGAAAGCAGATATCCACATGAAGGATAGTGGAAATAGAACCACATCTCTAGCCCTACACAAGTCAAGTCAAAACAGATGAAAGACGGAGGACACCATGCAGGAGGAGCTGCAGTGGGCAAGTGAGATCCGGGGAGTCAGTCCACTCTATTCAGCAACTTTCCAGTAGGTAATATGAAGATGAAATTTTAGAAAGTAATATTGTTTAAATGAGTTAATGATTTTACAGAATCTGATTTGATTTAAATAGGCTTCGGAAGTTAGAGTAATTGATAGAAAGTTTAAGGAGACAGTTTAAGTTATTTTTGCTAGAAATATATAATAGAATTAAGAGCAGAATATGCCCTCTCCTTGTAGAATAGTGAGGGATGCATGGGTTTAAAAAGCAGTACAGAGAGTTTTTATGTATTACAAGCATGCAATTATACTTGGAAGAGAAAAACAGTCTTGAGGCAAGTTAATGATCAAAGAAAACATCCATTCTACATTGTGTCTGAGTTCCTGGACCATGTGAGCTAAGGATGTGACCATAGGTTTTGGTGCACAGCATGAAAACAACAGGTTATGAATAAAGTGTGAATAACTCTATTGTGAGTATGAGAATAGAGACCAGATGATTAGTGAGTTTAGCTGAACAAGACTAAAATAAGATATAATGTAGATGATGATCTGTTTCTTGGTAAATACAAATTGTCGTCAGTTGGCATAGGAGAAAATTTGCTACTATACATTGGATAGGCTAAACTTAGTTAATCAAAGACAAGAGTTATTGCTTTAGGGTTATGATGAACTTGTGGAGAAAAATTAAGTTGTTGGAGCCAGCTCATTGGAGTTTGATGCATCCACCTGGTGTGTGTGTGTGTGTGTGTTGTGTGTGTGTGTGTGTGTGTGTTTTTGTTGGAGCCTGCTCATTGAGGCTTGCTCTATCCACCAATATATATATATCTTCACCAGCTGCCATCAGCAGTGGCCCCTGCTAGCTGCTATCAGTCACAGACTCTATGCCCTACCTCAGTTTACCCTGTAATGTCAAAGATAGGTTTCAACACAAAGGCCTTAACCTAAAACCTTAGGACTGCTAAAGGAAAATCCTTTCTTCCAGACAGGGCCATTTTGTAAAAGGACTCCAATACCAGAGTGAATATTCCCACAAACTGACATGACAAGTGGCTTATATGAAATTAAACCTTCTACATGCAGAGGAAATAATCACCTACATGATCTGAAAAACATCCTTATGAACTATGCAACAGACAGGGGATTAATATCAAGCATGTATCAAAACTGCAAAAATGAAATAACAAAAATCCAAAATACCCAGTCAATAAGTGAGCTAACAGACTGAACAGATGGTTCCAAAAGAAGACATACAATGGCAATAAACACTTGAAAATTGTTCAGTGTCCTTATCCATAAGGAGTGGAAAAGTAAGGATGGGTTATTATCAAGGCAGCAAATGTTATTGAGGATATGGGGAAAGTGAAATCTTCATTCACTGAAGGTGGAAATTGTAAACATGGGAAGCCTCTATAGAAACCAGCATGGAAACTTCTCAAAAATCTGAAAACGGTACTGCCATGTAACCAGCTACACACCCAAAGGTCTCTGTCAGAATGCACAGAGAAAACTATAGACAAGAAAGAGAACCAGCTAATGTGTCTACCTAAAGATGAATGGACAAAGACAATATGATGCCTACATAGAATAAAATTTTATGATGCTATACAGAAAAAAAAAAAGGAAAAATGGATACAACTGAAAATAGCCAGACTCATACAAATGTTCTATGCTTGTGTCCTGCAGAATCTAAATTTAAAATTGTGCTTGTTTATGTGTATGTAGTTGTAGTTATATGTGTGTGTTTGTAGATCATGAAACTAGAAACTATGTGTATGTGGTTATGCATGTGTGTGTTTTCTCTCTCTCTCTCTCTCTCTCTCTCTCTCTCTCTCTCTCTCTCTCTCTCTGTGTGGTGTGTGTGTGTGTGTGTGTTGTGTGTGTGTGTGTGTGTGTGTAGAATCATGAGAAAGGAGACGAGATCTGAAGAGTTGTAGGACATAGAGAAGGCAATACATGTAATAATACATGTAAGAAGAAGGCACAATGAGAACAAAGTATGATGACACATTGGTGTTGAAATAATAAAAAAATATAGTAACTTTGTCTAAGAACCTATATCTATCCCTTAACCTTGACATTAGTCTTATATCTTATGATCTCAAGAGTTAAGAATAGACTGAGGATGGGAGGAAGACCACAAAAATAAATAGCTGGAAACTGAAGCGGTGGCTTTGTGGTTAAGTACACTTGCTGCTTTTTCAGGGAACCCAGGTTCAGTTCCCACCCAACACAGTGGCTAACCATTGACTGTAACTCCAGTTCCAAAAGATCTGACACCCTCTTCTGGACTCCCAGGGCAGTGCACATAATTGACAATTGCCATACATGCAGCAAAACACATTAAATAAAAATAAATGTCTTTTTCAAACAATATAATTAAAATGGCTGTGTCACACCATGAGCATACAGAGAGAGACAAGCTGAGACAGAGTTGAGTCTTCAAAGCAGTAAAGTCCTTGGCCATTATTCCCTACAGTGGCCTAATATAAAAGGATTCATAAGAAGACAAAAAAGGAATTCAGGCTGTAAAGCAAAGTCACCAGTCATTAGGAACATTCTGCTAATTGTTCTTTGTGTAAATTTTTAAATGAATAACATTCTGGCAATAGCAAAGAGTCCTGAGATTACAGGCATATCATTTTTAAAATATTTAAATTCCTATTACGATGATAAATCACAATGTTTCTAAGTGTGACTTACTCACTATCTGGCAGATGAATAATCACCAGATTAAGAGTCTTGGGCAATTTTATAGATTAATAATGTTTAATAACTCTTCAATAATAGGTCAAGAATCCTGAACCTTGACTTTTAATCCCCATTACTTCGGAAAACTATTATTATCCAAGGATATAGAAAATTAAATTTTCTTTTCAGAACTTGTCAAGGAGAGTTTATTGTCGAATCTAGTGCTGAAATAGTAACTGATACAAAACTAGCCATTGTAAAGAGAAAACAAAGAATTGAATCATAATGTTCAGAGTGGCCTCATCAATTTAATTTATATTCAAAAAGCTTAGAAAATAAGTTCATACTGCTTGACATATAGAAGTAGACGATGTCAAAGACAAATTTAAAAGCATACAATTTATCATTGATAACATACAAAATCAAGCAAAGTAAAGGAATACAAATAAGCAATTAGTCCTAAAATTAAATGGGGGACATTAAAAGTATGGATCTTGTGGGGCTGGAGAGATGGCTCAGGGGTTAAGAGCACTGACTGCTTTCTAGAGGTCCTGAGTTCAATTCCAGCAACCACATGGTGCTCACAACCATCTGTAATGGGATCCAATTCCTCTTCTGATGTGTCTGAAGACAGCTACAGTGTACTCACATTTATATATATATATATATATATATATTATATATATATATATATTTATATATAATTTATATATATATTTATATATATTTATATATATATATTTATATATAATATTATATATATATATAAAATTTAATATATATGTAATTATTATATATAGTATATATATATATATAATATATAAATATATGAGAGAGAGAGAGAGAGAGAGGAGAGAGAGGAGAGAGATATTAAAATGTATGGCTCCTGGGACTGGGAAGAAGGCTCATTGTGTAAGAGTGCTTGAAGTGATCTGAGTTCAGATCCTGAGCTCTCACACAAAGTGTTGCTCCTGGAGCCTGTGACCCTAGCACTGAGAGGCAGAAACAGAAAACATGCTGGGGTTCCTTGGCCAGCCAGCCTAAGCAAAATACCAGTGAGCTTTAGGCTCAAGCAACAGACCTGTCTCGAGAGAAATGAGAGTGACAGTGGAAGCCACCCAGAGTCCCTATGTTGTCTCTATATACATGCACACAGACACCTAGACATACATGCGTACATATACAAATAACAGAGAGAAAGAGAGAATCATTTTATTTTTAAGTATGACTCTGTAAAGCAGTTGTGTTTCTCTCCTGCTCAGTTCAGGGATGAACTGGTAGGTTTGACTCTAAGTGGTTCAACTCAGTGGTCATATTCTGAGGCAAGCTTGAAACATTAGCCTGCCTGGGGCCTGTTTCTTCACTAGCATCCCTTTTCAACATGGTAGATGGTACTTTAACAGCAGTGATTTCACCTGCAAAAATGAGTTCCAAAAAAATCTAGCTCACTCTCCTATCTTTTAATAGCTTATATATTTCATAAACCAGGAATGCGGAGGACATCAAGGGATTAAATCAAACTATGGCTCGAGACTCCCAAAGAAGAGAAAGTGAGATTTCTTGATGTATCAGAGTCGATAATGTAAGAATCTTTTGGGTCTGTTTTTTGCCTTTTTTCCCCTCCATCTCAGGGGCACAGCTGAGAGATTGTTTTTACTGCAGGTGATATGTCAGTCAGCATGTTACTGACCCATCACACCTGCCAACCTTGAGAGGGTCCCTTTGTCATTACTAATATCAGCCAATTTACAAGATGGCCCAGTAGGGAACAAAAGAACCAACTGGAACAAATAGAGGTTTTGCTATACATGCTGCCCATTTACACAGTGATGAATCTTAAATAGGAAGAAACAACCCAAATACTTCTCCTCTCAGGTAATTGAACTCACAGGTCTGAGTGATGGACACTGGGAGATGGGGTTTGATTTAATCGCATGGAGACTTGCTTACCATATTAACTGGTTTAGGATTGCTTCAAGTTTTTCTTTGTTACTTTATCATTTTGAGTTCAAATTGTAGGGAAGGTACAACCAATTAGGCAGAGTCATCACTACAGCGCTCTGGGACGCATGCAAGATTAACCCTGGTGACTAGACCAGTCTAAAGAAACTGTATTAATGAAGGAGGACTTCATCGGAGTGGAATTTTGTGCTGACTTTCACCTCTCTCCAGTCATGAATACATGCTTAGGCAGTTCCGGTTAGAGGTGACTCAGGGTATACTAGAAGGTTCATATGTTCACCCTGGTCTTACTTGCTTAGACCTTTGAGTTAAGTTAGCATTCTTGCAATTGTTTGAAAACTATGCCGAGGGGAAGGAGTCTGCGATGGTGATCAGGGAAAGCACCGAAGCAAAAGAACATCATTTATAACCATTTGAGCAGCCTGTTGGCAGTGGGAGGTCATGCTTATGCATTTTGAATGCCTTTCTGGGGACTAAGTCAGCTCCCTAATGTGGCTGCAGGTTAAACCCAGTATTGATATGACTTTAAAGTACAATAGAATGACACAGGAAACATTTGAAAGTCCCCATGTCTGGGCCACCTCCCTAGGCATTCTGAGTTAATTGGGCTAGCGTAGATCCCAAACATCAGAGTTTCTTTTTTATTTCCATAGTTCTTTCTAATGTGCAGCCAAGGCATAGAACCCCTGCCTTACTTAAAGAAAAGAAAGAGAAAAGCCATTCTCAGGTACAGGGAAACTCTTTTCTGTGAGATCAGGTCTACTACTGTTTCAAAAGGACCCGTCACACCCTAGTGACCCTGACTCTGTCATATGATGAGATTCATCAGCCTCTGAGATGCTGGGTTCTGTGAGTTCTCACGAACTTACTTATGAAATATTTGCATCAAATTATGCAGTTATCTTAAATCCACCACTAGCAGTGGTCACAGCATGCACAAATGTATATGTATCTAACCTCCCAGTGGTCACAGCATGCACATATGTATATGTGTCTGGCCTCAAGTCTTAAAATAACTAGTGGTACCTGGTGAAAATTCAGACTTCAGAGATCTTGCAGAAAGAATGCCATGGTAATCATTATAAAACTAACAACCTTTCAAAAGTATACATCTTCCCTAATGTGCCTTAAATTCCTTTTAAATTTGGCACTAAAGAGACCCTTCTATTTTGAAATTTGATATTCAACCACAGTAAGGAAGGCTCCAGTTTTTAAGATGACACAATTTCTTTGATAAAGTAAAGGCTGTCAAAATTATATGTAGAAGCCCTAAGGCAGGAAGAAAGACACTTTCCATCTTGGCGGTAAATAAAGTTCTTGACAGACAGTGTCTGAGTGAAGGAAAAGAGTGGTCCAGCTGGAAATCTCCTGAGAGTCATTCTTTGCCATGGTGAAAAAAGGTTTGAAAGGGGGTATAACTAGCATTCATCAGGTGCTGGGACACAGGCTCTCCTCTGTGGGATGAGCCTCATGGAACAGAGTATTATACCCAGCACCATCTATAAATTGGTTGCATTATGCAGCCTATAATAAAAAATGTTTGCAATTCCATGCATCCTAGATTGAGGAAGCTCAGCACATGAATTATGATTTAAGCATGAAGGCAACCTCGTGGGAAGAGAGCTGTTTAGTCCATGCAAAGCAGTTCAGCCCCGTAATTCCTCTGTATCCCAACTTTTGATGGATTGATAGGATGTGATGAATGACTGGCTCTGGTGTGGGCCATACAACATTATGTGAGAATTAGAATTGATGTCAGATATTAACTCATTATTCTCAAAAATGTATTTGCCCTTCAATTTTGTCGAGTAAGCATGAATCATGGCACTAGATGTTAGGTGTTCTGACCCCAAATTTTCAAATAAGTAATGATGACTAGACATCTCTGGATCTTCTTTTATCATCTGCAAACAATAGGGTTCAATTTGCTGAAGAAATTGCTCCCTAGTTCATTCAATAAAGACTCATTAGCTTCAATGTGATTCCGCACCTTCCAGGCACTGAGATAGATAATACACTGATCTCATTGACAAAGTACATAGTGTAGACTGTTAAGGAGATATTGACTCATCTATGCTGTGAGTACAGTAGCAGAAACATGAAATGTCATACAAAACAAAGACTAACACGTTCAGGAAATAGAGATGAGAATTTCAGTATAGATGGCTAAAAGCAGTAATGTCATGTGCATGAATATAAGTCCACATATTAATTCTGTGATTTTAAAGTTGAAAGCAAAGAGTTCAATAATTCCTTTAGTTTAAAAATTTCCCCCTGAATCTCATGGAAGAGGGGTGGAAGGACTGTAGGAGCCAGAGGGATCAAGGACACCAGGAAAACACAGCCCACAGAATCAGGTAAGCAGGGTTCATAGGGACTCAAAAAGATTGAAGAGGCAACCACAGAGCCTGCATGAGTCCTCATGAGATCTTCTGCATTTTTTGCTATAGCTAAGCTTGGGGTGTTTGTGGGACTCTTAACAGTGGGAGATGGAGTGTTTCTGACTCTTTTACCTGCTCTTGGGAACCATTTCCTCTTTTGGTTGCTTTGCCCAGCCTTGACTTGATGGTTTGTGCCCAGCCTTATTGTATCTCATTCAGTTGATATCCCTGGGAAGGCCTGCTCTTTTCTGAAAGGAAACCGAGAAGCAGTGGTTCTAATGGTGACAGGAGGTGGGGAGAACTGAGAGGAGTGGAGGAACAGAAGGTGGGGAGGACTGAGAGGAATGGAGGGACAGGAGTTTGCCATCAGGTTGTATGTAGGAGAGAAGAATAAATAAAAAGAAAAAATGAACACCCCCTCTGAATATTCATATACAGGAATCTTATTTAAACTCATGTAGTAATGGTATTTTGGGGTGTGGTCTTTGGAGGATAATTAACTCTAGCTAAGGTCATGAGTGTTTGAAGCATATGATGACATTAGCAGTTGAATAAGACATGGAGCATACTTACTCTGTCTTGGCCAATAATGGATTCCTCCACTTTATGATGTAGATATAAGAATAAAACCTTTACTATATAGGAACAGAATGCTTTCAGACAACACAACTTATAGAATTGTGATTCAAATAAGCTTCATAAATTACCCAATTTTAGGTATTTTGTTAGAACAACAGAAAGATGACTATAAAATAATAAATTCATATATATATATATATATATATATATATATATATATATATATATCAGCCAATTGTTACATCTTCTGTGAATAAGTTGCAAGAGTTTTCTACAAGTTCTGATCTGTGAGTCCTGTCACACTCCATAGGCATCACAGAAAACTATCCAATAAACAGCTTAACACCCTTTCATGGTGCACTATGTGACTCTGTCTTAGAAACTATCACATTATAATAGATTCAATTTGATCATTATTAAATGCTTATCATAAGCATGGTTTTGTCTATATATTAGCTAGATGAGAAGACAAAGCATGGTACTGCCTTTAATGAGTTTACAGGTGGCTGGAGGAAGATTTGTGGGAAGGGGTTATAATCACTGTAGGAGAGGATAATTAAACTGATTGTCAACTTGATGAGATTTAGAATCACCATGGGAACATAACTCTGGGTGTATCTTTGAGAGTATTTCTAGAGCATTTTAACTAGAAAGGAAAAATTTACTTTACTGGTTAGCACCTTTCAATGGCCTGGAATCCTGAACTGAATCAAAATGATTCAGAGCTAAAGACAAGCATCTCTGTGTTTCTCTGCTTCCTGACAGTACATGCAATACATTTTTGTACTATGAAAAAGTAAAGAAATGATTACTTTGCCTTATCTTTCCACTTCTACTATGTCCTTTCTTATGAACTGTACACTCAAACAGTGAGCATTAATAAAACTTACATCCCATACATTTTTTATATCACATAACAAGAACAATAATAGAATCAAGCTGCTATATTTTGTTGTCCATATTTGTTTTACTTAATCCTTATTATAATCTCAGGAGTAAATTACTATTAATACCTTTTTTCTCAATGAGGCATAAAAGGATTTGTTATCTAGCCCAGTTTTAAGCAAGTCTGCCTGAGACCAACATCTATCCACAAGTGTAGCCATAATGGGACTCTCCCTTCCCAAATGGAAGTTCCTTAAGGATATAGTCTCATTCATTCTCTGAAGCTGCTATAACACATTAACACATATTGAGGAGCTTTAAAAAATGCAAAAACTTATTACAGTTCTTAAGATTATAAATCCAAAGACCAAGTATTGGCATGTCATACTTTCCCCCCAGAAGCCACCAGGATGGATCCTGCCCAGATTCATTCATCTCTTGATGACTCTAGATGTTGCTTAGCTTCTAACAGCCATAACACCAATGCCATCCTCCTTCTTCACATCATTTTCTCCTTTCTGTCTCTGTGTCTTCTCCCTTTCTGTGTCTTGAAATACCACCAATCATTATATAAGGCTTGCCATAACAGACGGCCTTACTTCAAGAGCATTATTATATCTACACATTAACTATATCTAAAAGACTGGTTACAAATAAGGTCACAGTCACAGGTATAAGGATAAACCATCTCCTAACTTTGTTGGGCCATAATACAGTTCATTTGGGTATAGTGAAATTTTGGGGAACTCATGGAGCTTAGCAAAATGGGAGAGATTATTCAAGGAATAAGTAACAATAAATTCAAAGACCAGACTGTGAAAAGAAGGCTGCTTTATGAAATTATGTTTTGTTATTCTGCAGAAATAAAAACAAGAGCAAATCATAACAACAACAAAGAAAATAGATACTGAGAATATACTTAAAAACTAGTGTCCCAGTTCAAAATCAAAATTGTAGTTCCACCAACAAGGAAGCCTGAGAAACGAAGATTGCTTTAGCCTAAGAATGTAAGGACCGAGAAGTACATAAAGACCTGTCTCTGAAAACAAGGAGCCAAACATACTCAGTACCAATAACAAGGAATGTGCCTTCCAGTATACCAATACCAGAGAATGTACCTTCCAGTATACCAATACCAGAGAATGTGCCCTCCAGTAGAGAATTTTTGTATAAGAGAAAAGCATAATCAATTGTGCATAGCATTAAAATCACTGAAATGCCATCTGGAGGAAGTATGATGAATAAAAGTCTATGGGCAGAGAGATCCATTAAGAGACATTTGATAGGACATAGATGAAAGAACATAGATCAAAAACCAAAGATAAACAGAGGTGTCTGGGAAATTGGTTGGTTACAATAGATTTCAGCAAACCTGATAAACAGATGTGGTGAACTAAAGAGAAGAAGTTGATCATGACATTCAGGTTTGGGCAGTCCTCACAAAAGACAAGCTAACACAGAATGACATTTATATGGTATTCTTTTCCCTACATTTTGACTTTGGAGGCTTTGAGGGTAGCTACACAAGAGGCCTGACAGTTGAGTGCACAAAGTTGATTAGTCATAAATGATGCAATTCTCCTCCCCCTCTAAAAATATGATGCTTTAAGGAACCACATCATATGCTAATCTACATCCCTAGCAACAAGTCCACACACTTATAGTACTAGTTACTGTACCTATTGAATTCACTGAAGGTCATCTTTATATCAAAGAAATTACAATAGTTCAAATATGCACATGTACTGGTTGTAATAGATGTATGCAGTGCCTTATAAGTTTATAGCCACATAGTTATTGTCATAGAATTTCTCAGTTCTGAGAGTATTCATTTTTCAAACTACCAGTTCTGACAAGGAACTAAGCCTGCAATGTTCAATAGCTCAAACTTCCAGTTGTTTGCCTTTCCAAGGGGTGAATTCTAACCAAAATGGGGCAGGACCTGAGCTGGAAATGGAGATTTGGTGCCACTTGTAACAAGGTACTCTTTGTAAAAAGCAACTTTCTTCTTTAAGGCTGTACACAGTCAAGAACTGTACACAGTCTTTTCTATTGTAAAAGAGTAAATCAAGTCCAATAAAGTCCGTGCAATTTTTGGAGATCATTTCAGACAGCGAAACGAGGGATTTCTTCAGATTAGTGATGTCAATCTATAGCTGTTTGATGTTCTTGTCAATGGCCCATCAAAGGTCTGAGTTGTATAAGTTCAGAGGACAGCATCAGGATTAGAACTTCTACCAGCAGACATCACGGGTGATTCATTTTTACCTGGAAAGGAAAAAGAAGGGATTCTCAGGCAGATTTCTCTTCCCTGGAGGTCAATTGTTATTCATCTTATTTATAGTTGGACCTGGCTTTGTGGGGGTATCTATTTATTTCATTAATCTTTTTGGCAGCCATATAGCTGTGCCTCCTATGGTATCAAACAGGCATATCAATCCTCGGCCCCATATGAGAACTGGATCCGGGCCATTCCATTTAAGGGTAAGAGGGTCCTTCCACATAGCTGTGGGATAGTTTTTATTGGTCTCAGTGAAGCCAGAGGCAGTTAGGAGCAGATTTGCCATGAGCTTTCAGTTTTAGAGAGTTAAAAGTAAACAAGTCATGATGGAGAGTGCTTCGGGAGATTCCTTCTGGGGGGTTACAGTTCTTGGTTAAAGAGAGCATGAAAAAGGTCTGAGAAGGCCCTGAGAAAAGACAGAGAGAGAAAGAGAAAGGTGAGAGCTGGTACAAGAATTGGTTTTCAACCTCTCCATGGTTTTCAACCCTACTTCCTCCCATCTTGGGACCATTAATTGGGTTATTTTTACTGATTTCTTTTGGCCCTGGGCCTTAAATAGGCTGACTAACTTTGTGAACAACAGATAGATAATTTGGTAGCAAAACCTATTCAGATACATTATCATAAGTTAGATATGGAGGATCATGAGACTCAAGATGAGGTTGTTACTCTATTCAAGGTGTTCCCACAACCCATCTCCACCCAACCTAAAAGAGGGAACTTCTGCCCCTAGACCAAACAGAGAGGGGCCACCCAGAACCCCTTCTGACTGGTGATCTGAATTCTTGCTTAGGCTGCGAGGCTAAGAACTACAAGGGAATATAAATAAAAGTTTAAAATATCTCTCTGGGTTTCCTGAGGGACAAGCCTGACTGCATAGGGGTTGATGTCAAAAGTATCCCCTCTCCAGGAAAAATACATCAGGATGGGTATGGCCTCACTAGGACAATGACAGGAAGACCGGAGCCATTACAAGGTCCCCTTCAATTACTGGAGGTCAGGCCTCTATCCCTGCCTTCGCAAGAATAGAATTGCCAAGACCCTTCTATACTTAGAGAAGGGAGGAGATGTCAGGAGCTGCCCTGCATATACACTAAAGGCCTAAAATCAGCCATAGACCTAAAATCAGCAAAATTAAAAATTTTAAATTAGACAGAAATTTTAAAAAGAAGAAATGCTGGCATGACATTATAAGACAAGGATCATCCAAGACTGTCATTGAGTTCATTTTCTGTTGGCCATATACTACAACTTAAGAGTAGTTTGGTGGCCTGCCAAGGGCTGCTCCTCCCAGGACAAGTAGGCTAAAGGCAAACTCACACCTTTCCTACTGTTCCTAAGATCCAGTTATCCAAGTCTTATCCCCAGTTCTGTAACAGGAAACCCACTGTGGTTTTCCTTTTCTATCTGGCCCTATCCCTAATGGATCCCAATGATGTTCTCCCCATGTCCTCCTCTCTCTAGCTCATCATATCATCCCAATTTTTAATACCATCAGTCATTCATTGTGATTACACTAGCTAAGCAGAACAGGGAAGCCAACTGAAGACCCTTACCACTCCCTTTCCTTCCAAATCCAACCACCCAGTCTTATCCTAAGCACTACATCAGAAAACCAACAGTAATCTTCCTTGTTTCTGCCCACATCCCTGTGGAGTCTATTGTCCCCCTCCTAATCTCCTTCCTCTAACTCATTGTTTTTTCCTAGACCCCAACTCCAGCAGGTCCCCCTGATAACCAAAGGCCTGCTCCTCACAGGGTAACAAGTAAGCTGTAGTTTCACATACACACCTCTCCTACAACTGAGATCCAATACCCCAGTCTCATCCCAGCTGAATAGCAGGAAACCTGCAGTTGTTTCCCTTTCATCTTTGACCCTATCTCCAACAGATCATGCAGAACTTTTCCCACAACCTTCCTTCCTAAACTCACCCAAGAATCTCAGACTCTGACACCAGCACACCAGCAGGCATTCTCTGTGAACACACTATCAAAGCAGGCCAGTAAAAATAGTAAACTCCACAGTCATGACACTCCCTAAACATTCAGAAAAAAAAAAAAAAAAAACAGAAACCAAGTTTAAAAAAGAAAAAAAACCCAACCAATAAAGACAAACCCAGAAATCAGCAGCTATACCTGTAAGCATCCCAAACCCAGATGCCTAATCATCAGTATAAAATCACAGTAACAGTCAAGATAATATGTCTTCATGGTAGCCCAGCTATGGAACCACAACAGACGCTGAGTATGCTAATATAGAACTGAAGAACAAGAAAAAGATCATAAAAGCAATTATATGAAGAAGATAGATGTCCTGAAAGAAGTGAATAAATCACTAAATCACTAAGCCAGGACAATACAAGCAAACAGTTGAAGAAAATGAATAAAATTGTTCAACACTTAATGGTAATAGAAGTAATAAAGGAAACAGAAAATGAGATAATTCTGGAAAAGAAAACTGTAGAAATAGGAAAAGGAAACTACATAGACAAGCTTCACCAACAAAAGAAAAGAGATGCAAGAAGGAATCTCGGCACTGAAGATAGAGGAAATAGATACATTGGTCAACAACATGCTAAATCTAAAAAATTCCTGACATAAAACATCTAGGAAATCTGGACACTGTTAAAAGAACAAACATAAAAATGACAGGAATAGTGAAAAAAGAAGAATCCCAGATCAAAGGTCCAGAAAATGTTTTCAACAAAATCATATAAGAAAATTTTCCTAACATAGGGAAGGGCATGTCTATAAAGTACAAAAAGGATACAGGACACCAAATACATTGGACCAGAAAAGAATATTCCTTTGCTATATAATTAACAAAATTTTAAATATATAAAACAAAGAATGAATATTAAAAGTTGCAAAGGAAAAAGATAAAGTAGTATATAAAGGCAGATATATTAGAATTATACCTGATTTCTCAATATAGATTCTAAAAACCAGAAGGGCCTGGACAGATGTGCTTCAGACTTTAACTGAACACAGATGCCAACCCAACTAGTATACCCAGCAACATTTTAATCATTATAGATGGAGAAAATAAGATATTCCATAATAAAGTCATTTTAACCAATGTCTATCCACAAATTCAGTCCTATAGAAGGTGCTAGAATGAAAACTCCAACCTAAGAAGGTTAACTACACCTATGAAAACACAGAAAATAAATAATCTCACATCAGAAAAACCAAAAGATGGGAAGTACACACATAAATCTCATATACACACATACATGCACATGCACACACACACACACACACACACACACACACACATGCATGCACATGTACACAACAACACCACCAGCAGCAGCAACAACTACAAAAAAAAAAAAAACAGCAAATACAGGAATCATTGATTATTGATATCTCTCAATATCAATGGTCTCAGTTCCCCAATAAAAAGACACAGACTAACAAAATGAATTTGAAAACAGAATACAGCCTTTTGTTGCTTCCAAGAAACACACCTCAACATCAAGGATAGACATTAGATCAGAGTTAAAGAATTGGAAGAACATATCCTAAGCAAGTGGACGTAAGAAGGAAGAGTTTATGCAGGTTTAGTCATTTTAAGATTTAGAAAATAGACTTCAAACCAAAAACTAATCAAACTCAATGGGGAGGCACACCTCATACTCTTCAAATGAAAAGTCCTCCAAGATGACATTTCAATTCTTATCATTTTTACACAAAACACAAAGGACAGAAGTTCATGGGGAAAAAAACAAACAAACAAAAAACTCACTACTACTGAAGTTTAAATCATGTATTGACCCTCATGTACTCATATTAGGAGACTTCAGTATCCACTCTCACCAACAGACAAAACTTCCTGACAAAAACTAAACAGAGACAGTGCTGGAGTTAATAAACACTATAAATCAAATGGACCTAATAGATAGCTACAAAACATTTCACTTAAACACAGCACCTCATAGAACTTTTGCCAAAATTGACCACATATTCAGATACAAATCTAGTCTCAACATATACAAGAAATTTGAAATAACTCTTTGCATCTATCAGACCATCATGGACTAAAACTAGATACCAACAACAGAAATGACAGACATCTTACAAACACATGGAAATGGAACAACTCTCTTCTGAACAAAAAAATGGGTTAAGACAGAAATAAAGAAATAAATTAAGACTTTCTAGAATTCAATGAAAAAGAATACATAGCATAACCAAATGTATGGGACACAATGAAAACAGTGCTAAAAGGAAAGCTCATGGCACCAAGTGCTTATGTTAAAAAAGAAAAATAGATATATCTCATACTAGCAACTTAGTAGCATACCTGAAAGCTTTAGTACAAAAAAGGCATCATCATACCTGAGAGGAGAAAATGGCAAGAAATGATCAAACTTGGGGCTAAAATCAAAAAGATAGAAACAAAGATAACAATACAAAGAATCAATGAAACAATGAACAGAAAATAAGATAGACAAGCCCCAACTCAAACTATCTAAAAGGCAGAGAAAGAATTCCACACTAATTAAGTCAGAACCAAAAAGTGGAACATAACAGCAGATTCCCAAAATAATTCATATAACATACTTAAGAAACCTGTAGTCAACAAGTAGGAAAATCTAAAAGAATAGGTCATTTCTTGATAGGTAATATTACCAAGTTAAATCAAAGTCAGATAAACAATTTAAACAGACTATAACCCCTAGTAGATTAAAGCAGTCATTAAAGTCTTCCAACCAAAAAAAAAAAAAGTCCAGGCCAGATGGTTCAGGCACATACCTAAACATAATAAAGGCAATTACAGCAAGCCTATGGCAACAATCAAATTAAATGGAGAGAAACTCAAAGCAATTCCACTAAAATCAGGAACAAGAAAAGTTTTCTACTCTCTCCATTTCTATTCAACATAATAATTTAAGTTGTAGAGCAATAATACAACTGAAGGAAATCAAGGGGATACAAATCAGAAAGGAAGAAGTCAAAGTATTATTATTTACAGATAATATGATAATATACATAGGTTACCCTAAAAATTGTACCTGGGATCTCTTATAGCTAATAAACACATTCAGCAAAAGAGGCTGTGTACAAAATTAACTTTAAAAAATCAGTAGCTCTCCTATATACAAATGACAAATGTACTAAAAAAGAAATCAGGGAAATAACACCTTTCATAATAGCATCAAATAATATAAAATATCTTGGGATAACTCTAACCAAGCAAGAGAAAGGCTTGTCTGATTTAAAAAAAAAAAAAAAACTCAAGTCCTTAAAGACACAAAAATAAATAAGATATCAGAAGGTAGAAAGATGGCCATGGATTGGTAGGATTAACATAGTGAAACTGCTGTTCCTATCAAAAGCAATCTATAGATTCAATGAAATCTTCATCAAAATTTCAACACAATTCTTTACAGACCTTGACAGTATAATTCTCAACTTCATATGAAAAAATAAACAAACAACCCCACAGAATAGCTAAAACAATCTTATATCATTAAACACAAAAAAACTTCTAGAGATCTCACCATTCCCTGTTTCAATTTGTACTACAAAGCTAAAGTAATCAAAACCATATGATATTGGCATAAAGAAAGATATGTTGATCAGTGGAATCAAATTGAATACCTACACATAAACTCACACACATATGGACACTTGGATTATTAAAAAGAAGCCAGAAACACACATTGGAAAAAAAAGAAAGCATCTTCAACAAATAGTACTGGTTAAACTGGATGTGTACATGTAGAAGAATGCAAACAGATCTATATTTGTCACCCTACAAAAAGCTCAGGTCCAAGTGAATCAAAGACTTCAACATAAAACTAAATACACTGAGCCTGATAGAAGGGAAAGTGGAGAATAGCCTTGAACTCATTATCACAGGAGATAACTTTATGAACAGGACACCATAGCACAGGCAGTAAAATAATCAGTTAATAAATGGCAACTCAAGAAACTGAAAATCTTTAAAGCAAAGAATACTATCAACTGAACAATATGTCAGCCTACAGAATAAGAAAATATTTTTACCAACTCCACATCTAATAGAAGTCTAATATTGAAAAATACATAAATAACTCAAGATACTAGTCATGAAAAGACCAAAAAAATCCAATTAAAAATTGGGGTACACATCTAAACATAAAATACTCAATAGAGGAATTTCAACATGCTGAGAAAAATTTAAAGAAACGTTCAACATCTTGAGCCATCAGGAAAATGCAAGCAAGTCAAAACTACTTTGAGATTTCAACTTAAAACTATCAGAATGACTAATATAAAAAACATAAGTGACAGCTCATATGGTGAGCATATGAAGCAAGGGGAACACTCCTCCATTGCTGGTGGGAACGCAAACTGGTACAGCCACTATAGAAATCAATTTGGCAGTTCCTGAGAAAGGTATGAACCAATCTACCTCAAGATTCAGCTATTCCACCATGGGCATGCGTGGATCTCCATGGGAAGAACAAATAGAATAGATTTTACTAGGAGATTGGGGCAGGGGAGAATAGGAGTAGGGTGATCAGATGGGGAGGAAGATGGGGTAGAAGGAGAAAGGGCATGAAGACACATTTGGAATTGGGAAGTATTTAGGCAGTGGTGTGGAAACCTAGTGGAGTGAAAAGTTCCTGGGATGTATGAAGGTAATCCTTATGAGGGCTCCTATTAATGAGGAATGTGGAGTTTCAGCTGGACATCTTCTGTAGGTAGGCAAGGCTTCCATTGGCAGGATTTGGTTGCATTCATTTGATTTGTTGAGCTAAGGGGTCTCATGGAACATACCCAAACAACCCAGGCTGTTGCTGAGACAAAGTTGCTCTCCACAAATGGACAGCAGGACCCATTTTGGCAAGGACAACACCCACAACTCATTGAACATGGAGTAGTTGAGTTAGTACCTACATGGAGTCTTCACCCTAAATTCTAATCACTTTGGTCGGGGAAGGTACACTTCAGATTACCAAAAAAAAATGTGAACACCATCAACCTAGCCACAAAACTTTAACCTACAATCCTACCTGCAAAATATACTGGAGCAATGGTAGCACCAAACTTGTGGGTGTAGTCATCCAATGTCTGATTTCTCCAAGAGATAAATCCATGTTGACACTGCTTAGGTAACCAACAACCAGAAGCTAGATAATCCAGAGACCTAGGGTAAATCAAAATACTACTGGCCACCAAAAATATCAATAAATGATACCTTCATTGGTTTTGTGCTATACTCATAGATCAATGTCTTATCCAGGCATCATCAGAGAGGTTTCCTCTGGCAATAAATGGAAAGAGATGCAGAGACCCACAGCCAGACATTATGCGGAGAAAAAATGTAAATGAGAGGTCTCCCTCAAATCCCTCCCCTCTGAATCTAAGGAACCCAAGGAAGAGGTGGTAAAAGATTGTAAGAGCCAGCCTGCTGACTCATATGACCTCACCAAGATTTAAGCAGCAAGCACAGGACTCGTATAGATCTGCCTCAGGTCCTCTGCATACATACTGTAAGCTATTAGGTGGTAGCTGAACTGGCCTCCCAGCCAGCTCTCCCTAACTCACATCACAAGCTCTAGCTCTCCAGCACTGTTCTGGCTAGCTCACCCAATACCACAGCAGACCAGGGGCTGGGCCAACTTCCCTGTTCTCAAGACTTTGGGTTCAGCTTACCAATGCCCATGCCACTGCCCCGGTGAGGTGCAGGGCCCACTCTCCTGAGTGCTGCAGCCAGTGAGAGGCAGGGACAGTTCTCCCACCTGCCACAGGCAGCAGAAGAGTGAGGAATGAGGAGAGCATGCTGTCCTGTGCTCACAGCCTCAGGCTGGCTAACTACTGCCTCCACCCCCAGGACCAGCTCTGCTGTGTTACTCAGGCAAGTTGCAGGGCCCATTCTCCCAAATGCTGTAGTTAGTGAGGGGTGGGTCCTGCTTTCCTGTGTACTGCAGTCAGTGAGGGATGGGACTAGCTCTACACAGCTTTTAGACATCAACATGGTCCCAGAGGGAAGACCAGGGACACCCACCTGGCCTTTAGTGGTAATATAAGGCATGGACATCAAGAAAGACCCCTGCTGCTGCATGATCACGGACCCAGACATGGCCCTCAGTGGCAGCACAGACTGAGAATTCACCATGGCCTCAGGTGGCAGGACAGGCTACTCATATCAGGCTATTCCTCCCCACTCTCACATCTCCAGTTCTACCTCTCTTCATAGTAGTCGAACCATTCTGCTTTTCTTTCTCTCCCATCTCTCTACCACAACTTGCACATTGTAGTGGCTTCTGCCGCAGGTCAATCCTGGGGAGGTGAGCCTCAGAGTGTCTTCTACCCTCCGACACCATATGGCAGCAGGCCGGTCTCTGTAGGTTTTTTGTTTCCTTGGTGCCGAGATTTTTTTAATTACTAATACCTTATGGATGTTAGGCTCTCTATCATATGTGTAGTTGGTGAAAAGAAATCTTTTCCCACTCTGTAGGCTGCCATACGATAGTGTCTGATACAGTAAAGAAACGTTTCAGTTTCATGAAGTCCTATTTATTAATTGTTGATCTTAGTGACTGTGGCTATGCACTTTGGGTGTGATTTCTTCCTTTTGCTCTAGAATTTTTAGGTGTGTTGGTAAATTATGTGTAAGAGATTTCTCTAGTGTTTTTATACAGGCTCTAATACAATGAGTCACCTCACAGAATTGCTTTCGTTGTGTTCACTGGTTTGAGTATGTTTGCTTTTATTTTTGTTCCTAGAAAAATCTTTAAATCATTCAATAAAGAATTGTTCAGTTTCTATGAATTGTGAGCTTCCTATTGTTTCTTTTGTTATCCAGCTTTAATCTGTGGTGGTCAAATAGAATGCAGGGTGTTATTTCAATTTTCTTATACCTGTTGAGACTTGCTTTGTTTCCAAATATGTGATCAGTTTTGCAGAAAGGTCCATGAACTTTTCATAGGCCTTTGGTCTGGGATTCTTCTCCTTCATCTATTCCTATTATTCTTTTTAAACAAGTTTCTATTCTTTTATTTTCACCAAATTGTTTTATTAATTCTTTATGAATTTCACATCCTGCACCCCAGTTCTACTCATTTCACAGTCCTCTTTACTTCCGACCTCCACCCCTGTAAGCCCTCAAAAGAAAATGAAAAAAACAAATTAAAAAAAAGATCTCAGCATGGAAGATGTCATGTGTCATGATGTGTCACACAGTATACCTTTTTGCCAAAGTGCTTTACTTGCAAATAAAGGTTCATTGCAATGACTCATGGGTCTGATTTAAGGCCTCTAGCTTCTGCTAAACCATCAAAACTTCTCTCGATGATCCCTGATCCCCTGCATGACAAAAGTTAGGATCTCAGCACTAGACAGCTGAGTAGATCTAAGATTCTGTGTCATTATTGTGATGAGTCTATAAGAAATCCAAGCAACACAGAACCCATTCCCATGAGCCTCTTCTTTTCAACTGAATAGACATCAGTATTTCAAGTATCATTTCAAAGTCCTACAAGTGCTGGTTAATCTTTAATGACCATCACTGTTTCTAAGTAATGACTAAACAAGTGGTGGTTTAGAAAGAATTAATTAGGCTTTCTTAGCAAAAGTTCAGTTCAACTCAATACAAAGGCATTAACTGAGATATTCCTATGAGAGAGGCAAAGACAAAACATAATCCAGGATTGTGTGTTATGTATAAACTAATTAGAAGATAAGACAAAATTAGAAATAGTCAGGGCTGGATAAATGAAGAGTAAGAGTGAGGGCTAAGAATAATCACCATAAGATTGGGCTAAGTAATGAAGAACTGCAAAGGAAAGAAATTACACTTGCTTGAAAAGAAAACTTTCTGGAAATCATAGCTTTTGAGATAGTGCAAAGTTTACAGCCACAGTTGGAGAGGCAGCCAGCCCAGGAGACATAAAATCAAACACAAAATAGAAAAGGGAAAAAAAAAAAAAATAATATATATATATATATAATATATATATATATATATATTTTGCATGCAGAGAAAAGACTAAGCATCACGATCAAGTCCTTTTTAATAAAAGAAACTGTTAATTGAGGTTTTTATCTTAAGACTTGCAGGTGTTTCTTTGAAGATAATAAGAATACCAAAAAAAAAAAAAAAGAATAAGCAGAAAAATTCCACAAAATAAAGCTGTGGTTTATTATCTAAGCAATGAGTGGGGCGACTTTGAGTAGCAAGTGGCCAGAGCTGAGATCAAAATACTGTCTCAATAGCTTAGATAAGCTTGGGGAAAGCCAAATTTTCCATCAAGAAGATAGTGACAATTGTTGAATAATTTTATTTTTATAATTTCAGTCAGGAAGGAGACAAGGGGTAGTTGGAAAGAGGAGGGTCCATGAACTGCCATATAAAACTCAGCAGCAGAGAAAGATTGACAGTCCCCAGTCAATCAACTTTAGTCAACCAAGGCAGCATGCTCTGAAAACACTGGTGCATTATGACAACCATGGGAGAAGTGATTACTAAGTTAATGACCCTTAAAAAGTCACCAGGACCTCCTTCCTCCATGCTTACTCTCTTAGAGCCAGGCCACAGATAATGCGAGGCAACCTGAACACTCCTTTTGGCCTTTCCCTTAGTAAACTTTTTTCCCATAACAATCATGTACAGTCATTGTAAAGAGGCAAAAGAAGCTGGAAACATCAGCATCTGTAGCAACAGGACATCACTAGATCTAGCCAATAAAAAACAATGTTTGGCTTGAGCTCAGCTGTACACCGTGGCTCTATTATATACTCAGTCAAGCAGGCACCACCACACTGGTCCCTATGTCAATAAGGCTCAAGAGTTTCAAATGTCCAGGAGGCTGGCCTCCAGTAGCCCAGCATCACTTTGAAATGAAGTCTGTCCACTTTAACTGCCCTGCCCCCCTTCTTTCTCTAGTTTCTCTGAGTAGAAAGGTAAAATGGGTTGTTCAAAACAGAGGCCAAACTACATTTCACCTGAGCAGCATACTGAAGCTAGATGTGAGTGAGCCAGCCCCAAGGGTATGAAGATGGGAGAGCTTGCCCTGTGTCTTGGAAAGAGAGAGGATGGGGATGGGGAAATGGGAGAGGTGTCCTCTCCAACCCTAGTTCCTTGCCACCTTGTGTGGACAGCACAGTAGAGCCGGCCCTAGATGTGGACATGAACACAGGAGAGCCAGCCCTGCCTCTTGTCTGCTGTGTGGTGTCATGGCAAAGGGAGAGATGCCCTCCTCCCCTTCCTTGTCCCTCAACATCTATGACAGGAGGGGGGCCCTGGAGGCATGAGACTGAGAAAACTGGCCATGTCCCTCACCAGCTGAACACGCGAGAGAGCGGCCCTAAGCCTCGCCTAAGCAGCAGGGTAGAGCTGATCCTGGTAGGAAGTGTTGCTATTGAGTTAGCTCTGATAGCATGAGAGCAGGAGAGCCGGTGGGCTGACCAGCTCAGATTCCTCTCAGGTCCAGATCCGGGGACTTTGAATTGGTTCACCCCAACATCTACCCCATGAATGAACTGCTAGAGAACATCACAGGCCAGTCCTACAGATCCAAAACTATAGGATCTCCATGACACAGGGCAACAACAGGATATCCGAGAGGAGTGGGTCCAGTGAGATTCCAGAATACATAAGAATAGCAGAAGCCAGATCCTCAAACCTGATCAACAAGTCATTGCAATGAACATTTGCAGCAAAGTGTGGACAAAAGGGTATACAATGGGACACACTGTGACACACTACAGCTTCCACAGAGATTTTTTTTTTCTGTTGACGGGGTGGATTGCAAGGGTGGAGAGCAGGTACAAGGGAAGATGAGTGGGATTGGAGTGCCCACCAGAAAATTTACAAAGAACAAAAAATAGTTTAAAAAAACAAACAAACAAATAATAAACCAGAGGCCGAATTCTACAACAGCAACTGAAACTGAACACTTCCTTAACCTAATGTTTGCTCTTTCTGTGTTTCTTTTTCTTTGTTTCTTTTTTGTTTTTCCAGAAAAGGATACTTTACATTTACTGGACACCTTCCAATTCTCCAAAGCTGCCTCCTTCTGCTGACATGAATGTCTTCCATCAGCAAGTAGCCTGAATCTAAAGGAGATAAATAGGTGTCCTCTGGGGCTTGCAACAGACAGGCCTCCGGGCATCACTGAATCCCCTCAATTATAAGGTGTCATTCTTGGGTGGCGCCAGTGGTAACAAACAATCCTAAGAAAATGGAACCTGCGCACTTAAATTTCAGGTGACTACTTTGGTTGCCTCTATTTGCAGGGTCTGACCAGCCACTGCAGGTGAAGGGATTTGATTGAGCATAGATCAACAATCTCCCAAAGCCAGTGACCTTGTTAAGCAACTTTGCTACATCTTTTATGCTCAGAGAAGCATGGATATTTTCTATTAACCTCTGAGGAAACAACAGGTTTAGCCATTGATTTCTCTACCTACTTTCCTCCCTCAGATCCTTCAGCAAAATGACCCTCGCTTCTCTCGTTTGCCACCTTGTCCCGGGTGCTGTGCAAATGGAGTCCCCATGTAAGACTGCCCTCTACATTACCTCGCTGGGCTTGCTTCCTGGAAATCTTATCTTTGTGTAAGAATCCAAATACAAATTGTAAAGGATTTGAAATAAACAATTGAGACTTGTTGTCCTCTGTGTCTTACCAAAAAAAAAAGGCTAACTAAATAGCTTTGTAAAGCTGAGGTGAATCAGTCCAAAAGCTTTTATTGTAAGACAAAAATGTATTAAAATACCAAGCTCTGTGTTGGTGCTGGGCATACGACAAGACATGGTGCCTCCAGAAATAGAGTGTAGCTTATAGCAGAGGCCATGGTGTCAGACTGTAGTTTCAGTTTCTCATGTCCAACATGGGAATGTTACCGTGGAATCAGTGCACACTGCTGTCAGTGAAACTGCATTAGTTACCTTTCCCTTCACCCTGACATAAACAACCTAACAGGAAAAGGGTTTACTTTTGGTTATAATTCAGAGAGAGTCAGTCCATCCTGCTAGGGAAGGCAAGAGAGTGGGATAGATCAGGTTGGCAGATGAGGGCAGGAAACAGAGAAACCTCAAGTGGAACCCAAGCCAGGCTACAACCTCCAAGGCCCACCACCCCCAAGAGTCACAGCCTCTCAAAACAGCCCCACCACCTAAAGTCCATGTTCATCCAAACACAAGAGAAATGTTTCATAGAGTCTGTGCAAACCATGATGATACTCAAACATTAACTTATTGTCTTTGTTGCAAGGAGAAACTGCTTTCAAAAAGTAAGCTTTGTGGAAAGAAGCAAATGAAAGTAAGACCTCTAGGAGAGCGCACAGAGGGTGGTGACCTGGCCAGCTCTCCTCTAATGGTACATGTTCCTTCATTCCTGGGATTCCACCCTAAAAGGCACTCCATTCAAATGTGATATAAAAAGAAATATCCTTGAAATCTTCCTCTGGCTTTGATGACTTTCTGATTTCTATTCTACATGGATCCCTGAGCCTTGAGGAGAGTGTTTGATGAAAACATCTCAATTAAAACAGAGTGCCTTAAAGGCTCTCATTCTTCACACACTGACCAGTTGTGGGTCTCTGTGTTAGTTCCCATCTATTACAAGAAGCTTCTGTGATGACAGGTTATCCAGGCCCTTATCTATGGATATAGCAACATGTCATTAGGAGTCGTTTTGTTAGTATGTTACTTTACCAAAATAAGGAAACAGCACCTTCCAAACCTAACAGGACTAACATACATATGAACTCACAGGGACTGTGACAATAGACACAAGACCTCCACAGGTTCAAAACAGACAAAATCACAGCACTGAGAAAGGGAAGTGGGCACAAAATCCCACTCCTAACCAAGAAGCTATTTGCAGTTGATACCTGCTGGAAAGGGGGAAGCCATTTTTATCCAATGGAAAATCATTAGTTATAACAGCCACACCCATGACCAGGAGAAATTGGCCAACACAAAACAGCCTTCACATTTTTCTATGCATGGGTTTTTTGTTTTGTTTCATATGGGTATTTCTGTCTTATTAATTTTTTTAGTGTATTTTTTTTATTTTTATTCCCTAAGTTATTTTTTCATTTTCGTTCTTTTGGGGGCTCTTTCTTTTTTAAGAGAGAGAACAACATGAGGTTGGGTGGGTAAAAAGGGCAAATCTGGAAAAAGTTGTGGGAGGAGAAAGACTATGATCAAAAGGTTGTGTTTGAAAAACATTTTAAAGAAACTGATACAAAAAATGTAAAAAGCAATACTTAATAACCTCAGAGACATTTCTATGTGTGGATATAAATAACCAGAGTAATCCTTAAACACTTGCACTTGCCCAGCAGCAAGAAAGGATGCTTAGAGCACCACTGGTTTGCCTGCCTCCTGTGTTATTAGCATCTCCTCCAGCATAATTGGTCAGGGCCAGCCCTGGTCAGACTCTGTCTCAGCCAGTTGTGCTTTAGAGAACAGTAGTAAACATGTTGTTCTGCTGAGCCTGCTGGGAAACACTCCAGCCTGGCTTGTTGCTATGCTACTGAGAGAACAGCAAGCTCCTGAAATTCCCACAGCAACCAAACAACAGCCATAGAACACTCTCTTGAGATTTCTATCCGACGCCTAACATGCAACAAGGCCACTTGGGAAATGTTTCATTCTCCTTTTAGCCTGGCACAAACACGATTACCAGATGATAGACATGATTCCTGATGGTAGAAAACTCTTTCAAATGTTGGTGATCTTGCTAGATTCAATTGTGTTAGTCATTGGATTTGATTTACCATGTTATGTTCTAACACTAGAGGCCTATATCTCCTGAAGTACAAGTTAATACTGAAGTAGACAAAGATCATGAGAAAGAAATGGTGCTGTATGAGACCTGCATCTACTGTATACACAAAAGACAGGCTGAGTGTTTAGTAATTCTCCTGGCTTTATACATGGCAGTATTTATGAATATATGGTGACAACCACATAGATGGTTAGACCCAAAGTCTCCCTACCACCCTGTATTAGTTACTTTGCTGTATCTGTGATAATGACCAAGGCAACTTAGAGACTAAAGGTGTTTCTCAATCTGTGGGTTTCAACCCCAAATGACCATCAGAAAACACAGATATTTATGTTATGATTCATAACAATAGTAAAATTACAACTATATAGGAGCAACAAAAATAATTTTATGGGTGGGGACACCACAACATAAGGAACTGTATTAAAGTGTCACAGTATTAGAAAGTTGAGAATCACTACTGAAAAAGCTTCTTTTAGTTTAAATTACAGAAGGTTAAGGGTCCATAATGGCAGGGTATCATGGAACCAACAGGCAAGCATCGTAACAGGAGTAGAAAGCAGAGTGATCACATCTTCAAACACAAGCATGAACATGAAACAGAGAGTCACCCTGAAATGGAGCAATGCTTTAACTCAAACCCTTACCCTAGGGATGATACTCCCCTAGGGATGGGCAAAAATATCGTTCCAATCAGCACCAGCAACTGTGGACCAAGCTTTCAAGTACCTGACTGAGCCTTGAAAGACATTTCTCATTCAAGCTATTATACATCCAAAACCAAAGCCCACATATCTACCTTTAAAAGGCTCTTTTGAAAATGAGGACATCATGAAATTTGCAGGCAAATGGATAGAGTTAGAAAATATTCTGAATGAGGTAACCTAGACCTAAAAGGGCATGCACGGTACATACTCACTGATTAAAGTGGATATTAGCCAGAAAGTACAGAATACCCATGATGCAACCCATAAATTGCAAGAAGTTTTACAAGAAGGAAGGCTCAAGTGAAGATGCTTCAATCCCACTTAGAAGGGGGAGAACAAAATAGTCACTAATCATGGAGGGTGGAGGAAGGAAGGGACCTGAATGGGAGAGGGGAGGGGGATGGGAAAACAGGGTAGGATCAGGTGTGCATGGAGATACAGGAGGGAAGCCCAGAGGGCCAGGACAATGAATGGAAATATGAAGCTGTGGGGAGTGGGGCTAGGGGGAACCTCTAGAAAGTCCCAGAAACCTGGGATGTGAGAGGCTCCCAGGACTCAATGACAATGACTTTAGCCAAATGCCAGTGGGGAAATGGAACCTAAAGAAACCACCTCCAGTAGATAGATAGAGCCTACAGTGGAGGGATAGGATCACCAACCTACCTTCAAAAATTTTGACCCAGAACTGCTCCTGTCTAAAAGAAATGCAGGGACAAAATGGAGCAGAGACTGAAGGAAAGGCCAACCAGTGACCAGCCTAACTTGGGATCCATCCCATAGGCAAGCATCAAACCCTGACCCTATTACTGATGCATGCTGTGCTTGCAGAGAGGATCCTAGTAGCATGGTTGTCCTCTAAGAGGCTCTACCAGCAGCTGACTGAGACAGATGCAGATACTTACAGCCAACCATTGGACTGAGGTCAAGGACTTGTATGGAAGAATTTGGGGAAGGATTGGAGGAGCAACCCCATAGGAAGACCAACAATGTCATCTGACCTGGACCCCTGGGAGCTCCCAGAGTAAGCCACCAACCAAAGAACATACATGGGCTGGTTGGTGGCCTCCAGTACATATGTAGCTGACTACCTTGTCTGCTGTTAGTGGGAGAGGATGTGCCTAATCCTGTAGAGACTTGATGCTCCAAGGAAGAGGGATGCTGCAGAGGAGGGGGGAGTCCCCTCTCAGACACAAAGGAGAGAGGAATAGAGTGAAGAACTCTTAGAGGGGGGATTGGGAGGGGGCAACATTTGAAATGTAAATGAATAAAATAATTATTTTTTAAAAAAAAAAAAAGGCTGTTTTGAAGTCCTGTCCCATAAAATACTAAATGATCAAATAAATAAATAAATAATAAAATAAATAAATAATAAATAAATACTAGTTTTATAGTAAAAATGAGAAAGAGTGAGGATCTGAACCTGCTGTGTGTCTGGCTCTTTAAGGTATTCCAAATGCAAAACCAGAATTATCAGTGTTTGCCATGGTAGATTTTCTCTCTTAACTCAGATTCAGCTTGGTCTCTCCTCCCTTGACCTTAATGGACTGTCCTGAAGGCATCACCCCTCTCAATTTATTCCTGATATCCTTCTAAATCTGGCCCATGTGATATCTACTGCTTGGTGCTTTTATTTTTTCTCACAGTAAATTTTCCAATGGCTTTTATTAATCTCCCTATAATGTTATAAGTTTCTCACTATCTGATTTAATACCTATTACATAATTTTACTTAAATCAGATTGTAAAGACAACCATTCAGTTCTAAGACAGATGTGAGATAAATTTAAGTTGCTTTATTATATATAAAAAAAAGTCAGCCTTTTAAATAGTTAATTCAAGTAAATTTGGGTTACATCATCCCTCTATGAGAGTTCTCAGACCAGAGCCACCTGCAGTTATGGTGAAGCTAGGGAGAAGCACAGGAAGCTTTTCTTTCTGTGGTATGAGCAGCATATTGGGAATTGAAACATGCATTTGAGTGGCATTGGGACTCTGGTAACCAAGACAAAGTTGTAATGTAACCTGAATAAATTTTAATTTAAAAATTAAAGAACAGAGAGTATATATTGGTTGTTGGGACCAGGAACACAAGAACATCTTTTAGTACTAGCAACAATGATTTCTCTCAGATCACTTTGATTTTTTACTGTTGCTTTCATTTTGTCTTATCTAACATGTCAGGTCAAACATATGTCCCCTTGGGTAATAATTCATTCAAAACCCCAACAAATTTTACTCTGTTGCTGTGTACAACAATATATACCTTTTCTCTGTGGCATTCTTGGCTAATGGAAGTTTCTAGAAACTAATAGCAAAACTCTAACTCCACAGCCTTATGACAGTCATCCACAATACTATCCACATCAGTAAACTACCCAAAGAGTATGTATAGAAAGATGATATGAAGGCAAATAAATAGCTTATTATCACCCACCCAGGAGTCATCTCTCTAAACCTACTGAAAGCTGGGGGTGACCCTATCTGCTCTTTTCCCTCTAACTCATAACCTGCCCCAGGCAAAAAACCTACACAGGTCCTCTTCTCTGATTTCTCTCTCTGGGGCCATGACCTCATTTTATCATGTCTCAAAAGCTGGAGAAGTTCTGTTCCCATTGCAGCAAACTAACTCTTTGGGGAACTCTATAAAAGAAACAAGAAAGAAATAACCAAAAGTAGACCTTTCTACATAAAATTACAGTAAAATGTAAATTTCTATTTATAGTCCACTTTCTGACTTTCACTGTTTGACTACTTGATCTACAGGTAATGTCTGCATCTTCCTATGGGAGTCACAAAAGGGAGGTTAGAGTACAGTATTATTTAGGAAAGTTCCCTCTGCAATGTCCTATGTAGGAATCACAGCATCTATATTCGATCCACTCCCCTGAAGATTTAGAGAGTCTCAGTAGAGAGGAGGTATAAAATTAAAAATAACCAGACATTGAAGAAGAGTGCCTTGAAACCATGTCTCCTGTATGTGAAAGGACCACTGTACTCATGAACCTAAAGCACCAAGATTTACTTGCACAAGATCAAGCCTGGCTCCATTCCAGCATTGCTGGGAGAGATCACCCCTAGCTAAAGACCTATTGGCAGATGGCTACGAGTAAGTTAAAAGTCCATTTTCTCCAAGGATTGGATCCTGGTTAAGTTGGCCATGCTCCAATGGGTGGCAAGCCCTACATTGATGTACATAGAGGTAGCATGTTTTGAACTCAGTGTGTCAGTAAACAAAAAATAAAGAGAAGGAACCAGAAGAGGAAGAAAAGGAAGAGGAAAAGACACAAAGCTGGGATAGGGATCTGGTAGGGGAGTCTGGGAAAAGTTAAAGGGGACAATGAAGGATGGGTATGATCAAAGAATAAGTATACTTATATAAAATTCTCAAAATATAGTGAAATTTTTAAACAGTCGCATGCAAAGTGGAGAGGACATCAGGAAAACATACATGTATACATGAGGAATACATATCCCGCCTGTCTCTGTAATTTCGCTGTGGTTTCTTGTAGACTACTTTTAGGGACCACTGTTCCTAATGACACAGTGATGTTTTCACAAAGGATGAACTGAAAGAAGCATTTTTCTAAATTCAGAAGGAGAATCATCCACAGAAGGGTGAAGATAGAATCAAAAACATCTTCAATGATTAAAGAGAAAATAGCTCATCTGTAGAAAAGGAAAGCAAGAAACTAGACAACATAAATCATAAAAAAAAAAGGATCACATGTCTTCATGTATGATTTTCCCAAAGGTCACAGAACTTCCTGGTTTCTTTCTCTGTAAAATATATCACAAAGAAATTAATTTTTCCGAGACATCTCCTCTCCTCTCCAACCTTGGCTAGAGACAAGGAAATCTCCTTGCTCGTGTTTCTACAGGGACATGGTTCAGGTAACACTTCGGTCCCAGGAACTTCAGAGTTTCTCCTCGATTCCTTCATATACAAGCTGTCAAACCACACAGTTAACACAAAAGTCTCACTATGTCATATGAATACCTTGCTGTAGCCCTGAGAGATTTCTCCAACTCTGCAAGGCTAGAGAAAATCCTATACAATCCACTTACAATATGAATTATTATTTTTCTCTTTAAAACACATAGATTCAAACAGCCTTGGTCTTCTAATTAGCATTGGAAGAGTTTACATCTAAAATATTCTACTTTTTTTTTAAGAGTAACAACATATAGCCTATATGTAGAAAATGAGGTATAAAACAATTCATGTTTTAAATAGCACTATCCTTAACAAGAAGCAAGCAGCAAAATTTTAGTGAAAGATAGATAGTAAATAATTTATATAAAGAATTCAACAGTCATCATAAATATTACATGTATTCTTTAATATATTAAATATTTATCATTGTCAGTCAACTTCAAAATCCCGCTTGTATGAGCATAAACACTATGTACTACTTGATAAGAGTTCTTCTTTAGGGTGCTTGGTTATTCTAGTTTCATTCATGTTGCTGTGATAAAATACTCTGATGAAGCAACTTTGGGGAGCTACGAGTTTATTTTGATTACAATGCTAAGTCACAGTCCATCACTGAGGGAAACCAAGGGACCAACTTGAAGTCTGGCCTCCCTACTATTCCACATAGCATTACCACTGATCAAAGAACTCACTTCATAGCTAAAGTGTAGCAGAAACCACAGAAAATGCTGCTTTTCAGGCAGTCTTATGCTTACCTAACTTTCTTTCACTATTCAGGATGTCTTACCCAGGTAATGATGCCACCAATATTGGACTGGATCATCCTACATCAATTAAGAATCAAGACATTCCCCCAAAGTGATATTCACAGGCCAGTCTTTTCTACACAAGTCCTCAAATGAGATTCATTTATCAGAAAACCCTAGGTTGTGTCAAATTGATGTTTAAGACTAGCCATAACACTGGTTTGCTAATAAATACAACACAGGTCTTCCTTACCTTATGGACATACTGCTAGCAAGGTGTAAAGCACATTTCAATTTTGTTAGATCAAACTAAATCTAGAAAATGATTTTCATCCTAAATTTTAGCAGGTATACAGAGAAACTAGCTTCATGGGATGTTTTAATATATATGTATTAGGGTAGAACAGTGATTCTGTAGTTAAGAGCACTGGTTGTGCTTCCAGAGGCCCAAGGATTAATTTCTGGCACCCACATGGTAGTCACAGACATCTGTAACTCCAGTTATAGGGGATACAATACCTTCCTCTGGCCTCTGAAGGCACCAAGAACAAAGATGGTACAGGGACATTCATGCAGTCAAAACACCCGTACACTTTTAAAAATTAATGTGTGTGTGTGTTTCTCTTCCTTTACTCATCCCCACCTGCTGCCTTCTGTGCTCCTCCATCCGCTCCTTGTTCTTCTTTACATGACATGCACATCCCATTGCCTTCTCTTGTGCTCCCCTGTTGTTCCCCACTTCCAACTTCTTCCTACCCTCTCAGAGTTCCCCTTCTTTTTCTTGTCATATATGCCATAGGAATGTAATGTAACATGTGATGGACCTAGGCCTCCTTGCAGATTTGTAGTTTGTTTGTCATGAGAGCCCTGAACAACTGGAGTGAAGGCTATACAAAAAGCTGTTACCTGTATGTAGAATATGTTCTTCTAGCTGGGCTGCCTTGTCTGGCCTCAGTGGGAGAGGAAGTGCCTAGCCTTACAAAGACATGATGTGTCAGGATGGAGGGGAAACTCAGAGGAGCCCTACCTACTCAAAGGAGAAATGGGGATGGCAGAAGGATTGTGGGAGGGCGTGACTGGAAGGGAAGCAGTTAGTGGGATGTAAAGTGAATACTTAAAAAAATTAATTAAATGTAATTTATATATTATGATTTATGGTCATGTATAATATTTATTTAAATCTGCATGAAAATGCTCTCCATTTGACATTTCAGTGAGGCAGTCAAGTGACAGCTCACAGGATGAAAACTTCTCTTTGCCATTTCCTTTAGTTTGCTCCTATAGACAGAGGCACTATGTATCATAAACATGAGGACATCAGGGGAAGACAAAGAGATTGAGGAAGATATGAATCAAGGAACCAAGAAACTGTATGAGCAGCAGACCTCAGAATGGACAGATTTCATGCCTGTGCACAGCCAGAGGAGAACAGTAATGGAAGACTTACTAAAAACCTTTATAGACGACAGATCCTGCTTACTCTCCATCCCAGCAGCACCAGGAACAGCTGCCACATGTGATCAAAACTTATTTATAAATAACAAATCTAGTTATGATTGTTTGAAATGATGGTCAGACGGTGAAAAAAAGGCAAGCGTATTCAAAGGATACTTTTATTAAAAACGAAATGAAACAGGAGGCATATACAATGGTATAAGTGGTAGTTTGCCTTCTCAGTTGGGGAAATACATCAATATTTATTGTAATAAGTACATTGTGTTCTCAGTTTTATGCAAGTAGTCACCAGCACAACAAATAAATCATAATAAAAAGTAATTTGTATGTAAAGTATTTTAAGCCTAAGTAAATCGTCCCTAGGAAAAAAAAGTGTAGGCATTTTTTTTTTCTGTGCCCATTGGATGCTTACTTTCTTTGGGAAATTTTCATGTTCATTTGACTTCCTCCAACATACCTGCAAGAGAATTCATGGCTGCATTTTTCTTGGAATAAAATTAATTTTATCCTTACATTTTTAAAGAGTGTATCTGATATGAATAAAGTGATTATTTCTTGGTCAGTAAGCTGGCTTTATGAGTAAGGACAATCAAGCCTGATGACCTGAGTTTGATCCTCTAGACCAACAAGGTGGGCAAAGAGAACAAATTCTCAAAATGTGTTCTCTGATCTTCACATGAACCATGATACACACATACCTATACATACACACACACACACACACACACACACACACACACACACACACACACTGAATAAATACAATTCTATAATTGAAATATCTTTAAAGAAATTGTCCTTTGACTTCACTAAAAAAAAAAAAAATTCTTAAATAGGTAAACCATTCAGGAAAGCACTGAAGTACTTCAGGCATCTTGGCTTGAGGTGACAATAACAATGACTGAAAATATTGGCGAGAAGCCATTTTGGAGGTAAAACAGAAACTGTGTTTTAAGTACCAGGTGTGCAGGCAGAGGAAAGCCCAGAAAATAGCAGTTCTGTATACACAAATTTGCAGAGAGAAGAGAAAGGTAAGCTTGAAGTGATGTTAGAGATCAGTTTCACATTAACTAGGAGGACATTCTGGGGAAAGGTTAGGCTAGAGATATTTGGGGACTGTTGGCAGATAGAATGTCCTGAAATTGCCTAGTAGAGAGAGGAAATAGAAAAGCCTATTGGCAGCTTAATATCTAAAGGTCAAATAAAGCAAGCAAAAATGACAGGCATGAGGAACAACTAGGGAAAAGAAAGTCAAGGCAGGGTGATATCATGAGATCTTAGTTTAGATTTTATTCCTGTGAAGAGACACCATGACCAAGGCATCTCTTATAAAGGCAAACATTTAAACGGGACTGGCTTACAGTTACAGAGGTTTAGTCCATTATCATGCAGAAATAGTGATAGCAGGTAGGCAGATATGGTGATGGAGGAGCTGAGAGTTCTATACCTGGATCCAAAGGCAGCCAGGAGGAGACTGTCTTCTGCTGGTAGCCAAGAAGAGGCTCTCTTCCAAACTGGGTAGAACTTGCGCATAGGAGGTCTCAAAGCCCACCTACAAAATGACATACTTCCTCCAGCATGGTCACACCTCCTCCAATAAAGTCACACCCCCTAATAATGCCACTTCCTATGGCCAAGCATTCGAACACATGAATCCAAGGGGATCAACCCTATTCAAACCACCACACATGAAAACCATGAAACCAGCACTTACAAAGAATGGCATGGTCCACAGTGCCAACTGCTACAGATGAGTCAGAATCACAGAGTGATACCTCTACCCTTTTGGCCTTGCTGCCAAGCATGGTCTTGGTGAACTGGCAGAAGCATAGCCTGATGGGAGGGAGTGGCCTGAAAAAAAAATGGGTACTTACAAAACAGAAATTTTTTTTCAGTGAAAAAGAGTTCTAAGGGCAAATGATAAAAGTAAATAAAGAGATGATCCTTTAAAAGGTAGATGCCACAATATTATAAAACCATAAAACGTATGATTACATACAGAATTATGAAAACAACTCAATAATGAAAGAAACCAATGAGGCAGGAACAGAAAAGGATAGAAGGGAAAGGCAGGAAGACAGGAAGTGACTGAGGACACAAACTGAAGGACTGTCCTAGACAGGACAGAGCCTAAGGACTATTGTGGAACTGAGCCCAGCTTAGGGAGCAGAAAGAACAGGAAAGGGTAAGGATAAGAGAGTGAAATGAATCAGTTCCACAGATACCCTAAAAGAAAATCTAACCACAGCCTGAAGCATGTTGTGAAGAGATTTATATGGAAAAAGACATGTGTGGGGGTGGGGAGTGAAACTAAAATAGTCACCTCATCAAAAATAAATAAATTACAGAAGTATTATGGATTGGAGCTGGGTTCACAGCACATACTTTTCATCCCAACACTAAGGGGGCTAAGATAAGAGGACTGCAAGCTTGAGGCCAGCCTGGGCTGCATACACACACACACACACACACAACACACACACACACACAATGAATTAACCACATTGGTTGCCAACTGGAGTTCACAGCTATGATACTATTACTTGTGGATCCCCTGTTCCAGAGGGTATCCCACAAATGATCTCCTGGCTGGGGACAGGGTGAGAGCAGGGAGGGTCCACTACTGTCTCTGCCACTGCCTCTGCCTGAATCTCCACTATCCATTGGTCTCTGGCCTGGTCTGGGCCAAAGTGAACAGAGTGCGAACAGGGAGGGGAGATTGCCTGCCCCTAATGCTGCCTCTTCTTGTGTCTCTGCAGTCGCAGTTCAGTCACTCCCAGGTGCTGCACCTGTCTCTCCTTGCTTAGCTGGCCTGGGCTGGGTCAATAGGAAGCCAGCTAGCTGACAAGGAGGCAGCTCAGTGTCCCAGGCAGGTTCCAGGAGAAATCTCTCCCCAAGTGTTACAACTCTTGCGACAGAAACTCTCAGACACCAGGATGAGTCTTGCACACCTTTTTATTTCTCCTCAATAGAGCCCTTATATCCAGTTTCAGGGTGGGTTAGGGTCTGGCAGCAGATGACACCTATTGGCTTGGTCTGAGATCTTGGAGATACCTCATCTACATGTGGGAGAGCCTGAGGCACTGTTCCGTGACTGATGGCCATAGACCTCTCTGTGGGAGGGGCTGTGAAGGGCTGAAGCTGAATGAAAAGAACCAGGGCTTAGGTAAAATATGTAAATATCAGTAAGTAGGTCTGTTAGTTTTTGTCTGGATGACTTGTCCATTGGTGAGAGTGGAGCCTCTCATTATCTGAGTCAGAGGGTCACTGTGTGATATAAGCTGTAGTGGTATTTCTTTTACAAAAGTGAGTGCCCTTGTGTTCGGGGTATAGATATTTAGAACGGAAATGTCATTTTGATAGACTTTTTTTTTCCTTTGATGAATAAGAAGTGTCCAACCTTATCTTTTCTGCAAGTTGTAATAGTTAGTTTTAGTTTGAAGTCTATTTTGTCAGATATTAAGATGGCTACACCTTCAAGCTGGTGAGCATGCTTTTTAGGTCTATTTACTTGGAAAATCTCTTTGCAATCTTTTCCCCTGAGATAATGTCTATCCTGGATGTTGAAGTTTGTTTCTTGGATACAACAGAAGGAGATTCCTGTTTTACATCCATTCTGTTAGTCTGCATCTTTTTATTGGGGAATTGAGACCATTGATATCACTAGATACCAATAATCAATGATTGTTGATTCCTATTATTTTGTTGTTGGTACTGGTGGTTGTGTGTATGTCTGTGAGTGTGTGTTTCACTTCTTTTATGTTTGTTGGTATGGGATTATTTATTTACATTCTAGCATCTTCTGTATGGCTGAATTTGTACATAGATATTGTTTAAATTTGACTTTTATCATGGAGTATTTTTTTTTTCTCCAGCAATCATAATTGACAGTTTTGCTGGGTATAGAAGTCTAGGCTGGCATCCGTGGTCTATTAGAGTCTGCAAGACACCTGTCCAGGTCCTTCAGGTTTTTAGAATCTTCACAGAGAAGTCAAGTGTAATTGTAATTTGTCTATCTTTATATGTCATTTGGTCTTTTCTCCTTGCAGTTTTTTAATAGTTTTTTTGTTGTTGTTGTTTCTATGTTTAGTGTTTTTCTTATTATGTTGTAAACTGACTTTCTTTTTGGGTCCAATCAATTTGATGTTCTGAATACTTCATCTACCTTTATATACATCTCCTTCTTTTGGTTAGAAAAGTTTTCTTCTATAATATTGTTGAAAATATACTCTGAGCCTTTAAGCCAAAACTCTTATCCTTCCTCTATTACTATTACTCTTAAATTTGGTCTTTACATAGTGTCCCAGATTTCCTGAATGTTTAGTGTCAGGGATGTTTTAGATCTAACATTTTCTTTACCAGTGTATACATCCCTTTTATTGCCTCTTTGATGCCTGAGATTCTCTTTTTTATATCTTGTATACTGTTGATGAAATTTGCCTCAGTTTCCTGTTTGAACGTCTAAAGTTTTCACTTCCAGAATTCCTCCAGTTTGTGTTTTCTTTTATGTTTCTATTTCCATGTTCAAGTTTTGAACATTTTTATTTATTTCCTTCAATTGTTTGTGTTTTCTTCACATCCTTTAAGGAATGTATTCATTAAAGACCTCTACCATCTTTATATAGTTGGTTTAAGGTCTTTTTCTCATGTTTCAACTATATTGAAATACTCAGGGCCTATGTGGTAGGACATCTGTGCTGTGGTGGATACATATGACCCTGGTTGGCTTCTAGGCATCTATTTTTGTGGTAAGTATAGGTCTAGGTGCTGGTTTCTGGGTTGGCCTTTAGTAGGTGAAATGTTTTGTTCCTTGGTTTCTGTTTTGGTTATGGATTTTCAGAGTGTGCTGGCTGTGTGTTGCTAGCTTACTAAGCTGTTGCATTCTGCTGATGCTGGAGGATAGGATGCAAGAATGAGTGTGGAAAGGGAGGTCAGGAGGGTATGTGTATGGTCTGTAGGATCCACAGGATGCCTGGACAGAGTAGAAGACAAAACCTCAGCCTGGTGTTCTGTTACAGTGCTAGGAGTGAGTCTGAAGGATTTGCTCTGCTCAGGGAACAGAGATGTCCACAAATTTTTTATAGGAATGTATTTTAGATGGTGAAAAAAAATTCACATGACAATGTTTTATGAAAAATTACATTTTACACTGTATTGTTTTCTGAGATGTTCAAAAACATCATAAAATAACTGAGAAGGAAATAAAATGACCTACACATTTCTACTAACTCACCAAAAATCTGGACATAGTAGATACGTCTGACTCTCCTTGTGTATAGATGTATAGTAGTTCATGTTAGTAAATCTTAACACATTACAACTAGATTCTGCTAGATGAAGTTATTCCATCAGGCCACAATAAATGGAACAATCAAAAATCTATGCACTTTCTACTTTATGACCTCATACATGGTATTTACAAGAAAGGAAAGGAACTGGGTTGTAGTGTGTAAAAAGGTCCATTCTTCTGCCTCAGCCACATCAAGACTAACATATATTTCCATTATTTAGTTCAAGACAAGAAAGCTAAAAGCAGCTATAAAAAGCTGAGCTGGACTTATGACAAATGGAGGTATGCTAGTTACTTAAAATAAACTCTTTCCCCTCCTGCCACTGGCTTTGTCAGAGGAGATGTGCTAATTGTGTGCCATGAAGAGCCTCTTCCTGAGTACTGGGAAACCCTTTGTTGCTCAGCAATTAATCATTTTCAGAAAGTTGGAGATTCTGCTCTCACACATTGCTCCATATGTATGAATTTGAAGGCAAAAAAACCTAATTGAAGTCTTTTTAAAGCCTTTTAATAGTCAAACAGCCTCTTCTCATCCCTCCTCCTCTCTGGGTTAGTCAGAAGATGTTTAAGGAATGAGCTGATCAATGTAAGTTGTGAAGTAACTCCAGAAGTGCCCTTGGACTTCTTGGGGAGAGAAAAACACAGGTCCTTGGTGTTCTATTCTGGGTAAATAGGACTATTCCAAAGAAACCATTCCATCAAGTCTAGCTTGATGAACTGAACTCATTATTGTTCATTAAAGGCATGCAGATAAAGAGGTATTTACAGGAACACGGATGACTAAGGGCTGATGCGTGGCCAAAGTCCCCATCCCAGCATGGATATCGAGTCACTCATGATAGGTTTATCATTAGGACTCCCCTTGGCAGGTTTAAGAGTGTCTTCTTGCCTTCTGGTCTGAGCTGATGCCCTGAGCAGACCTTGGGCACTACCTCTGCACGCAGTCCCACAACATCCAGAGGAAGCTCGAATCCCAGGTGCTCTAACACACCCAGGATCATCGGTGAGGAGGCCACAACATCTGCCCCACCACAGCAACACCTGGAATAACTGAGACCAGAGGGATCCAGGGACGCAGAAACTCCTGCCTGGCCAGTGGCACAGATTCCTTTCAGTCTGAGCTGGTGCCCTGAGCAGAACTTGGGTGCTACCTCTAGACCCAGTCCCACAACAACCAGAAGAAGCTCAACTCTCAGGAGCTCTAACACTCCTAGGATCATAGGATCTCAGGAGCTTAGTCACACCAGGATTTCAGGATCCTAAAGGCAGCTTGACACCCAGGAGCTCTGACATACCCAGGATCTGAGGATAACAGGATCACAAATTGACAGGATCACAGAGACACTAGATTGTGAGGAGTTCTGACACAAAGAGGATCATAGGACAGACAGGCTCCAGTCAGAAAAATCAAAGGCAGGTAGCACTAGAGATAACCAGATGGCAAGAGGCAGGCATAAGAACATTAAGCAATAAAAACCAAGGTTAATTGGCATCATCAGAACCCAGTTCTCCAACCATAGCAAGTTATGGATACACCATTCCACCAGAAAAGTAAGATATAGTTCTAAAATTACTCCTTATGATGGTGATAGAGGACTTTAAGAAGGACATAAATAAGTCTCTTTTAAAAATACAGGAGAACAAGGTAAACAGGTAGAAGTACTGAAAGAGAAAACATAAAAATTCCTTAAAATTTACAGGAAAACACAACCAAACAGGAGAAGGAATTAAACAAGAGCATCCAGGATGTAAAATTGGAAATAGAAACAATAAAGACAACACAAAGAGAGACAAGCCTGGAGATAGAAAACTTAGAGATCAGGAGTCATAGATGCAAGCATCACCAACAGAATACAAGAGATAGAAGAGAGAATCTCAGGTACAGAAGATACCATAGAAAACATTGACACAACAGTCAAAGAAAATGCAAAAAGCAAAAGCTCCTAACACAAAATATCCAGGAAATCCAGAAAACAATGAGAAGACCAAATTTAAGGATAATGAGTATAGAAGAGAGTGAAGATTCCCAATTTAAAGGGACAGTAAATATCTTCAACAAAATTATAGAAGAAAACTTCTCTAACCTAAAGAAAGAGATGCCCGTAAACATACAAGAAGCCTACAGAGCTCCAAATAGACTATACCAGAAAAGAAATTCCTCCCATCACGTAATAATCAAAACACCAAATGCACAAAACAAAGAAAGAATATTAAAAGCAGTAAGAAAAAGGTAAAGTAACATACAAAGGCAGACTATAAGAATTACACCAGACTTCTCACCACAGACTATTAAAGCCAGAAATTCTGGACAGATGTCATACAGACTCTAAGAGAACACAAATGCCAGTCCAGGCTACTATGCCTAGAAAAATTCTCAATTACCATAGACAGAGAAACCAAGATATTCCATGACAAAACCAAATTTACACAATATCTTTCCAAAAATCCAGTCCTACAAAGGATAATAGATGAAAAACTCAAACACAAGGAGGAAAACTACACCCTAGAAAAAGCAAGAAAGTAATCGTCTTCCAACAAACTGAAAAGAAGATAACCACAAAAGCATAATTCCACCTTTTAACAACAAAAATAATGGGAAACAACAATCACTTTTCCTTAATATCTCTTAATATCAATGGACTAAATTCACCAATAAAATGACATAGACTAACAGACTGGATATATAAACAGGACCTAGCATTTTGCTAAATAAAGAAAACACACCTCAGTAACAAAGACAAATACTACCTCAGAGTAAAAGGCTGGAAAAAATTTTCTTCAAGCAAATGGTCCCAAGAAACAAGCTGGAGTAGCTATTCTGATAAAATAAAATTGACTTTCAACCAAAAGTTATCAAAAAAAGATAAGGAAGAACATTTCATAAATGTCAAAGGAAAAATCTACCAAGATGAACTCTCAATTGTGAAAATCTATGCTCCAAATGCAAGGGCACCCACATTAATAAAAGAAACTTTACTAAAGCTCAAAGCGCACATTACAACTCACGCAATAATAGTGGGAGACTTCAACATCCGACTCTCACCAATGTACAGACCATGAAAACAGAAACTAAACAGAGACACAGTAAAACTAGCAGAAGTTATGAACCAAATGGATTTAACAGATATCTATAGAACATTTCATCCTAAAACAAAAGAATATACCTTCCTCTCAGCACCCCATGGTACCTAGTCAAAAATTGACCTAATAATTGGTTGCAAAACAGACCTCTACAGACACATGAAGATTGAAATAATCCTATGCATTCCATCAGATCACCATGGACTATGGCTGGTCTTCAGTAACAACAAAAACAACAGAAAGTCCACATACACATGGAAGTTGAACAATGCTCTACTCAATGATAACTTGGTCAAGGAAGAAATAAAGAAAGAAATTAGAGACCTTTTAGAATTTAATGAAATTGAAGGCACATCATACCAAATGTATGGGACACAATGAAAGCAGTGCTAAGAGGAAAACTCATAGCTCAAAGTGCCTCCAAAAACATATAGCAAGGGCACATGCTCTACTATGTTCATAGCAGCCTTATATATAATAGCCAGAAGCTGGAAAGAACCCAGATGTCCTTCAACAGAGGAATGAATACAGAAAATGTGGTACAGTTACACGATGGAGTACTACTCAGCTATTAAAAACAATGAATTCATGAAATTCTTAGCCAAATGAATGGAGCTAGAAAATATCATCCTGAGTGAGGTAACCTAATTACAAAAGAACACACATGGTATGCACTCACTGATAAGTGGATATTAGCCCAAATGCTCAGAGTGCACAAGATACAGTTCAGAGACCATGTGAAGCTCAAGAAGGAAGACTAAAGTGTGGGTGCTTCCATCCTTCTTAGAAAGAGAAATGAAATACTGATGGGATCAAATATATAAACAAAGTGTGGAGCAGAGACTGAAGGAAAGGCCATCCAGAGACTGCCCCACCTGGGATCCATCCCATCTGCAGTCACCAAACCTAGACTCTATTGTGGATGCCAAGAAGTGCATGCTGACAGAAACTTGATATAGCTGTCTCCTGAGAGGCTCTGCCAGAGCCTGCAGGGGAGGAGGAATGGGATAGGGGGTTTGGAGAGGGATTGGAAAAGGGATAACATTTGAAATGTAAATAAAGAAATTATTCAATAAAATTTTAAAAAATCATTACACAGAAAACACACACACATACATAAAATAGTCTCTTCTTCTCAATTATTGTTACTATTTACATAGGCCATAGTCTTGAGAAGAGGCTTGTGAATATTGTAAGTTTCAAAAACTTCCTGAGACTTGTATGTTTTGTCTACTCCTTGAGCTTTAATGGAATAGTTCAACAAAGAGGAAATAGTTACACAAGGAACAAGCCAAGTACTTGGCTCAAGTCCATTTTACTCATTTTGGAAACAAACATTATAGCAAGTGCCAATCTCTGCCTCCTGAAATGGAAAGACTAAGCCAAGAAACTATCACTAGTTTGAACTGATCCCTAGAAATCATGAGGTGCCATGATTAGAGGAGAGATCATAAAACACCAAATGGTAGCTTCAGCCTGGCCTAGATCAGGTAAATGATGCCAAAGAGGCATTGGTATTGCAGCAACAGGTGGGAAGAATCAGATGCAGGTGCCAACTTAACCTTTATTCATTCTTCTAAACAGAAAATTCTGAAATAAAAAAAATACAGAAAGTAAAAAACAAAAATGCAAATACTACTCTATCACCAGTGTCTACATAGTCACTTATTGCAAGGATGTATGTCTCAATAATAATGACATATTTTGTGAAAAGAAACTAGCTTCTCCCATAAAGATTTCAGTTCCTGTTGAAGTCTCTTAAGGGGTGATTAATAACTGTCTGCTTATAACACCACTTTCTCATAGAGCCATTCACAGTGCAGTCCCCTGACATACAGGATTCATATGTCTTGAATAGTATGTTCAGCTTCAGGTAAGTCTTGTTAAGGCCACATTTCTCACAGAGTACAACCAGAAGCCTGACCATAATAACCCTTAATGTCATTATCTGGACGTACCCATCAGGGAAGATGAGTTCCCACAAATATGATGTGGAGAACAGAGAAAGGAATCACAGGAAATGAATGAATGCATTGTTCTATAAAGTGACGATATGCACTGTTGATGTGCACAGATGCCATTCTAGTTTCCTAGACTCCAAGCTCTTACTAACTATGTTTCAACTTATCTGGAGCCCTCCAGCATACAGTACTGAATGCTCAGTATCTAGGTGTTTAGAAATATGGTGGTACATGTTGACTAACTATTTGCTTCAAAAAAAAAAAAAAAAAAAACTATTGATAATCCTTCATTAAAAGCAAACACATTCTTCTTCCTTCAGGCTATAGTGGGGTCCTTCACTTTGGTTCTGTTAGGTGAATAGTTCCAATGCTTTTCTGGTGGCTGTGCATGTTTATCACGCTGCCTGTAGTTGTCCAGATTAATTTAGGAACAACGAAACACTCATGAACTGCTTTCTCAGACACTTTGGATTTATTCAGCCAGTAGTGCTGGACTGAGTTCCGCAACCCAGCAGCTGCTCCCTTGGTTTCTCTAGCACCTTCTCCCTAAACTCAGCAGGAAGAAGATTTTGTCCTGTTCATCTCATTTCTGAAAAGATTTGCAAGTTGGAATTTAAGCTAAAAATCAATCATAGCACTGGGTATAAACAAAGGCATTGTAAAACTTCTTAAAGAATATTGTGGCATCTATCCCATATATATATATAAGTGATTTATAAGAAAGTCTCTCTCTCTCTCTCTCTCTCTCTCTCTCTCTCTCTCTCTCTCTCTCTCTCTCTCTCTCTCTCGCTAATTGCCTTCTGCCTTAATATAAGCATTACCAGAACATTTCTCTTCTTGGTGGCTAACAAACTAACTATTTAAGATTCTCTAGAAACACTCTGACTTTCTGCACACCAAGAAAATGTGGGACTGTAAAAGTTAAAATCTATCTCTGACAAATTATCCAAATGCCCATTTCAGAACCCCTAGAAGAAAAGAGATTAAATAGGCTACTTCCTTCAGAAAATCCACTGCAATTCTCTCACAGCTAAACGATCACTTGTTCCTGTCTTCGTTGGGGCTCCAACGCTTAAAACAGTTATTTCTTCCTAGAAACAAACGCAAAATTACACGAATTTGCTACAGGGACACTCAGCATTTACAGATATGACCAACCACTTTGTTTTCTCCTACTGCGGGGCCGTTTTGTCATGCTCCTTTGAGATTGAATCACACAACAAAGCCCTGCAATCCTCCTCCACCTCGCAGCTATAATTTCAGCCTATTTGTTATCTGTAGACTTTATCTTTTCTAGCCCATCAAATTTAGTGGGAATGATTTCTCTCGCTCTCTTGGAGCATGCACTTTTCCTTCCTGATCTCACCTCAGTATAAAGCTATGGGAAGTTTGGACTGTCCCACCATGTTTCAGAAACAGGTTGCAGTTCTATTTCTTTTAGATCATTCCCTTGAGGGAGCTTACACGTCACCTGAATGTCAAGGTTGTGGTTGTTAGGTTGCACGGAAGGCTTATTTGTAACATGACTCCTTCAAACAAGGGGTTGTTGGGGATTCCAGTAGATTTCAGGAATACAAGGTGTCAATTTTTAAGCACCATAATGACTCTCTTTCACATGGCTCCATATTTCAAAGATGCGGATTATCAAACGATCCATATGCTTTCACCACCAGCACAGTCCTCCTTCTGTGCCATTCACATGTTCCAGGAAGGGAGGCAGTGGGGCCACCTACCCATATCAAAGTTTTTAACCCAGAAATGTTCCTGTACAAAGGAAGAACAGGGACAAAAAATGGAACAGAGACTGAAGGAAGGACCAACCAGGGACTGCCTTACCTGGGAATGTATTGAAAGTCCTCAGAGAAGAAAGATCCTCTCTCAGATAGCGGGAGATCACGGCCACCCAATGACTCATGAGCACCGATCTTGTTGCAACTGCAAGAGGTTTGTTTCAGGGGAAATCAACGCGTTGAGGTAGAGACTCATAACCACACAGGGGCAGAGGAGCTTCGACCCCAAGGTCAGGGAGTGTAGGGTATTTAAAGGAAAAAAAACACAAACCAGGGGGGAGCGCTGGGCAGTACCAGTGGAAAGTCCCAGCCTATTATTCAGCATGTGACAGGGTTCAAGGAGCAATCATGGGGATGTACAGGTTTTTTCTCAAGAACTCAATCTTATTCAACCAGATCATCTGCTTTGTGGTCAGTCAAGTTCTTGGAACACAAAGTCCCAGAACTAGCTGACCTGCTCTCTTAGCTCTATTCTATCTGCTAGTCTGCTAGAGGTAGAAATTCTATTAACCCTTCACTATCATTTTTGCAGACACCAAACCCAACACTGTTGCCTTGGTCAAGAAGCGTTTGCTGACAGGAACCAAGTAGGCAGCTCCTTGGAGATCGGACCAGCAAGTGACCAGTGCAGATGTGGATGTTTGGAGCCAACCATCAGACTGAGTTCAGGAAATCAAGTGGGTAGCTGGCGGAAGGACTGGAGGAGCAGAGGAGGATTGTAACACCACTGGAAAAACAACAAAGGCTGGCCTGACCACCCAGTTCTCCCAGAGTCTAGACCACCAACTAAGGTGTGTACCTGGAGGGATCCATGGCTTCAGATACATATGTAATAGAGGATGGCCTTGTCTGACATCAATGGAGGGGAAGCCCTTGTCCTGGTGAGGTTTCATGCCCCAGAGTAAGAGGATGCTGGAGTGGTGGAGGAGGAGAGTGAGCGTGGGTGGGGTAGCACTCTCATACAGGCAAAGGAGGGGGGCAGATGTTCAATGGGGGGGGGTGGAGGGATAACTGGGAAGTGGGATATCATGGGATAGGAGGTTGGTGGAGGGGGTAACTGGGAAGTGGGATATCATTTGAGATGTAAACGAATGGAATGATTAATTTTTTAAAAATGAAACAAAGAAAGAAACTTAAATTGCCCAGTGCATCAGCTAAGCAAATTCCAGGCTGTTTTACGTTAAGCCTGTTTTACCACCACACTACTCTTTCTGTGAATGACTCACCAATATTCCTTGGTCATTCTCCCCTACCCTAAAACATTAGCCACATCCATTAACTTTTCAATCACAGGGAAATCTGTATGCGAAACCAGCAGTCTCAGACTGGAGTGCTTAAGAGTAACCTGTGATGTGCACTGAAAATACAAGTTCTTTCCCTTTGTCTTTTAAGAGACTGATGAGGCATTTCATCATGGTGTGTGTACGTGTGTTTCAACAAAGGTATCATGTGATTGTAACACTTGGAATCTGAAGCTCGTAAGTTTTGGGGGAAACTAACCTAGTTTCCATTTTCATCCTACTAGACTTCTGCTGAACTTGCCTCATACTAACATGGCTTCCCATTGACATTAAAGTAAGCTAAGTTATAGAGTTGTGGATTTAGATTTTTTTTTAATTTGGGGCTCTTGGGGATATTTTTAACCTGATAGATGGCCTACAACACTTACTAAAACATTAAAGACATAGCAACATGGATCGAATGTATTTACCACGATAACTTTTGTGATTTGTTGTGGAGATCCACAGTGCAGGATTCCTCTTTATTTCTACCTTTCTTTTATCTCATGTCTTGTCCAATCCATGTCTGGGTCCACTTAATGCTAGCAGATACTAGACTGCTGTTTCATGAAGTATTCAATAGCAGTAATCACTTATAAATTCTGTGAGGCTCCATGAGGAGTTATAAGAATGGCGAACTTAGTAGACACTGCTTTAAAAGACCAATTTAATCTGGCATAACATAAACACGTTCACTTAAATTATCTCAAGAAAGAAAACAAAATGCCTACTCCCATAGGAACTATCAGCAATGCTTACTGGTAGAAAAAAGGCATTTGCAAGGACAGGAACTGTGTTACTGTTCAGCTTCATTAGGATTTTTTGGCTCTCTTCCCTTGAATTTTCAGTAAATTTGGATGAAATAACTGATAACATGACACAGAACATCCAAAAACCTTGATTTTATTATTTTTTTTTTTTTATAAAACCTTAACCTAATTTCTCAAAATAGAGTTCAACTGATTCTTGCAGCTACAAAGTATCTGACCTCATGACTTTAAGACTGGCCCGTTTACTAAGGGTTGTAGTCACTATGAGGAAATCAGACCAAGATTCGGCAGCCTTCTGCCATGTTCAAATCCTCCTTTCCTCCAGTGCCATCCTGCCTCCACATCGCCCTCCATGCTGCCTACCCATCTCTGGGAAGGATGATGCTAGCCATTCTCAGAAGGCTACTTATTGAGGCAGGCTCAGCCTGCCTGATAGTCTATGGATACAAATTTCTTCATTCCAATCATGCCAATAAAGCCATCTGCATTCCCCAGGAAATGCCAGAATGCTAAAGTATGTAAAGCATTTGAGTATAAATCCAAAGATTATTATTCAAAATCTATTGTTCCTATAAACACAACTCTGTTGAAAACAGGATGCAGTACCAGCTGACGAATCAATTACAGTTAGCATCCCTGTGCAAACCTACTTCTCTCCTAATATATGGCCTCTCGACAATAAAAACTTATGACATGTTTTCCTCTCAAGAAAATCACATGGTTACTCAAGAATAGGACTTTGGGAATATTCAGAATAGATTTTTCACTTAATTTATATATTTAGCTTCTAAATTCATTTAATTACTTATACAGGAAATGTGTGTAAGCATTACATTTCACATACCCTCCAAAGCAAGCAAAAGTAAGAGCATGACAGAAAGGCAGTCTAACAAGAAGTCTGAGAGCTCACCAAGCTCTGGCCATTAAACATAGTAGGTCCAGGACCTCCTTGAATGGTACTCCATTACCTTCTAGAAGCTCAACATGCTGGTGTTATCAAACCTACATAAACAAAAAGAGTCTTCAATGAGAAAAATGTTTCTATTTACCTTATAATTTTCAAGTCACACACAAATCCCAGGTTTATATTTAGCTTTTTTTTCTGTCTTAAAACAACTAAATGCATAATATTTTTTCAGAAAGATAATGCACTTCTTAATGCATAGAAAGGCAAATCCTTGATTGAGAGAGTGTTGCCAACTGGACAGTATGGCACACACATAATAAGAATGCAGTCAGTATTACTGATAAATTGTCAATGCACATCAATAGGGAGAACATGGAATCCACACATGCATGTTCAATGCTCTTTGTGTCACTCTGTTGATTTGTGTGTACTTATTTATGTGATGTGCACATATGTATATTTGTGTGCTTGTGGAGGACAGGGGTCAGCTTCAGTTATCATCCCCCATTGCTCTTCACCATATTTTGTCAGAACAGAATCTTATAGATCCAGCTTGCCTGCTGTTCTGTAAATTTCAGGGATCCACTTATCTTACCATTCTCCCCTCTTCCCCAACAATGGCACTATTGTGCCTGTCTTTTTTGATGGACTGTGGACATCCAAACTCAGGTCCTTCTATTTTCAAGATAAGTCAATGGCACCATCTCTCTATATGCCCTACCACCACCACCACCACCACAACCCCTCAAAAAAACTCCTTACTCTTTCAGATATGGATTTATTCTGAAAATGCATCCAAAACATTAAATAAGATCATCATTTTTCTCAATTTGATTTTTAGTTAGAAAGTCAGACTTTCCTTTCTTCAATTTTTCTTTAGACTAAAGGAATAATGAGAAGACATGGTGTCTGGCAATCAATCTGCAAACTATTCTCATTAAAATCTCATGTGTAACTTATGAAATTCCAACAGGCAAAATATGGGTTGGTGTGTAGGAGTACTACATGCAGTGAAGGCAACAATTGATGTGATAGGACCTTGATGAAGGATAGTGTGGAAGGGCTTTAGGTGGGAAAGAAAGTCAATTTGTAAGAAAAGAGATCAATATATAATATATATATATATATATATATAAATATATTTTATATACATATGACATGCCCAAAGTAGAACAGGAACCAGAGTTTCTTAAAAGCACAAGCAAAAGGAGGCAGCATATAAACAAGAGAAGAAAAATAGAGCAAGTCTGCAGCCTGAACACCAGAGCTTTCACTTAATTCAAATTACAATGTCAGCCATTATAAACATAAAGATAATAATTTAATGAGATCTCACATTAAAAGGCTCTCTCAGACTCTTAAAAGACAGAGAACCCTCCAAAACAGAGATAAGTGGGCTATTCAGATTCTAATATATCTTGGGGTAATGAAATCCATTCCTTACTGAGAACATCCCTATTTTATAAAGCTCATAATTACTAGAATATCTTTAATTTTGGTAGTAGCCATAAGTTATGTACTACATGGAGATATGTGGTAGCTGACAGAAAAAACATGAAGTGCCTGTTAGTCCTGAGAGTGTTTAAAACAGCCGTAAAACATCACAAGCACTTCCTTTTGCAACCATATCCAACCTTTTGACAGGGTGATGAGACATTGTCAGCTACAAAGTAGATGCTCAAGAACTTGGAGATCAAAATAACAAAAAAAAAAAAGAGAGAGAGATTTAAAAGGTATTTTAAAGATAATTTTTAAAGATCTATTTATTGTTTTAGATCCATAGAGAGGCCAGAAGAGGGCACTGGATCCTCCAGAACTGGAGTTGCAGGCAGTTGTGAGACATCATGTGGTTGCTTGAGGATGACCCCTGGTCCCTGTGCTTTCAGCTAAGATATCTCTCTAACCCCCCAAAACTCATAATGCTCTAAATTAATGTGTGTGTGTGTGTGTGTGTGTGTGTGTGTGTGTGTGTGTGTGTGTGTGTGTGAGAGAGAGAGAGTATCTTTCATAGCTATACTGGGGTTCATACAGGCAGGCTTTTACTATTCCCTTCTTTTTATCTTGATCTGTACCAAACCTAAAAATGCCTATCTATATGTCCATTTTTATTTTCTTCTCCTTGCTTTCTTTGTGTTCCTTAACCTGATAATATCTGATTGGTCATTTTTTTTCTCAGCAACTTTTTATCTCTATAATTTGTGTTGTCTGGTAAATAACAACATGAGATGCCAATTCTCCAACCAACAAACTAAGTCTTTACATTTTTCTATCTTTTACATTTGGCACACAGTTCCTTGAAACTGTCATCTCCATTGGCATGTCTTTGTTCTCTTCTTGCTCTCTAGCAACTTTATATAAAATTTTAATATATAAAAAATAAATCTAGGAATGGTGGATTATATATGTAATATTCAGAATACACAACACTTGGAAGACTAAGGCAGGAAAATTGCTACAAGTTTAAGAACAGCTTAGACAACACAGTAAGACCTATTCTCAAAACACAAACAAACAAATAATAAATAGGCAAAGATTTTGCTTACTTTTCTTCTCCAGCCCCTTAAATTCTGTGATTTCTTGGATATATGTGTCTTACAGCTTTCTTACATTTTACTAAAGAATCTTGTCTTTTTTTTATGATTTTACAATCCAGTCTCCCAGTGAGCAAAACACAGTTCTTTATTACACAGAGAATACATTCGTGGTTCCTTTAACTTTGACTCTTGTGAATCTCCACCTCACTTTCCTCCAGCAAAAAAACTGAAGACAGGTTGCCTCACCTAACCTTCCTCCACTAGACTTCAGTATGCTCACCAATCCCATCAACCAAGACCTGAAATCTGGAGCCATTAGTTGGTTGTTGCTCTCCTCCTCCCACCCTCCTTCCACCACAAATCTAGCAGATTCATCTGCTCTCCCCACCTGGATCTGTTCTACATTCACACACATACCCCTCCATCCAGATTTTATCTCTTTGTCTGAACTCTTCAGTGGTCTTCAAAGTTTCTCCAGCAATCTTGTGTATAACCTTTAAAATGAATGCACTGGAAGGACAATTAGAGACCACATTGCTCAAGCGCTTAAAATATAGCACTTTTTTAAAGCAGATTGCCTTCCTTTCAGACTCTGCTTCCTGCTTTGTTCCTTTCCTTTTCTCCTGTCAATCTGTTTTGTATTGAGTGCACTGAAAAATAGACAAAGCAAAGAAAGGCCTAAAGATGAGGAGACCCTCACCCGTCCTGGGATCTCTGCCATGCTCTGTGAGCATGCTATCTTCTCTAATCCAAAGTTCTCTGTCTGAAGGTGGAGTCATGTCCTCTGTCAAAGATCATTAGTAGAAGATTCGAGAAGCTGTTCCTTTACCACAGATTTTCCCTTCCTTACGAGTTTCCCTTTTTCCTTCTCTGTCAAGTTTCTCCAATATAAATAGATAGCCCAAGCCAACCTGGAATTCACAGAAATCCTCCTGCTTCAGCTTAATGTTGGATTAAATGGTGTGGGTCACCATGTGTGACCTGGATGGTGAGCTTGACATTCTCAGCTAAAGGGTTAATTTATAGCTTCCATGCCTTCTTTTCATGGTTACTTTAATTACACTAATTTGCAGGATAGGGAGGTAATTCAGTAAATCTGTGAGTGGGAAGTGATCAAATCAGAGCCATTATTTTAACCTCAAGTGATTTAAAGATATTTGCTGACATAACTGTGTATTCATGGAACAGAGTGAGATATGTGAATATTTGTACACTTGATTTGCACCTTAATAGGTTTCCCTCCATGAAGTCACATGTTCTATTACAATTTCCTTATCTTCTACTCCTTCATCCTCTCTTACATAACTGTAACCTCATCATTTTAATACATACTTAAAATATTATACTTACTAAATATTATATATTACATATTCTATATTATGTATTATTTCTTTCATTTTATTTATAATTTATAATAATTAATATTGTATTTAATAGACCATAATACATATATTTAAATATAAAATATATTTAAAAATAAATATATATTAACAGGGCCCCAAGGGTCCAGGTTAGTTGACTCTGTTGGTCTTCCTGTGGAGTTTCTATCCCCTTCAAGTTTCTCAATTTTTCCTACAACTAATTCTTCCTCAAGACTACCTGAATTCTGCCTAATGTTTGGCTGTGGGTCTCTGGGTCTGTCTCAGTTAATTGCTGAATGGTGCCTCTCAGAGGACAGTCATGCGGGGCTCCTATCTGCAAGCATAGCAGAGTATCATTAACAGTGTCAGAGATCGTTGCTTGACCATAGCTGTAGTGGGAAGTATTAAAAAAGATGTGGCTGGCTGGCTCCTGGCACAGTTGCTATGTTCCCACACTAAGCTCCACACTAGCTGGCAGTCTCTTATCATTTGGGCTATTTTTTCCTTCCATTTCCTTTTTAAACTCTTTTATCTGTCTCTAAATACAAAAACTTGTTAAAGTGTACAACTCAGCTTCTCGTTGCTGTAAGTCATACCTGAGATTAAGTCAATTTATAAAGATAGAATGTGTCGTATGGGCTCAGTCCATAGGCACTTCATCCCATTGTCTTAGGGCTATAGGGTGTGCTAACACTGTGTATCATGGCAGATGTATACGGCACAAGAAACTGTTCCTGTTGGGGCACCCAGTAATCAAAAAGCAAAGAGGAAGGACCAGGATCCAGTGTTCCCTTCTAGATCAGCCAATTATAATTAGTACTTCCAATGAGATCCCATAACCTAAGGATCTACAACAGCCTCCAAAGCACAGCAGTGTGACATGGTGCCCTGTCGTCTTTCAGACACTTCCCTTTTCTTAGATAACTATTCCTATCATTATGCCAAGACACTATATGAATAACACATTGGAAGAATGAAATGTTACAGTAATCCCACAGGATGAAATATTATTCAGCTATGAAGAGGAAAAGAACCAAAGCTATAATATTAATGAACTTTGACAACATTCCAGCAAGAGACAGCCATATCATTATATTAAATGACACAATATACCATTTGCGTGATCCCATGCGTATGAAATGCTCAGAACAGACAAGTTTGCAGGAAACAGCAAATTCTGAGCTTTTGGGGAAGACAGTAAGAGCAGGGATTACAAAAGGTTTTCTTTGCAAAACTATTCTAAAACTGATGATGATGTTCATAGGAATGTATTGAATTTGTGTATTTTATATGACTTAACTGTATGTTTCCTGAACTGTGATTAACTGTAGCAGCAACAACAAAAGGTAATTTACAATGTACAGTCAAATTTTATCTCCAATTTAACCTGTCTCCTTCTAGCCAATCTCTATCAAGTATAGTTCTAGAATCTCTCTCTCTCTCTCTCTCTCTCTCTCTCTCTCTCTCTTTCTACACACACACACACACACACAACACAGAGAGAGAGAGAGAGAGAGAGAGAGAGAGAGAGAGAGAAGAGAGAGAGAGGAGGAGAAGATCCTTTCCACATGGCACCTCCCCTACCCAACTCTGATCCTGTACAATGTATCTCAGTAGATACTAGCACATTTTTCAACTGGCCTTGATCTAATGATCATATTTAAAACCACCTGTCCCACTTTCATTATCAAACCCAAGTGAACTGGTCTTTTTCAGGACTCTTGGCTGACACTAGTAAGACTCAGGTTCCATTGTCCTAGTGAAAGAATTTTCTGCCTAGCTGCTCCCAACACATTGCCTAACTCTATTCAAAGCTTTGCTTCAAACTACAATATGGGCACACAGTGTGCCTCTTCTGTCTGCTCGGTCTTAGCTTAGAAGTGCATGAAAGATTTAAATATCATAGCCTTTACACAGCCAATTAACATCTTCTAGGACTAGAGACTTCTTGTCTCTCTCCTTGAGTAATCTCATTGTATTTCTCTTTCCCTGGTTAAATCTTGCATTATCCATAGCTAATCTTGCCATTCTGTCTCCCTGACTTGGTTAATTATATGTTCTTACAACATATTGACCTTCCTACATATTCACTCTTATCCTACTATAATGTGTGTGTGTGTGTGTGTGTGTGTGTGTGTACAGGTGTATACATGTCTTGGCATATGAGTAGAAGTCAGTGTTGATCTTTGCCTTTTACCTTCTATGAGATAAGGTCTGAGATTCCTTCTATGACATAAGGTATGAGATTCACAGCTGAGAATGTCAAGCTACCTGTGCAGAGCTAGGCATTCTCCCATCTCAGCCTTCCATCTTGCTGAGTGTTGGAATTACAGTCCCATGTAGCTCTGCATAGTAAGTGGGGATCTGAATTCAAGCCCTCTCCTTCCATGACCAGTTCTGTATTCACTGAGTCATCCTCCCAGTCCCTGTCCATAGCTCCTTTCGGAGAGGATTATCTTTGCTGATAGGAAATTTTCTCAGTTATAGCCCATGACTTCCATTTGGTACTATGGGTTGTTATTTTAACATCTTATTATTATCTTAAGAGCTCAACAGGGTACCTGAAGCAGAGTAGTATATTGTTGATAATGCATTTTAAATTGAGAACTTCTTAGAGAAAGTTCTTGTTTTACTTATGGAAATTTCAATGCAATCTTCTGAACCCCATCCTGGAAAGAATCTAACAAAATAAAGGTAAAGGGGTTGGAATGTCCCAGGAACAGACTGCTATAGTGACAGATTACTTTCAAGGCTGAGATAGCTTAGACTTTTGTTTGGCTAAATGGAACACACAGTAGAAACTCATATGGATGTGCAAAGGTAATTTGGAAAGTGCAGCTATGGATGGAAGAGATCAGGAGGTATCAGGTGGGGAGAAAAAAAAAGATGAATTAGCTAAAAGTAAGAAATTTGGTGCAAGAACACATAATGAAAAAAGAATTTATGAAGCTTTGCCCTGTGGTGTCCAAAATAAATACATTTCCTGCTCACTCATTAAACTTTCAGTAACATTCAATTAACTTCCTAATGAGCAGTGGAATTGTACCTGGTCTAGGCTGAAAGAGAATGAATCAAGTTGCTGAGTTCTGCTTCCAGGTGGATGTTGGATGGGGTCAACACAGTTGTGACTGTAACTCAAACACAGGATTTGAAAAGGCAAAACTAGAATTGATCTGAAATCCCCTTCCCTGATGACTAGTTGTCATATTTGAAGGTGCTATTAAAGATACCAAGGGATAAAAGCTTTTTTTAAGCAGTCTTTTTTTTTTAATTTATTTATTTTATTTATATCAGTACACTGTCTTCAGATACACCAGAAGAGGGCATTGGATTCCATTACAGATGGTTTGAGCCACCTTGTGGTTGCTGGGTATTGAACTCAAGACCTCTGGAAGAGCAGTCAGTGCTCTTAACTTCTGAGCCATCTCTCCAGCCTTGGGGAAAAGCTTTTAATAGCCCTACCTAGCTATAAAGCCTACAAACTATAACAATAAGCAACCTGGTAATATATCCTAAAAGTTACAATAATGAGACTTAATCTTGATGATAACCAACAGCTCTCTAGTTGGACTTAAGATCAGTTCAAAGAAGGGAATTCACGGCTGATATTGTAAATCTATCTGACTACCCAGTGGCTGGTAGGGTCATGGACCTCAGAGGAGAACCTATGACTGTCACCTTCCTAATTTTTAACTGCATTCTAAATACTGATAGCCACACATAACCCAACAAAGAAACTTCTTTTTGCAGCAAACAGACACAATTCCAGAAATATACAATTACTCAAAATGCAATGAACATCAGATGGTAAGGTACTCAGTCCCAATTGGTACATTTATAATGCAACCTCTACACCTAAGGTTCAAAGAATAACAAACAAGAATGGGAAAGACTGTAAGACACAGAGGACCAGGGCATCTACTGTGACATAGGGATCCTCTACATATGACAGGGAAGCATGAAATCTCAACAATCTGGTTTCCCCCAATAATCTCCAGACAATGACAGTATCAGTTGATGTATCAACTCAACCATGGTTCCTCTGAAACACACAAGGCCCTATCCTTAGATGAAGAGGTACAGGCTATTGAAAGAAGGAGAATTAGTCTTCTCCAGGGACAAGTTCCCTACAAGATTATGCAATCCCAGGTGGTCAGCTCTAAAGGCTTACACATGAGCAACACAAAATGGACTCAGCAGGTTTAGTGTGTGTGTGTGTGTGTGTGTGTGTGTGTGTGTGTGTGTGTGTGTTAAACATTAAAAATGTAATCATGAGTGTAAGAGGTGGGGATGACATGAAAGGAGTTGGGTGGAAGAAAAGGAGGGTTGGAGATGATATAAACATAGTATTTATGTATGACATTAAAGATGAGTTAATCTATAAATCTTAGCAACACACCTAAGTGCAGTAGCAGGTGACAGAACATAGCAGCATTACTCTGAGCATCTGAGATAACCAGGACAAGCACTCTGAGTGTGGGGTCACTAAGCAAGTCTAACTTCAGCATCACAGCTCACAGGTGTCACAAGTCATTCTGGCCATCACTGGACAATCCTCAAATTGAACGACAATTGTGATCAGGTACGGAAGGATCCAAACACTACCAAGCAGTTTTCATTGTTCACCTTATTCTGCTTTTACAAGCCTATAGAGTAAAGCAAACATGGCTTCCAATTTTAACAATCACAGAAACATCCTAAGCCATGAAGCAATATTCTAACCACACAGCTGAAGGACCCAAAGCTACAATGTCACTATTAGGTTTTACTGTGTTTGTTAGTTTTACATATATTATACTAAAGATGGTGTGTGTTGTAGCCAGCATTGCTGGTACACACATGTCATACCAGAAGTGGAGAGTGAAGACAAGAAAATCAAGAGTTCAAGGTCATCCAGATCTACTGGGAGAACCTGAGGCCAGCCTGAGCTCCAGGAGACCCTGTCTCAAAACAGCAAAAACAAACAGCAATAGCAGAATTCTGTTTCAAAAGAGGAAAAAAAAAAGGCATCCAAGTATGATTTTCAGGAAGAAAGAAGTGCTCTTTTAGCTGTATTTTACATGTTAAAAACAAGTTAAAGGTTGAGGATGTAGTGCAGTTGGACGTGTTTATACCATGTACGAAGCCCTGTTGACTCAATATCAAGCACTGGAACAGTTGGGTATGTTAGCTCACACCTGTAATTCCAATCCTGGGGAGTTTGAGCAGGAGGTTCAGAAGTTCAAAGTCATGCTGATCTACAGAGAGAGTGGAGCGTTTCAGGCCAGCCTGTGCTCTGTGAGACACCCTCACTCACCAACACCAACACCCACCCCAAAAAACCTGAAAGTTAAGACAAAGAAAAACAAAACTGAATTAAACCAGAATTCCTGGTGTTGGTAACAAAATGGTGCTTTTTCTTACAGTGGCATAGTAGCAATGATCCGTATTACTACAGAATGGAAGCAAGAAAACATGATTCACGAACTATTTTTCGGTTTATTAATGTGCACTTGTGCAATGGAAACAAAAAATACAAAAACTATAAAGTTTTTATTATGGCATACCAAAGAAAATAATTAAAAATTCCACTTGTTCACACCATTATCTCTAAATACATATGCAATGTGTTAGCTTATTGGGTTTTGGTTTTTAAAATAAGTTTCTTCTTAAGACAAGAAGAAAGAAAATGAGCCAGTTCGTGAAATCATTTTTAAGTATATTCTTAACCACAGAATCTATCTGCTCAAAAAGACATTTTGCATCAGATAGAGAACATCTGAGCAGAGTCACAAGGCCCAAAGGAAAGGATGCTTCCCCCCAAAAGATAGCAAATGGCCCAAGAGTGTTTAACAAAGCAACGACCACATGCTTCAAATCTCCAAGTGTTTGCATTTTTTAATGTAAGGGAAAAAATATTCCTATCATCCGAAGAGAAATGTGTCTACTTAATTCCAAACAGCTAAGTTATGTTCCCGATTTCACTCTTAAGAGTTGGCTGCACGTGTGATTGTGGCTCTGCGGAGACAAAACATGTTTTTCACCTTTCCTCTAGCGCTATTGTGTCTTCCGGGTTGGTTAAAGATTCCCGTCAAGACTGATCTCAGAGCTTTCAACTCCATTCAAATAAAAGTGGCATGAGAATGTATAGTTCATGACACGGCAAATGTTCTCTGGTTATCACCCATCCAAATAGATGCCAGGCAGAACGGTTTAAAGGAACAGCCGTTACTCTTGGATGAAGCTGAGTGGCAGTTGATATAAATAGCTCCATTATTTACATATCTCTTCTACACAGTTCAAAAAAAAAAAATGAACAGAGAAGGACTCCATGTTGTTTGGTTGACTTTGTGACACACTAAAGGCTTGTTGTCAGCTATAGTTAGATCTGCTATCTGAAGAAGGACTTTCTATCCCAAATCAATTAGTAGGAAAATCCTCAGTCAAATAATTGAAACCACAATTCAGGCTTTGATTAAGAACCAAGTCATCAGGTCAATAGCAGCATCACAGATTCCTGCATCAGTTCCCCCTGGGAGAGTGTTCCAAAAGAGCCAGGCAACTAACTCTATGCAAATAAAGGCCACGCTTAGTGGGATAAAGGTAAAAGAGAGATAACAGACTGAGAGTAGATAAAGAAAAGGCTTATTGGAAAATAAGGAAGAAAGAGATAAAATGTAATAGAGTAAGATGGTGAAAGAGAGCAATGTACTAAATTGGGAACAAAACATTATTGTCTTCTCATTCTGCAAGAAGGGTACAAAAAAATGTTCTCTTGGTGAGGCTCTATCAGCATTTGATTATGTGACACATATACTATGAGAAAGCTTGACAAGATTAACATGCTCACACAGGAACACATGTGTACACACATGCACACATACAACAAACCCTGTGCATAAAGCATTCTATAAAGGAAGGGGCTTGCAGGCGACCTTATTCTGGGTATTCGAAACCACATGACAAACAGCTCATTCACCAGCATGTTCAGTCTCTGCACCTCACAAATACTGAGAGGGAACATTTTCATTTTCACTTTTAATAGACACATGGACATGTTTGCACATACTTATGGGATACCGTGTGTGTGCTAGGGAATATCTGGAATGTATAAAATTCAGGGAGACTGCCATATTGCATTTCACCATCTCTCTCCTGCCCCCTCACTCTCTAGCTCTCTTGTTCTCTCACTCTCTTGCTCTGTGTGTGTGTTCATATGTATGTATGTATGTATGTTATATATATATATATATGTACATATATATGTTTGTGTTTACATGAATGGCATGTAGAGGCTATAAAGCAACATTAGACTTCTTTCTTGCTCGCCACTTTTTTTCTTCTTCAACAAGGTTTCTCACCAAACCTAGAGCTCACCAACTCAGCCAAACTGGCTGACCAGACATCCCTAGAAATAGTCCTGTCTCCCAAACACTGGGATTACAGGCATGCACTGGTATGTCCAGGGTTTTTTGTTTTTGTTTTTTATATGTGTTCTGTGGATTTGAATTTGTGCCCTCACACTTAGAAAGAAAATCATCTCTCCAGCCTGCAATGCACAAATCCCTCTAGATGCACTGTGTGGGCTGAGTGTGTCAGCACACACATATAATCTCCGCCCTTGGAAGGTGGAGGCAGGAGAATCAGAAACTCAGGTTTGGGATTTTTGTTGTTTTTCTTTTTTCTTAATGTACATAATATTCAACATAGCATCCTCTGTATTGCTCACAATAACTTGTTCTTGCTGATCATACTTACAATGCTATCCTATAGAATATCAGAAGTTACCCCTCCTGGCCAACTTCACTCTTACACCCATTTATCATCCTCTCTTCAGAGCCCCACACCCTTTTCCAGGCTCTCATAAGTGCTGCCCCAGTCTCCTTTTCTGTGATGACCTCCTTAGCTTCCGCACATAAGAACATGTGCTGTTCACCTTTCTCTACATGACTTTATTTCACTTTGCATGAAATCCTCCAATGCCACCTTGTTGCCACAATGCCAGGATTTTCTTTATTTCATACAGCTCAGGAATATTCCTCTGTGTGTACACCCCACACTCTGATTGTGTACCTTCCTGTTGATGGACTCCTTGGGTGATTTTGTCTCTTGACTGTTGTCAATAGTGCAGTAACTGTGGGTGAGCAGGGATCTTGTCCATACTCTGATTTCCTTTTCTTTGACTGCTTGCCTGATACTGCAATTACAGGATCAATTTATAGTTTTGGGAGGATATGCCATACTATTTTCCATAATGGTTGTCCTAATTTACATTCCCACCAACAATACATAAGATTTTCTCTTTACCCACTATTTGTTAAAGGTCTGTTTTGGTTTGGGGTTTTTATTTATTTATTTTGGCTTTAATAACATTCACTCTAACTGAGGTGAGTTGGTATTTCGTTATAGTTTGACATTTCCCTGATAATTAGGAGTGTTGAGATTTTTCATACACTTACTGGTAATTTTTCGTGTCTTTTTTTAGAATTGTCTATTTAGATGAGTTGTTCATTTTAATTGGATTGTTTGCTTGTTTCTGCCATTATTTTAGTTCTTTGTATATAATTGACATTAATGCCCTGTCAAATTATATTTTCTCCAAAATAGGATTTTTTAAAATCAGAATTTTCAAAGCACCCACATGGTGAGGGAAGATGTATAAAGTGTGTTTGGGAATGATAATGCCTCTATTATAAATCCTATATTCCACACTGAAATGCCTATGCTTAGAGAATGGAGTTCTGTATCAGATAGATAGATAGACAGACAGACAGACAGACAGACAGATAGATAGACAGATAGATGATAAATATATACATAGGTGATTGGTAGATGTTACATAGAAAAAAGTAGATGATAGATAGATAGGCATATAATACATAGATCATAGAAAGATAGAGAGAGAAAAACTGATAGAAAAATGATGTTTTCTATATATACATATGACTGAGAGATTCAAAAAGATAACTGATAGATATATGATTGATTGATTGATTAATATACACATAGATGATAGACTGATATGGATGTTTTATGGAAACATGCAATAAATAATAGATAGATAGATAGATAGATAGATAGATAGATAGATAGATAGGAAGATAGATAGACTTGGTTAGCTTAAAAGATGGTAGATGTTAGATATATAGATGATTGATAGGTTTAGATAGAGAGATGTTAGATAAATGATTTGTAGAAATATACATTGGATAGATAGATGAGAGAGAGAGATTTGCTAAAGAACCTTGACTGCAATTCTTCAAAATTTCTAAACAAGCAATCCTGCCCATGCCCACCTGGAAATGTCCTTCTGTCTGTTGGGAAGCAACTACTTGTCCTTATCCTTGAAAACAATAGTTCTCAAGTTTCCTAATGCTGTAACCCTTTAATACAGTTCCTCATGTTGTGGTGACACCCCCCCACCAACCATAAAATTATATTTTTTTGCTACTTCATTACTAATTTTGCTACTGTTATGAATTGAATTGTAATGCAAGTATCTAATAGATAGAATATTTGCCATGCAACCCCTGTGAAAAGGTCATTTGACTCCCAAGGGGAGTATAACCCATAGGTTGAGAACCACTGCTTTTAAAAGGAAGGATATATCTTCAGGGTAACTATTACTAGCCAGTCTACTACCTTGTTTTTGAATTCCTTTCATTTAATGTGCCCTAGCCAGAATTGATTGTCAACTTCTCACAGCCTACAGTCATCTAATAGGAGAGCCTTGGTTGAGGAATTGCCTAAATCAGATGGCCCTGTGGGAATGTTTGTGTGGGGTTACCTTGGCTGTTACATGGTGTTAGCAGGCCAAGCCTGCTGTGGGTGGCACCATGCCTAGGCAGACAGTCCTGAGTTGTATAAGAAAGCTAGTTAAGCATGGTCCTGTAGTAAGCTAGAGAGCAAACCACCAAGCAGTGGTATATGTCCGGTCTCTGCTCCCAGTTCCTATCCTGACATCCTTCATGATGGACTGTGATCCTGAATCATAAAACAAATAAATACTCTTCCCTTAAGTTGCTTTTGGTCAGTGAGCTTTATCATAGCAACAAAAAAGGAAACTAGAGCAATGTATAACAGAAACTAACAAGGTACAATAAGATGTGCAGATTGTGAGAATGGTTTAGCACTGCCCTATCTGCAAAATCAATGGGAAGTGGGATTAGCCATTGTTTAGAATAACACTATGTCAACTTGGTGGTGGTAGTTTGTACCTTTAATCTCAGCACTGGGGAGACAGAGGCAGGTAGATCTCTCAGTTCAAAGCCAATCTACTCTACAGAATGAGTTCCAGGATAGCCAGGGATACTTAGAGAAATTCTGTCTTGAAAACAACATAACAACAACAATAATATGCTTCACAAAAGTTAGGAAATCTGGTCTTCTGACTTTTTCCCCTAACTATTTTCTTCATATAGGGAGGGCAGAACAAGTATTGATTTTGAATGGAAATGCCTCTCATTCTATACAAGGAGCTTAGGCTCCTCCCATAGCCTCTCTCAGCCCATCACCTCCATATCCAAAGAGCAAGCTCTTCTATTAACCTTCCCCTCAATTCTCCCCCAGATGACATTGTGACTCAAAACAAAATGGGGAAGTGATTCCCTTCAGGAAAGACTTTGACTTAACTCCTGTAGACATAGCCTGTGGATAAGACCAGTTAAAATTTTATAGGCTGACTGAAACCTGTCAGAACCAGTATGTGAAGGTGGCCAGTTTAGGTTTCTAATTCAAACACAGTCAACTCCTGTGTCAAATTCTCCACTGCAGTCTCCAAATGCAAAACCAGTCACTCCAGCTGAAGAATTCTAACAGACTTACTGGATTTTCATTTCGATATTTTAATTCTCCCTCTCTGTAAGCAATATATGAGCATTCTCAGCATGAACACTGGAAAAGCTCACCCTAGAACCTTCTATATCAAGTCATAAATTTTCCTAATCCCTCAAGGTTCCAACTCCTTCAGGAAGCTTTAAAAATGTTTAAGCGAAACTGCTCTTTCCAGTAACTTCTACAATGCTGAAATGAGGTCGTCCTTCCAGTAGTTCTGCTTCATAGGGTGCTTACAGAAAGTTTCTTGTACCTTAAAATCATACATAAATAACCTAAAATCTATAAACAACCATCAACTTTACCCATTTTAGAAAAAAAATTAAAATTGAAAGAACATACCTTCAGCTTGTGTATTAGTTGCTTTTCTGTTGCTGTGATAAAAGTACCATAACCTGACCTAAGTTATAGAAGAAAGAGTTTGTTTGGCTTATGGCTCCAAAGAACTAAGAGCATCGTGGAAGACATGGTAACAAGGATCATACTATTAAAGAAGACAGGAGTATGTGAGTTGGCAGGACTCGAGTGCTGGTGCACAGAGAGAAAGAGAGAGAGAGAGACAGACAGACAGACAGAGAGACGGAGAGACAGAGAGACAGAGAGACAGAGAGACAGAGGGACAGAGACAGATAGATTGCAGAGTTTAAATTTCTCATTTTATTTTTGCACAGGATATCTCTCAACTACCAGTAAAACTGAATTCCCTTAACTACAAGAGAGGAGAAATGACACAAGCGACTGCTAACTGATTGAAATACAAGAACTGGTTAGACATATTCAATTTACAAGAAAGAGAATGTGGCAAAGAAAATATTTGGAGAGATAATGGTTGAAAAATACCCCCAAACTGATAAAACACTCCAAGAAATAAATTCAGGAAACCAAATTAACTCTCATTAGAATGTGAAAATATATATATCACGGTGTAATTTCATATGACAGACAAGTATAGAAGATCTGAAAGTCACTAAGGAGAAAAAAAATCATTTTCTATTGGAAAGTATTTGACTGGTACCTAATGTCTCAATAAAACCAACACAATCCAGAAGAGAGTTGATCTGCATTTGTAAACTGCCATAGAAGCTATAAGATTACCAAAAGCTTTATAAATAAAAGTACAATAGCTATCTCCAATTGATAACTACTTGCAAATGGAAATTTAGTTTCCTCCAAAGGACTGAGGAAGCAAAACTAGTCTTAAGTATGAGCTGCATGCCCAGGAATAGATAGCCAAAAGAACAATAACTCAATAACATCTTTGGATATTCCATGTCTTATAATGTTGTCAAGGCTTTTCTTTTTCAATCCTTCAGGTCTTTTGCATGTGTGCATGTGTATGTTAGTATGTGTGTGGATAGGTGGATGAATGGATGGAGGAATGGAGGGATGGATAGATGATGGGCAGATGGATGAATGGATAGATGGATAGATAGGTAAATAGATATATGGATAGATGAATGGATGATGGATAGATAGATAGACCAATAGACAGACAGATACATACATAGAAGATAGATAGATAGATAGATAGATAGATAGATAGATAGATAGACTTTTAGTTTTGTGTTTTTGTGAATTCTTAAGTGTGGAAATGAGTGCATCTCTCTATCTATAACTATTTCTTGTCCCTTGGACTCTTTCCCTTCTGTTTGTTTTGACCTATTCTGATATGTTTTTATTTTATTTTTTATTATTTTATTTTATTTTATTTTATTTACTATTATCCGTTAGATGCCTGTTTGTTTTCTAATGAGAAACATAAAAGGGTAGATCTGGATGAGAGGGGAGATGTGGAGAAACTGAGAGGGTAGAAAGAGGGAAAACTGTAATCAAGATATATAACCTGAAAAATCTATTTTTAATTCAAAAAATGTGTCTTTCAAGGAAAAAAATGTATCTTACAATTTTAAGAGATATCTACTAAAATTTTAAATAATTGGCTTCAAAGTAAAAAAAAAAGAATGATTAGAAAAATGTTAAATAAGGAATAAATGAAATATAAACCACAAGAAGAAGAAGAGCCAATCACGATGACACACGTGTAATACCAGCACTGGAGAGGTAAGGCAGGGGGATTATGAGTTTTAAGCCAGCCTGGACTACACCTTTTAAAAAGTTCTAAAAAATAATTAAGTAAATAAATAAATACCTAAAAGTAAAATCCAAAGAAAAGTGGTCAAAAAGACATGTCAATTTGTAGTTGAGTTTATAAAGTGTCATTGAATCATATGGGGGGGCGGGGTCAGGGGAGGAGGAGCTGTTAATTAAATTTAAACTTTCCGTGACTGATGTTCACATGAAAGTTTTTAAAGTAACTTTCAAGCCAGTAAAGAAGGAAAAATGGAACAAAGACAATGCTTAAATTATATAACTTAATCCAAGAGATGAGGAAGAAAAAGGGCAAAATGTCAAACAGAGATAGCAGTGAGGTGACTTACAGACTGATTAGAGAGTAAGCTTGCAACTGAAACCGGTACCACCAACTATCACCTCCACTCACACTCCGTTGTTAGGAAATTAGTAAGCATTAGCCACTCAACCTAAAACACCGCACTGTCTACACAACAGCAGGAAGTAACTAGAAACCAGTGCCAAGATGCACAGGAACTGCGCGGGCCAAGAAAGCTTAGAGGCCACCGCCAGGAAGCTCTGTCTCTTCCTAACACTTTGCTGCGGCAACATAGAGCTGGAGAGGCTAAAAAGGCTTTTCAAGACTCCATCAGGCTGGTTATACCAAGACCAGAAGCAGCTTGAGCAGTGGAGACTAGGCAAAGGACAGTTGTGAGCCTGAAACTGAGACTGTTGGCAGGCGCCCTGGAGAATGAACCACGCCCACGTTTGCTCTGGCTGTGCAAAATTCGCCAAGAAAAAAAAAAGGGCATAAAAAGGTAAACACAGGCAGATGAGGCCTTCACACCCCTCAGAGCCTCAATCACAAACAAACTCCACATGGAAAGAACATTCCACTGAAGATGGAACTATAAATGGAGGGAAGAGAAGACAGACTGGGACTCCAGCCTGCGGCAAGCTTGCTCACTGAAGCATCTCCCCACAGAAGTACACCCACCCAGTTCCTTTGAGACACTGGGATTAGCAATCCTCTCTCAGCTTCCAGAACCAGCTAGGACAGACAATGAGGAGGGAGAGTCTGTATTTCCTTCATCCCACATTATGGAAACTTCCACTCTGTTGTTTTTGTTTTGAGATAATTTATAAAATGTATTCCTTGGTACTTTGTTTATTTTGCTTTGGTCTATATCTCTCCTACATAGGCTTTTTTTTTTTTCTTTTTCTCTCATACCATCCTTGTTTTTCTTACACATGATCCATAATGGTTTGTGTGTGTGTGTGTGTGTGTTATTTCTTGTGTATGTAACCCATGTTTTCTTTCTCTTTCTTACACTATAGTCTCTTTTCACAATTTTCCATTCATCTCTCATTTTTCCACTTTGTAATTTATGCTCTTAGCTCTAAACACTGTAAACCATGCTTCTCAATAATTCCCAGTGCCACAGACTCTGAAACTTACGGGGCCACACAATCTTCTTCTGCAGTGCAGCACCAGGACAGCTGTCAAACCCTCATTCATATGTATTACTGCAATCAGCTCTGCCTATAAGTAGGAGGGAGATCATAATTCCAAATGAAACAACTCATAAAGAAAATACACATCAAATAAAAGAAAAAACAGGCTGGGCATGCAGGCACATACCCTTGAATCTCTGTGAGTTTGAGGACAATTTGGTCTAAGGTCAATCTGGTCTACATAGCAAGTTCCAGGCTTACTAAACCACTGCAGTAAGCCCTTGTCTCTGAGACTAAATAAATAAATAAATAAATAAATAAATAGAAACAAACATAAGGAGTGGAAAACAAAATATTAAAGCCAGAAAATGGCATATCCATCCACAAAGAAGCATGAAACACACCACATATTCACACATATTCACACACATACACACACATGATTTATATGTGTATGCATATACACATATATGTATAAATTATGTGTGTGTGCATGTATAATCTGCAAAACTTTTACAAGCCCACAACTCAAAAACCAAGATATTAAAAAGCTGAAATACAAGGGGACAAAAAAAATTTTAGAAACCTGGTTTTTTTAAAAAGTCAGTAATTATATAAAAGACTCAAAAATAGATGAGGATAAAAATAAATAAATTTCAAGACTAGAGGACAATGTGGACAATGATAAATTCAGACACACATAAGAAAACAAGTTAATGATCATAAACAAAAGTTTCAAGAACTCTGAAATACAATCAATAGGCTAAACCTATAAATGCACAGGGTAGAAGAAGCTGAGACAAAGTCTAAAAACATAACACTTTATTCAATGGAATTGTAACAGAAAATTTCCCAAGCCCAAAGGAAGAAATGAACAGCCAAACATAAGAGAGATACAGGATCTAAAATTGACTTGGCCAGAGAAGAACCTCTCTACAACATGCCATAGTCAGAATGTCAAAACCACAACATAAGAGGAAGTTTATTCCGGAGTCCAATAAGATTGGCCATGGCCCAGGGACACAGATTGAGTTTACCCCAAATTCCATTTGAGCAGTGACTACAGTTTCATGGAGTTTTAAAGTAACAGGACTATGAAAGTTATAAATCAAGATACTTTCAAAATACATTGGTGGAAACATCAGGTGAGAAATCCCGGCTGTAAGCCACAGATGCTATCTGATGACATTCTTAACACTGGGGTGGGTAGAAGCCAGTGCTTTGTTAAATTAATGCACTCCAGAGAGTTTACTTGATAGTCTCAAAGATTTTATGTCAGACATTGAGGAGGGAAGGATTGAATATTAAGTGTGCTTAAGAAAGCCCAAGAAAATTTTTAATTAGTCTGTGGACCAGCCTCTCCACAACCATTGAAGTTTTAATCAGATAATTGGTTTTGTGAAAAGTTTAACACGAAGTATAGTTTCTTAAGAAGCAACATTAAAAGTTGTAAGGGAGAAATTCTAACTCACTTAAGGCAAACACATCCTAATAGTATCACATAACTCATTAGCAACCCAAAAATCATGTAGTAACACACATCAAGCTTTAAAAGTAAATAAATGGCCACCAGTATTTTATGCCTAGCATAATTATCCATTTCAAGACATGCATATATTAGGTCAATTAATGATGACTAAGTCTTCAGAATTATACACAATTATTACAGAAGTGCTACATATGATTGTTTTGGGGGTTGTTGTTTGGACTTTTTTTATCTATCTATCTGTCTGTTTGTTTTGAGAGAGAAAACTATTATAGATTTACAAAACCTTTCAGCATGAGAGACTTTTAAAACTGAAAGTAAGAAATATTCCTTCTTATATGGGGATATCTTTCCAGCCTGCTAAGCAGATAACTCCTCCTACTTGCATGGTTTCAATAGAAATGAGTTAATACTAGTCCAATCACATATGTGTAAAATAGTGATAATTACAGTGAAACCAAACGTTTCAGTTAAAATGACTCTGAGGATTAAAATGGGTGACATTTTTTTTTTTAAAAAAAAGATATAGGAGTTACTTTTTGTTTCTACAATTAAAATATCATGAGTAAAATCAACTTAAGAAAGAAAGATTATTTCGCTTACAGTTCCAGACAGAGTCCAGAGTCCATAATGCTGGGGAAGGCATGGCAGCAGGCAGCCACAGCAGGAAGCTAGATAATCACATTTCAACCCCAAACTCACATGCACACAGAGAGACAGACAGAGAGAGAGAGAGAGAGAGAGAGAGAGAAAAGTCCACCCCCCAATGACATACTTCCTCCAGCAAGGCTTCATATACTAAGTTTTATAACTTCCCCAAATATCACCACCAATAGGAGAACAAGTGTTCAAATACTTGAGCATATGGTAGATGTTTCTCATTCAAACGACCTCAGCAACCAAACCAAGGTATTTACTCCAACATTTGCCTGTGATTGATGCTAAGAAATTATGTCACACTAGCTGTAATAATACCACAACCTGACTCAAATCTCTGCTGGCTGAAATGTCTGTTAAAATTCATCCACCGAGGTGTATTTTTCTGCTTTATTTGTGACTAATGCACACTATCAGTGACAGTTCATGAGCTGGTAGAGGAAGAGAACTTGAACTTTGAGAAGCAACCATTGTATTTTATGGAAGTTTGTTTGTTTGTTTGTTTGTTTTTAAGACAAGTTCTCATGAGTCCAAGGCTAGTCAAGATCAAGTTTGAGGTTCTGATCCTCCTGCCTCTACCTCCCACATGCGTAGTTTACAGGTGTACATTACCAAATTTAAGCCGACTATGTGTATTAATGCAACATTTTTCACTCCCTCTTTCTGTATCTGCCTTTTTAGAGTTTCAAAAGATAGAGATAGCATTAGCAGGTGTGACGTGGCTGAGTTGTAAAGGCTCTTGCTATGCAAGCGTGAAGCTCTGAGTCCAGTCCCCAGCACCCGGTAAAAAGCTGGTCATGGAAGCAATGCTGACAATCCCAATGTTGACAAGGTGGAGACAGGGAAGTTCATGGAGCTTCCTGACCAGATTTATCCCAGCACACAATTAGTGTGAGCTCCACATCCTCAGAGAGGAACTTTGTCACACAAAATAAGGTGAGGGTCCACATGATAGACCCTGTATCAAGTAACAAAATGGACAGATCCTGGGAACAATATCCAAGGTTGACTTCTGGCCTCCATGTGTGCCAACACACTTTCTTTTTCTTTTTTTTTTTTTTTTATTGGAAATTTTATTTACATTTCAGTTGTTCTCCCCTTACCCCATTTCCCCCCTCCCTCCCAGGAACTCCTATCCCATCCCCTCCTCCTGCTTCTATGAGGGTGTACCCCCACTAGCCCCACCCCAGCACCTCACCTCCCCACCCTTGAATTCCGCCCCCCATGACGTTCAGCCTTCATGGGACCAAGGATCTTTTCTCCCACCTATAACACCCTTGCATATATAGCTGGAGCCATGGGTCCCTCTCTAAGCACTCCCAGGCTGGTGGTTTAGACCCTGGGGGCTCTGGTTGGTTGGTATTGTTGTTCTCCTCATGGGGTCTCAAATCCTTTCAACTCCTTCAGTCTTCACTCTAACTCCTCTATTGGGAACCCCATGATCAGTTTAATGGTTAGCTGTGAGCATCTGCCTCTGAATATGTCAGACTCTTACAGACCTCTAAGGACACAGCTATATCAGGCTCCTGTCAGCCTGTATTTCCTGACATCCACATCCAACGTCTACCTTTGGTGACTGCACATGGGATGGATACCCAGGTGGACTGGTCTGCAAACGGCCCCTCCTTCAGTTTCTGTCCTGCACTTTGTCTCCATATTTGCACCCTTGAGTATTTTGTTACTCCTTCTAAGAAGGACTGAAGCCCCTCCACACACACACTTGGTCTTCATTCTTCATGAGCTTTATGAGGTCTGGCCAATACACCTTCACACACTCTTCTTATGCATGCACACACACACAAGCATATGTGCCTGCACTTCACACACACCACACACACACACAATTAACTCAATTGCCACAGGTCACACACGTTGCTACACATCCATTCTCTTGATTTACTAAATGTTCTCTTATTGACATTGTTCTTAGTTCCATCAGCCCAGCTACTTTGGGTTATGGAATCACTACATGAACGCCCTGAAGGAAAATAGTAGCAGTGCATCTATGCAGTCATAGTTCTAAAGTAGGAGAATTGTGTCTAGAAACTGATATATGTGGTTGTGTTTTCAAGCAAAGTTTGAAAAGTAATTATTGTAAAATATTTCAACTTATTGATAAGAAAGTTAAAATGATGTGACAACTATAAGTAACCAAAAGTCACATGTCTCTAACAGGGATTCACAGAGAACACTGAAAGTCTCTTCCTGTTTAATTTGGAAAGGTCATATTTCTAGTTATTATTCTCCTAATAAAATAAATTTAGTTAATTCCCTCATTTTTAATTAAATTTTAGCTCACTGATAGGCCATTACTGACAAATGAATATAATTTATTGTTTTAGGGGAAAGAATAAAATATGCAAGTTTGTGTTAGATGGCAATATATTCTATTTAGACTTCAGTATTATCTCATTTTTCAGTAATAATTTTGAGAGATATTTTAGAATCTAATTCACCATGACTCTCAGCTGTGAGGGAAATGTCATACTCCCTTTCTCCAAGGCCTTCCTAGCTGGTGTGGTGAATACATTATCCTATCCTTTTAGCCATTTCATAATAGTCCAGGAAGATCCAAAAATAAAGACCATTTAACGAGGATCACTTAGACATTCAGAAATGGTCTCTAAGTGGTAATGTCCTGCTGTCTCCTGAGACATCCTTCCCCTAGCTCACTTTCTCTCTCTGTCTCTCATCTATTCTATCTATCTATCTATCTATCTATTATCTATCTATCGATCATCTCACAAATGCATGTGAGTCCACACACACACACACACACACACACACACCCTTTGCTTTTTCCACTCCATTTTTCTCTTGCCATGATTGGTTTACACTTTTTTAAATTAACATCATATAACTGACAAAAATAATTACTTTTTATTTCCATTTTTCATCTGCTTCAGTTTGCTCATCTTTGGGTCAATTTGCTCTGTTGATTATATCAGAACATGCCTGATAATTCTCTTCATCATCACAGTGGTGACATTACCAAGACCTATTAATTAGAGTTGCACGTAATTTTATTTAAAGTAAATGGAATCCACTAAACTAAGACCTTACCACTGCTTCTTATTCTGGGAAGAGACATGTCATAGCATTTATAAGAAGTAAAGAATAAAAGGGACAGAATGGAATAATTCTGTAGTTCTCTATCAGAATGATATTTTGACTCCCAGTTGAATGAGCCTAATATTGCTGGTGTGACAATCACAGAAATTAAAAATAATTCCAAATCCCAGTTTCATGCAGCTGTCCCTAAATGTGACACTCAGCATGAACATTAAAAAAAAAAAAAAAAAAAAAAAAAAAAACCATAATAGGAGCCATCTTTTCCCCAGCAGGCTTGCAGCTATCACCATGACGGGAGGTTCAGGGAGTTCAAGATCTACCTTGGACACAAGCAGTGCTATACCAGAACCAACTGAAAGATTTTCCAGTTTCTTTATTCAAAATATGAGTCGGCATTTCTTTCCTCAGCAGTTAAACTGAACTGACTTCTACAGATAGAACAGTCAGGAAAAATTCCAAAGAAAAGAATGCAGTCAAATTCCAGGGAGCCCTCACTGGTGTATCTCTTGCTGATGTAATGGCCAAGAGGAATCAGAAAGCAGAACTTAGGAAAGCTCAGTGAGAGCAGACTATAAGGCCTCCCAAGGAAGCAAAAAATGCTAAGCAGGCATCAGAGAAGACAGCAATAGCTTCTGCCAAGGCCTTACAAATACAGTACCTAAACAAACAAACAAATAATGAAGGCTGGTGAAGATCTCTGCTCCCAGAGTCGGTGGGAAATGCAACTTGGTAGATCAGAGTTTAAAATAAAGATCTGTCTCTCTAACTCTTAAAAAGAAAGATAGGTAAAGTTATAAACTGTGTGACATGACTCACTGAGTAGCCATAGCTTAGAGCTTTTTGCTGTCTTGAAGCTGGCTATGGTTTTAAGATCTTCTATATTATTCTAGTCACTTCCACCCTGACCAAGATATTCTGCACATTGTCATATATTCAATCGATTCCAACAAAGTCTGACTAACTTATGATTTCACTCTTTACTTCATCATATAATATCAACATTAACTATTGTCCTACTTGACTTTAACTGTCATCGTGAGACTGCCTAGAGTTACCTATGAAGGGGGTTTCAGATGAGAAGAAAGCTAACTAAGCATGGGTCTGCAATAGAACCACCAAGTAGTATTCCAACACAGCTCCTGCTTCATGTATCTGCTTGAATTCCTTCCCTGAATTCCCTCAATGATGAACTCTGAAGTGGTTAAAGAAAGACTTTCTTCTCCCTCCTCCCCATGTTTTTGGTCCTGGTAGTCAGCACAGCAGCAGTCAGGAAAACAGCCACAGCCTACCAGATACATAGTTTTCAATGATATTCTCCCACCAATGTTCTTTCTTTTGCCATACATAAGCTCTGTGATTTGATGCTTCGCTGTAAGTCTGGTTTTCTTTCTCTGCCTGCCTGTTAGGCCGTATTCAAAAGTTCTTTGTAGTGTGGAGATTTCTCTCTGTGTTTTCTTCTAATAATTTTATTTTTAGGTCTTACATAATACATTTTGAGCAAATTTGGGGGGTATGATGAGAGGTAAGACTCTGGTTCCTTAGATATTCATAGGAATGGGTTTCTTTGAAATCATTTATTCAGGAACAATTGTGTTTCTCACATCTTGACATCAAACATATATATAAAACAAAACAACTCAAGAACCAAATATCAGCTGACCCAATTTGGAAAATGAACAAAGACAAAACGAGAATGAACATTTGATGATCTTACAGAGGAGCCATAATCAGTTCCCAGCAACCTCATGGTGGTTCACAACCATCTGTTACTACAGTTCAGAAAATCCAATGCCTTCTTCTGAAGTCCATAGGTGCCAGGAACACACACGGTACACGTACACACATATAAATAATGCATTTCATCACTTATTGCAATGGGAACATCCATAGATTTTAAACTTCCATTCATACAATATAGATTAAATAACCATGGCACATATTATAGCATATGGCAACAAAATACAACATACCAGCATTGTATGTATTCACCAAAAATATATCTATAACACCATCATTTTTTAAAGTTGCCAAGTATATAATGCTTACATATATATATGTAAAAGAACTATATAAACATGAACATTATTCATATAGATGATTTGTAGAAATAGATGATAGGTAGGTAGATGATAGATAATAGATGATGATGATAGTAGATAGTAGATAGATAGATAGATAGATAGATAGATAGATAGATAGATAGATAATAATACATACATACATACATACATACATACATACCTAGATCTTAAAAGCTATAACAGATGAATCTATTCATGATTACCTCTGGAGCTTGCCAATGAGATAACTAAAAGACAGGAAATTTCATTTACTTCCTTATTGCTTTTATACTATTTTAATATTTTTTTCTAGTAACCTGTAACTAATTTGAAATACAATTAGAAGAACAAATTTTGGTATCACACAACATGACAGTGTGCATGCCCTCACATTTTGTTGGGGACAGTACTTATTGTTAATTTCCCATTGAAGAAAATGTGACAATAGCTTCCAAAATTAAAACATATACAACAATTCCTTCTCTAAAACTTTGTTCTACAGTTATTCTGGTACACCCAAAAGAGAGGCATTGCAATGACAGAAGTATGAAACAATAAATCATGAAATTCATGGGAAATGGATGCAGCTAGAAAAGCTTCATCCTGAGTGAGGTAACTCAGACCCAAAAAGACAAATATGGGATAATTCTCTTACGTGTGCATATTACCTTTTAATTCTTTGATAGGCATGCTACATTCCATATAATCACAGGTGTTAGGTTTAAAGTAAGGGACTTGAGAGAAGAGAAAGATTTACAAAGGGGAAATAAAACATACATTAGGGGGAGATTGGAAGAGTAGAATGAGAGGATTAAATGGAGAAGAAGAAGGAGAAGTAAGGGAGGGAATATGGGGAAGACAGAAATAAGGGCCATTTGAGAGGTTATGTAGAACTCTAACATAGTAGGAATTTATTAAAATATATACAAGTATAAAAGAAATATAAACAAAAATCACTAAGTAGTGGGGAACACAAAGCTTCAACAAGGCATCTCTTGCCAATAAATCAATCCTATAATGCCAGTAATAAGTTACATCTGACTGAGTTGATGGTCAAAGGGGCCCAAGAATACCCCCAAACAACTCATGTGATTGCCAAGGCTATTGTTTACTCTCCAAAAACTAATGGTAAGACCCTATTGCTGAAGACAATGCCTACATATCTCATTGAACATGGAAAAGTCAAGCAGGTGCCTAACTGGAACCTTTACCCATAGTAACCATGGTACTAAAAGGTAACCCTGTATACTACCAGGGAAAAATGGTAATACCAATCCACCAATAAGCTGTTCAATGTCCAGTGGTGATTTGCTGCATGGCACACTGGTGCAATAGTGAGAAGAAAGTCATAGGAGTGACCAACCACAATCTGATTAGACTTAAAGCCCTATCCCTGAGCTGGAACTCATACCTGAATTACTTAAGTAACCCTTAGACTACACAAGCTGTAGACCCAGGGGAAAAGCCAAACACTATTGTTCTACTAAGGGAATATAGCAATGAAAATCTTTCCTAATGACATTCTGCTGTAACTCAGACCAGTGTTTCACTCATCCACCATCAGTGAAGCTAATCAGATGGAAACTAATACAAAATCCCAGAACTAGATGATGTGTGGAGAGTGAAAGACCTTGGAACATTCAGTCATAAATAGGATGTTTTCTCAAATCCTCCTCGGGACTCCGAGAACTATACAGAAGAGGAGTGGAAAGATTGTAAAAGTTGGTAGCGGATAGGGGACACCAAAGAAAACAAGTGCCTTCCAGACACAAAAGGACAGACACACATGTGAACTCACAGAAATTGTGGCAGCCTGCACAGGTCCTATATAGGTTTAAGCCAGATAAGGTCCCAGCACTGAGAGGAAGAAGTAGAGACAAGCACCTATCCCTAACCCAGAACCTGTCTCCAATTTGTTAACTACTTGCAAAGGAAAAATTAATTTTCTCCAATGAAGTCATTAGACATACAAAACATACATAAGGGCAGGCCCCATGCTCAGCAATCGATGGCCAACACAAAACAAATTTAAATGTTATTTTTGGAGTTTTTTGTTTGTTTGTTTCATAATGCTTTGAGTGGGCATTTTGCTTATGTATTATGGTTCCTGATTGGGGTGGTTAAGGTGTGCGTGTGTGTGTGTGTGTGTGTGTGTGTGTGTGTGTGTGTGTGTGTACATGTTTATGTCTTTCTTATGCTTCTTTCTGTTTATTTTATTCTAGTTTGCTTTTATTTGCCCATTCGGTTTTCAAAAGAGAAAGAAGGCATGGAGTTGGATGGGTGGGGAGGTATAGAGGATCTGGGAAGAGATTAGGAGGAAAGCCATGATCAGAATATGTTAAGTATGTGATGGTTTGAATAGGAATGGCCCCATAGGCTCATATATTTCAATGCTTGGTCTTTAGACAGTGGTGGTACCTGACAGGAAATGTGGGCCTTGTTAGAGTAGATGTGTCACTAGAGGTGGGCTTTGAAGTTTCAAAGCTAAACCCAGGCCCAATCTCTCTCTCTCTCTCTTTCTCTCTCTCTCTCTCTTCTCTCTCTCTCTCTCTCTCTCTCCCTCTCCTCTCTCTTTCTCTCTCTCTCTCTCCCTCCCTTTCTCTCTCTTTCTTTTTCTGCTGCCCACTGACGTACCTCTCCAGCAACATGCATATCTGCCTGCATGCCACCACGGTTCCTACCATGATGATAAGGGACTAAAACTTTGAATGTAAGCAAGCCTCAATTAAATGTTTTCATTTTTATTATAAGAGCTGCCATGGTCACGGAGTCTCTTCACAGCAATAGAACACTGGCTAAGACAGTATGAAAAATGTTTTCAGTAAAAGAGAAATACTGTATTGAAGAAAAAAGAAAGAAATGGAAATCAGTCCACATATGTCAGTGGTGCAACAGAAATGCACAACTGACTATGTCTTTGTCAACGTCCATTTGTGCAACTAAAATTCAACATACACCTAAGTATAGAAAGCATGCTTTGTGTGTTAAAAATAAATAACCTATAGATGTATATACACTTTCTAATGCAGAGAATAATTTTAGAAATAGTTGAAAGGGTTGGTAATTAGTTTTCTCCTAGAGATAGCCTAGGAAGAGATGTGAAGACTCAATTTTACTATATATCTTTTTATGTCTTTTAAATTATGTGAGATTTTTTATAATGTTAATCAGAAAACTAAAGCCGGGTATGGTGACACATCTGTCATCCCAGCATTTGGGGACTGGAAATAGGAGGGTCAGTTCAAGGGTATCCTCGGTTACATAATGAATTCAAGACTATGTGAGAGCCTGTCTCAAAAACAAACGAATGAATCAATATTTACTTTTTAAAAATTGTTGCTAGGAAACTGTTGATAGCAGCCCCAGATTTTCATTTTCAAGAACCACTTGAACCTCACTGTTGCAATGGGCAAGAGGGGAGTAGGTGGAAAAGAGAACTTTGAATAGGCTACTGTTTATATTTTTCTGAGGGCTCCCTCCTCGTACAGGCCATTAGAAGTATTCAGATTGAGGAATGTGCAAAGGATTAGTCTGGAGGCTGCATGTTCAGTGGAAGAGAAAAGACAAGGATGATTACAAAGTGCATGTAGTCCTCGAGCAAAGACCCTTTCGGTTCGAATATTCACTCAATAAGCACACCTTTGCCTGTCTTATTTAATCCTGCACTCTCTTCTCTAAACTCCACCCCCTACCACCCATGTCCATGACACTTCTCATCTCCACCCTATACAACATTATGTATTATTTATATATTTTCTATCAGCCTTTACCTATACTTCCTTTAATCTAGGGCAGCTATGTTGTAATATTCCATAATGTATACACATGTAAAATGTTATAGTGCTTTCCATTAGCATTTTTAATCGATATGTATTAATAGTTCTTAAAACAGATGGAAGAGAACACTATGAGTGTATTTTTGAGCTATTCCTTGGTGACTACATGAAATGTATACTGAATACCTTCAACATATGGATAATGAGGCCTTTGAAATTTCATGTATTAAAAACAAATCTTCATAAGCAGTCTCAGTAGCCAGCTCCAAGAGACAACAGTATATACAGAAACTGGGCTGAAAGGACACGGCATAGAGGAGAAGATGCTCAGATGCAAATGTCTTGCAATCACAGGTACAAACAATAACTGACATCAACAAAGTTTCTTCATCTTTACACTCCAGAGCTGTCAAATAGACTGCTTAGCTAATAGAAGAATGTGTTTGAGAGGAAGGTTTTAGGGAAGAAGTGTGTGTGCATATGTGTATTTGGGAATGATATTGGTTTATGGAATCCAGTTTCATGCACACCAAGTAAGTACTCCAGCACTGAGCTATACCCACAGAATCTTGCAGAACACATTTTGTAATACATGAATCCAGATGCACATATCTCTGTGTCTGTGTTACTTATGTACACCAAAGCAATGCATTGCTAATATTTCCCAATTGTCTGAGGATCCCAACATGAGCATTGCTATGTAATATAAAAAATAAAAATATGCAAACACTAAATTTTAAAAAACAAGATTTTGTAATAAAATTGTAAAATTAAAGAAATAGTTCTTTAAAATCAGAACTAACAAAATTAGATTTTTAGGTAATAGAAGGGATGATGTCTTGTTCTTAATGACATGAGGCAGTTATGAGCTTTCTTTTCTCTTTCTGTTTTCATTTTTTGAATTCTGCTTTATTTGGTGAGTGGGTGGGTGGGTGGGTTGGCTGACTGCTTGGTTGGGGTTGGTTGGTTGGTTGATTGGTTGGTTGGTCAAATGGTTTTAATGGAGTTTTTGTGTTTTATTGGACAGGATCTCATGGTAGGCCAAGTTGGCCATGTACCTGCAAGTCTCCTACCTCATTTACTTGAGTCTGAAATTATAAGCATGTGTAATGCATAACATTCTCTTTGTATGATCTCTATTTCAAAAATAATGTGTCTCCAGCCCTTCAGTAATCCAAATTTACATTGCCAGTAAAGTGAAAGGACTCTTGTTCCAAGAAAATCATGGAAAGGTTTATTGGGTTTTTGGTAAATAACATTTCTGTTTTCATAGGCTTTTATGAGAAAATATGCATGGCTGTCATCATATTTTTTTGCCCCAGCTCAATGACAAACATAAGACTAATGGCTTTTATGGGACTCTGAAGGCTCCAGAAAAGAGGTGCATCAGTCACCAGGAAATGCCACAACATACAGCATGCCCTTCCCTTCCTGAAAACATACAATGGAAAGAGAAGTAGCTTTGAAAAGGTGTTCTACATCAACAGATTGTGCTAGACAGGCTGAGGAAAAACACTGCTATGCTCCATTCTTCAATATAAAAAACCAAAGCCACCCCCTTATGATAAAGAACAACTTTCAAAGATCACTTATCTATCAGATGTTAGTTTTAAATAAGAATACCAGTTCAATATTAAAAAGAATAAATAATTACCCTAATGGTAATAACTGAGAACATCAGAACACATTCATAGTTAATGCTAGTCACTTTCCTATCTGATTGCATGTGGCAAAAGTTGTAGGATTAGTATTAAATAACCAATATCTTCGGGGTTTTTTTTTTAACTTATCCCCTAAAAATACTTATTACCACATAAAGGCAATATCTACCACATAATTCAGACAGAAAAATATTTAATGTGAATGTATGATTATCTTATAGCAAAAAAATATTATCAATGAACTTCATAGGGTAGGTAAGATGATTTAGCCATTGATACCAAGCTTGATGATCTGAATTTCATCCTAAGAACCCACAAGATAGATGTAAAGAAACGCTTCTGTCTGTAAGTTGTCCTCCAACGTAAACATGCACTCTTGAGCCCTGCCCAGCCCCTTCGCTCTTGCAATACTCTTGGAGATGGAGAAAGATTCTTCTGTTAATGGTCTGGCTGCTCTTTAAGAGGGCCCACATTCTGTTCCCGCACCTTCATGGTGGCTCACAACTGTTTAGAACTCCTCTTCCAGGAGATCAGACTTCAGTTCTCTGCAGGAAATGCATGTACTTCTTATAGAGACATCCATTCAGGCAAACATGGGTTCTCCTGGGTTTTATAGTTGCCTCTCTTCTCTGCTTTTATTAGAAATACTAATGGAAGTGGAGAGGATAAGAGTCCATTCAGTCGTTCTGTGTCCCCACCCCCACACGGAGCCATTCTGAAGATACTTTACTCACTCACAGGTGTGATTGCCTCCCTGTTTTTCTCACTTCTGAAACCACTACTCAACACTGATGGTCTCTAATTTCATGACAGATTTGAGTGGCCTGGTGTGTGTGTGTGTGTGTGTGTGTGTGTGTGTGTGTGTGTGTGGTGTGGTGTGTGTGTGACAGAGAGAGAGAGAGAGAGAGAGAGAGAGAGAGAGAGAGAGAGAGAGAGAGAGAGATTGAGATTGCAAAGTCATTCGTTCCAATGACCCTTGCATGTTATTTCCTAATTAGAAAAAGGGAAAATTGCTCTTTCTTAAATTTTAGAGCAATATCAATAAATACAAAAACTTTTTGAGCTGAGAAAGCAAGATAGAGCCAGTTTTCTGATGTTTGGCTCTAAAATTACAGGATCAATGGATTTTTCACAAGCCGAGGTTTCTATGGGATCCCTCAGAAGAGCATATTAACTCTAACCTTTAGTCTGGCTCTACTGATGCCTGTTTCTTCTTTTGTTGCTAGGATGCCATTCCCACCGTCCCTGTATCTTCTCAGTTGGGGATAACAAGGATAACAAGGAAATGATAGCAAGGAAAAAACAGTGCATACATAGTATGAAATGAGCGAAATCTCTAAAAGGCGTTATAAGATGCATGAACAAACCCTTTGCCAAAAACAGAATTAAATGATGCTTAGAAAACAGGAGCCAAGAGATGTTGAAGTAAGTAGGAACAGCATATAGTGAGAAATATGTCAGCAAAGACCAAGATTGTAAAAGGGTAAACTTAGCTTACACATATTATGTATTTGATATAAGATGATAGAGTTGCAATGAGGATTGTGGGAGTTGAAAAGTAAACATAGAACTTAATTGTCTTCATCTCCACTGTCTACAGACACAGACATCTCATTTAAGAGACCACACTCTTGACACTTGTCTCCATGAAGGCTGCCACCTATCCCCTCAGAGATGACTCAGAATGGCTGAAGGGAAAATAAAAGATCTAGAAAATTACAAAGGAACTTGAATTAGCACCCCTCTTGTTTCTGAAAGTGCTGTTAGGAGTCATAGACTGATATTTTGTGTTCATATAAAAATCATCACTGTTTGAAAACAATGACAATCATAGCTCTCTGATGGGAAATCATCTCAATTAACAGCCACCTTTTCCCGACAGAGAAAGCCATTATGGAAATTCTACATTCCATTATAGCATGGGATATAAAAGTATTTTCTCCACACAGAACTCTCTGCTTTGCTAATAACCTTACAATAGCTACATTAGCACCCTCTGGACAAATGTGCTATTCATTTGATTGCAAAAAGAAATATTGTATTGAACTGTGGTCATATTGACTACACTGGGTGTGCTTTATATAAACATCAGGAAAGATGTTTTCCATACAGATTGTCTGTGAAACCACAGTTGTCATTCTTGGTTGGCCAAGCACGTAATATTTTAATGCTTCAGATACATATTTCAGACACTCCATGTTAGATAAATAAAAACATTCTTCTTTTTCAAGGGACGGTTATTTTCCTTCTCATTCAGAGAAGAATCAGGCCATGAAAGAAGGGAAAAGGTATTAACAGCATATTGCACTCGGTCAGTCTAAAGAGAACTTTGCACCTCTGTGAAAACATGAATTATTGATAAGCAATAATAGACATTGGGTATATGACTTCCCATGACTTGGAAATCCAAAACACACCTGCTGCGTTTCCTTCAACTGATATTTTAAAATGAAAAATGATATTTTAAAAAAACTATTCCAATTTACATTTCAATTCTCAAAATTTAGGAGAAAATATGTGTGTATATAAACACATATAATTGTGTATGCATATGTGTGTTATATAAGAGTTTTTAAATTTTTCCAATTTACATTTTAATTCTCAATATTTAGGAAAAATACATATGTAAACACATTTGTATATGTGTATATATATATGTCTATGTATACATAAACAAATGTATATATATATGGTGTGTGTGTGTACATATGTATATACATATATGTTTATATATGCATATGTATATTTGTGTATGTGTCTATATGTATATATGTATGTGTCTGTATATATGTATGTGTTTGTAGAGGGGGTTATGCTTTTTATAATAAAATAAAAATAATAAGGCACAACTAAGATTATCACATCAAAATAGGTAAAACAAACAAACAGAGGTTAAAGAGTCCAAGAGAATGAAGAAACAGAGACCCACTTGTTCACACTTTCACGAATACTGTAAAACACTAAACTAGAAACCATTATGTACACAAAAAGCACCTATAGGGTTAAAAGAGAGAAGAAAAATACATCATATAGATTATTAGAAAAATACATTATGTATATTAGAAAATACATTATACATTAGTAGAATGACAGACAGACAGACAGACAGACAACAGCCCAGATATGACATTGTAAGACAAGAAACTCCCAAAGATGCCATTGAGTTTGTGTTCTGTTGTTCATCTACTAATGGGAATATAGCTTACCCTTAGAAGTAGATTGTTTCCCTTGGAGTGAGATTCCCTTGAAGAAAACTCAATTTTCATTTTAAGTGAGAATCAATTGAATATTGCTTCTGGCTTAGGGATGGGGTATGGGTCCACTTCTGTTTTCAGTTCTAGGATTCCATCTGGTGCAAAGCCATGCAGGCCCTGTATACTACTGCCTCTGTCTCTGTGAGTTCATATGTGCCTCATTTTGTTGATTAAGAGGGCCCTCTTTTTATTAATGCCTTCCATCCCCTCTAGATCTTAGACTCTTTCTGCCTCCTCTTCCTCAGGTTTCACTGACTGCTTTTAGGTCGAATGTTCCAAGGTCTCACTCTCAGTGTAATGCCTGACTTTAGGTCTCTGTATTTGTTTTCATGAGCTAAAGGAGGAATCTTCTCTGTAAAATGGCTGAGCAAGACACTGCTCTATGAATATAGTAGAATGACACTAAGAGTCATGGTATTGCTATGTTTTAGTTGGGTGTAGAACAATAGTAGTAGGTTTTACCCTAAATCCCTTGGCTATTTAGTCTCAGTTCTTGGTCATCCAAGAAGTATTGCCTATGGATTCCTTTTTGTTGAATGGTCATTATGTCACATCAGATATTGGTTGGTTACTCCTACAGTCTTTGTGCCACCCTTGCCTTAGAATATCTTGCAAGCAGGCCACCATTGTAGATCCAAGTGTTTGTGGTTGAGTTAGTGTTCACATATCTCCTTTGATAATCATGACCTCCCTGTACCAAAGCCACTAGCATGTAAGGGCGAAGGCTCTATGTAGGCACTAGCTCAACTTCTCCGTGCTCAATGAGTTGTGTAGTTGTTGTCTTCAGCAATGGGACCTTACTAGCAGCTTATGGAAATCAACCTGTCTTGAACACAGGGTTGCTAGGTAGTCCCAAGGATCCCATTTGCCAATAACTCAATTAAATAAACTCAACCCCAGTAAGCCATTAGCCTTCATTGTGATAAGAGTAGATTGGGGTATCTTCAATATTGGCTTTCATTTTGACCTGTATTATACAATGTATGTCATATGACATACAATATAATACAATATATAAATGTTTATTATGAATTATGTCAAAGTTATATTTACCTCCTTATATGAATAATTAAAGAATAAAAACCCTGTTTAAAATAAAAACAATAAACCACATAAAATGGGTGGAATAAAAAAACTTCTCAAAAGAGAAAGCCCAAATGATTGAAATATTAAATAAATGTGTAAAACCATACAGAGAAATGCTTTACCCTCCTGAAGCTTTCATTTAACATCCACCTCGAAATGACTAACGATCAATAAAAAGTGATTCTCACACGGCAGCAATGGTGTGGCATGTGCTGTTGTGTCGTGGTGGGTGTGAGGGGTTCCGGGTGTGTGGAGTCGGGGCACTATATGATCCCTCCTCCAACGGATACTTCTTTCTAGTTACAGTATTATATAACTTCTATAAGAAGTATCTATTCTATTTCTCTTTCCTAGGAAGATGGACGTGACCTCCTAGTCCCTTATTCTATGCCTAACCCTAGTAGTTCTGTAAATTGTAGATTGGTTTATCATTGACTTAACAGTTAATTTCCACATACAAGTGAATACATATCATATTTCTCCTTCTGTGTCAGAGATATCTCATTTAAGTTGATTTTTTTCCTAGTTCCATCCATGTACCTTTAAATTTTATGATTTCACTTCTTTTAAATGCTCAGTAATACTCCATTTTTGAAAGTACCACAACTACTTTATCTGTTCTTCTGTTGAAGGACAGCTACAGTGTTTCCAATTTATGGCTATTATGAATAGAGCAGACATGAACATTGTTGAGTAAGTTCTATGTCTGTCCTATCTCCGAGATAAGACAACATGTCCTTTGAGTATATATCCAAGAGTGGTATAACTGGATCTTGAGGTAAATCAATTCCCATCTTCCGGAAGAACAATCACACTGATTCCCATAATGTCTGAACAAGCTTGCACTCCCACCAGCAAGGGATTAGAGTTCCCCTTACTCTGCATGCTCACCAGGGTGAGCATTTGTTTATTGCTTGTGATCTCTTGATTATTGATCTTAGCCATTTGGATGAATGTAAAAATGAAATCTCAAAGTAGTTGTAATATGCATCTCTCTGTTAGCTAAGGATGTTGAACATTTATTTAAATATTTCTCAGCCATTTGGGCTTTCTCTTTGGAGAATTCCCTTTTTATATCTCCACTCCATTTTAATTGGTTTATTTGTTTTCCTGATATACATACAGTTTCTAAAGTTCTTTAAATATTTGGTTATTAGTCTTTAGTCAGATGTGTAGTTGATAAAACTCTTTTCACATTCTGTAATCTGCGACTTTGTCAAAAAAAATGGTGTTCTCTGGCATATAGAAGCTTTTCAGTTTCATAAAGGTCCATTTATTAATTGTTGACCTTAGTTCATGTGCTAATGGTATTTTGTTCAGAAAGTCTTTTCCTATGCCAGTGAAGTCAAAGCTATTCCCCACTTTATCTTCTAATAGGTTCAGTTCCACATATCTAGTTATGTGCTAATGTCCTTCATCCGTATGGAGTTGATTTGTACAGGTGATAAGTGTGGCTGTATTTACTTTCATCTACATACAAACATCCAGTTGACCGACACCATTAGTTGACGATGTTGTCTTTTTTTCTAGTATATGTTTCTGAATCTTTATCAAAAATCAAGTATCCATACGTGTATGCATTTGTTTCTGGGTCTTACATTTGACTCCATTGATCAGTGTGTCCATTTTCTGTACCACTCTTGTGCTGTTTGCATTACTATAGCTCTATGCTACAACTTGAAATCGGATATGGTGATACCTCCAGAAGTTCTTTTATTGTTCAAGATTGTTTGATATTCTGAAGGGGATTCCCAGATAAAGCTGAGTATTGTACTTTCAGGCTCTATGAAGAATTGTACTGCACTTTTGATGGGGATGGCATTGGATTTTTAAATCACTTTTGGTAGGATGGCCATTTTTACTGTTAACTACAAATCCATGACCATGGAAGTGGGAGACCTTTCCATGTTCTGATATCTTCCTCAATTTCTTTCTTCAGTGTCTTAAAGGTTTTTATCATACAAGCATTCCACATGCTTGGTTATTATGGCTCCAAGATATCAGAGGCTATTGTTAAAGGTGCTGGTTCCCTGCTTTCTTTTTCATTTTATCTGTCATTTGTATTATAGGAGGGCTACTGATTTACAGAAGTTAATTTTGTATGTAGTTACTTTGCTGAAAGTATTCATCAGTGGAAGGAGTTCCCTGGTGGGAACTTTTTCAGGCCACTTATGTATATACTATCATATCATCTGCAAATAAAGAAACTTTTATTTCTTTCATTCAAATTTATATCCTTTTGATCTTCTTTGGTTGTCCTATTGCTCTAGCTAAGATTTCAATGCTATATTGAATAGGTATGGAGAAGGTGAACAACCTTGTCTTCTTCCTGATTTTAGTAAAAGTGCTTTGAGTTTCTCTCCATTTAAGTTCATTTAAATTGATGTTGGCTATGAAATTTTGTAAACTGCCTTTATTATATTGAGGTATGCCCTTTGTATCCTCAATATCTCCAGGACCTTTATCATAAAGGGGTGTTGGATTTTGTCAAAGGCCCTTTTTTTTTCATCTAAAGAAGGGGTCATTTTTTTTTTGTCTTTCAATTGTTTATATGCTGGATGACATTTATTGACTTATATATGTTAAAATATCCCTGCATCTCTAAGATGAAGCCTACTATTACAGTATTCTTGATTCCATCTGTAAATATTTTCTTGAGAATTTTTACATCTATGTTCATGAGGAATATTGGTCTACAATTTATTCTTTGTTGAGTCTTAATAGGGTTTCAATTTCAGATTAACTGTGGCCTCTTAAAGGGAATTGGGCAATATTTTCTTCTCTTTTTATTTTGTTAAATAATTTGAAGGGGATTGGCATTAACTATTCTTTGAGTCTGAAATAATTTTAAAACTATCAGACTCTGGACTATTTTTGGTTGGGAGAATTTTAATGAATGTTTCTAATTCAATAGGAGTTATAAGTTTGTTTAAATTACTTAGCTGATTTTGGTTTAACTTTTGTATGTTGTATGTATTGAGAAATTTATGCAGTTGTTTTAGATTTTTGCAATTTTGTGTCGTTCAGGTTTTTTTAAGTATGTCCTCATGATTCTATGGATGTACCTTGTGTCTGCTGTTTTGTCCCCCTTTTGGTTTCTAATATTGTTAATTTGTATATTTCTTGTAGTGGTTTTAATTGATTCCCATATATCTATGTGTTTAAATACACTTGGCCCAGAAAGTGGCACTATTAGGAGGTATGTCCTTATTGGAATAGGTGTGACCTTCTTGGAGGAAGTATGTCACTGTGGAGGTGGGCTTTGAGATCTTCCTTCTAGCTGTCTGGAGACAGTCTTCTCCTCGTTGCCTTCGAATAAGATGTAGAACTCTCAGCTCCTCCATACCATACCTGCCTGGACAACACCGTGTTTCCCACCTTGATGCTAATGGTCTGAACCTCTGAACCTAAAAGTGAGTCACAATTAAATATTGTCCTTTATAAGAGTGGCCTGGTCATAGTGTCTTTTCATAGCAATGGAAACCCTAACTATAACAAAAGTTGGTACCACGAGTCAGGTATTGCTGTGATAAGCCTGGCCATGCTTTTGTTTGGAGGAATGTTGATTTGGGGATTTGGTGTTGGGAAAGCAGTAGAATGCTTTAAGAGGGACTTAATGGGGCATCCCAGTAGGAATATGGAAGACATTGGTGGTGATAGTGATTTGAACTGTGAGGTCTTGGCTCTAGATGTTTCAGAGGAGAAGAATTTGAGTATGTAACTTAAGACTTTTCTTGTGATGTTTTGGTGAAGAATACAGCTACCTTTTGTCCTTATCCAAGAGCCCACTGAGGCTAAGGTGAAGAGATTGATCAGATTAATTGCATTGACAAAGGAATATCAAATCAACAAAGTTTAGGCTCAACACAATTCATCCATTGTCAATTGGTACATAATTATATCTCCTTTTGTCCAAATGAACAAAACCAAGTCATAATAATGCCTAACATGATATAACTCACCCTCAGCCAACTGCAAATGAATGAGTTTAGCTGGGTCGGATGGTACCCTGAGGTCTTCCATTTAATATACTTGAACACAGGATTTACCTGTCCTGTGGTTCACTCTTACTAGGAGTGCTTTGATCAAACACAGCAAACTTTTAAAGAAAAAAAAATAGAAATGTGGTTCAAGTAATAAAGGGACACCAGAAAATGAAATGGAGCTAAATCCTGTGTTCAAGTATATTAAATGGAAGACCTCAGGGTACCATCCGACCCAGCTAAACTCATTCATTTGCAGTTGGCTGAGGGTGAGTTATATCATGTTAGGCATTATTATGACCTGGTTATTGTTTCATTTGGACAAAAGGAGATATAATTATGTACCAAATTGACAATGGATGAATTGTGTTGGCTATTCTTGGTTTTCTGATGTAATAAATATTTAAAATCCCAGCCCAGGGGTTTCTACCCTACCTTTGGTTGTTGAGTTCCCGAATGAAAGACGCACACAACCTTTATATTTTTAGTACGCCTTAAACAGCACAATAGTTGGGCTACTGCCTATCCTCCATGTCCATGCTGTTAGAATTTACTTTCCTATCGATACCCCAAGTTATTGCTTACTATTTCTATGTTCCGCCTTGACCAGGCTTAACTCCAATTGGCCAGTCCAGATGGCCACATTTTTATGACTCAGCTAACCCATGGTGGCTTCTCCTTTCTCCTCCCCTGTACATTTGTCTTCTTCTTCCTCATGGTCTCAAGCCAAGGAAACCTAAGCCACACCTATGTCTCTTCTGCCCAACTATTGACTGTTGGCATCTATGTTTACCAGTCCCAATTAACTGGGACCAGGATCACTTAGCATCTATGTACGTACAGAATCTCTTGTCTCTGGGGCAACCAGTTTTGGGAGGCCCAGATTAGCATTAGAATTGAAGCAGTATTAAGCCAACCCACTACAGTTTTCAACTTAAGATCTATAATGAAAAATTTAGACCCAGGCATGGTGATACATTGCTTCAATCCCAGCATTCAAGAGACAGAGCCATGCAGATCTCTGAGTTCAAGTTCAATCTACAGAGCAAATTTCAGGACAGACAGCCAAGCTTATACAGTGAAGGAGTTGGAAAACAGAAAGCTTGTGATAATGTAATAAAAACAAGGTCGGGGCATATTCCAGCCCCAGCAATCAGCAGATTTTGGCAGCTTCAGCCATGTGGCTCTGACTTTAGAGTCAAGGATAGAAGATGACACTACTGAGACATTGATGCTGGTTAGCTGGAGCTAAGAAATTAGTAATGGTTAAGAAGAGACCAGTATCACTTAGGTAACATCTTCTGTGAAGTGTTTTTTGAGAGCACAAAGATGTTGTGGTAATTATTTAAAAAGGCCTCTTGGCTCAGGCCAACTATCTAAGCTGCAGGCACTCTGCCTAGCCCAGCTGCCATGTTTCTCAGCCAGAGGCCACGTGCGTGCTGCAGCTAGAACCAGCCGCCAGAAACACCAGCCTTGCACCCACTAGATGCCAGCGTGAGAGATGGCTCTGCCAATCTTCCACACTGTCTCTGCAAGGCAGGGCATTTCCCAGACCATTCTGTCATCCATGCAGGCCCAGTAAGAGAATGAGACTCTAATTCTTATAGATTAATCAAAGCTTATATATTTGGCAATGATCAGTAACAAGATATCCATACAATCAGAAGTGTAACCCAATACCCAACCTAGGTATATCAACTACCTTTGACTGCTACAAGCACGTCAACATCCGTCTCCATCGCTCCTACATCTCTGCTCTCTCTCTCTCTCTCCCTCTCTCCTCCTTTTTTCTCTTCCTCTCCTAACTCCTCCTCTTCCTTTTCCTTTCCTAACTCCTCTCACCTTAGCTCCTCCTACACAAAGAAGCTGTGTTCCAAAGATAACCAAGCTTGTACCTTGTGCTGCAGCTGGATTTGGTAATATGTGTGAATTTCCCAGGTGGTACTGGTTTGAAGACATGAAGGGTTATTCAGAGCAGTTGAGGTTCGGCACTGTAAGAGTACATTGGTCAAGGTGCAGCTTCAGTTGCAGTTGATGACCCAGAACTGAGGAGATCATGTAAAGGAGTTGAGGCTTGTCACCATGAAGGGAGCTATGAGAGGCTATTGGTGAAGCCTAATTGAGTGGAAGACCCCAGTGTACTGGAAATGCCAGAACCATGGGATGATCACCAAGAATAGCAGCAGCAGTGGAGTAGAATCAAGCAGAGGCTAGAATGCTACAGAGGGCAGAGCTGAAGGAGTAATCCTAGACCTTTAGAGGATCCCAGAAGATCATGTGTGGATCCCAGACAGAAATAAGAAACTGTGAAGTTGAAGTTGCCATGGATACCCCAAGATGTTAGAGATACCAAAGCCATGGGATACCTGCTGAAGAAAGTTGCTAATAGAAAGTAGAACTAGCCCAAGAGAAAGAAAGTTGTTGCAGTCAACAACACTGAAGGGAACTGGAGATCTGAAGAGGGCTTTGACATCATACATTGAGGTACAGAGTTTGAAGTTTGCCCAGCTGGTTTCCTGCCTTGCTTTGTTCCAGTATCTCCTCACTATGATATTTTGGAATAGTAATGTATATTCTGCGATGTTTGATGTATGTGATCTGCTTTTTGATTTTGATTTTATAGGGAATTACAGTTAAGAGATTACCTGAATCTCAGAGGAAACTTTGAACTTCAGACTTTTAGTACTGTTGAGACTGCTATAGACTGTGGAGACATTTGAAGTAGACTAAATGTATTTTGCATTATGCTATAGCTATGTATGACTACCATAGACTTATGTGTTTGAACAAGCCTATGTGGGCCAGAGAGTGGAATGTAGTGGTTTGAATATGCTCGGCCCACATAGATTTATGTGTTTGAATGCTTAGACCAGAAAGCGGCACTACCAAGAGGTAAGGCCTTGTTGGAGTAGCTGTGGCCTTGTTGAAGGAAGTGTGTCACTGTGGGGTGGGCTTTGAGATCCTCCTCCAAGATGCCTGGAATGTGTCTTCTGGTTACCTTCAGAACAAGATGTAGAACTCTCAGCTCCTCCAGTGCCATGCCTGCCTTGACATTGCCATGTTTTCCACCTTGATGACAATGGACAGAACCTTTAAACCTATAAACCATCCCCAATTAAGGCCGCTCCTACAAGTTGTCCTTTATAAGAGTTGCCTTAGACATGTCTCTTCACAGCAATAGAAACCCTAACTAAGACATTCTTTCTCTACTTTTTAGTTAATTTGAATAAGCATTTGCCAACCTTATTTATTTTTTCAAAGAACCAATTTTGTTTCATTGATTTCTTTTGTATTATTTGTTTGTTTCTCTTTTATTGATTTCAGTCTCAAATTTGATTTTTTTTTTGCCATCTATTTCATTTGGATTTTTTTATTTCTTCTTTTAATTTGAGAGTTTTTTAGGTGTGCTATTAAGTTACTAGTGTGAAATCTTTCCATTGTGTGTGTGTGTGTGTGTGTGTTTCCCCTTTTTTGATTTGCAATTTTGGAATTCTTTATCTCTTGCATTTTCTTGGGTGTCATTAACCTCTTTAAGTGAAATTTTCTTCCTAGCACCTTCTGCGGGACTGAACTTGTATATAGATATTACTTAAATTTGCTTTTATCATGGAATGTCTTATTTTCACCATATATGAAGATGGAAAGTTTTGCTAAGTACAGTTGTCTGGGATGGCCATTTGTGGCTTTTAGAGTCTCCAATTAAAAGTCTAATTAGTCTAATAGCTCTGCCTTTATATGTTTTTTTCCCTTTTTCCCTTTTTCCCTTTTTCCCTTTTTTCCCTTTTTTTTCCCTTTTTCCTTTTTTTCCTTTTTCCCTTTTTCCCTTTTTCCCTTTTTCCCCTGTGAAATTTTCTGCTATGATTGTGTTGAAAGTATTTTCTGTGGCTTTGACCTGGATTTCTTCTCCTTCCTTTGCTCCCTTTGTTCTCAGATTTGGTCTTTCCATAGAGTCCTAGATTTCTTGAATATCTTATCCTGGGAAGTTTTAGTTTAACATTTACATCAACCAATGCATCCATTTCTACTATTGTGTCTTCTATCATGTTGTGCCTGAGATTCTCTTTTGCATTGTATATTCAGTTAATAGGATTTCTGCTCAGGCTTCTCAATTTTTCATTTCCATATTTCCTTCAGTTTAGATTTTATTGATTCTATTTCCATTTTCAGATTTTGAATTGCTTTGTTCATTTCCTTCCACTCTTTGTGTTTTCAAAGATATCTTTAAGGCATTTATTCATTTCCTCTGTAAAGAACTAGATCAGATTCATTATATCTATTTTAAGGTCTTTTACTTGTGCTTCAACTATGTTAGAATACTCAGGCCCTGCTGTGTGTGGTAGGGTTGCTCAGATCTAGCAGAGTCTAGGTATCTAGGACTTTGTTGTCTGTTGTGATCTCATCTTTGTCAGGTGGGCATTTTGATCCTTGGTTCTTGGATTAGGAGGGTGTGGTGACTGTGTCTTGCTTGTTAGAAAATCTTCTGGGATCCTGATATGCATAGCTACTGTGGGTTCCAGGTAAAAATTTGTTTGTATATATTTGGAGCTGACATTTAGGAATGGGGATGTACCAAAAGAAGGTCAGGCAGAAGGGGCCCACAGGAGAGAGATACTTGGGTTGTTCCACCAGAATCTGCTTATTCCCATAGGAATTGGGGAATAGAATGAGGAAAGACCACAAGAGGTAGTCCTCTACAGAGCTTGGGGTGAGACGGGGGAGTTGCATGTGGAGGAGAGGAGGAAGAGTGAAGAGCTATAGCTCTACTGTCTGCTTCCCTGACATACTTGCTTTTGGCAGATTTAACTGTGGAGTTCTCAGAGAATGTCTGCTGGGGTTTAGAGGCTGAAATATCAGGGTGAGTGTAGAGGAAGGTTGGGGAAAAAAAAGATCTGCTTGATCCATTGGAAAGCGGGGCAGGAAGGAGGGAGAGGCCACTGCAGGTTGTCTTCTACAGAGATGGAGGTGAGACTGGGGGATTTGGATTTAGAGGAGAAGAGAGAGAGGTTAAGATTCAGGTAGCCTGTCTGCTTCCCTACCTAGAGAGGCCTGCAGTTTCCCAGGAAATGACTGCTGGAGATGAGGGCTGGGATAAAGTGATGAGTGGAGAGAAGAAAGAGTAGAAGGGAAGATTTGTGTGACTGACTGGAGATAGGGGCAGGGTTACAGAGAATTTTGAAGTGCTTGATATGGGTGCTGAGAATTAACTCGTGTCCTCCATAAGAGCAATATATACTCATAATGTCTAAGCTAATTCTCTAGCTGTTTTCTATAAGGCTGTGTATATCTGTGAAATCAGCAATATCTCTTCCATATACTCAGTCACTCTGCTTCAGGCCTGACTGGAAAATAGCTCCTGCTTACTTCTAAGGAGATCAGCCACCTGAAGCCCACAGAGTCATCTATGCAATCCTTAGATGCTGACAAGTACCTCATCTGGTCCCACAGTCTGTGTCCGTGTAGCCCTCAGACTTCACATGCTGCTCACTATTCTGCATGGTTCTTAGACAAGATGAATACCTCACATGCTAACCACCATTGTGTGACCCTTAGATATGGATGGGCACTTCACATGTTACCCACCATCCTGTGAAACCCTCAGATGAACACCCCACATCCTACCTATTATTCTAAATTACACTAAACTATGCCCACCAGGAAGCCTCAACCCTCACAGAACCTCTGACCATATCATACAGGAGTTTGTATGAGTATAAAGTCACTTTCCCCTGCACAAATAGTTTCCAGTTGTTAACTGGAGAGACACTGTGGTGTCATAGTGTCTGCAAATGTTCATCTGCTACTGGATACATGTTAGACCCTGGACCTTTCTCAAGCTGAAGTGGAAGGGGACCCTAGGTTCAAATTTGGACCTTGATGCTTCCAAACTGAGTGCCAGTATTTGCTCAGCATCTGTCATCTCTATACAGTGCCACAAACATCCTATCATCTCAAACTAACTATTTTACTCACTTAAGTTAAAGGAAAATAAGTCTTACCACAGAAAAGGAGATTAAATGAGATAATGCTAGCCAATTCTTTGTATTTAATAAAGCAATTAAAACAACTTGTAACCCTGAGTGCTAGCATGAAACAGATATGGTGATAATGAGATCACAAAACCTTTCAGATAATGCTATCATTGATCAATAATGTTCAACATAAAATCGCAAATCCAAATCACATCAAGAATCCATCTCACCTCAATCAAATTAACCAGTCAAAATAAATAAATGTGGCTGAGGAGATGGCTCAGCGGACAAAGTAATTCCCGAACAAATGTGAGGGCCAGAATGGATCTTCAGACTCACATATAAGTCAGGCAGGCAAGGGATTGCCTGTAATCATAGGACTCAGGGTGATCGAGGAAGGTATTTATCAACTTCAGTCCACCATGTGCACACATGTGAATATGCATACACATATACATACCACACACAAATGAAACAAATACCAAATGCTAGAAATAGCATAAGGAAAATAAGCTCTTTACAGTGCTGCTCAGCTATCACACTTATGGGCATTTACACAAAGGAAATGAAGTCGACATACAGAAAAGAGATATGAACACCCGTGAACTACATCATGGTTCTCAGAAGCCAAGATATAGAATCCACTTAAGTGCCCATCAACAGCTGAATGGGGGCAGGGGCAGATGACAGCATGCAGTTGGAATTGCATTTTGTTCAGCCGTAAAGAATGGAATTGTGTCATTTGCAAGAAAATGGTTGGAAACAGGAACATCACAGCTGAACACAGACAAATACTTTGTATGTTCTTCCATGTGTGGAACTAAAGGAAGAAGAGGAGGAGAAAGAGGAAGAGAAGAAGAGGAGGAGGAGAGGAGGAGGAGGAAGAGGAGGAGGAGGAGGAGGGGCTGTGAGGGAAGGGGAGGGACCCAAAGAGATAGAAAAAGTAAGAGAGTGAGAGAGAGTAGCAGAAGGGTAGACACAACCAATTGCAATATATGTGTGTATAGAAATATCACAATGAAACCCACTAATTTGTGGAACTAATAGACACTATGTACAATTTTAAAAGAAAAGAGAAGGAAGGCTACATGCAGTACAGTCTTATAAAGTTATCTTGTGGTGGTTTGAATAGGTATGTTCTCTGTAGACCCATGTGTTTGAATGCTTGTCCTATGAGATGTGACACTATTAAGAGGTGAGATTTTGTTAAAGTACATGTGGCCTTGTTGGAGGAAGTATGTTACTGTAGGGGTGGGCTTTGTGGTCTCATATATGCTCTTGCAGTTTCCTGCTGCCTGTGGATCAAGATACAGAACTCTCAGCTCTTCTAGCACCATGTCTGCCCAAATGAGGCCATGCTTCCTGCCATGACAATAATGAACTAAACCTCAGAAACTGTAAGCCAGTCCCAATTAAATGTTTTCTATTATAAGAGTTGCCACAGTCATGGTGTCTCTTTACAGCTATGAAGCACTAAATACTTTTCATCCTCTTATAGTCTCCACCTGCCTTGTGACTCCATCCCAGTCATCTGCTACAAAATATATCTTTAAAGCATGGCCTTGGAGCCTCGTAAACTTTTCCTGTATTCAAATGCAGTTGTCCATTTCTAGTTCTACATATAATTTTAGAAAATATGGGGGAGAGTAAACTTTTCAAAGGCTTTAAAGAAATAAAAAGTATTCCCAGCTTCAGGCAAACTATGCCTTATGCAGAAGGGGGGAAGGGCACTAATGTTAACTCCTTATTGTGTTACATATGGAAGATAAAGTGTAAATGGTCAAGCCAATCCTGCTTAGTAATGTTAAACATAAGCTTCTATGTACAGGATTATTCATAATGGTTTCAGCTAATCTCAGAAGCTAAGCAGCACCAGGCCTGGTTAGTTCTTGGTTAGGAGATAGGATAGGAATTGAAGACTTGTCCATGAAAATGAAGATGTATAAAGCTAACCTGGACCCTTAGGACTCTCAGAGAGTGAACCACCAACCAAACAGTATACATGGGCTGGACTGAGGTCCCGCACATATTAGCAGATGTGCAGCTCAGTCTCCATGTGGGTCCTGAACAGCTAGAGCAGAGTTCTCCCTAAAGATGTTGCCTGTCTGTGGAATCTGTTTCCCAACTGGGCTGCCTCAACTGGCCTCACTGGGAGAGGATGCCACCCAGCCCTAAAGAGACTTATGTGCCAGGGTCGGTGACAGAGGATCCCACCCTCTCAGAGAAGGAAAGGAGGGAGTATGGAGGGGGAAGAACTCTGTGAGGGGAGATGGGGAGACAGTGGTCAGAATGTAAAATGAACAAGTAAATAATGAGAAAAAATTCACCTTGTACACTGTGAAAGACTTTATAGGTCAAAAGAAAGCAACTGGGTTCTCCCTAGCTAGACTCCAGCTTTAAATCAAAATACGATTGGATGCATTGCTACAGGTGAGAAAGTCAATTTGAAAGTCGAGGTGGGTTTTGCTTTTTATATAGGGTCTTACTCTGCAGCCCAAGCTGGCCTTAAACTCCTAGTAATCCTCTTATCTCAGCCTACCACTGAGATTACAGGTGTAAGCCATCACACACAGGTGTAATTTTTTTATCCTGTTTTTTATGGATTCCAGAAACATTATAAATCTTATATTTTAAGGTTCATATAAACAACACAGCAGTATTTCTTACTTCTATTAACATGTGGTTGTCAACAGAGTGTGCATGCTACTTCTTCAACTGTACTTACATATCACGTGTAGTACAAAATAGAAGGACAGAATTTGATTTTTATTAATGTTTTCCCATGTTAATAGTCCCTAAAACTATGGGCATCTATGAAATGATCTACTCAGTCAATTTTTTTCTGTTTTTGGGACATGGCTCAAAGTTGATATGTAGTTCCCAATAGCCTTGAATTCATGGTCCTCCTACCTTAGTCTGTCAAGTGCTGGAATTATAGGCATGTACCACCATGCCCAGCTTAGTAAAACGTATTCAGTAACACACGACACTATGAACATAAATATGTGCTTGTTAATATGCTTATAAATTATAGCAATAAATAGAATTACAAAATGATTATAGATAGATGAACATCAGATAGATACTACCTTTAAGACTGGTAGTTTTTTAATAGATACAAACAATTTCAATTACTTATTTTAGAGATGGATTTATCACTTATATGCATGTATATATGGCAGCCTGAGTTTACATGCACTATGAGAGTACAGGTGCCCACAGAAGCCAAAATAAAGAGTCAAAGTCATGAACCTGGAGTTACAGGCAGTCCTGAGCCTCCATGTAGGTACGGAAAATCAAACGTGGGTCCTCTCTGAGAAAAAAGTAAACATTCTTAATGTTAAGCCATTTCTCCAGGTCCCCAAAATAATTTTACTTTAAATTGATAAGCTTATCCAAGTGAAAGCACTTGGAAATATCATATTTATCTGTAGGTGGAAATAACTACAGAATACTAAGGGATGAGGAGACTTGTCTCAATTTTAGACTACCAAATTCTAGAAAATTAAGTGCTATAATTTGAATGTATCCCCTTCAAAACTCACATTGAAATTTAATTGTTAGTGGAACAGGATTGTGTAGGAGGAGCTAAGGTGGGAGGAGTAAGGAGAGGAAAAGGAGGAATAAGGAGGAGAGGAGAGAAAAGGAGTAAGAGCTAGGAGAGAGGAAAGAGAGAGGGGAACATAGAGGAGGATGTTCATGTGTCTGTAGCAGTCAAAGGTAGTTGGTATATCTAGGTTGGGTATTGGGTTACACTTCTGACTGTATGGGCATCTTGTTACTAATCACTACCAAATATGTAAGCTTTTGGATAATTTAAGCATTAGAGTCTCATTTTCCTAATGGGCCCGTGTGGATGGTGGGATGGTCTGGGCAATGTCCAGCCTTGCGGAGACATCATGGAAGATTGACAGAGCCATCTCCCATGTTGATGTCTCATGGGTGGCAAGGCTGGTGTTTCTGGCTGGCCATTTCTAGCTACAGCACGCATGTAGCCTCAGGCCGAGAAGAATGGAATCTGAGCTAGGCAGAGCCACTATAGCTTAGTCAGCTTGACTATCGGCCAATTTTTAAATAATTAATTCAACAGGATCGAGTGGTGAATCATTAAGTAATATGACCATGAGGATTCCACCCTTTACAAAAAGGTGAGCCTGATCCCTTGCATTCCCTCTTAACGTCTCTTGACCCCTTGCATCTGATGCTTTCCATCTGAGAAGGCAGAAAAATGGTCTTTACCTGTTGCTGTCATTCTCATACTAGCTGGTACTTCCTGGACTCCAAAACTGTGACCAACACGGTGAACCCAAGCTGAAGTATTCTGTTATGACAGGGGAACAAAAGAAGACTGAAAAAAAAAGTACGGAACAAGGTCCATACCTCTATAGTGTCAAAAATATATTTGACTGGCCAAATGCAATTGCACTCTTCATAAAAGAAAGCTTTCACTGCTAACAAAAGAATACTTACTTTACACTTGTCTCATTTTACATTGCTGTGATTCCCAGAATTACAATCATAGCTTTGAAATCTGTAGGATGTGTGAATATAATGTGTTGTGAACATATCTAAAACAATCTTGATCTTTAATCACGACATCTCTAGGTAATAACTTGGGCTTGGGTCTGTTAATATAGACAATCAATGTCTCCCCACACCTAACCCAGGTCTTTTTCATTGAATCTTATTCGTTCCATCTATCTGAAGTGCTCCGTGAACAAATCTAAACTAAGGCGTAGGAAACAGAGATTTTAAGAACTCAATTTAAATGCCCCGTGCTTTGACATAATTTGAGATGTGGAACAGTACTATAATATAAAATATAAACAAGACTGATGAAAGTAGGCTGTGTGAGTGGGAAAATATAAAAGCCTTTCACGTTGACCTCTGCATGGAAATGAAAACTATTTCAGGCCTGAGGCAGAGAGATGCTTCAAGAAGAGAAAAGAAAATGTGAGGAAAATCCAATTCTCTTTGCCAGAATGGACCCACTTGGAATGCAATCATATTGGCTTTGCTGAAATGCTTCCATTCCAGGAGGCTCCACAGCATTCACTATAGCCATATTAATTTTCTCAAAAAGAACACATATTAAAAAGTAAAGGGTATCACTATAGAGGCAACTCATGCTTGTTACAGTTTCTTAACCCTCCAAAGATAATAACTAAAAACTAGTGAAGACATTGCTCTTCTTTGGAACCTTCTATGTTCAGTTGAATTAAAAGATTATGACAGTCAGTTAAAAGAGAGAACAGAGTAGAGGAAAGTTAAGAACCCCAGAGAGTCCTGTCCCAGATCCAGAAGAAAATGAGGTGAATCTATGTACTCCACATTTTTACCCAGTATGGTCCCAGCCCCACACTGATTTCCTCACAGGAGATTGCTTCTCATAGCAATGTCATTGTCCTCCTGGTTTCTACCTGTCACAGTTTCATTTATGAAGCAAAGGCACTGGAAATTAGCTGGAGAGGGGAAGGGAAGTGAGTCTTATTCAAGAAGCCTTTACATGACAAAAGAAAAACAGAAAAAAAAAAGAGCCAGACATTCAGCAGTGACAGGTAATGGCACCGGGAAGAGCAGAGCAGTTGAGAACATGTGTTTAATAGTTAGTGCAAGTCCGACTATTACAAGCTGTGTGAGGGTGAACCCATCTAGTCCAGCTCTCGACTTCAGCTTCAGCAAAGCGGGGTTATAGAGGCGAGTAATGGCTTTAACAAAAATGAATTGTTTAAGCCCTGACATTATTTAAAACAGAGCAAAAAGTGCTCTGTGTTTTAAACCCCTAAAGCATTTTTTTAAAACCCGAATGTTTCTCCTTATACTGTCTTTTTCTTGACATTATACCTAACATGTTTGTTTACTTGGATGTTAAATAAATGTCTACCTTGAAGCTTTGAAGTGTTAGAATCCATCTGTACCACATCAGATGCAAGTATCTTAAACTCTCTCCCAGAAATGTGAAAACAGCGATCAATGGTCTAGAGAGAACAGGATGGAAAGTGAACTACCTCACACTTTGTTAAGAATTGTATAGAAGACTCTTGTGCTGCCTCTGACAAACCTGTTAATTTTGACAGTAGAGTTTCAATTTGCATTACTTTCTCAAACCAGAGTGCTTTCTGTGGACTCAAACCTACTTTAATAATACACATCTTTTTTTTTTCAGTTGTTTAAGAAATAGCATACTAACCTGGGTCCAAGGGGCTCAAAGAAACTGAACAAACAACCAGAGATCATGTATGGGATAGACCTAGGCCCCCTATACATAAATAGATAGATAGCATCTTGGTTTTCATGTGAGTACCCTAACAACTGCAGTAGGGGCTGTCTCTGTCTCTGTTGCCTGCATTTGGTCCATTTCTCCTAACTGAGATGCTTTGTCCAGCTTCAATAGGAGAAGATGCACCTAGTCCTACCGCAACTTGATATGCCAAGGCAGGTTGACATCCATGGGAGCCCTCCCCTTTTCTGAGGAGAAAGGGAGGAGGGGTAGTTGAGGAGAGGAGAGGAGAGAAAAGGAGAGGAGAAGAGGGGAGGGGGGAGGAGAGGAGGGGAGGGGGGAGGAGAGGAGAGGAGGGAGGGGAAGCCATGACTAGGATCTAAAATAAATAAATTATAGAAGTAGAAATGAGTATACATGGGTTCAAAGTGGAATATTCTGCTTTTTCTAGGACTAGATTCTAAACCAAATAAAGTTATTTGAAATACAAAAAGAAAAGAAATAATACACATTAAACGCCCAGCAAAGTTTGTGGCTCTTAGGCTGTGTCTTCTATGCAAAACAAGTTGTATTCATGTCCTAAAGTGCCAAGAGAAAGGGCAATAATTAAGATGGCACAAAACTGATAGGTACCTGATGTTAAGGACTACTAAAAGGTTAGCCCTATACAACTATATATATAATACATATAATTGAGATTGTGAAAGGAAGAAAAGGGGAAGAAAGGAGGGAGAGGAAGAGAGGCATGAGGAAACGTGCTCACGCCAATAAAGAGATAACTGTGCCCTGTGTCACTGTAATATCCCAATTTTGCTGAGTGTTCCACTGAAATATAGTCAGAAGTTTAAATATCTCATCTTAGCAAAGCACTGAAAGTCAAAAAGACTAGATATGAAGTTGAGACAATACGGAAAAAAAAATAGATTCCTAAAGGAGAAAGCGGAAGTTGTCTTGAAGAACATTTAGAGGATAAATGTGCTTTCTCAGATTGAACACTGGAAACCCTACCAAGAGACCATCAAAGGGACAGAGGAAATGTCCGGCTGTGCACAGCAGCCTGACCAAAGACCAAGAGCCCCAGTGCATCTTCTCCACCTTTCTTCCTGTTCCAACTCCACACCATGTGCTTTGAAGAGCTGCCACCTTGGCCACCGGACCTTTTATTCCCCAGCCCTCACTGACACAAGTCTTCACTGGGCATCTGCTGGCCAACTTCTTCCTCAGCTCAAGCTGCTTCCATCTCCCAGACCCAAAGATGGGCGTGAGAGCGTGTCTTCACATCACTGCAGATTCCTGACTTCTATTCACCCATCTTCATTCTTGCTTCTCTTGAGTGTCTTCCTACTATGCCATCCTGTGGAGATGTTTGTAGGATGTTTTGATTGATGTGGGAGGCCCTATTCCACTGCAGACCAGGAACAGGTGATCCCAGGTTGTTTAAGAAAGTACACTGAGCAAGCATGGAAGCAGCGATCTTCTGTGGTCTCTGCTTCAGTTCCTGACTCTAGGTTCCTGCCTTGAGTTCCTGGTTTCCTTCGCTTATAACGCTTTGCTTTTCCACATTGATTTGGACAGAGTTCTATTACCCCAATAGAAAAGCTAACTAAAATATTTCTATATACAATTTAATTTTAAGAGGTTCAAGTCCTTCCATTGTGCTAGATGGCAAAAACATTTGAGTGGGTGACTTAGCCAATGGCCTGGTTTCTAAATTTGTGAGCACTTGACACTCACCTGGTCCTGAAGATGAACCTGACATAAAGTCCTCTACTTCCTCTCTTATCATGATTTCCTGCCCTTCCTCTCAATCAATTGCTGTCTGAATTCTTTAATACTATCAGAACACCATTGTGATGGTTTGTATATACTCAACCCAAGGAGTGGCACTATTAGAGGGTGTGGCCCTGTTAGAATAAATATGGCCTTGTTGTAGTAGTAGGTGTCTCACTGTGGGTGTGGGCTTTAAGACCCTCATCCTAGCTGCCTAGGGGTCAGTATTCTGCTAGCAGCCTTCAGATGAAGATGTAGAACTCTGAGCTCCTCCGTACCATGCCTACCTGAACTCCACCATGTCGCTGCCTTAATAATAATGGACTGAATCTCTGATATGTAAGCTGGTCCCAATTAAGTATTGTCCTTTATATGACTTGAATTGGTCATAGTGTCTGTTCACAGCAGTAAAACCCTAACTAAGACAACCGTTTTATCCTAGAGCCTTTATTGTTTGTTCTCTGGACAGGGGTTAGGGGATTAGAGGCTGATGTCAGGTGTCTTTCCCAATCACTGTCCATCTTATTTATTTGTTTTAGTTTTGAGAATTTAATACACGAGTGTAACACATTTTGATCATATCTACTCTTCACCCCCTCAACTCTTCCTAAGTTCCCTCTCACCAAAATCCTACTCTCAAATTCATATTCTTTTTCTATTATTTTTCATATGTAACCTACTGAGTCTAATTAGTGTTCCCTTAATGTACGTTGGTGTGCGGCTGTCCACTGTAGCATGGGTGACATACATTTGCCGTGTCATTGATGAAAACTGTTTCTTCACCAGGAGCTATTGACTACACATTTCCTGAGATATGGGTAGTCATAGCCTTATCGAGCTCACCAATTCAGCTCAATTGGCTGGCCAGAAAGTCCCATAGATTATCCTGTCTCCTCCTCCCCAGTGCGAGGATTACAGGTATCCACTGCCATGCTCAGCATTTTTTAACATTGGTGCTGGGAATAAAACTCACAGTCTTAGACAAGCTCTTCACTGGCCAAGCCATCTCCCCATCTCCTTGCTTCTCCACTCTCACCTCTGAACACAATTCCATAGCCCATATGAATAAGTTAGTCTGATTATACAGGTATGTTTAGGTTTTTTAATTTGTAATTAATAGATCTACCCTATGTGCCTATTTCTGCTTGTACTGTAGAGCTTTAATTCCACGGACCATAGTTTCAACCACTCCCTCACCAAATGTGCAACCCCTGTTGATCTTCTAACCTTTTGTATGTGAAGTTTTGTCTCTGAATCCATCTGTCTACCTGATTCCTGTCACCAGACTGGTCATCACTGTCACAAAGGAATCACAAGGCCACATAAACAGTACCCCCATAAGCCTGAAGTTCCCACACTCCCCTCCTCCAAATTTAAAGTCACAGTAGCATCTGAACCAAACATTTTGTCTTACATCGGTTTTAATGAATGGCAAGTCATCCCCTTACCCAGGCCCTTCTCTATCTGTCCTTCTCTATCTGCTTTCTTAAGAGCATTGCTTTGTTTCCCTGTGATCTTTGCCTTTGATTTTCCTTTCTATATTAGATTCTTCTTTTAGCATTTACCCATGCCATAGGCTCTTCCAACTGTCCCCATGATTCTCAAGTCTCCTGACCACACGTTTCTCAAAGATATGTTTATTCAACAAATAAACATGAGCAGCTATAATTTGCCTGGTACCAGTGACCCAAATGGGCAAAGTTCTGGTCTCATAGAGCTTATATTCTAGGAAGAATGAAGTAGAAGTTTCATGTGGTTGTATCATGTGAGGTAGACTCACATAGTGTTTTGCTGAGGCAAGATCTGTGGGAGGACATGTAATATTTGGAGAGAGTATAAATAAGACTCAATGGACAGTGATGGGGCGCTTGCAATGCTTCATTGGTCTCATGTCTTCTCTGATCTTTAGCTTGTTGAAAGAGGTCCAGCAGAGTTCTCTTTGCTGACACGTGCAAATTAGGTGGAGGCCTGGCTGTTTCTGCTGGATCATGCCACTGCTGCGGATTCATGTTTGGTATCCTGACACTACTGAACTGGACTACTAATATCCTGACAAATGGAGATTGGAATCATCCCCAAAGAACTATTTCTACATAGATTCATATCCCCTTGTCCTATTTATCATTTTGTCTCCCCTATCTTTGGATGGTGGCTAGAAGGGGGTAAAAGCATTAGAGAACCACTATTAAAAGTAGATTTTGAAAAATCTAAGCCTACAGAAGGACAGGCAGAAGGATACATAAGTAAACAATTATGGCCTCTAAAATAATAATGCTATGGAGAAAAAAATAATTAAGAGCCGGACTGATTTGAAGGAATACAATTTTAAATAGTGTTCATGTTGAGAAATAACTGAGCAAATTCCTAAGTGAGGAATGATGCCACATGGAGATTTTGGAGAACATTCCAGAAACAGATGAAAGTCTTTGTTTCTTCTTCCATTGTCTTGATCTGCATGTTACACAAATTACAAGTTATCTAAAGATTTTACAGACTGTCTCTCCAGTATTGTCTGATCTCCAAAGCCACAGTCCACCCTCAACTTCTCTCGCTGTATGATTTTCCTGTCACTTTCCTGTCACACACACAGGCATTGATTCTCTCTTGGCTTTAGGAACCACAAGTCTCAAACTGAGATGGCAGGACTTTGCTCCCTCTGCAGCTCTGAGAAAAAAATCAATTCCTTGAGTTTTGGGGTTCCAGCCACCCAGACACTCCTTGGCTTGTGGTAGTGTAATTCCAACATCACTGTCCTCTCTGCTTCTTCTGTGTCTTTTCTTCTGGCTTCTCACAAGTCATTGGGTGGAGAACTGCCTACCCAGTCAGACTGACGGCATCTAGACACTGTGAACTTACTTATATCTGCAAAGATACTTTTAGGTTACACTCAGGGTCTCTAGAGCTCTGAGCAAAAGCAGCTCCTTGGTTTACTCAATACTCTGCTGTAGAAAGGCCCTTTATTGTTGAATAAGTAAGTGGCACAGCCATGGAAATGCTCATGACAAATGGTGTTTGTCGTCGATTCTGAAGGGCACACCTTGAACACTTCTCAGGTGGCTTACAAGACCCTGACAGCCATTCCCCAGTGCCCTGAAGCCATGTTCTTCATGAGCCTCAGCAGGACCTGACTCACATTTTTTTCTAACCTAATACTTCTGTGCCTTCATATGCCAAATTTGTTGTGGTAAATCTCCTACCCAAGGAGACCAGTAAAGGAAAAGACAACTCAATAATTATGGTATAAATAGCACGCCTAGATTGGGCAGATTTACCACTACACTACTCTAATCTCCAGCTATGAGATCCCTTATAACTTGTGGTTATCCCAGGCCTCGTCCTTGTCCTCCGAGCTCCAGCTCCTCCGTAGTCGGCTTCCTTCTACCGCTGGCTTCCTTCTGCTTCTACCTCGACTCCCTCTGCCTCTGCTTTTGCTTCAACTCCTCTTCTTCTCTGTTTTCTCCCTCTGCTTCTGCTTCTGCCTCCTTTCATATCAAATTCCTCTCGCTCTCTCCTCCCCTAAGCCTTTTTCTCTGCCTCCCCTTCTACTGCCCAATCTTTGGCCTTAGCCTTTATTTTACAGGTTTTAATTGGACAGAAAGTTTACAAGATGTCACCTGTGTACAGATTCAATCATCCTCTGCAGCCCCTCCCAGGAGGGTGAAACTAGGATCAAAATACAAGGCTGAGACTATCCACTGGGAACTAGGATCAAAATACAAGGCTGAGGCTATCCACAACATGTAGGAATCTCTTGAAGAGACAACTTTCTGAGGCCTTTATCTCCAAATTATCTTCTAATCATTTTTTTTTAAATCTTCACCTATAAAACTGAATATTTTGGGGCTGAAGAGATAGCTCAGAGCTATCTTCTGTCGAGAAGACTGCTCTTCGGGAGGTCTTGAGTTCAAGTCCCAGCAACCACATGGTAGCTCGTAATCATTTATAATAAAGTTTAGTGTAAAGACATACATTTTTTTAAAACTGAAATTTTCAGATTCTATATATAAATGGAAAATGCAGTGTTTTTCTTCCTGCACCTGACTTACTTTTATTCAAATAATATCCTCTAGCTTCAACTACGTTTTTGCAAATACCATGAGTTGTTTCCTTTTTGAGATTAATAGTGTAGCTCCATTTCTTTAGGCTATTTCCATATCTTGGTTATTGTGAATATTCTGAGTTGAACATGAGAGTGCAGGTATCTCTTTAGCATCCTGACTTTATTTATTTTGTATATTCTCCAAATAAAAGGGTGAATCATAACTTAGTTCTTATTTTAATTTTGAAAAGCTTCCATATTGTTGCTGGGAATACAGCACAGTACATAGAGTGCATACCTAGCATGTATTCACACTTCATAAACCAGGCATTATGGGAAGGGTTCATGTCCTTCTGTGTCCATTTTGCTTTCTTAATGGCTTGTAACAATTTTTAGTCCCAATTTTTATCTGTCCACCTCTGTCTCCTGAGTGCTGTATTAAAAACTTTTTATATGTACCTGTTTTCAATTTTATTTCTTTGGAAAATGTCTGTCATAGGGTTTCCATTGCTGTGAAGAAACACCATGACCAAGGCAATTTTTATAAAAGAAAACATTTAATTGGAGCTGGTGTACACTTTCAGAGGTTGAGTCCACTATCATCACGGCAGGAATCATGGCAGCATACAGGCAGATATGGTGCTGGAGGAGCCAAGAGTACAACATCTTGATCTGAAGGTAACCAGAAAAAGACTGGCATCCTCGGGCAGCTAGGAGCCCACTCCCACTGTGACACACTTCCTCCAACAAAGTGATACCTCCTCGTAATGCTACTCCTGGCCTAAGAATATTGAAATCACCACAATGTCCATTCGGGTATTTTGTCCATTTTTATTTGGGTTATTGGGTATTTTTTGGATTTGTTGTTTTGTTTTGTTTTGTTTTGTTTTGTTTTGTTTTGTTTTGTTTTGTATGTTACTGAGTTGCGTGACTCACTCACTTTGGACACTAACTCTATGTCTAATATATGGTTTGCTTTTTCACTCCCTGCGTTTTTTGCTTTGTTGATTGTTTCCTTCACTCTTGGGGGTGAAGAAAGGGGGCTTCAATTCAACATACTGCTACATGTAGATGTTTGCTTCTGTGGCCTGCACTTGTGTTGTCGTATCTGTAAAGGTCACTAATAATTTTTTATCTAATGGCAATAATGCAATGTGTTGTGATCTTCCTTGTTTACTCAAAATGTCTTAAACCCTTGACAGGCATTTCCTCAAAATAGTGCTAATACTGAGTTTCCTGCCACTCATTCCTCCCTCTTTGTTAAGTAAAGAAGGGATCTCTATTCCCACATTATCTTTCCGTGTCACATTAAAACTAGAGGGGCCAATGGACTATCATATCTACCACTCTCCCCTGCAAGTACAGCCCCTCCCTCTGCCCCAGGTTACATATTATAACTCAGGATAGAGCCTGAGTAAACATTCGCTTACCAGTAACGTCTCCCTTCAGTCCGTCCAGCTACTGCTCACTTTTGAATGGAGAAATCGGATTTGCCTACCAGGAAATTGTGTTACAAACCATATAACAATTGGTGCATCCTTGTGAATCTTCTCATAAAATATGTGATTAGGAAAGAAAACTAGTCAATATTGATCCCCTGTTGTTGTGTACCCATGGTCTCAGGATGCAGAGGAGCTGGGGAGCAGGAGGAGAGCTGGGGAGCGGAGAAGCTGAGCGAGCAGGAGGAGCTGGGGAGCAGGAGGACCTGGGAGAGCAGGGTCTCTGGCTGTGCTGGGTTTTGCACGTATAAATGACCCAGGAGATGGAGGTGAAAGACAGCTCATTTACTGAAATAGAGGCACTAGATTATATAGCTTGAATAATGGGGGGAAGAGGAAGCTTGAGTAATGAGGGGAGAGAAAGGGAGGAGGTGCTACAGTGTGGTCAGGGGCCTCCAAGTGTATCAGCTAGATTAGCAGACTGCTGGCCACATGATTTCTAAGAAGCCAGTTCTCTGGCGAGTAAACAGAAGTCTAACTGGCTTTATAATGTGGCCTTTGTCTCTATGGACTTAAGTGGGTCCAAACCTGAAATGATAGGAGGTAAAGGCAGTGCTCTATTGTCCCTCACCTGACCTGGGAATTCACATTCTCTGTCTACCACTGTGTAAAGAGCATTTTGTATTCTTTTTTTTTTTTTTTTGTTTTTTTTTTTTTTTTTTCGAGACAGGGTTTCTCTGGATAGCCCAGGCTGGCCTGGAACTCACTCTGTAGACCAGGCTGGCCTCAAACTCAGAAATCCGCCTACCTCTGCCTCCCAAGTGCTGGGATTAAAGGCGTGCACCACCACTGCCTGGCGCATTTTGCATTCTTAACTTTTTCCTAAGAAGTGTTATGTGACTCAAATTTTCACCTGACAGTCAAAGCAAGTATATTCTCAATGACACATTGATGTCAATCTTTTCTGTGATGTTACTCAATCTCCAAATCAAAAGCTTCTAAGCTAGAATACTTTCTAAACCATTAACAGCCTCACCACCAGGTGAAGGTCTGTGACAGTCCACCAATTCCTGAGGGTCTATAGACAGGTAATGATTTCTGGATCGTGATTTCCTCAGTAGTGTAGCCATTGATAAGATTACTGTGATTGAAGAGTAACTCCATTGATGCTTGTGGTGATTTGAACATGCTTGGCCCATGGGAACTGGCACTATTAGGATGTGTTGCCCTTGTTGGAAGAAGTGCATCACTGTGGTAGTGGGCTCTGAAGCTCTGCCCAGTGCAGAACTTTCAGTTTCTCCTGGCTGCAGTCAGATCAAGATGCCCAACTCTCAGGTAGTTCTATAGTACCATGTCTGCCTGCATGCTGTCATGCTTCCTGCCATGATGATAATGGACTAAACTTCTAAAACTGTAAGCCAGCCCCAATTGAATGTTTGCCTTTATAAGAGTTGCTTTGGTCGTGATTTCTCCTCATAACAATAGAAACCCTAAGACAATGCTTATGCAAGCAACCATAAGTAAACTCTCCATCCTGTCTGTCAATCAATCATGGGGAAAAAAAAAAAAAAACTTTAGTTCGGGCCGGTGGTAGCGCACACCTTTAATCCCAGCACTTGGAAGGCAGAGGCAGGCAGATTTCTGAGTTTGAGGCCAGCCTGGTCTACAGAGTGAGTTCCAGGACAGCCCGGGCTATACAGAGAAACCCTGTCTCGAAAAACCAAAAAAAAAAAAAAAAAATCGTTCTCAAAAGAAAGAAGGAGTGGGTTACCTAGGAAAGAGGAAAACTTCTGTGGGAGAGAAAAGCCAACATTCCTATGTACCTATATAAAACTGCCAAAGAAAAAATTTTTAATGCGCATGGTCATTGGTCATATCAATATCTTCAGTTATCCTACTCACTTGTCCAAAAATGTATGGTTTTGCTCCTGAAGAATTTTTTTATCAATAGACAGACTATAGCTTGTTATGCTTCCTAAGATTTACTTATTACAAATCATCTTGCTACATTACTAGACATTGCTGAGACCTCTAACCCAGCATCCTACTGATGCTGAACTATGAGACTAACATCTTTCACCTACACCGCACAAAAACACTTGGGATTCCCAGCATTTTGGCTACTGGCACATAGTCAAAGCAGCTCTCACATAACCATGGCATCTTGCTGCAGCCGTCCTCATTTTCCATCCACACACTGTCCATCATCCTCAGACACTGACAACAAAATTGAGAGTATTAGCTTCAAAGGCAGGCTCCCTGTTGCTGTGTCCATGGGCAAGCTGCCCAAACATTGCCTTTTCACTGCATAGAAGAACCGTTTCCCAAACAATTACTGGAGACACATGCAAGCACTTATGATGGTGCCTAGACACAGATCTTTTTTAATATTAAACATTATTGTTTAAACTTAATTGTCTAAGATTATTAAGTAGTAAAGGTTAATAATACATATTAGCAGAAATAACATTATGTTTAATTATCCACTACCAGGAATTTAAGACTTGTTTTGTTGTTGTTGTGTTTGTTTTGTTTTGTTTTAAAACAAAGTCTTACTTCAGAGTTGAAGGTAGCATCAAATTTCCTGTGTATCATAGGCTAGCCTCAAACTCATAATCATCCTGCCATTACCTCCCAGGTATTAAAATTACAGGCAAATACCACCATCCCTGGATAAGATTGGAATATTTAGTGGCACATGCATTTAATCCAGCTCTTGGGAGACAGAGATAGGCCCATCTCTTTAGTTTGAGGCTAGCTTGGTCTACATAGCAAATTCCTAGACATCCAGGTAAACGTAGAATTTATCACAGAGAAAGAAAAAAAGAAAGGAGAGAGAGAGAGAGAAGAGAGAGAGAGAGAGAGAGAGAGAGAGAGAGAGAGAGAGAGAGAGAGAGACTGTTGTAGTAATTATTTAAAAGGGCCATTGGCTCAGGCCAACTATCTAAGCTGCAGCCGCTCTGCCTAACCCAGCCACCATGTTTCTCAGCCAGAGGCCATGTGCATGCTGCACTAGAACTGGCCACCAGAAACACCAGCCCTGCCACCCACTAGGATGCCAGCGGAGAGATGGCTCTGCCAATCTTCCACGTGTCTCCACAAGGCAGGGCATTGCCCAGACCATTCCGCCATCCATGAGGGGCCAGTAAGGGAATGAGACTCTAATTCTTATGGATTAATCAAAGCTTATATATTTGGAATGATCAGCAACAAGATACCCATACAATCAGAAGTGTAACCCAATACCCAACCTAGGTATACCAACTACCTTTGACTGCTATAGACACGTGAACATCGTCTCCATCGCTCCTACATCTCTGCCCTCCTCTACTCTCCTCTTCCTTTTATCTCTTCCTCTCCTAACTCCTCCTCTTCCTTTTCCTCTTCCTCTTCTAAGTCCTCCCACCTTAGCTCCTCCTACAAGAGACTGTCCATTAAACTACTATTGACATATGATTTTATATCCCCCTTAAAATCTGCTTATGCACTAATATCTCAGCATTATGGACTAGGAACTTGAGTCATTAAATAATTTGAAACATATTACCAAGTATGTTAAATATGTTAAAACTGCTGCCACTTTTATCATACAGAGAATTGCCTCATAAGAGTTAAGGTGTTAATATATGTTCTCGTGCTTTAAATCTTAAGTCCTTTATATACATCAGCATCAATGTGCTTTGCTTTCAGTCTTTCTCTGCTCTTTCTCACATCCATGACCTAAATAGACCCTAAGGAATTCTGTTCTTAGTAAATGAAAGAGAGTCAAGAGCGTGTGCAAATCAAAACAACCTCAGACTCTAAAATGATCTTATGCTGGGATGGAGAGGTGGCTGAGCAGTTTAGAGGATCCAGTTTGATTCCCATCACCCACATGGTCACTCACAACCATCTGTAACTCAAGTTCTAGGAGATCTGATGTCCTCTTCTGGCCTCCACAAGTGTCAGGCACTATACATATACATTCATGCAGGTAAAACACTCATGCACATAAAAAAGACAAATACAATGAAAATCATCACATGCTGACTTGAATTTTGGTTACAGCTGAAGTTTGCATAGGAATTGCCCCCAAAGGCTCATGTGATAAAGGTTTGGTCACTATCTTGTCACGTTATTGGAAGGTGATAGGACCACTGGGTGGCGAGTTGAGCCTTAGAAAGAAGCTGAACTGTTGTGGGTATCCCCTAGAATACACCTGGGTCACCACAAAATGGGAAGTTTTGCCTCTCAAGTGATTTTCACCATGACATATGTCCTAAAACAGTGGCTTCAAATGATCATAAACGAAACCTCTAAGACCAAGAGGAAAAAATAAACATTTCCTTCTTTTAAGTTGTCAACCTTTCAGTTTCGTCACAGCAACAGGAAGCAAGGACAGCTATTGTTTCATGTAAATGGTAACTCCTAAACAGGACTGTGTTGTCTAGAAAACAAACTGCAGCCGGGCAGTGGTGGCACACGCCTTTAATCCCAGCACTTGGGAGGCAGAGACAGGCAGATTTCTGAGTTTGAGGCCAGCCTGGTCTACAGAGTGAGTTCCAGGACAGCCAGGGCTACACAGAGAAACCCTGTCTCGAAAAACCAAAAAAAAAAAAAAAAAAAAAAAAAAAAAAAAAAAGAAAAAGAAAAAAAAAAGAAAACAAACTGCATGCTTTATGCTGGGTTGTGGCCTTTTAGACCTGATACAGGAGATTATAGAGGATATTGTAGCCACTCTTGGGGGATGACATATCTTCAATCATATTCCAATACATATAAAAATAATTTCCTTCATGACTGAGTTTGGAGTAGGAAATTGCTTGGATCTAACCATCATTAAAGACTTTTTAATATCATGCATTTGAGCTAGTTCTCTGATAACGATAGTGCTGGAAATTTAACTATTAACTCAGAAAAGAAATGTAATAAATCACAAGAATTTTCTAGCACAGGGATTTAATAAAACTTTGTAAGTGACTCAGGGTCAAAGTTAAGGTCACAGAGAAGAAAAGATGAGGTTCTAGGAGCTGACCCTGCAACAGGTGAGCAAGCTTCAGAGACAGCTCACTCATCCTCACCCCAACAACATCCATGAGCATTGATTGGCAGGAGCCCTTCCAGGGCTGGAATTGATTTAAGACACTCAAGATCTTTGTTTAATGATGACTGACATCTAAAGTGTCTCACTAGCAAAAAGTTTTCCTGTTCTGACATTCAAGAATCTCTGTCACACGCTCCAAGAAAATGTGCCAGATGGTGGAGACCGTGGGGAATTTAAAGCTGCTAAGCACATCTCTGACCCCTTACTAAAAGGAGTTCAAAATTTGGCAAAAGATTAGAAATACCTGCTAAAGAGCAAACCTATTACATAAGAATAAGAAGCAACTATTTGTGTTTCTTTATTTAAAAAAAAAAATCACAGTTATGTTTAATAAAGATAGTCATCTACAGCCCTCCATCTTAAATGTGTGCCAGTTGTCTAATAGACAATCTGTGAATAGTGAGGACCAGCTAGGTGATTACCTCATCTCAAAAAAGATATTTGTATTTAAATTTCTCTAGATGTGTCTACAAAGAACCAAAATTCAGTCCCCAGAGCACATATTAGGTAACTTACAGTTGCTTGCAACTCCGACTCCAGGGGATTCTATGGCTTGGCTTTAAAAAAAGATAAATTACCCAGTATCCTAGAGTTACTGAGTATTAATGGTTACTGAGGTGGGCTGGGGTTGTATAGCCACTGGGGAATATGTTGGGAAGAATAATGGATTGGGAAGGAAAGAAAGAGGGAACAGGAAGTAAAAGGGGATGACTGCAAGTACAGTGCATTGTATATGTGTATAAGGTGTTAAAACATAATAATAATCATAATAAAGAAAATAATGTGAAATGAAGGAAGAACAGAAATATTTTCAGGCTGACATGATAGCACAGTGAATAAAAGTGTTTGCCATCTGTCTTAGGGTTTCATTGCTTTGAAGAGACAGCATGGTCAAGGCAACTCTTATAAAAGAAAACATTTAATTGGGCTGGCTTACAGTTTCACACATTGAGCTATTATTATTATCATGGTAGAAGCATGGCCACATACAGGTAGACATGGTGCTGGAGGAGCCAAGAGTTCTACATCTTGATTCACAAGAAGCAGAGAGGACAGTATCACTGAGAGTAACTTGAGTTCATATATGAGACCTCAAGGCCCACACCCACAGTGACACACTTTTGCCATGAAGGCCACACCTACTCCACCAAGGCGTACCTCATAATGCAACTCCCTGTAAGCGAAGCATTCAATCACAGTGTCTATGGGGGCCAAATCAATTCAGACCTCCTACTCTATTGACCCTGATGACCTGAGTTCTATCCCTGGGAATAACATGGAAGAAATAGGGAACAATTACCTACAAGTGTCTTCTGACACATGTGCATGGCATGAGCATACACATGGATGCACATATGTGCACACACATACATATATATACACACATATACACATAATAAATAGATATCTCTAAATAAAGTATTATTGTCTATGCTAACATTTTATTTCACTTTAAATGCTTATCAGAATAGGACAGTGACAGGAAAGAAGAAATAACAGTATAGGAGAAGCCACTGTTCACTACAGTACAACTTATGTGAGTCAGATCCATCGGAGCATGTTACTAAGACCTGGCATTTTTATTTGTTCTCCTGGCTCAAGAGCTAATGGAATTGTCATTGAAGAGACTTCATTTTAATTCAACAAATATATGTTGGTCTCTTAACATAAAGCATCATAGTGAAAATACAGATGGGAAGCAGAGGCCTGTTTGCTAAGGAGTTTGTGATGGAGGAGGAGGTGGAGTAGTTGTTATGTCCTTAGAGTACAAGGTGGACAGAGGAAAGTGAGAATACCGGGGTAACCATGCTCTGAATGGCATGACTTGGTGTCCCATAGTCCTCAACTGGGAAATGGGGACACCATGACCATGCCACAGGCATTAAATGGGCAAATGCATGTAGATTCTTAAAACAATGATACGCTCATGGATACCTCTACTACGTCAGTTGCTACTGTTGGAGAAGGGCAAGTTGAGGCCCAAGGTGCTACAAAAGAAAAGATATTACACTTAATGTAGAGGATCAGAAAAGGGTTGGGAGAACAAAATACTGTTTGAAATGGGTCTGGAAAAGCAGGCTTCATTTTGAAAAGTTACAGGGAACCATGTAGAACAGGAAGAAAAGTGGAGGAAGGAAAACAAACCACATTTCGAGGTAAGACTTATCAGGAATTTAGTTCCAAGGATGGAACTATCACCAGGGCATTTGAAACACATGCTAACAAGTGAAAAGAAATCCAAGAACATCTTACAAGGAACCATAACTCAATAATTTAAATGCACATCTGAGGACGGGTGTGATATGGCAAAAACAAAAGTCATTTGAACAAGACCAAAGAGATGGGGAATCAGAAATGTCTCCTGTTGACCCAAAAGAGAAGCAAGCAGACCCAGCTGTGATTGAGACATTTAGGTTACAGCTTTTACATATAGATAGATGATAGATAGATGATAGATAGGTAGATAGATAGATAGATAGATAGATATAGATAGATAGATAGATAGATACTGAAATACTATTAAATAACTTTCTTATATTGCATGATTCATCATATACATACTAAATACCACATTGCTGGCTTATATTTTTACACAGTTTTAGAGATTCTTCTTATAAGATTAAAGTAAAAATGTGTTTACCATTTTCACCACCACCACCACCAAAAATATCATTTCCTGCTTGAGTGTAGTGACAGCTGGGATTCTTAGGAGCCAGTCATTGCTGCCATGACTGCAGTATGAGTAAGGATCAACAGAGTAATTTAATTTGAATTTCTAATCTGATGCTTTGACGACCCCAGAATTACCATAGGTACAGCCCCTCATCAACCACAGCTTTTTCATAAATGAAGAATTGGATATAAAGGGAACAAATGTTCTAACCTTAGGAAGCTGATGTGGGAATGCTAGCCTGAAGGCAACCTGAATTACACAGTGAAGACTCTGTCTCAAGAAGAAATGGCTGCAATAAATTGCATTGAATTACTATATGAAGTGTGTGGCTTTGTCCAAGCCATGAAGGCGAAGCTAAAATTATTACTGCTTCCTTATCTGAGAAAGGAGAGTGGTAACAGTGTCTTCACAGAGTGACTGTGTGAGTCAAATGAGATAAAAACAAAATGAAATAAAAAAGATGCAACTTCTCAGCCCTGTTAATTTGGACCTGTTGTTTTGATTGCTTGCGCCTACCTTTGCAGCGAGAAGAACATATGTCACATATAAAATTTTCACCAGAAAGAACCACAAGCTAAGTGATTATCCACAAAAAGGATGGAAGATTGATAGTACCTGCTGAGGAATCTGGGGATATTCTTACTTCAGACATGGGCATGTTTTTGCAGCTTTATGCTTTATATTACAGCCATTTTGGTTTCTTGCAGAAAAGTAAGTATTCTGTAACCACAAATACCTTTTTGACAAAGAGCTATCTATGGTCAACATGTTTCTTTTGACATATAAACATTCATTTTATTTATGTGTTTTGCCTACATGTATGTATGTGCATGTGTGTGTATGTGTAGTGCCCACAGAGCAGAAGAGGCACTGGTTGGGGAACCAGAATTCCAAATGCTGTAAACATTTTTGGAACTGAAAATCTAACCTGGGTCCTCTGTAAGAGCAGAAAGTGCTCTTAACCTATCTCTTCAGCCCCATAGTTCATATGCTTCTGCATTGAAAACATGACTGTGTAACAGTAAGTAAAATTTAAATAGGTTATTCAAATTACTACACTGTTATGATTATTTAAAGTAAATTTATCACTACAATTGTGGGTTTTGTTTATTTTGAAGCAGTCTCTTAACACAACCTTCAGTTTTATATCATTTACATGTGAGCCTTGGGTATCATATTATCTCTTGAACTAAAATATTTCATCTTATCTTACAAAAATAAGTATAAATTATTTTCATGAAAAAGGAAAAGGGTAAGAGTATGAGGTCCCTTAAAATACTTCTAATTTGAAAATGAGACAGGATGATGATAATATTTAATCATGAGGGGGCTCTGTCTTTATCTAGAGATGAAATTATGTGAATAAAACTCCTGACACTGGAATCAATATAATCAGTGCCTGCATTTCCCATTTCATATTTCCTCACAAGCACAGTTCTAAAGGTAAGGCAGTATTTAACACAGTGTCTTTTACCATTTACTTGTAAAAACCAAGGGATTATATCTAAGTAACATATTCCATCTGGTGGCATGTTTTTTCTTTCTTCACATTCTCCCAATATTAGTCATTAAGTTTTTAATTAAGCATTTTACTGTGGAATAATTTAGAATAACATCACGTATAAGAAATAATAAAGAGAAACCCCATGTGAATTTACTTGGTCTTTTTTTTTCCCAATCTGCTTTTATACCATTTTAATTACATGCAAGTATTAAGGTCAGTTCTAGGTTGAGGAACTAGCAATACAATAGATGCAAATAGTCAAAGAACAAGCAAGGCAATAAACAAAGTTCCGTAAACACTCCCATGATCACTGTTTCTAAGGGCTTATCAGAATGACCAAAATATCTGAGCCTATTTCCCTGTCCTAGCCCAAAGTCATTTTCATGCCTGAAGACTATTTCTTTGTTCTTGCTAAGATTTAGATTCCTGTCTGAAATTACTTCTTTGTTCTAGCCTAAGATTTAGATTCCTGCCTGAAATTACTTCTTTGTTCTAGCCTAAGATTTAGATTCCTGCCTGAAATTGCTTCTTTGTTCTAGCCTAATGGCAGATTCCTCCCTGAAACCCATTTCCTTGTCCTTGGCTAATCTCAGATTCCTGCCAAGCAGCCTAAAAGCTATCCACATCTCCCCCTCTTTTATATCATAAACAAGACTGAGTCTGTCATAGGTTGTTCTGACAAGAATGCCTTCCTTACCCATTGTGGAATACGCATTATCAAAAGCAATGCACTTCTGTCTTAAGTTGGTAAGGCTCTTTGCAGAATCTTACCCATCCTTGGCTTGCCAGCCTGTTAAATTAATAACTCTGTCTGGAGGGGTCCATTTTCAGTTTCAAGCCATGTACTTTGGCAGTCCAGCATGTTGTTAAAGACAAGTTTTAACAATGTTTTCTAGTGGGAACAGCTTCCAAAATCACTCCACAAGGTCACAAGCAGGACACTGATATAGGTGCCCACATACCCCAATACATCCATCACCACAAGTCCCTCACATTTGCCTTGTTATGGCCATATACACTTCCCTTCTCCCTCTACTACCTCCATAGTCCTAACAGCTATCAATTTATTTCCGTGCCTATGGTGTTTTTACTTCAGAAATATCATATAGTGAATCACACAAAGTGTGACTTTGATGATCAGCTTTTTTGCTCTGCATCATTTCCTAGAGATTCATTTGACCTGCTATGTGTGTCAATATCCTGCTCCTACTCATAGCTAAGTAGTATTCTATAACATGGAGAAATTACAGCTGTTTACATTGTCATCCATTGAAAACCCATTGTGATGGTTTGTATATGCTTGGCCCAGGGAGTGGCACTATTAGTAGGTGTGGCCTTGTTAGAATAGGTGTGTCACTGCGGGTGTGGGCTTAAGTCCCTCATCCTAGCTTCCTGGAAGTCAGTTTTCCATTAGCAGCCTTCAGATGAAGATGTAGAACTTTTAGCTCTGCCTGTACTATGCCTGCCTAGATGCTGCCATGCTCCAACTTTGCTAATAATGGACTGAACTTCTGAGCCTTTAAGCCAGCCCCAATTAAATGTTATCCTTTGTAAGACTTGCTTTGGTCATGGTATCTGTTCACAGCAATAAAACCCTAACTAACACAGACATCATACTTGAACCTATAGCTTTAAATATAAATGAATATCTAGAAAGTTGCTATGCTTATTTTTAATTATACATATTTATTTATTTAAGACATATGTCGAAGCATGTATATGATATGGTACACATGTGGAGATCAGAGAACAATGTGTTGGAGTTGCTTCTTTCCCTCCACTATGTGGATCCCGGGGAAACAACTGAGATGGTCAGGTTTGGCAATGATTGCTTTAATCCACTGAGCTTCTCAATGGTCCCTGTAGGCCTAGATTTTTCAAAACCTATGTTAATAAGCGTTTTTAAAATCCTCAACCTCCTTTCTAGCTCCCTTACCAGAGGTAGAAGAGATGAAAGGTTAATAGGAAACAGAGGTTGTGCGCTTGTTCAGAAGTAATTCTTTGGGGCAATTCCAATCTTTGTTGTCAAGATATCAGAGTCCAATCCAAAACACCAAACATGAATCAATAGCAATGGCTCAATCCAGAAGAAACCATGAGGCTCCACTTAATCAGCATGCATCTGCAGAAATGGCAAGAAGCCACCAGAACACCATGAAGCACATTTCTCTCATGAGCTTGCAACAAGCAAAGGTCAACATAGACCAGCAAAGTGTTGCAAAGTGTACCAATACAAGAGCATCCTCTCACTGTCTGTGGGGTTATACTTATACTCTTTCTAAACATCACATGTCCTCTCAAGCACTCACTCCAGCAAAACATCACATGCCCTTTCATAGGACAGCTTCCATAAAAAGACCACATGTCTGCTCCAGCAAAACATCCTCCCATGTGTCTGCTCCAGCAAAACATCCTTTCATAAGACAGCTTTCAGAAAACATCAGATGACATAACAGAGTCTCCAAAGAAACCAGGAATTTCCACTTCAGGTCCCTTCTGTTATTTTTTAAAATGTGTTTATTAGCATATATGTATATGTTTCATTATGGCATTTTCAAACATGTACTTAATATAATTTGATCCTATTCGCTCTGCTCTCCATTTCTCTCTCACCCCCACCCTTCTACTCCTGACGATCCCTCCTTCTTCTTCTCAACTAGTCCCTGCATTGTTCAGGGCTCTGTAGAGGAATAAAACCCACAGAATGAGTGTATATTAAAGGGGATTTAATAAGTTGGCTCATCTGGTAAGTGTTGGTTAGTTCAACAGTGGCCATCTGCATGCTGAAGGGCTGAGCACATTATAGCTGATAAATTTATGAATCTGGATGCCTCAGCAGTAGCCATTTGCATGCTTGAGAGGCTGAGACCCCACAGTTGCTCAGCCAATAAGTCTAATAAGCCAATAAGAGGCCTCAGCAGTTTCATTCTGGAATTGAGGGCCTAAAGAGTTTCTGGAGAATCACTGGTATTAGCCCAAGAATCTGCATTCTGATGTCAACATAGGAAGAAAGCAACAGTAACAGCAGCAGAGTAGATGAACTTAACAGTCAAACACCAAGGAAAGCCAGAGAAAAGCAAATGCTTTTCCCTTGGACCTTCTTACACCTAAGCATCGGAGGAAGGATTGGTCCACATTTACAATGACTCTTCAATAAACCTAATCAAGAAAATCCCTCACAGGCAAACTTAAAGGCTTACTTAATTTAGATAATCCTTCAAATATATACCCAGAGGCTTGTCTCTTAATAGATTCAGATCCAGTTATATTGACAACCAAATTAACCATCACATCCCTTTCTACTTCCGTGTGTGTGTGTGTGTGTGTGTGTGTGTGTGTATGTGTGTGTGTGTGTCTGTGTGTGTCTGTGTGTGCCTCTGTGTATCTGTATGGTTTTATGCATGTACACTTGTCTGTGTATTTATATGTATGTGTACCTGTTGGGGGTCGGGGGGGTGCAGACTAGGTTTATGCCAGCTTAACACAAGCTGGAGACATCAGCGATAAGGGAGCCTCAGCTGAGAGAAGGCATCCATAAGAGCATGCTGTAAGCAAGGCTGTAGAGCATTCTCTTAATTATTGATGTGATTGATAGAGAAGGTGCAGCCCATTGTGAAAGATGTCACCCCTGGGCTGGTAGTCCTGGGTTTTTATGAAAGCAGGCTGAGCAAGCTATGAAGAGCAAGCCAGTATACAGCACTCCTCCTCTACATTAGCTCCTGCCTCTAAGTTTCTGCTCGGTTTGGGTTCCTGTACTGACTTCCTTAGATAAAGAACAATGATACAGAAGTGTAAGTCAAATAAACCCATTCCTCCCTCACGGTTCTTTGGACATGATATTTCATCACAGAATTAGTAACCCTAAGGCATCGTGTGTGTGTGTGTGTGTGTGTGTGTGTGTGTGTGTGTGTGTTGTGTGTTTACATGTGTATGTGCATATGGGTATACATGTGTGTATGTGTGTGCCTGTGTGTGTATGCACATATGTATGTGCATGTGTGTATGCCTGTGAGGGGGTGAATATGTGGGTGTGTATGTGTGCCAATGAGTTTAACTGGTGTTACTGGTGTTCATGGATGAAGAGTTGTCTAAAAGGGAATGCACACCTTGCCAGTGGCTGTACCACTGTCAGGCCATGAAAGGATAGCTTGGTTCTTGGCTGGGCACAGGCCTGGAACCCAGGCCCTGATGGGACAATGGCAGGTGTTCAGCCAAGCCCCCAGAACCCAGGCTCCTAACAAGACCTCCATTAATCTGTGCCTTGCAGTCACCTAGGGCTACAGGTAGAGGGTATGACTACAGGCTTCAGCCTCAAGAGATTTCCATATTAATGAGTTACCTAAAGGTCAGAGGGCATAGCTAACTAAGTGACCCTCCCCACTTTCCCTCCCTATTTAAGTCAGCTCCCCACTGGCTTAAGGGGGGGGTGCATATCCAGACCATCTATATTCGCCATGAACAATAAAGTTCTTGGAAACCCACAGACTTCCTCATGTCTTTGGGGCCTGCTGTCCTGCTGCTGTGGTGGAGGACCTCTCTGCGTTCCAGCCTCTTCAATAGGCAGCCGTTCTAAGCCAAGGAAGTATAACAAGCAAGTGCTCCCTGTGGGGCATGCCCAGGGCCTCCCTCTCCCCCCCCCTTGGTGCATGTGGGCCAGCAGCTTCCCACAGCATAGTGCCTGCTCACCCACAGTCTCGATTCTGCTGTGCAACCCCCCCATTGGTGTCTGGGGGCCCAGAATGGAGACACAGGCCTCTGAGCCCACCCCAGAGCCCTACCCTGCCCCTTGGAAACCAGGGTGAGTTCACTCCCCACCCAGATGCGAGCCCAGCTACATCCACTTGGCATGGTGTGAGACGAATGCAGCCAAGCTTGCTTCTCTATGAAGGACCACCACCTCCCTGAGGCACTCGCCCCTGGGCCCTTCATTCTCCCCCCTACTACCCCCATACCACTGACAAAAAGATGTCTTCTTCCCATCACCTATTAACTGGGTATAAATCCTCAGGGAAGTCTAAGACCCTGTAAGCCTCTGTTTTCCACAACAAGGTATTGGGAGGTCCCTGTCTTATATAGAGACTAGAGCTACTGTGAACTCAAGAGTCTAATAACTGTAATGACTAGAGGTCAGTGCTCCACACCCCATCTCCAGGTCCAGCATTTTTTCTTCTACTTCTTCAGTGTTCCAAAAACCTTGGATAAAGTGATACAGCTGTTCCATCTAATGCTGGGCATTCAACAGTCATTTATTCTTAATACTTATACCAGTTTAAGTCCCTGCTGACCCTGCTGCCTACTGCAAAAGAAAATTATCCAACCGAATCTGACACAAAGGACTGATCTATAGTCATTAACACAGATAGTTACAAGACAGTTCATGTCCACTTAGCAAAATCAACAGCATTAGTTTCCCCACTTTGGCCTAAGACCTTACCAGCCACAGGCTCTTGCCCAGAAAGGTTCTATTCTATAACACCGATTGATTCTCAGCCTTCTAGTACAGCCCCTTGGGGCTGCACATTCTGCTCCACAGAAGCAGCATCTCCTATGCCTTATAAATATGCAGTTTCCTGCATTAGCACATTAGCATTCTCTCTTGAATTATCCTTTTCCATCTAAACAGGTGTTTCGTTTGCTAATTTTGTTGTTTGTTTGGGTTTGAGGATTTTCATGGTGTGTGTGTGGCGCGTGTGCGTGTGTGTGTGTGGTTGTTGTTGCTGCTGCTGTGTTAATATTGTTGTTGCTGTATTGTTGTTGCTGCTGTTTTGGATTTTGAGACAGGATCTCCTATAGTTCAAGTTGGTCTTGAACTTGCTATGTAGTCAATAACAACTCTGAATTCTTAAAACTCCTGTCTCTACCTCACTGAGCCCAGAAAGCGCCATTCTAAAATGTGTAAATGAGAAGAGAAGATGTGTCCACTTTCTGTGTTGTACTTTAGCTTAGACTCAAAGAACTGTTGAGAAAAGATGATCACAGATGCCAAGGGAGAGGGCCTCATCTACTCCAAAAGGCAGATGTCTGCCCCATGTCTTCTTCCAAACACATTCATAAGTGAGCTCTTCCATGTCATCAGATGCAAAGCCAATGGAAATCAAATCTGAGTTCTCAAGCCAGCAGACAGCAGAGGAAATTCTCTGAGCCATGTGTGTACTCTGAGATTGCCAAAGACCTACTAAGAGCTGCGCCTCACAAGAATCCTTCCAACTTACACTTCCTGTATTGTTGCCCTGATGCTGAGGTAGAAGTCTGACAATACCAGATAACTCTGAGCTCAGTGTAAAATGGCAGAGACCCTTTGTCAGCAGGCCTTCCTCTTCTCTGGAGATCCTGGATGCCCCTCCCCCTTCCCTTCCTCTACCACTTTCTACCCCCATTGACTGCCTGAGGAATGAAGTTCTGCACCTGAGATTCCTGGAATGCTTCTCTACACTAGTGAGGCATCTCAGGAGACTTTGACCTCTGTTTGTAGACCAGTTTAGGGCAATTGAGTTGGTTTTTCAATGCTGCTGTCATTAGTTGTTACAAATCTCTGTCATGGAACAAAAGAACTGTATTATCTCAGGGGTCTGGAGGTCTGACATCCAAAGTAAAGGTATTGCTGTGCCATGCTTCCTGCCAAGGCCCTGGTTACTCTCCTGTCTCATTCAGCTTCTTGTGGTTCCTGGTGTGCATTGGCTTCTGGATGTATCACTCCCTACTCTGCTTTCCTCTCAACATCATCTTCTCCTCTGAATGTTACTCTGAACTCTCCTTTACCTTTTCTTCCACCAGGGACATTTGTTATCAGATTCAGGGACCACTTGAATGCCGGGTAATATCTCCTCACATTCTGTAACTTCATTATTCCCATTATTCTTGAAAATGAGATTGCATCCATAGGTTCTGACTGTTAAGAAATGTCCACATCCTTTGAAGCATCACCGTTCATGCAGCACAGTTCAACAATATCTGCCAGGTACCAAGGGTCACATTCCAGCTCTCTAACCTCAGAGTACACCCTCCTCAGCATGCCACATTTTTAACTACTCTCTGGCAAGCTCCATAGTAAGCCAATGAAAATATTCATTACGTGGGAAACATAATCAGTATCTAACATGTCATATCTGTAAGGCATTATTAACCTTTGTTAAAAACACACGAAGTTCAAAACCATGCAATATGAATGCTGCGCACTGTTTGCAAGTGACTTACTTCATTCAGAAATTACCAAAGCCTCTGCTGCCTCCTCCTCTGGTTCCAGTCTTTTTAAATTACATTGATTCATTACCGTGGGACAGTTGGTTTAAATACTAATGGGCAACTCCAACAATTTAATAATTTCTTCATCCTGATCCGAAGAGATTGGCTTGCCTTTGCAGATTTAGGGACTGTAGTGAGTCAGAAAACTACAATTGTCTGGTCTTCAAACTGTAGGTGAGTCTGCATGGGTGGCTTCTTTGAGAACTGGGGTACAACCATACCCCACAGAAAAGCAGAGATAGCATTGATTACCTGTAAATCCTTTCCCCAAAATTTATTTTCTCATCTTTTATCTTCTTGTGTTCCTAAGATTCTATCCCACAACTAATGCTTGTAGAGAAAGCATTAGTTGGAGAAGTAATAGAAATAGAATAGAAGTTGTTGACTCCACTTGCCTTAGAGAGAAACCCATCCTCTACACCACTGTCTAATGATAGAACATCATCTACCCCACTCTTCCCTGATCTATAACAAAACAACTATTCAGAGGCATGCTGAGCATAAGACCTACCCACCCCCAAAGCCACAGCAAGATGGAACACCCCTAAAGCAAATTAGAAGACAGCCACATTTTAGAGAACTAACTTGTGTGTAGACTCCCAAGGAGAGTCTTTTGACGGGAGTACCCTGTTATTGCTTTGAGCATAGATAACCTATTTTCATACTGCACAGATTCAAGATATTACATATTTCATATTACAAGATTCAAACAAACAAACAACATTATAAAAAAAAAAACTAATCACACACCAGTAAAATTAGTCACAAAAGTGTGAAAATTACCCTTTTTATTTCAGATGTGGAATGTAATTTCTGGACACAAACAGAAAATACCTGGACCAACCATAAAAATATGTGTTTCTTAATATTATATGTTAATGGGCAACATTTTATTTATAACTATCTTTTCTTTTGCATCGGGATCTCATGTGGCCCAGGCTGGTTTCAGACTTGCTACATAACCAAGGATGACCTTGAACTTCTTCTGTCTTCACTTCCCAAGAAAGGAAGAGTCAAAAAATAAACCATGAGGCTGAGAGATAACTACCTAACTACTGCACTAAGCACAGTTCTCACATGGGTAGAGACATTTTTTAAAATGCAATTGTGGGGAAATTCTGCTAATTAAAGTTGAAGTCCACCATTGACAGGATAACCTTCTGGGCCTCAGCGTGTAATGGAGGACTCCCTTCATTATCAGGGTTTCTCCTTCTCTGACCTTGCCCAGGGAGTTCTAAGTCCCTACACTCACCTCTACCTGACGAATGTCATGTAGCCTCAATTAGCTTATAGGACCAATATTCTTTCTCCCTGACAAAAACCTGTTCAGCCAGCACCTAAGATTCCTAAAATGATTCCCCATGCTAATGAGGCATTCCAGGTAATCTAAGTCCCCAGCCAATGACATTTGCCCATTGTGGGTGTCCCTACATTCAGTCCCCAAAAGCTTCATATGCCTTTAATCACACTAAGTAAAGTTGATCTGCCTTCTGACTGTGGTCTTAGTGTGATTTATTTACCGTACATATTCACAGGGCTTCCAAATCCTCAGTTGATGTCTCTGCTCCCACTGCCCTCGTGGATTGAGTCCGATGATCCATGAGAGTGGGGAGACCCTCGTGTAATCTTTATTGTAACAGCATACCAGCCCATAGCACAATAAGTTGCATTCTAACTTAGCATTTAGAATTATTTTGGACTGTATTTTATTATCCAAAGTCAGAGACCTTTTTTTTATACCAAATTTTGGGAGCTAGTATCTTTCTTACAAAATTAGAGCACTTGCTGAGCCCTTGTTACTATGTTTTGACAGGTGAGCTGGATCCTTTTCCTTCCTGGACAGTACGTGAGGGTACTCTTAGCAGATGTTAGATCTTTTAATTGCATTTTCCAATTGTGTGTGGTGACACTATCTTATCTTACACTGTCCATTTGTTGATATAATAATAACACTACACAGAAAAGAAAGAATCTGATCAGTAACAGTTTTGAGCAATTTGCATGGCTAACACTGTGCCACAGGACTCGGGAGAGACCTGGGAAGCAGAGACAGTATATAATTAAATACCTGTGTGCTATTGAAAGTTATTTCGGAAGCATCAGTGAACAGAAGTTTCATAGGGAGCATAGGAACTTGAACTTAGCCTTGACATGTCACTGAATATGTATGATGAACCGGGCAGCTTTCCAGCAAAAGGAAAGGCACTGAATGAGGAATTTATCTCTTTGCTCCCTGGTTTGCTTGGCCTACTGCTGGCGCTCAGTTAACACAGATGAATGAGGCATATAGACAATACAGATAAATGAAGAGCCTCCAATCTCAAAGACATCTAAAGATGCTCAGAGTGTATGAACACACGGCAGTATGCCACAAAGTGCACCTTTCCTGTGATCTACAGTCTTCTCTCCTTTCTCCTTTCCTCTCTTATTTTCCCATCTCCTCTCTCTTCTTCCCTGCCTCTGCTCCAAATTAGCCTTGAACTCAAGATCCACCTACCTCAGCCTCTCAAATACTAGTGTTTCAAATACCAGTGTCAGATTAGAATTCTAACTCATAAGACTCTTCATGAACTTCTGAACTTGCTATTCTAGTCCAGGACAAACTGAGTATGGGGAGTTGGGGGAGCTGGAAGTTGGGGAGGAGCCTACTCAGCTCATCCACTTGCATAACAGACATCTCAAGGTCAACTACTCTTTAAGTGTTGGCAATGTCCTATCCCTGTATCCAAATCACTGTATCAAGAGATCTTCATCTGTAAGTACCAGGACTGGAGAGGTGCCTCAGCAGTTCAGAGTGTTGGTTGTTCTATCAGAAAATGCATGTTCAATTCCCTACACACACATGATAGCTTACAATCTTCACCACAATTCTAGTCTTGTGAATCTGATGCCCTCTTCTGGACTCCTTGAGCACTGCACACTCCTGATGTACAGAGATAAATGCAGGTAAACACCCAAACACATAAAATAAAAATTAATAACTTTTTAAATTATGTGACATTGCATATGGAAAAAAGTAACATCTACTCATTTGAGATCTTCAAATAAAATAAGTTTATAAAACAAAGACATCTACTTCCTCAATTCGCCAATTTTCTTTCTTTTGACATTTATTTACTGTGTTTGTGGCAAGATACACTTGTGGAGGTAGAGAACAATCCTTAGGAATCCGTTCTCTCTGTCACTGTGTGGGTTCTAGGAATCGAACTATGGTCATCAAGTTTGGCAGCAAGTGCCTTTATGTACTGAGTCATTTCACCAGCCCTGTCAATTCACCAATTGTCTGCTGTATCTCAAAATCAGTTCTTTCAGTTAGACTGAAAATCACTCCAGATTAATGTTTAGTACTATAAACTTATGAGGCATAAAGGCAAATACAGCTAGCAAGAAACTTCCTGCCCACTCTAATATCTATTTCTTAATGAATTGAAGTGGTCTAAAATCAGTTCACAATGCACAGTTTTTTCATGTGTTTTCAATGCAAATTTTTTAGAAACTATTTCTCATTTTACATGCAACTATCTTTGGTCTTTCTAGTCATTAGTTTTATTAAAAGACTAGTGACAGGGCAGGCAAGATGGTTCAGCAGGTAGAGGCACTTGCACACAAACCTGGTAACCAGCATCTCATCACTGGATCCCACTGTGTCAGAACAACTGCAGGACCTTTGGGAGTCAGTTGTCTCCTTCCATCATGTGGGTGGGTTTCACCCCTCATACATCAGTGTCCTAGAGTTGTCCTCTGATCTCCACATACAACCTGTGTTACCTTTGAAACTGCATCACACACACACACACACACACATTTTTTTGAAAGAATAAAAGAGAGGTACTCTTATTCTTTTTATTAATTTATTTATTCACTTATCCCAAATGAGCTTCCCTCTCTGCCCAGAACCCCTCACACAGATTCTCCCCCATTCTCCTTTCCCCTTCTCCTCTGAGGAGGGGGATTCCGCCCCTTCCCCAGCACATCAAGTCATTTCAGGACTAGGATATCCTTTCCCACTGAGGCCAAACAAAGCACTCCATTTAGGGAATGGGATCCACAGGCAGACAACAGATTCAGGGAGAGCGCTGTTCCTGTTGTTGGGGACCAAGCTGTTCATCTGCTACGTATGTACCAGAGGCCTAGATCCAGCCCATGTTCTTTCTTTGGTTGGCAGTTCAATCTCTGGAGCCCCCAAAAATTCAAGTTAGTTGACTCTGTTGGTCCTCCTGTGGAGTCCCTATTCTCTTCAGGTCCCCCTATCCTTCCCCCAACTCTTCATAAGAGTCTCTAAACTAAATCTAGTTAGGCTGTGGTGTTCTACATCTGTTTCCATTGGCTGCTGGGTGGAACCTCTCAGAGGACAGTTATGCCAGGCTCTTGTCTGTAAGCATAACAGAGTATCACTAGCACTGTCAAGGAGTAGTTCTTGCCCATGGATGGGTCTCAATTTGAACCAGTCATTGGTTGGCCATTCCTCCCATCTCTGTTCCTACACATCTTGTAGGCAAGACACATTTTGGGCCAAAGGTTTTGCGGATGGGTTGCCATCTTTATTCCTCTACTTGGGAGTCCTACCTGGCTACAGGAAGTGGCCATTTCAGGATCCATATGCTCCACTGCTAGGAGTCTCAGCTAAAGATGCCCCCAAAGACACTCTGGGCCCTCCCCACTCACCTCACCTCCCCTCTCCTACCCAGTTCCACCACTCCATCCCACCTGTCATATCTATTTTATTTCCCCTTCTGAGAAAGATTCAACCATCCTCCCTTGAATGCTCCTTGTTATGTGGTTTCTTTGGGTGTATTGATTATAGCATGGTTATCCTGTACTTTATGGTTAATATCCACTTATAAGTGAGTAAGTAAGTATATACCATGTATGTCCTTTTGGGCCTGGGTTACTTGACTCAGGATGATATTTTCTAGTTCCATCCATTTACCTGCAAAATCCATAGTATCCTTGTTTCATATACAGACTCAACGCAATTCACATCAAAATTCTAACACAACTCCTTACAGACTTTGAAAGAAAAATTCTCAACTTCATATAGAAAAACAAAACCAAAAAAAAAAAAAATAGCTGAAGAATACTGTACAATAAAAGAACTTCTGAAGGTATCACCATTCAGAATTACTGAACAGAACTGAATAGAATGGCTGTACAATAAAAGAACTTCTGAAGGTATCACCATTCACCATTACTGCACAATAGTAATAAAACTGCATGGTATTGATATAGAAACAGCCAAATTGATCAACAGAATCTAATTGATGACCCAGAAATAAACCAATACACCTATACACATTAGTTTTTGACAAAGAAGCCAAAATCATACAATGAGAAATGGAGAGCATCTTCAACAAATGGTGCTGGTCTAACTGGATGTCTACATCTAGAAGAATACAAATACATCCATATTCATCACCCTGCACAAAACTCAAGTCCAAGTGACTCAAAGACCTCAATGGAAAACTACATACTCTAAATCTGATAGAATAGAAAATGGGGAATAGGAAATAGCTTTGAATGCATTGGTACAGGAAACAACTTCCTGAACAGAACACCAATGGTTCAGGCACTAAGATCAACAATTAATACATGGGACCTCATGAAACTTAAAAGTTTCTTTAAGATAAAGGACATTGTCAACAGGACAAAATGAAAGCCTACAGATTGAGAAAGAATCCTCAGCAACCCTACATCTGTCATAGAGCTAATATCCAAAAGGTATAAACAAATCAAATTAGGTATTCTTATTTCTATTCTTACTGCATCCAGCCATGCCTATGATCTGGTTCAATATACCTTATTGAACAAAAATGTAAGTGAATAAATGCATGAACACAGTAAATCACCTGGAAGTTAATGTCAAAAATAAATTAAGATCTGTGCTAATAAAACCTTTCCCTTCAGAGTAATTTTGCCATAACAGAGTCACAGTTACAGATACAGATGGGATCTTTCTAATAACAATAAATCTTATTTACATTGTCTTGTAAACATTTCACTTAAAAATAATAGAAAGGAGCGAGGCATGGTGGTGCATGTCCAGCACTCAGGAGGCAGAGCCAAGTAGACCTCTGCGAGTTCAAGACCAGCCTACTCTACATTCTGAGTTCAGGAAAGGCAGAGCTACAATGTGAGCTATCTATAAAAGATATAGGTACAGGTACATAGATATAAAGATTGATCATTAGGACCAAGCAAATGTTTCTGTTTAGAAACACTCAGGAAGAGCCACATTGCGCTAACCCCTCCAGTTTGAATGGCTCATTAAAGAATTGTGTTTCTACTCTGTAAATCAAGGACTTCACAATGGCACAGCTTCCTACCACAGGTCTTCAGCCTCTAAAATAAGAGTGAGGAGCCGACTCCCCCTCCAATGTGGCCTGTTTCCATGTGGAATAAGAAAGAACTCTCAACATGCACCAGTAATTAAAGTCTCCGGCTTGGAAATGCCAATCACCACCGAAAGTAACCTTTCTAAACATCTGGAAGAGAAATAAAGTTACACATTTAATCAATACCCACATACAGAAAGTAAAAATTTTTACTCCAATGAGGGAAGCAGGTAGGCTAACTGCAGATTCTTACCTCTCCTTCTGCCCCTCCAAATCCAATCCCCTAGGGTCATCCCCAGCTTCAACCTCCCTTCCTCTCATCTCTAGTGGATCCCACGGATCTTTCCCTCCTAACCTCCCTGCCCTATTTATTGCTTTAACCTAACCCCCAACACCAGCAGGCATTCCCTAAGAACCCACAGGCCACTCCTGAGCAGGAACACGTACCTAACACTTCCTGGGTGACCAAGAACATAAGACTAGATATCCCAAGGACCTAGGATAAAACCCAAATACTACTGTTTTTTTTTTTTTTTTTAAAGTAGAGGTAAAATGATGACATTTTCAGCCTTGCTCAGCTGTCATCAGAGAAGCTTCTTCCTGCAGCAGATGGGGACAAACAAAAAGTCCCACAGCTAGACACTATGGGGAAAGTGAACCTTTAGAACACTCAGCCTTAAATGGAATGTCTCCATCAAATCCTCCCCTCAGAGCTCAGGAAACCCCTCAGAAGGGGAGCCAGAAAGCATAAAAGCCAGAGCGGGTGGGAGACACCTGGAGAACAAGGTCCTCTACATCAGCATGATCAAAGCTCATATGAGCTCACAGAGACTGAAGCATCCTACCTAGTGCCTGCATGGGTCTGTACCAGGTCCTCTGTGTATACATTACACCTTCCAGTTTAGAGTTTTATGGGATCCTGAGGATGCTGTCCCTTGAACTCTTTTTCTTCCTGCTTGTCTTTTTCAACTCCAGTGTGACAGTTTTTGTTTTATCTTAGTACATTTGATTTTGTTATATTACTATTCCTTTCTAATTAGATAGAAAGGAAATGAATCTGGAATGGGGAGGCACCGGGAGGAGTACAGGGAGGGGAAACCATAATCAGTTATATATTATGTGAGAAAATAATCCATTTTCAGTAAAATGGAAAATATATTTCTATTTATTAGTTATGTATCTACTCTGAATTTAATATTTATAACTGTAATAACTTAATTTAAAAAGCACTTCAATAAGGTTGCATAATTTACTGTTTACCTATGTAATTTTATTCATAGTGGAATTATGTACATTTTATACACAATCGAATTAAAGAATAGAAGATTGAAGGCAACCTCACTAGAGAATACTGTGCTCATGCATGATTCCAGCCTTAACACAATTATCTACATGCTAAGTTACAAATCTGTTATCCTTCACTAGTCAAAACCTTAGTATCATAAACATGCAGAATATACACATATAAAACAGACTCTGACATATGTATCCATTAAAATCAACATTTAATGATTAAAAAAAAAAGAAAGTAATTTTTCATTAATCTATTGATTTATCCATTCACTTTACATCCAATCAAAAGCCCCACCTCTCTCCCAGTCCCACCCTCACACACCCTCTCCCCATTCTCCCTTTCCTTTTTCTCAGAGAAGGGGAGCTCCCCAACCTTCATGGGTACCTGCCCTGGCACATCAAGCAGCAGCAGGACTAGGTGTACCCTCTCCTGCTGAGGCCAGATAAGGAAGCCGAGCTAAAGGAGAGTGATCCAAAGGCAGGCAACAGAGTCAGCGATGGCCCCTGGTCCATTTGGAGGATTCACCTGAAGCCAAGCTGCAAATCTGCTTCATATGTGCAAAGGCACCTAGGTCCACCCATGCATGCTCTTTGGTGGGTGATTCAAAGAAAATAAATTTTTGCTGACATCCTATAAAACATTAAAAATCCTATGTACTAATTATTTTATCTCTTATGTGTATGGTTATTTTGTCTTCATGTTTGTCTATGTACCATATGCATGTCTGGTGCCTAGGAAACCTAGAAGAGGCCATCTGATCCTCTTGGGAGTGGAGTTATCACCATATGTGTGCACATACTCAAGCTCAGGTCCTATGCAGCAGTAACCGGTACTCTAACCACTGAGCTATCTCTCCAGCCCCAAATCCCATATCCTCCTTCAAAGAACGATAGGAGTGGGGAGGAGGACTCCCTGGGTTAGCACCCTGCTGTGAAAGCAAGAAATCTAAGTTTAAACCTCTAGCAAACACATAAAGCATGACTGTGTGTGTGCCTATAACCTCAATGTTTGAGGCGGGACAGAGGACATGACAAAGACAAGCAGATCCCAGGAGCTCTCTAGTCAGGGCACCCAAGCCAAAATGACAAATTCAGAGAAGGACCCTGTCTCAAAAAAAAAAATAAATGAAGTGGAGGGCAATAGAGGAGAATACCATCCATCCTGCTCTGGCCTCCTCATGGGTATGCATGGGTATGCATGCATGCACCTTCACATATACTTAAACATACATACATACATACACACACACACCCCACACACACTTCAGGCTGCCTTCTACAGTTGCTTATCTATATACAAGAGAGAGCTATAAATGCAATCACAGAGGGAACATAATTATTTGCAAGTTATATGGAGCAGAGATACGTTAGAGCAAAGGTTTTATATTATAATTCAGAGAGCCAAGATCTCCCAAAAAGGAGAGCGGTGAGAGTGCACGTGTGAGCATGTCTCTGTTCAGCGTCGCATCTGACTGCATTTCCCAAGGAGCCAAGTGAAATTATACACAGCCTCATAAAGAGAAAGAAGGTGGGTTTAGATTGTAAATCTCAAGAACTTCTGAATGGACATTTTAATAATGGATGTCTCATGTCTTTATAGGAGCTGAGACAGATTGATGAGGAGAAAGGGTGAACTGGACAGAATTTCTAATTCCTTCCTTTTATTTATTCTTCTTTCATACATTACATCCTGATGGCAGTTTCCTCTCCTCCCAGTCCTCCTATCTCCCACCTCCTCCAGAACCACTGCATCTCCATTTCCTTCAGCAAGATTTGCAATGATATTAACCAAACATGGTGTATTAAGTTACAATAAGTCTAGGCACGAGTCTTCATATCAAGGTTGGATGAGGCAACCCAAGGAGAAAGAAAAGCATTCCAAAAGCAGACAAAAGAGTCAGAGATACCCACCACTCCCACTGTTAGGAGTCCCACATGAACACTGAACTACACAACCATAACATATATGCAGAAGACCTAGCTCACAGACCAAACTGAGATTTGTGACTGCCACTTCAGTTTCTTTGAGTCCCTATGAGTCTCTGAGGCCCTGCGTATTGGTTCTGCAGGCCATGTTATCCTGGTGTCCTTGACCACTCTGGTTCCTACAATCCTTTCTCCCCTCTCTTCCTAGCTCCTTCCCTGAGCTCCACCTAATGCTGGCTGTGGGTCTCTGCATCTGCTCCCATAAGCTGTTGGGGACGCCTCCCTGATGAGGATTGGGCTAGACAACAATCTATAAATACTGTAGACTATCATTAGGAATCATTTCACTATGTTTTATTCCAGTCGTGTTTGATTCTATCCTCGATCGCTGGACTATCCACCCTCTGGTTCTTGGCCATCTAGGCAGTGTCAGGCAAGGGTTCCCTCTACTCTCCTGGCATGGATCTCAGGTTGAACTACTCAGTCATTAGTTGGCCACTCCCACAACTTCCACGCCACCATGACCTCAGCAAATCTTACAGGCAGGACAAATTGTAGGTAGAAGGTGTTGTTGCTGGGGTGATGTCCCAGTCTCACCACTAAAAGCCTTGCCTGGTTACAGAAGGCTCTGTATCCTCTATTACTGGGAGACTTGGCTAGGTTCACCCTCTTAGGATACAGGGAATTTCCACTGCACTAGGTTTCCAGATCACTCCCCAAGTACCCCCCCAATTCCAGTTATCTCTCCAAGTACCCTCTCACTCCATCTCCCCCATAAAATTGCTTGATCCCTCCTGTTTTCATCCCTACCCACCCCTAGTACACCTGCAAAATCTATTTTATTTCTCCTTCCCAGGGAGATGCATGTGACCTCCCTAGAGCCCTCCTTGTTACTTAGCCTCTGTGGGTTATAGCATGCCTATCCTTCTCTTAATAGCTAATATCCGCTTACGTGAGTACATATCATGTTTGGGTCTGGGATATGTCACTCAGAATGATTTTTTCTAGTTCCATCCATTTCCCTGCAAACCTCATGATGTCATCTTTTTAAGCTGAGTAATACTCCGTTTTCTAAATGTACCTCATGTTGTTTATCCATTCTCTGGTTGTGGGACATCTAGGCTGTTTCCAGTTTCTGGCTATCATAAATAAAGATACTATAAACATAGCTGAGCATGTGCTTGTGGTAGGAGGGAGTGTCTCTTGGGTATGTCCCCAGGAGTATTATAGCTACATCTCGAGGTAGATCTAGTCCCAATTGTCTGAAAAACTGCCATATTGATTTCCATAGCGGCTGTAGCAGTTTGCACTCCCACCAGCAATGGAGGAGTGCTCCCCTTGCTCCACATTGTCACCAACATGTGCTGTCACGTGTGTTATTGATCTTAGCTATTCTGACAGCTGTAAGATGGAATCTCAAAGGAGTTTCCGTTTGCGTTTCCCTGATGACTAAGTATGTCGAAAATTTCTTTAAGTATTTCTTGGCCATTTGAGAAGTTCTTTGGCTCATTTCTCTCTATGAGGTAAAGAACAGTGAACACCAGCGAAGACTAGAAAAGCATTGCATAGATATTCTTTCTAAACGTCACTCGCCCTCTCACAAGACAGCTTTCAAAAAGCATCACGTGACACAACTGAGTTGTTAAAGAAAGAAATTTCCACTTCAGGTGGTGACACAAGGTTCTAGCTGTAGTCAATCGTGTTCTTTGTTGGTGTCTGCATATCTGAGTTTGGGCTGATTGTAAGTCTAGGTGCTGATTTCTTAGTTTGTCCTTGCTGGATGGTTGTTTCGTTCCTTGGTTTCTGCTTCCTCTCTGGTCTTCTGACCTGTGTGGCCTATGGTTCAGTAGTGAGTCTCCATCCTGAGTTGGAGTGGAGTTCTGGTGGCAACAGTAGTATCCTCTGGTCCAGTAAGGAATCTCTACGTAAGTTGGAGTCTGGACTTCTGATGTTGGGACAGGATGTCTCCACACAAATTGGGGCTGGGATATGGTGATTCGGAGGTGAGGGAGGAATAAGGTATAGTGTCAGAGAAGTGACCACTGAGAGGATGGGCAGCCTATCTGGAATCTAGTGACAGCCATGACTTCTGGTTCAGCAATGAGTCTCCACTGAGTTCGTCTACCTGTTCTTCTGACTGGTATGGCCTGTACTTGGGCAGGAAATGTCTGCCCAAGTTGAAGGTTGGGACAAGGAATCAGGGTGGAGACTGAAGAGGGAAGGGCTGGTGGCCGATTAGGTCTGAGGAAGTGGAGAGTTCCAATGGGCGGGCGGCTTGAGTATTCTTCTGGCTGGCATGGCCTATACTTAAGAATGGGATATCTAATCAAGTTGTGGGAGGGACATTGGGGGAGTGGGGTTGCAACGGGGGATGGGGTAGAGGAGTGGTATAGTGAGAGTGGATTAGATTTTTGGGAATTCAACCAAGGGAATGGGAGAGGTCTGCGGGTGGGTAGCCTACCTGTTCTGCCTGGCATGGCCTATACTTGAGCAATCGATGTCAAGTTGGGGCTGGGGACACGGCAGCAGAGCAGATTTTCTAATTTCTAATCTGTTAAGGCTCCTATCAATCCACCCACCTCACATACGTCCCAAACCCTACCACACTCTAAGGAAGTTCTGTCTTTAGCAAACAAGATCAGGAACTCTTGGGAGGTTGAATAATTAGATACAGGGGTAGGCAAATAACTCTGTTGGCAAAGTGCTTGTCATAAAGGTGTAGGACCTGAGTTCAATCCCTAGAATTTATGTTAAAAAGCCAGGTGTGGTGTGTACATTTGTATCCTAGCGCAGGGGAAGATCACTGTGACTTGCTGACCAGCCGAGCAGAATTGAACGAAGGCTCCAGACCAGTGAGAAACCCTGTCTCAAAACACAAGTGAATGGCATCATGACAATGAACACCTAAGGTTGACTATAACCACAAACACACACACAACACACACGGCACACATACATAATGCACATAAATACTAAGAGACGAAAATGAGAAACAGCCTGAGAATTGAAAAGAAGAAAAACACACAGAGGAAGAAAAAGTAAGGGTTTTTTAGAACCAGTATTGAAAAAGAAAGGCAAAAGGACACTGCACTGGAAGATTAGGGTGTGTCTGTCTGTGGTGTGTGTGTGTGTTTGTGTGTGTGTGTGTCCTGTCTCTCTCCTTCTTTGTGTATGTATGTGTGTGTGTGTCTCTCTCTCTTTGTGTATATGTGTCTCCCTCTTTGTGTGTGTATGTGTCTCCCTGTGTACATGTCTCTCTCTCTCCCTCTTTGTGTGTGTATGTGTGTGTGTGTCTCCCTGTGTGTGTGTCTCCATGTGTGTGTGTCTCCATGTGTGTGTGTGTGTGTGTGTGTGTGTGTTTAGCCGTTGCCTGTTGGAGTTGGAGAATGGAGAATGGGCTCCCTTAGATGAGAGGTCAACACAGACTGCTGTGAAGAAGAGCCAAGGAGAGGAGATGCAGCCCAAGCAGGACTCCCAGGCTTCAAAGCTGCCTGAGGTTTGTTGTTTTCCAGAGCCTGGATGTTTTCGTACTCTGGGTTATTTGGATATGACTCAGAGAGTTTCTCTAATATCTTATTTCTCTCTCCCACACACACACACACATCAAAGAACTCAATTTTATTGAAAAATTTACAAATCTACCACAATACATTGAATAAATGCCAACGTTTAAGCATTTGGGTTGATGGGAAAAAATAAAAGCAATGTTGTTTTTTAGTATTCTTTCAATATTAGCGAGGAAGAGGTGGGTGATGGACAGCATCCTTGTAAGGTTCTCCTTGCACAGGCTGTATAGCCACCAGCTCTGTTAAGTGCGGGTACCAGCTCTTTTCATTGTGCCATCACTGTCCTCAGACCCTTTGTCACTGCTCTGGGATCCTGTGACAAGAATCGCTACACAGCCTCTAAGGTGTAAACACACCCTTCCATTATGTGAAATTAACACAAGTTCCGTTGTGCCTTTCTCTATTAAAGTTGGGGTGCTTTAAGCTCTCGGTGAAAGTGAACCAGACCCACTGAGGAAGCAGCTTCCAGCAATTTCCATAACAGTGAGGTAAGCAGGATGGGTATCAGCCATGCCAGACCCCGCCTGAGCTACAGAAGCAGTACACAGTCCTGCTGCAAGTTTATGGACTTGGTCTAGTGACAACCCATCTCTGGTCTTTCTTAAACCCCTTAAGCCTCCCTTCACCCCATGTGTGCTCTGAACTTTCAGACCTCCTGTCCAGCTAGCACCTGGAGTCCAGAAGCTCGCTCATCCCAACACTGGCAGTCACCTGCTCTTTGCCAGTGCCCTGAAGCATTTTTCTTACTGGTGTTCACCCACGGCTCCACACCAGACATCTTATCTGCTACCAGGGGCCAAGATGTCTGATCCCTATTGGAACATGTGGGACTTTGAGTGTTCTCCCTCAGCACAAGGGATCAGCTACAGTGTCCTTACACCTTGGTTAAATGTTCTTAAGCTTCTTTTGACAAACCCACTGTGTAATGTCTGTCTCTTAGATACAAACTCTCCTAGTAATGCTCCTTGGCATGATCGTGCAATGGCCTCCCTAACCCAGAAACACCCAACTTTTTTATTTATTTTTTTTCTCTCTCTCCCTCTCTCCTCCTCTTCCTTCTTCCCCCTCTCCCCCCCTCTCTCTCTTTCTCCACCACAGCACACAAGTGGAAGGACAGTTTTCAGGAGTCTAGCTTTTACCTTCCAGCTTTCGGAGGCAGAACCTCTCTTGTTTCTGCTGATTCACAGTATTCTCCAAGCTAGCTGGCTCATGAGCCTCCAGGCAGTTCACCTCTCTCTACCTCCCATCTCACTACAAGAGTGCTTGAATTACAGATGTGTACCACCACATCTGTATTGTTTGCAGATTCTTGGGATAGAATTTGGGCCATCAGGCAAGAAGAACGAGCACTTTTACCTGATGAACCATCTTCCTAGCCCAGAAATACCTATTTTATGAGTGCTTTTAAAATGATCAGAGAGAGCCAGGAGGGTGACTCTGTAGGTGAATGCATTTGCCGCCAAGCCTGACAGGTGAGTTTTGTCCCGGACCTATATGGTGGAAGCAGAGAACGATTCCTACAGGTTTTCCTGTAGGATCTTGAGACACTCAGTTGCACATTCATGTCTACCTACCTACATACATATTTTAACATTTCAATGGACAGAAAGAATAACTTATATGGAGCAAAAGATGATAGAGAATGAACAATGAATTTTCTTCTCTATAGCTGGCAGAGTGAGTTATAGAGACATGGGGGACAACCATGTTGTGGGAACAGGAAACAAACACACTGACACACCCAAAGCACAACGACAGAGACGCTTTCTGCACAAACCGGAGCTCTCACTGTTCTGAGCCCTCGAGGCCAATAGCATCAGCATAGATAGTTATTAGCATATCACATGTTCTTAGACACCTCTCGGGAACAGCTCTCGGGGACAGCTCTCAGGGGTTCTTTCTTCTCTGGACATCCTATTGTGTGTAATTTTTAAAACACACTACCACCTTTCCCAGGAGCTCAGTCCATGCTCTGACCTCTCCCGGTTCCCTTTGCTGCAAGCGGCTCAGCTCAGGATCGATCGCAAATAATCTCCCAACCCAGGAAAGCTGGGAGCTGCTGTCCACGCTCCTCCACCGGCTCCTCTCAGCTTCTCTTTTGTTCCTCCCTGCTAGCTTCACCATGCTGCCAGCTACCAACCTGGCCTCTCTCTCTCTCTCTCTCTCTCTCCTCTCTCTCTCTCTCTCTCTCTCTCTCTCTCTCTCTCTCTCTCCCTTTGCTCTGAGGATGAAAACACTCAGACAGCTTTATTATTTTAGAACTTGCCAGATAGCACAATTGCTGGGCACAGAATCTCCTGCACTAAACCTTAACAGCTAGCCTTATCACCAGCCTCCTCCACAGACTTCCTTGGCTATCTGCTGGTGGCAGAGGCCACCAGTTCTAGCTTCCCCCAAGATCTTACGTGGTTGTTTCATGCTTCTCCTTCCAAAGCTGGCCGAAAATCCCTTTTCTTTCCTCACTCTCTTTTTCCCTTCTTGGACCCAGAAATCTTACCTGTACCCTTCATCCAGGGATTGGCTCCCATTTTTTTGACCAAATCAAGAACCAATTAGTCCAGGAACTAGACTTTGGTATCAGCTCCTCCTCCTACACTACTGCTTCAAAAATCAAAAGCTAAATTGACCTTCCTACCCATACCAAGATCGCTGAACACAGAAAAGCTGTGTTCATTCACCAAGCTGCCCCACTCATCTCTATCACCTACTAAGTATCTATCCATCCATCTATTTACTATCTATTATCTATCTACCTATCATCTATCCATCTATTATCTATCAGCTATCTACCTGTCATCTTCCATCCATTATCTATCAGTTATCTATCATCTATCCATCTATCATTAATCTTTCTATTTATCTATCTATTCATCTATCTATCCATCTGTCCTTATCACTCTGTTTTAACACTATCACCATCAGCAGTTCTTTTAGACACATTCTAATTTACTAAACTCCAACTGTCTCCTCTGGAGTTTCTCAAAGCTTCCTTCATCCATTCTCCTAAGCAGTTATTTAAGTTTTTTTCTTCTTCTTCTTCATTTTTGCCATGCCTTGTATCTATGATTAGAATTTGCATTAGTCATTCCCAAACCCTTGAGTTCCAATGTGAGAATTTTAAATCTACAGGTTACATTAGCTTTGGGCACAAAAAGTAGCATCCTGTTACAAATTTCTTCAGTTTGAATTTACCATGCTCCAGAAGGTCCTTTTGTTCAAGAGTGCAAAACTCAGAAGGCCAAGCATGGGCAGCAGGAGTGTGACCTTGAGTGTGAAGTCTCTGCCTGCTGCAATGACTGTGTTACATACTCAGGCATTCTAAGGGCAGACAGCAATGACACCTGAGCCACACTTATAAAACTACTGTCTGATCCGCTTTTCTTGAAACTGGAGAGAAAAATCAGGGGGCAGGGGAAACTGGCAAGAGAAAAAAAAATAAGCGAGTTCATTAGAAAGCACAGGCTGGGTCAGAGCCTACGAGATGCTGCCATCTGGCAAGCATCTGGATGTCTTTTCAGCAAGAATTGCACTCCTACAAACAGAAACCAAACTACCTGAGGTACCACATGGAGGAAATGGAAAACCGATTGCTACGACTATTGAAAGCTGAATGAGAGAATCAAACAAAGGAGAGCTATGCATAATGCCAACCTAATATAGTTACCACCCACCTCCCATTTCAGACCCAACTCTAAGTCCTGGGTTCTTTCCTCTTTCAGATTTTTTTTTTTTTAACTTTCTGAGGTTTTGTTGTTCCAAGAAGCACTAGAAGCTGTGGGAAGCCCTGAGCACTTTTCCACTGACTATTTTCCTTCGCCATATTCAAGTACTCGAATCTCCAACCCAATCCAGACCAGCTGCAGCAAGTATAGATAATCACATTCAGCTTTTATTTTTAATATTTTCATTCTTTTGTCTGAGTTTGGGGGGCATGTGCATGCCACGAGGCACATGTGAAGGTTGGAGTTGGTTGTGTCTGTCCACCATGTCTATCCCAGAGCCAGCTAGTCATCAGGTTGGTGGCAAATGTCAAACCCTGATGAACCATCTCACAGTCACTACAGCCAGCTTTTCTACATGATGCTGGGTACTAAAGTCAAGTCCTCAAGTGTACAAGGCAAGCACTTTCACTGAAAGCTCTTCTAAAGTCTCTCCTATAAACATTGATTGGACTGATTTTCTGTTAAACAGCTGTTAAATCAATGTAACTCAATGTATAATAATTCATTGTTAATGTTTGCAATTGTCAGTACACATGCATAAGCAAAATTTAAATTTTCAAAAATTACTGTTGTTTGTGACAGGGTCTCACTGTGTACCCTGGGCTGGGCTGGAACTCGAAGTGTAGTGCAAACAGACCTTGATCGCCCTGCCTCAGCCTCCTGGTGATAGAACTGCAGTTAAGCGCCACCATGCCATGATCTTTATAACATTTGGATGGGAATGGGAGAAGGGACGCATTTTTTTTTCTTACAGAAGAACTAGACAAGAGAATTTGCTCTTCCAGATATCAAGATGAATGAGATCATACATGATCTGCAGGATCATGCCTCCATGATCATATAGAGAGTAGCCCTGGTGCAGAGACAAGCAAAGGGATAGAGCAGAATGAAGCAGTCACATGGACCCACACATGTCCACACATGCTCTTCCCCTTTTCTTCTTTTGGCAAACATGATTCTCTAACTGAGATGTCACTTCAGGGTAGTAAAGAGACTATAGTCTTTTCAGTTACTAGTTCTGGAATAAGTTGTGTCCATATGGAAAATAACGAAGCTGAATCTTCAGTTCAAGGAATGAAAGACCCAGCATCTGATGTGTTATGCATACACACACACAAAAATAGATCTGGAAAGATGTTAGGAGGTGACACAGGCTTCAGGTAAAAAGAATCTTCTCATGAAAATGAGACAGAAAATAAAATTAGACATATTCTAGTAAATTAAAATTAGTAATTTACAGTTCACCAAAAGGCATATATTAAGAAAGCCGAAAATCAAAACAAAACAAACCCAAGAGTGAAAAGAAATCTACAACCACAGTCAAATATATTCATATTCAAGACATATCTTAGAAGATTTCTACAAATCAATGGGGAAAGACACACAAAACAAAAATAAAAAGACAGCAGACTTGAACGGACACTACATAAAAAGGGACCTAATCTGACTATGATACCACATGTGTATAATTCCAGTGTTGGTCAGGCTGACGCAGAGGTCACTGTGAGCTCAAGGTCAGCCTGGGCTACATTGCAGGATCTGCACCAAAAATAAAATAGAGAGTCCAGTAGCTCAAAAATTATGTAAATTATTCAACCTCAGAAAATATAAGCTGAAGTCATCAGGAGATCTGTCACATACCCACCAGGTTGCTAAAATTTTAAATGCTGATAATTGCTGGTGGTGGCAGAGATGCCATGCATTGCAGGCACTCAAACTTGTGGCACCAACAGATTGTCCGGGCACTGAAGAAAACAGTTTGTTCTCTTTTACTGTGTCATACCCATAAGACATACCCCGAAGACCCACCTTTTGCTTTTATCACCTTTCACCGCACTTCTGAGGTGATCCCCAAACTTTGTGATAGTACACTAACAGTAACGTCCTCAGAACTCTGATCAGCCATGATTCTCTTTGTTAACCACAGTGTGCTGGAAAGAGAAAGTCCTTTGACCAAGGCTGAGGATCACATTATGCTTAAGAGGCAGCCTGGCTACATGTCCATTAGCAAAACAATAGTCCCTCATTTTTAGAACCTATGACATCCCAACATGGCCTCCGACCAACTCCACACAACTGGGCATGAAGCTCCTTTGGAACATCTTGAACCTGTCTGAGGTCTGATTGGATGGAGTATGTTTTCAGTGGAAAAGATTGCCTCCCCTTTGAAACATTCTCATTTAAGGGCCTTACAGTGTTTGTATTATCACATATCCAGTCTTTTCCCATAGTCCTAAATGCAGCTCTGAAAATAGTTCCACTATGGGAGTATTTCTTTTTTTTTTTTTTTCAATAATCAATTAATTAATTAATTCAATTTACATCCAGATCTCCACTCCTCCTTCCTCTCCTCCCAGTCCCACCCTCACAAACCCTTCTCCCCATCATCCTCCTCAGAGAAGGGGAAATCCCTCTTGAGTACCACCTGGGCATCAAGTCACAGCAGAAATAGGTGCATCCTCTCCCACTGAGGCTGGACAAGGCACTCCAGCTAAGGGAAAGGGATCCAATGGCAGGAGCAGAATCAGAGACAACTCCCACTCCAATTGTTAGGAGACCCACATGAAGACCAAGCTGTACATCTGATACATATGTGTAGGGGGGCTGTGTGTTTTATTTCTGTAGCCAAGAGCTTGTTACTCACTTGTGTGTACCGGGCACTTACTGACCAAAAAGGAGACGTGTTGCTGACCACAGTTTCTGAAGGGAAAGGCTCAGATCAACCATGGTTGTCATATTTAATATCCCCATTGAATGTCTCCAGAGGAGAGAGAGTGGGTATGTTGTGATGGATTCCTTTTTACTTAGACATTGCATCAATTATCTTTTGCTCTAAACAGCCTACCCCAAACCTTGGGGGCTTAATGAAACAACTATTTTGCTGGCTGCTGTATCATCATCCCTCGTGTCCAACATTTAGAAGTTGAGAAAGGGGGTCTACAAGTTTGAAGGCAGTCTGTGTGGCACATAGTGAATCCCAGTCAGAAAAGGAAGAGGAACCATTTATCTTGCTCCACTTCTGTGTGGCTGGACTCACTGGTGACAGCTGACTAACCTTGAACGGTGAAAGAACAGGGCAAGTGGTCACATGCATCCATCATTGTAAACCTATAGGCTTACATAGCACTCACAATGCCCCCAGAAACTGAATGCCCCACAGTAGACTGAATATACAAGGTGTGTTCAATTCTCTGCTAGTGCAATATTAGCTAGACATTCTGATCCAAGCAAGTCACAAGATGGGACCTGGAATCTGGAAGACAGAGAACAGAGAGTATTAGTATTAGATGATGAATCGTTGACTGTCTTTCATTTCAATGCATCCCTAACAAGCCTTTACTGAGGTCACACAGTCAGTATAGCATATTGAGAACACAGTTCACTGTTCCCTGCTTAGCACTGTGTTCTTTCCATCAGAGCAAATGAACACAAGGATCAGTAAAGCTCCTGAAGGTGGGGTAGTATACAAGCGGAGATGCTTAAGGACTGGAAGAGTAAATCAATCACAGAGTAACCTCTGCAATCTGAAATTTTTTAGTGAATGTAGTCACGGTGGTGAATTCTACTGGGGAAAAGGCCAGTTTGCTTTGTTTTGTGCAATGCTAATCATTTGGAGATTCAACTCATCTATAAAAGTCAATGTTGAGGAAGACATCTGTTTGTCTTCCCACAACTTTTCTTCCTCTCTCCTGCCCTGACACCCGTCACGATTATCTATTCTACTTTGCTTCTCTGTTACTGTGAGAAAGCACTCTGACAAAAAAAGCACCTTCTCAGGGAAAGGGTTCATTTGGCTTATATTTCCGGGTCACAGCGCATCCACGGAGATAAATCAGGACAAGAACTCAAGCAGAAGCCATGGAGAAATGTTGCCTACTCTCTTACTCTCTGACTTGTGTTCAATTAGCTTCTTCCCCAGTCCAAGCCCATCTGCCTACACTTGGTGCTGCTCACAGCAGGCTGGGGCTTCTCTTAACAACCATCAGTGAAGAGACTCTCACAGACATGGCCCAGGCCAGTCTTATGGAGGAGGAAACTTATCAATTGAGCTTCCTTTGCCCAAGATGACTGTAGGAGGAGCTAAGGTGGGAGGAGTAAGGAGAGGAAAAGGAAAAGAAGGGGTTAGGAGAGGAAGAGAATAAAGGAAGAGGAGGAGCAAGAGAGGGCAGAGATGTAGGAGCGATGGAGACGGATGTTTGTATCAGTCAAAGGTAGTTGGTATATCTAGGTTGGGTATTGGGTTACACTTCTGATTGTACGGGTATCATGTTACTGATCATTATCAAATATATAAGCCTTTGGTTAATCTTTAAGCATTAGAGTCTCATCTTTCTACTGAGCCTGTGTGGTTGGCGGGATGGCAGGGCAATGCCCAGCCTTGCAGAGTCAGTGTGGGAGATTGAGCCATCTCCCACGCTGACGTCTCGTGGGTGGCAGGGCTGGTGTTTCTAGTTGCACGCACGTGGCCTCTGGCCGAGAAACGTGGCGGCTGGGCTAGGCAGAGCCACTGCAGCTTAGATGGTCGGCCTGTGTAGCCCCACTTTTTAAATAATTAACACAACAGGTGACTCTAGGTTGTGACAAGCTGACAACAAAAAAACAGGACAGCATCTCAATACAATTTCCCAGATGTCAGACAGGAATCGTGAACACACACTCACACGCAAATACACATGCACACGAACACACACACATACACACATGCATGCATGTAAATTGGATTTCTAGGGATGTAATTCAGTGGTAGAGTGCTTCCATAGCATGTACAGGACTCTGAGTTTGCCCCACTCCCAGCACCACAGAAAGAGGGAGGGAGGGGAAGAGGAAAGGAGAGAGGGAGAAAGAGGGAGGGAAGGAAGGAGGGAGGGAGGGAGGGAGGTAGGGAGGGAGGGAGGGAGGGAGGGAGGGGCTGGATTTGGTAAGTGTTGAGGATGGAAACCAGAGGGATCAAGTTGGGAGATGGTAGAGGGAGAACAAACTGGGATGAGGGACATCTCTGGGACAAGCTGAAAACCTAGGACAAGAAAAAAATCCCAGGAATCTATGAGGGTGACCCTAGCTAAGACTTCTAGCAATATGAGATATGGAACATGAAACAGCCACCTTCTGTAACCTCACAAGACCACCCATGAAGAAATGGGGACACCAAAAAGAAAAAAGAAAATAAGGAAAGAAAAACCTAATAAGAAAGAAAGAAGGAAGGAAGGAAGGAAGGAAGGAAGGAAGGAAGGAAGGAAGGAAGGAAGGAAGGAAGGAAGGAAGGAAGGAAGGAAGGGAAAGGAAAAGTATAAAGCAAAGTGTTCCCTCTGGGGACGTTTGCTTTATTACAAGTGTTTGTACAGCAGAGTGTTCTGTCACAGCAGGATCAACAGGATCCTCGTTTAATACCTTGAGCTTTCCATCACTCTTATGCCATGACAGCTCCAGCCACAAGCTTGGGAAGTCCGACAGCATTAACAGTAAAGAAGGTCACAGAGCCAGGCCCATGTAGTGTGCAGGCTCGAGTGCACTCGAGGTTCAGTGTTCACATCTGTAAAGTGCAAATCAGAGCCTCCGCCAGGAATGTGACCTGAAGGTCTGAACGGAATCAGTATCTGAATAGGATTCTGCACACAGTACAGAGCCCGGCTGCTTGTGGTGTTCCTTAAGTAATTGCCCTTGCTGTGGTTAGTGATGTTATCATAAGAAGAATCATTTGAAGAGGGATTGGTTCACAGACTGAAATAGCCCGGGGAGCTCTCGAAGACCGACCTCTAATGAATTCTACTATAGTCTTTTTTGTTTGTTTTCTAAACTTCATCAAATCTAATTTACAACAAGCCAGCACTATTTCCTGGTGTCCTCTGATGCATTAATTAGTTTGCTCAGGCCTTTCTTCCGTTCCCTGTGGCTCCCCTCCCCCACTCACAGGGCAGATGCTATTGACCTTCCTTCACACCCATCAGGAAACTGTATCGCCTTCCCCACAGCCACGGACCATCTTTCTACATAGTTTAAAAAACACCACAGGGATGAAAAAAAATGGGCTGATAAAAATGCAGCCTAGTGCTTTGTTCTAAACAGTACCATTTCTGAATGAAGATGAGAGAGTTCCGTACTAATATCCTTGCTGAAAAAAATCATGATGTTCTATAGATCTAAGAACAGAAGGCAAAAGCTTCATCAAGGGGCAAGTTCTGTTTCTCTTTGGGTCTCCATTGTCTTTTAAGCAATACCATGCACACACTAAAAGGAAGATGTCTCCCTGAAATAATAAATGGTCCCTGAAGAACTCAAAGACCCCTAAGGAAATAGCTATTAATTTGTTTTCATTCTTTGTGTGAGTAACAAAGGTCTCAGATTCACAGAATTACACGGAGATCTCTGGAGTCAGGGGACAACTGCATAGTAAAAGACCCCAAGGGTCTATGTCCTAATAATATCTTGGTTATTATCACAAAGGGTTATTTTTAAAGATAAATACCAACAGTTCAGAAACTTCCTAAGATATTCTGAAGAAAAACTTCCAAATAAATCTAGACAATTTGAACTTCTTTGGATGGTTTCTCTGAACTTGAAATTGGATGGATATCTTAGTTAGTTTCCTATTGCTCAGATGAAATGCCATGACCAAGACTTATAAAAGAACGCACTTAATTTAGGGCTCATAGTTGCAGAGGGTTAGTCTATGGCCCCTCATGGCATGAGGCAGGCAGGCGTGACACTGGAGCAATAGTTGAGAGCTCACATCTTGTAGGGGACAGAGAAAGTTAACTGACAACATCATGGGCTTCTAAAACCTCAAAGCCCACCCAAAGACAGAGATCCTTCAACAATGCCATGTCTTCGATTCCTTCCCAAGCAGTCCCACAAACTGGGGATCAAGTATTCAAACATGAAAGGTCCCATGTGACTGACTCTGCAAACCCTAAAACATGGGACTCGCTGATTTAAACCAACACATGGAGCAGCCAGCATTAAGCCACTCAGGAAACCCCACTGTGATCATTTTCCCAAAGCAAAGCTCTTATACCTAACATGCCCTGACAATGGTTTTTATTATCAAGATTTATCTGATGCATTTCAAAACTCATAGAGAGTTCATAAATAAGGCACATGAAGATTAAAGACACAAGGCTGATTTTCTGAGTCTCTGATGCACCATTTATCAAACTCTGATCACTCTCATTCCCTAGTTACCCACTACATGATTCCTCTCAACCTGTGCAGCCTCTGTTGTTCACCCAAGTTTTACTTTAAATAACTTTGTTTGTTTACTCTAAAAAACTTGCTTACTTATTATTTTTATACTTTTTATATTTATTTTTATTTTATTGTATGAGTGTTTTGCTTGCACGTGTGTATGTGCACTACATGCGTGCCTGGTCCAGAAGAGATCCCCTGGAACTGAAGTGTGAACCACCATGTGGGTGTTGGGAAGCAAACCTAGGTCCTCAGCAAGAGTAACAAGTACTCTTAACTGCTGAGCCATCTCTCTAGTCCCCAAACATGGTGTGTTGAAATAACATTAACTACTTCACATTTTCTATAGGGCAGTAATTTGGACATGACTTGTGTTGGGCCTCTGTTTTATGATCCCTCACAAGGCTACAATCATAGTGTTTGCAATAAACTGTGTTCTCATCTGAAGTTCTCATCTTGAAGATCCCTGTGCTTCTCCAGAAAGTCTGTAGTCATTGGAAGTTTCTCTGAAGCCTCTAGGTTTGAAGGTTTCCCTTGAAAGCAGTCCTTTACTTCCTGTTTATGGACTCTCCAACTTATCATCTTGCTTTATCAACATGTATAAGACAAGAAAACCAAACATATAAGCTAGGAGGAAAAATTACCAATATTTTACATATAAGCTAGGAGGAAAATTACCAATATTTTTAATCTCATGATGAAAGTAACATGCTTTCCTCAATGTTACCATGAATAGAAAGAGGTGGAGATTGCTGGCAGCTGTTCTAATCTGTGTGCTCAGACTAGCTAGACTCTGAAACTGGGCAAGCTTCTCAATAGACAGATGAAGAAACAGACTCAGAATGATTACCTTCTCATCCACAAGTTAATATTGAGAATCATGATCCTCTGAGCATGGCTTCAATATTCTGGATGTATGAGTGGATTGAGACCAGAGGTTTTTATTTCTCGGAAATGCCACACCCTCTGAAACATTCCTTTCATTACCTTAGAGCTCATGGAGTAGGCTAGCCTAGCTGAGCAGTGAGTCCCAGGACTCAGTTCCAGGATTACAAGTACATTCTACCATGCCTGGGTTCTTCAGCGCGGGTTCTGAAAATCAAACTCCGGGCTTCCTGTTTCCACACCAAGAACATTTCTGATTGTGCTATCTTCTCAGCTCAGTTTCAGTCTTCTTTTTTCCACATGTCAGTGTGGACTAACGTATCCCAACACCCAACACATAGCCTTCCCCTGGTGATTCAACAATACCATGAAGTTTCTATATCACCTGCATTGTGTTTGATTAAATAGTGATCGATGTTCTGGGGTGGTTATCATACCTGTTCCCCACTACCTCCAACTCTCCTCAAAGCAAGAACCGTATCTTATGCATCTTTATTTCACTTTAAATTCTAGGCACTTCTGGCCCATGGAAGAAACTTAGTGAACATTGTGCTGACAGACAAAAGCTTGAAAACTGCAAGGAAGCATAAATGTTAGAAGAAGAAAAATGGTGTAGTTTGCTACTAAGAGCTCTATAATACCCTCAAAGTGTCAAATAAAAACTCCTTAAGTAATGTTTTATGGAATACTATGAGGTCAATGAATTCACAGGAGCAAAGGTCAGCATTGCTCATCTCATAAAGTTCAATAGGAGGAAATGTGGGAACCAAGCTAATTCCCGCCCGTTGTCTTGGGCCCTGGGCTGGTTAACATTTCTACTCCTCTATTCCTTCATTTGCATAAGGAAAGTCTTAGCTACTTTGTAGGAGAAAAAAAGATATGTGAATGACAGGGGAGAGCTTGGCTTGTTTAGAACAATAAAAAAAATCTGAAATTAAAGTTTGATGCTTGAAAAGAAAATAATCACAATTTCTTTTTCATTCCTGTTATGGTGCCCTAAACCATTCCCCTGTGGTAAAATTTTATTTTATGCCAAATAAAACAGACTCCCTAAATACACTGGAATATTAGGACAAGTACTTGCAGACGCCTCAGCAAAAAATTCCAAGAGCATTATGCCTTCCTCTACCTTCTAACGTTGCCTCTACAAGGAAATAGAAAGTTAGGTTTTATGAAGAAGCTGTTTCATTTTAGTAACACCCGGAATAAAGGAAAATATAATTTAAATCTTCTTCAATATTCAAATTCAAAGGAAATAGTCTAGCATCATAACACCCTGAGCACAATCAATCCCATAAAACTTAAAGGCGATATTGTAAGAGTTGTAGTTAGTAACTGGTAGACCAGATCTTCTAAACATCGGTATACTTATTTGTTATTATTGAGATAAGTTATTTTAACATGGCAGGCTAGCTGAGAGAATAACCATATAGCAATATATAAGCAATTTAATTGTGCTATTTCTAGAGAAGACCAAGAAAACATCAGTGATGTGCCCAAAAATGTTTAGAATATTTCCACTTTCGTTTTTAAAAAGCTCTTTGTCATATTTTTCTGTGCACACAATGTTTCAACTGGAGCCTACGCTTTTACTCAATGAAATGAACTTGTTCTCACACACTTTACAAGATCTGTACATGTCAAGTTCTTCTTTCCTGCAGTAGCACATTCCCAATAATGAGCAGGCAGGTGTTAGCTTGGCAGCACAGTGAGCAGGCGCACCCTCCTCCCCTTGGGTTGCATAGTTCTTGACATAGTTCTGAACCTTTGAATTCTTCATTTCCAGAAAAGCTTCAGGATGAGGACATGCGAAACTACCGTTAATGCCAGGGTTCTTACTTCCCCAGGGTTTCCCCTTCCCATTCAAAACAAGGTACCAGAGATTCCAATCCCTTCGCCTCATGGGTGCCTGAGCCAAGGCAAATCAGAGATGGGAGAGAAAATGTGACACTTTGAGAAATCCTTCACATAAAGAAAAATAGAAGTTTATCAGGATTTTTTCATTAATATAGGTTCACTGTACAAAAATGGTGGTGTCCCTAGGACATTTTCACAGGTCTATAACATGTATTGAGCTTGTTGCATCAAGATTTAAATATCACTATTTCACCAAACACAAATAACCAAGAGTTAAAGCTTGGCAGTGTATTCCAAAGTTCATGTGTTGGAAACATAGTCTCCAATGTGGTGATGGTATGAGGTGGGACATTTAAAATGTAGTTATCATGTGGGATTATTAATATTATGAGTTAGGATCATGCCAGCATCATGGGAGTGGGTCCTTATTGCAAAAAGGGAAAAGTATCTCTCTTCCTCTTCCCCTTTCTCCCACCCTTCCTCTCCTTTCTCCTCTTCCTCCTTTCTTCCCTCCTTTCCTCCATCTCTCTGTCTCTGTGTGTGTGTCTCTGCGTTTCTCTCTGTCTCTCCATATCCCCTCCTTTTCACCTTTTAACACTTTATGATGCAGAAAGAAGAGAAGCATCAGATTTTATCCCTCCATCATGGACCTGCTGGTCTCTAAAACTGTGAAAAATAAATTTATTTTCTTTATAAATTTTCAAGCCTGAGAATTCTGTTATAACAACATAAAACTGACTAAGACATCAAGCTAAATTTATCTTACAAAATTTTTTTGCACTCACATTGATTCCCAAGGGTGGAACAGTTCAAATTAACAGTCATGTTAGCAGTGGTCTTTTACAGTACTGGAATCTAAGAGAAGTTTGTTCTCCTCACCAATAATAACAGAAATGATGTATCTAAGACTTAAAATTATCCTTACTACATTACCCATAATAATATTGCAAAAACTCAAGAATAATTAAGAAAAGTTTTCTAATGAATTAAATAAGGCTAATAGAGATCTTGGGTTTTTGTGGTATGTGTGTGTGTGTGTGTGTGTGTGTGTGTGTGTATGTGTGTGTGTGTGTGTGTGTGTGTGTGTGTGTGTGTGTTTGGAGACAGGGTTTCTGTGTCTAGCCCTGGCTGTCCTGGATCTCTTTGTAAACCAAGTTGGTCTCACACTTACAAACTCCACCTGCCTCTGCCTTCTGAAGTGCAGATTAAATATTTAATCCTCCTGGGATTAAAGGTGTTCACCTGGGGAGGAGTTATGTGGAGAGACAGCTAAAATTAAGGGCCATTTGAGGGGTAGTAAGGAAACCTTATACAGTAGAAACTTCTTAAAATATGTACATATATGAAGGTGACCTAAATAAAATCACCAAATACTGGAGGAGCCAGAGTTTCAACTGGCCATCCCCTGTCACCAAATGAAGTTGCCAATACTGGGATGGGGTTACATCTGATTGAGTTGTTAGCCAAATGGGTTCCATGGGAACCCCCAAATAATTCATGCTGTTACCAAAACAGTTGCTCTTGACAAACTGAGACCAAAACTCCACTGCTGAAGACAACACCTGGACAACTCATTGAGCATAGAGAAGCCAAGCTGGTGCCTACACAGAGCCGTCACCTCTGCTTTCTAGTGTCTTTGGTACAGGAAGGTTCTCAGCATGCTACCAAAAGAGAAACATAAATACCAAGCCAGCCATGAAACTTTTGATCTACAATGGTGACCTACCTTTACGATATGCTAAGTAATGGTGTCTCCAAGGTTATAGGAGTAACCAACCAATATCTGATTTGACTTAAGGATAACTCTATAAGATAGAACTCATGCCCAACACTGCTTGGGTGACCAAGAACCTGAGACTAGATAGCCCAGGGACCTAGAGTAAATACAAATACTACTGTTCTACTCAAAGAAGGCAGCAATAAAATGACTCCTAATGACATTCTGCTACACTCATAGATCAGTGCCTTGCTCTGACATCATCAGAAGCTTCCTCCTGTAGAAAATAGATACAGAGACTCACAGCCAGACAATATGCAAGGTCTCTCAATCTTGACGCACTCAGCTTTAGATGGAATATCTCCATCAAATCCCTCCCCTCAGCACTCAGAAAATCCTGTGGGAGTGGAGGTACATAGTGTAAGAGCCAGAGAACATGGAGAACATCAAAATAACAGGGCCCTCTAAATCAACAAGATCAAGATATAGGAACTCACAGAGACTAAGGCAGCATATGCAGGCCTGCATGGATCTACACAGGTCCTCTGTAGATACGGTATGGTTTCCAGTTTTGAGATTTTATGGGATCCCTGAGAGTGAATAAGTGACTCTCTGATTCTTCTGCCTTCTCTTGGGCTTTTTCCTTATGCTTGTTTGATTTGCTCAATTACAATGTGTTAGTTTTTGTTTTATATTATTTTATTTATTTTATTTTATTTATAAAAAAAAAAAAAAAAACAGTAAAGTAGGCTAGAGAGATGGTTTCAGCCATTAAGAGCACTGACTGCTCTTCCAGAGGACTAAGTTAATTCCCAGCAACTACATGATGGCTCATAACCATCTACAATGTAGTCTGATGCCCTCTTCTGGTATGCAAGTGTATATGCAGATAGGGTACTCATATACATTAAATAAATAAATAAATAAATAAAAAATAAATATTTTTTAAAAAACAGACAAACTTATGTGTGCTCTTAATCCTAATGCTGAGGAAGTGGAAGCAGCCACATCCCTAGGGTTGTCTGGGCAGGTTCCCTTGCTTAGCCAACTTTCTGAATTCTAGGTCTGTGAGACACCTATCTCATAAATAAATAAATAATAAACAAACAAATAAATAAATGGTGTGTAGCACCTGAGAAATAATACCCAAGGTTGTCCTTTCACACATGTGAGTGCATGTGTGCACACGTGTGCACATACACACACATTCAAGTAGTAGGTGATGAAAAAAATAATCTTAACTGAGTAGAAAGAAGAGACAAAAATGTGTGCCACAGGACTGCTGCTGAGCCCAAGATACCCTGATGTGTACTTCCAACTCCTATGTAAGTTCTCTTTTGCTTGTTTGATTTTGTTTCTAAGACTGAGTTGCTGTGTATCCCAGGCTGGCCTCCTTCATGATCATCCTGCCTCTGCCTCCTAAGTACTGAGATCACCAGCATGCATCCCTCTGCTGATTCCTATGTGATCCCAATGTTACTTTGGAAAGTGCATGACCTTTGTTTACCTCCCTCAAGAACATCATATAGTAGCTTCTCCTGTGTTCATCTTATTGGTTCTGCAATCAAAGAACTGCATATGCAGGTAAAAAATTCTTGACGAGAAATGGACTCTCAAGAAAAAACAATAGTTGCACAATAGAGGCATATCAACTTTTTAAATTCAAGTTTGTGGGCTCTAGATTGGTTCTCTAACTGAAAATACTTTCTTCCATTGTGAAGCATTGGCTGTATGCTGATTGTTTCTGACCAGCTTTGGATCAGAGACTCCAGGCTGGAGGTTAGAGCTGGCTGGTATGCATGCATCCTAGCTCTTCTAAAAGAAGGTCATGAATAATCCTGTAAAAGGTTTTGCTTGTCTCTTTTTTCATTCCAATCAATGAAGCAACCAAAGACCCTTCTCAAGAGTTCAATGGAATCAGGACATTAGAACAAGTGCCCTTGGCTAGATCTCCATGATAAAGACATATGACCATTCAATAAATGTGCTATATATTTTATTCTAGTATCTGACCAGTTGTGCAGCTAATATATGTTAAGTAGCTCTAGAAACATCTTCTTTCATGTCGGAGAAGATAACTAGAATTTTCCAGGTCCTGTATGTGTCAGGCACTGTGCTAAGTGCTTTGAGGTGTGACATGCTATTTAATTTAACCTTTGTAACCCTGTAGGGTAGGTATTTCATTCTAGTTTTGCATACAGAAAACCCAAGCCTCAGAGAAGGGCAAAAGCCAGAAGCCTGGTGATAATTTCTCAAGTCAGATTATGAATAAGGCATGAGCTTCTCCTCACCAACACCTACAAAGGCAGCCACTCAAAATGTGAATAAAATAAATGCATTTCTCTTTTTAGATGAAACAGTGCAAACTTTAAAAACTACTAAACGAACACAGAATAAATGAACTAGGTGTGCTTTAATCGGAAGATACAACTAACAACTCCAAATATTCAGTGAGTTTTAACCCAAAGAATGGAAACCTTGTTCACTATTTCTTCAAAAAGCTGAACTTGAACAAAGAGATGAATGTAACCAACCAACAGGCTAGAGAATCACTGTACAAAATAAATCACTTTTCTTAATGGCCTCAGCCCCTGTAATGCACTTCACATTGAGCTGTTCCCTTCTTCTGAGAAGGAGTATGTCTCCCTCACAGTTCATAGAAGCCTCAAATAACTTATATTTTCACCATAAGCCCTCTGTTGACAGCCACAGATGTGCTCACACTATTGGAAGCAATAAATAAATAAATAAATAAATAAATAAATAAATACAACAAACTGATTTACTATGAAAATAGTGCATTTGATCTTTCCAAATATCTCAGTATTCTACCCTAGTACATCTCTGAGGTGGAAAGAAAAGGAAGTCAATCCCTCAGAATGGGTGAAGCACATCCCCAGCATCAGCCATGGCGACAGTGCTCTACAAAACCCTAACAAATCACTCCAACCATCAGCCGATGGCACAGACAGAAGTTGGCAGTGTGCTACGACAGGTAAAGGCAGCTAATGACCACTAGTCCACACAAAGTAGAAAAATATAAATGAACCACACCATGCTGACAGGCTCTATCCGAGTCACTAAACAGTACAATGAGAAAATAGCTTCAAGTTCCTAGCATAATATTTAAGGACAAAATCTATATACAATACTTCATCTTACACACAATTCTATTGATATTTGATGTCTTTTTTCTCCTGTCATCAGATCAAATAGCAATAGAAATCTGCCTTACAACCAAAATGTAAACAAGATATACATTCCACTGCAATAAATGATGGAAATAAGAGCATTCGCATGTATAATGGAGTGCTTAGAGTGTATCAGAATGCATAAAACATTATCCACTCCCCTCGGAATTACTCTGCTGCTTACAGAGCATCCTTCCTCTCAGTATTCAGTTAAAAGTAATAAGCCAGTATCCCTGAAAAGAGGTACTCTAGTGAAACGAAGTTCCTGTGCTTTGTACTGGTAAGGAAATCTGGCCTGCTCTCATACTAACCTCACATGGACAAGCACATCTGTGCTTTCAATTTGTAAGTGTGCCACACACTCAGTTTGGGGAAGCTGGCTGTGGGAGTTAGTGAAGGAGGCCTCTCCTCCTTTACCTGTGCTCATGACTCCATGTACCTCTTCCATTCGCCCTAAGTGATCCTGATACTTCTGGGATGCAATTCCCCAACTGGCACCTTAATTTCTTTCAGCAATTTTCCTTTTGACATTTCATCAGTGGTGCTGCCAAAAATAGGTCTGTCCCCAGTAACAATATAGCTGTGGCACACTGATATCACCACAAATCCCTTCCCTTGCCTACAGTGACAGTAATGCCCACAGCACTTTCAAAGGCCAAGTAATTGACAAGGTAGAAGGAAGAGCCATCAGTCACTTGTGTAGCGACCATTTCTTAAAGCTTCCATAACATAAAACCTGTGAACATTTCTCAGAACCTAAAAGGCAAAATTATATAAGTGATTTTTAAAGAAAGAAGCCTATGAATATAATTGTCACATGACTTTGGTATAAACCTGGCATAAGTTACATTAAGTTAATGATTAATGTATCAATTGTTTATCACAATCAACATGGAGCTGATAGACTGGATGATTAGAGTATAAAATAATTTCATTATATCTTTTGTCATTTCTGCATTGTCCCTTGACCAGAAAAGAAGATTACCAATGAGGTGCTGGCATATGACAGGTCATGGAATGAACTCATGAGACTGGAAGTCCAGCATTGCAAGGTAGATGACTAAAATTGAGCAGAGAGCAAAGTTACACCCAGCTCTTTGCTAATGACATGGTGACTGATCATAGAGGCAGACAATGATGATCAAGAGCAATATACCAATACCGCTCTTGAAGGAAAAGCCAACATTTCTGCTCATTCCACTAACCTGTATCAATTACTATATTTAAAACCCAGTTCAATGGTGCAAGACTACATTTTCAATCTGTAATTCACATGAGCCATCTCTTCCAAATTTAGAGAAATAATATCTGTGTGTTTGCAACCTTCTAGAGTACTTAACATGAAAGTAAATTTTAATTAAAGAAACACTTCACAGGCCTAGTTTTATATGAATGCTCATATTCCCAGAACATGGGAGGTGGAGGCAGGAGGATCAAAGATTCAAGGTCATCTTTAGCTATGTAGCAAATTCAAGACCAGAATAGGCCTTTTCCATCATTCCTATCCGCAACAGTGTACCTACAAAAGAATAGGCTCAATTCTTCCTCACAGTCACTGTGAATTCAGCCCCAGTGGAATTAAGTCATATGTATTTGTAATTTTGTGTCCAGTTTCTCTCACTTAGCATCATGCTTTCAGGTTGACTTATTTTTTTTAATGGCCACAGGTACATGGGGAAAAAAAAAAAACCTACACATTGCAATTGACAGTAGTTAGAATACTAACAAAAAGTCAACCAATGCAAATCTACATGTATAGCAAAGGATAAAAGGACATTGAAACTTTCCTCAAGGGGTAAATCTTCTAATTTAAAAAAGGGTGAAAACATAAAGATCTTAAGATATCTCGTCCTGTGATGTCATTCCTTGCGAGCTGTATCTGTCATTTTCCGGAAACTAATCAACATTAGACAAGGCTTTCCAAAGACTTTGCTTATGTTTAAATATCAGGAATATGTATCACAGAAGCCATTGAAGCTTCGGTACAAGATCTACTGAAACAAGGGCTTAGACAGAGGAGCAATGCTTTCAGGTGTCCCAGCTGGCCACCTTTCAAGTCCTAAGCAGTGGAACCATACCCTGATTAGCATTTAAATATCAAAGGGAAAGGCATGACTGTCTTGCTGTTCAGGAAAGCCCCTGAGAAAGGAACAAAGGAGAAGGAAGAATGCTTGAAACAAGAAAGAAAAACCAAACGGAGATGGAGACATCGAGGTGAGCTACTTTATCAGAACAAGTTTACATCATTTCATTCCTAGACCAGTTATAAGATCAGTCCTAACTGATCTCCTGCCTTGTTCCGAACAACCTAACTACTACTTACTCCTTCTTGTCTCTAAACCATCCTACATGGGGTAGCCAAATAATCACCAGTTACATATCACCATGGTAATTTTCCTTTGTCAAAATCCATATATTCTAAAAGATACTGTGGTCTATAGTTACATTCAACATCCAAAGTCCTAAATCACTCCACTCCTTGTGTTTACACACAGGGTTTTGAAACAGGTCTTTCTGAATAGTCCCCTCTGGCTTGGAATCCTTCTGCTTCAACCTCCTAAATACATGGATTACAGACCTTCATCGCCATGCCCAGCCAATCTCACTTGTGCGACAGCTCAAATTCCTGGAAATCAGCCATAGCATCTTCTGCCTTTCCACTTCCTACTCCCTGATCATCACCAAGTTGCTACTGGATGCTGACACTTATGTGTGCTCCTTTTTAAGAAGACAGATGATCTGAGAAAGCCGAAGTGGCTGCATATTGAGAACCACATTCTACTTACTGTCTGTGTGACAAAGGACTGGTTGTTAAGTCTCTCTGTTTCTCAGTCCCTTCCCCCAGAAACATGGAGAAGTGACAATGTTCATGTCACTGAATGTGCAGGTAAATTACACAAATTAATCTGAATGAAACATTTAGAGCAAGCCTGAGTGCTCTTGACCATGCTAAACACTGTGCTGTGTGTTCATGTATGTGTCGTGCATCGTACACTATACAGAACACTTACACATCTTTTGGATGCAATAATCCGCTAGAATTAAATAATAATGTAGCCAAATGGCAGGGACACATAATCAGCACCTTCCTTATTAATTTTTTTTAAATCACTTACTTGTTTTGTTTGTGTGTATATGTGAGAGAGCATGCATGCCAGGGTGCATATTAGAGGTGAAGGGTTCTCTCCTTCTACCATATGGACCTCAAAGTCAGGTCAGGTTTGGTAGCAAGTGTCTTTACCCTCAGAGCCACCACACCAGCCTGCAAAATTTCTGAACTAGTAAAGGATATCTATTTTTTAAATTATCCTGTCCAGAAACAAAATCCTCATCTGCTTTTTTTTTTCTTTCTCTCAGAATAAAATTCAACTTCCCTAAATAAAAGGAAAATAAAACAGTCTGACAGGAAAGAAACACCTGCTATAAACTGTTCTCTTTCATACTTCCTTGGATTGTTGTGCAAGCCCTACTACATGCCCTCTGACTTAATCCACTCACCTCAGAATTAGAAACAACAATCCTCCAAACAGTCAGTCACTTGGCTTTCTCACCCCTGAGATAGCCCAATTTCTTCCTAGGGACAAATGTCCCCCTCAAACTTTTCTAATGGAAGAGGGCATCAAATAATGAAAACAGGTTAATATGCACATTGGCCCCCAGATGTTAGCAGGTAATTACCTTTCCCTGGCCAACTTGAGTGATTGTTGTCTGCAGTTGCTATTGCAAATGTCGACCAACTTATCTCATCCTAATTGTTCTTTTGGCTCTTACATTTTTTATTAGTTCTTTGAGAGTTCATACAACGTGTTTTGATCCTATTCACTTTCTCCCCCAATTCTTTCCATATTCACTCCACCTTCCCCACTCAGCCAATTTTGTATATTTTTTTAAGCCTCCAAGAGTAATGCCTCTAATATGCACCCTGGCATGCATGCTCTCTCACATATACACACAAACAAAACAAGTAAATGCTGCCTAAATGCTCCTGGCTATGTGGTCTTCCCATGGAATGGAAAGTCATTGACTTACCAGGGGTTCTATGTAGTCACTGACCTCCAGAATTCTTGCTTGGCTTCCTGCATCTATCATGGGTATCTCCAACACAACCACTGTTTGTTATTCTTGGGATACATTCATATATTTAAACCTACCCTTTGAACTTGGAAATAAAGATAAGTGATCTATAATAAGGAAAGTAAGAGATTCACAGTAAGGCATGTTGTCTATCTGTTCCATTCTGGTCTCCATACTGCACAGAGCCAATGAAGACTCCCTGCTGATCCTCTCAATTAATTCAGATTGGTTCACATTTGGTTGCTCTTCAAATAACATGACTATTTTTAGGTATTTTTTAATGTCTAAAAGTAAAGAGTGAAAGTCCCCATGGTAATTGGCCTTCAGCTATTGCATATTCTTCAACTCTCTTTGCTTGGCTTTATTATTTCAGAAAAATGACAATCCAGGCCTGGGAAGATGGCTCAGTGGATAAAGGTAATTGTTGCCCAGTCTGATGATGACCTGATGTGATTCCTGAGAAACAAAGTGAAAGGAAAGAACCAACTCCTACAAGTTGTCCTCTGACCTCCATATGTACACCATGGTGCATGAACCAACACATATAAATGCATCCACCATAAATAATTGGAATCATATTTTATAGCCATGTCTTAGAACTATTAGTACAACTGATCCATAAGCATCATGCATCTTTAAGAAGAAATGCAGTCAACTTCCTACGATGTGACGTGATCTGCTCTCATGTCCGAAAAGTCCCACTGGTATCAGATCCAGGTTTGACACTCTCCTTCCCCTAACTCTGTGACAAATATTAGACAGACCCAGTGATTATCTGAGCAACTCAAGCTAAAGATGGGAACAACTAAAATTAAGTAAGTTAAATATTACCAACCTAAGTAACTGTGTACCCATAACCTGAACTACCTTGTCACTCCTGGCATCAGCTAGACAGATATTTTTCAGTGCCTTTACCAATCACTTACTATTCTCTCCAATCCTTGATGCATTAATCCTTTGTCAAATCTGGCTATCAATCTTCATTCCCTAGCACATATATACTTATTTTTAATATGAAGGAGAATTGAGTGAAGTTGCCTATGGAGGCCAGAGGCCTCAGATAACACTGAAATTGGAGTTACAGGGTATTGTGAGCTACCTGACAGGTGCTGACAATGAAAAAGTCCACTGCAAGAGCAGTATGGATTCTTTACCACTAGACTACTTTTCTGCTCCCTATATAGCTATTATTAAACTCGTGTGTGTGTGTGTGTGTGTGTGTGTGTGTGTGTGTGTGTGTGTACATGTTCAGGTGTGTGTGCTTCTGCATGTATATATATGCAAGTAGTAGCCAATGTCTGGTGTCTTTCTTAGTTGCTTTCCACTTCATTTTAATTTTTTGAGAAAAGGTCTCTCACTGAACCAGAAGCTTGCCAATTTGATTAAATTGAGCTGGTCAACAAGCCCAAAAAAATCTATTTGTCTCCATTTTCTCAGAGCTGGGATTAAAAGTATATGCCCCCATGTCCAGATATTTTTTTAATGTGTTGGTGTTTGGTCCAATGTGTGTCTGCATATCATGTGCACACAATCCTCACAGATCTCCAGGAGCTGGAGTGACAGATGGTTGTGAGCAGCCATGTGAGTACTGGAAACTGAACCTGGGTCCTCTGAAAGAGAAGTCAGTGCTCTTAACCACTGAACCATCTCTTCAGCTGTGGCTCTAGGGGTGAAGCTCTCAGGTTGCTATGCTTACATAGCAAGCTCTAAACTTTTAGCAAGCATAACATAAATAAGCCATATTCCAAACCCTCATTTTAGAATTTCGTGAATCCCTTTACTTTCTACAAAATAAGAAACTTTTATAATAGTTCCATCTGGACCACCTAAAAAGAAGTAAGAGATATAAAACTCCTCTCTCTTTTCCTGGCCTGACCTCAAATTTGACTGAAAGATAAGCCAACCTCTCATTTCAAGAAAAAAAAATCCAACACATCACTCTCACCAAAAAATAAAAATTAGGTGTGAATTTTTATAGCCAACCAAATCAAATTAAACTTCTGTGTCCTGTCGCTCTGATTTATCTCCCAAGAAAGATGTAGCAGTCTTAATAAAAACAGCCACTAACTTAGGTTTCATCTGATTTAAGTGTGTCCACATAGCTCCCAAGTGACAGACATATATGATTTGGGGATATTTGTTCTAAAAGGAAAAATACACCATGGAAAAGAACTCTGAATGTGCTTGAGGCAAGATCCACAGTCAGCTGGATGGTGGAGGATGTATACCACCAGGACCCACACTCAACCCTTCTCTTAGTGATAGATGGATCCTATGAACTCGCCCCTTCCAATTTCGCTCATGTTCTATGTCCCTCTGTGAGCAGCCATGTCGACTAAAACTAAAACGTCACAATGATGGATCACAACTAGATGCTCCATCTGGGACCGCCTAGATGCCTGTGATCTATCATTATGGGAAAATTCCCTTCTCCTTGGATCTGGGAAAGATAAAGAAGATAAAAGTCACACATTATTTTATGTCCTATTTTAGCTAAAGAAACATGTAGCCTTCTTTAAGACATCATGGGACTCAGTGGGGCATGTGAATAAGTGAAGTGAGCAAGCTAAAACTCTCTCAGCCCTCGGGCTGTTCCTGCTTTTCTTTGGCTTTCCAGGTATACAACTGTGCCCAAAAAACCACCTAACACCATTTAACGAAATTCTACTTCATATCTGTTCCCTTTATGCTTGAACTCTTGACGCGTTCCTCCTCGTCCTCCAGAATCACCCAGATCCTAATCTACAATGATCCCTTGGGTTCATTGCAAATGGTACAGTTTCATTTCCAGAAGGAGCCCTGGGGAAATGCTCAACTCTATTGCTTTATCTCCAGTGAATATCAAATCACATTTCACCACATAAAACTTAGAGAGACTTTTATCGGATTTATTAAAGCCATAAATTTTTATTTTAAAACCTGCCAATGCCTGTGCTCCTGGAATCCTCAAAGAACAAATTAACTGCTTGTCCTTGATGCTCAGCTTAGCCTCCCCCAACCAGTCAGACAAAGAAGATACTCCATGATCAACATGTGGGGAGTTGTCCTGTACTTCCAGACAGCTCAGTGATATTTCTCTTTAGGCTATCTAGATTCATACTCGGCAACACACTACAGATCAAAGTAGAGAGGCCAACTGCAGGTCTCTGTGGGTCATGCAACATTGTTGGAGGCTCTAGTCTTACAAACGTGCCATAGCTACTTTGGATTGCTTGAAATTATCTACACAGGAACCCCAACCATGTGCCTTCTGCTCCCATTTCTTGTTCTGATCTCTCCCACCATGTGATAACATAGGCAGACCCATGATTCCCTGACAGTCTCTCTCCTTCTCAGCCTTCGGTCCTCTTGCAGGGGCCTCCCCAGCCAATGCAACCCCTGAACACAAAGGGGCATACTTTTTTGAAGGTATTTTCATACTATTTGAGCATGAATATCATAATTTATTCTCTTTATCTTCTATTCTGTCTTCTGAAAGTCTAAATCTTTTTTTTTTTTTATTGAGATTTCTTTTCTTTAGGGATAGACAGCTAAAGAGATGGCTCTGTAGTTAAGAGCACTTGCTGCTCTTTCAGAGGACCTGTGTTGGGTACACAAAGCACCCATATCAGGTAGCTCACAACCACCTGTAACTCTAGTTGTGGGAGATCGGATGTCCTCTTCCATCCTCCATTAGATATCCACATACATGTGGCATATACTCACAAAGACAAATGCACATACACATAAACAAAAATGAAAATAAATATTAGCCAGGTAGTGCAGGCGCTCACCTTTAATCCCAGCACTCAGGAGGCAGAGGCAGGTGGATCTCTGAGTTCAAGGTCAGCCTAGTCTACAGAGTTCCAGGACACCCAGGGCTACATAGTGGGACCTTGTTCATATATATAATAATATATATATAATATATATATATATATATATATATATATAATTTCAAATATATATATATGTATGTATTATATATATAATACATACATATATATATATATGATTTCTTTCATTTCTGTTTGTGTGTGTGTGTGTGTTGCACATGGATGTAATCATGCTACTACCCATTGAAATCAGAAGGGGATTTCATCTCCTGAGGCTACAGTTCCTGGTGGTTGTGAGCCACCTGCTGTGGGTTCTGGGAACTGAACTCTGGTCTACAAATGCAGCAAGTGCTCTTCACCACACCCATCTCTCTGGTCCTAAACACAGTTTAAGGGCTAAGTCTCCTCTCTCTCTCTCTCTCTCTCTCACACACACACACACACACACACACACACACACACACACACGTACGTCCTGGACTCAATGGGTCCTAACTCATCTGTTTACCCTCTTCAAACTTTGCCCTTTCCTTCTTTGCCTCCATCCCAACAGCAGATGAGCCTGACCATCATGCCGTGGCGCCTGCCCCTAGCCTTCCCACCCTGAGAATGAATCGCTAAGGCAGCTCACACTGAGTACAAAGTGATGTCGAGTTACCAGGAAAGGCAGAGAGTGTGTGCCATGGCAGTGTTCTAAGGTAGCCAAACAATAGCTGTGTGGCTATCATACCCTGCCCGCCCACCCAGCTATTACCCGACAGTCTCTTACTCCATTTATTTAACTAGCTAGCCAACATTTTCGAAAATTGAAGCAATTTTAAAAATCTAAACAAAATGTTCTCCTAGTTGTCATTACAACACTATTGTTTTTACTTTTTGTTATGTGTATTTAGTGTGTGCATTTGTGTGTGTGTGTGTGTGTATGAAGGAGCACACACCACAGCACATGTGTGATGGACAACCCCCAGGAGTTGTTTCTCTTCTTCCACCATGTGGATCCTGGGTGTCAAACTCAGACCATCGGGCTGGTGACAAGCATCCCTCTCTGAGGAGAATCATCATTGCCCCCCTGTGATGCTTTGAATATGCTTTACTAGGATGTGGCACTACTAGGAGGTGTGACATGTTGGAGTAGGTGTGTCACTGTGGGAGTGGGCTTTAATATTCTAGTCCTAGCTGCCTAGAAGTGAGTCTTCTCTTAGAGGTCTGCAGATGAAGATGTAGAACTCTCAGCTCCTCCTGCACCATGCCTGCCTGGAGGCTGCTATGCTCCCACCATGATGATAATGAACTAAACCTCTGAACCTGTAAGCCAGCCCCAATTAAATGTTGTCTTTATAAGAGTTGCCTTGGTCATGGTGTCTGTTCACAGCAGTAAAAATCCCAAAAAAAAACTATAGTTATGAAGCCTAAATAAAACTCCAAATGCATGCAATATTTTAGTATTATTAAGGAAATAGAATATGTCATCAGCATGGACAGCTGGTGATGATGAGATGTCTGTCATTAACACGGAGAACACAACGCATAGGGGTATGTACATTTCTCCTAAGCCTTTGCTTCCTTGGTACCCAGACACCACTTGAAACCCGTGAGTAGGAAACAAACATTCCAAAATATCAGTTGAAACTGGACAGGATGGCTTCTTCCTGTAACCTGTGCAAGGAAGAGGCAGGAAGATGAGGAATCCAAGGCTAGCCTTAATTACACCGTGAGTTCAAGGCCAGCTGGGGCTATGTGAGGCCCTGAATCAAAAATAAAACGAGTTAACAGGTGTATATGCATAACAAGCCATGTTTTAAATTATATTTAAAAGAAAAGGTTTGGGCAGCAGAGCTGCTGGCCTGCTTTCTTCGTTGTCATACACTAGAACAGAGAGTGAGCCGACTCCCACGAAATAGTTCCGAGTAAATTATTAAATGGAACGAAATCCTGGAGGTCCTCAAATTCAGGTTAAGTTTGGGACTCTGTCCTGCTATTAATCAGAAGTTATCACAAGGCTTTCAGCAAGAAAGCTGTATGATTTAGTTCGGTTTAAAAGTCCATCTGGTGGCAGAGTAAGGAAATACAAAAAGCATGTTGGAATCGTACAAAGGTGTGTCGCGTGGCTACAAAAAAAAAAAAAAAAAAAAAAAAAAAAAAAATGGAGCAACACTTCGGGCTGGAATAGCAGCTTCCGGGTTTGCGGGGAGGGGGGCTGATTTCACAGAAATTTTCTGGGGAAAGCTGCTTTTGAACTTGGTGCAGATGACAAAACTGGCAAGCCGAACATATGTGAAACATGTATGGGTGGCACGGTATAGACTAGCTTTCAGCCCTTGTTTTTTAAAGGCTATTCACGAAATGGTACAGTGATTGTGACATTTGGAGGCTCCACCCACTTTAGGAGCTAGAAATGACACTACTGTTGCGTTTAAGGGTTGATCCACACCGTGTGTTCTAGCGTCTTCTTTGTGTGGGGGAGGGAAGGGGGAGGACTTTAACATTTACCTTTTAATAGGTCACAACAAGGAGGGGACTTGGTACTTGGGGAAGAACACTAAGAAGGCAAAGAAGTTGAGAGGGTTAGAGCAACGGAACCGGTGGTCAAGTCGTTGATTAGTCAACGGAGTAGGTTCACAAGAAAGGCTGGATGTGGGGTTTTCTGTGTGATGGTTATTAAGAAGTACGATACTGATGTGGGTGTCTAGCAGGAAGCTGATTACACAGGTAAGGGGCTAGGAGAAGTTCCTAGAAGTTAAAGCATAGGTTAGCAGTGGTTACAGATTAACAGCCCAGGAGCCAAATCCTGTCCTCGGGATTTTTCTTAGCCAACAGAGGGAATTTTAAAATACTTTTCAGCTTAGCTGAAAACCTTTTCAAATGATACGATATTACATTTTAAAATTAAAAAATAATTTTTTTCAATGACTCATGACGATTGGAGATCTGGTAAGATGAAACCCGAGATCTCTCAAACTAGTCAAGAGCAAGGTGAGTCTGATAGGAATGATCCCTAGATGGAGTATTCTCTACTGATTCCCACAAGGCCCACATCCCTAGCATCACCCTCCACACTGATGTTCGCACTGATGTTTGCTGTGTGGCTGCTCTTCTTAGAGAAGAACTAGGGGGAAATGAAATCTCTCTCACATTGCTCCCTCTGTTGGGAGTCAGTTTTGGAGTCAGAAAATTAAAGCTACTGGAGGATGAAGCTGTTTAGGGATCCCCACTGCCTCACACCCTCCCTGTGTATCTGTCTGGTTCCTAGATGCCTTTGGCATTGGAGCCTCTGACATAGTTTCAAAGTATAATCTGGACCCCCTTGTGGTAATCCGCTGTGAGATTCGCTGCCCAGAAGCTCAGCACAGATGTCTCTGTCTTGTCAGCTGACAGTGTTCCAGGGTCAAGCTAAGCTCTTCTTTCATCGTTTTCTTTAAGGCCACAGAAAACTGCTCCTTCTATTGCACCAAATTGGTAGAAAGTAATTTGTAAAATTATAATGCTTTTGTGCATCTATGCTAATGTTTATGATGAGTAAGATTAAAGTGTCTCCTGGCAGGTGATCTTTATGTTGATGGACAGATCGAAACCTTGTTAGGAGACAGAACTTTTTAAATTTAATTTTAATTTTTTTTTTTTACTTATTCACTTTACATCCACTCATTGCCCACCTTCTCAGTCACCCCTCCCACAATCCTTCCCTCATCTCTTCTTCTCCTCTGAGTGGGGGGGGGGTGTTCTCTGGGTATCCCCTGACTCTGACACTTCAAGGGAGACAAAATTTTTTAAAGTTGTATTTTGATTCCAGATTTATTTGTTTAATAAATCATCAGAAGTCATTGAGAAAGATGAGATTGAGCCCTCTGAGTGCAAGGTAATGAACATTATGAGAAGTGTTTAATGTAATTTAATCATATACTAATCAGACTGGGGAGGGGTTTTTGAAGAGATCTGGTGTTGCTGTGTTAACCCAGACTTGTCCTGTCAAGTAGGGCATTAAACAGGTGTCCGGGGAGGTCACCTGAAAGGCGGGGGGAACAGTCAAAGACGCAAAGAATCACAGCTTGTCTATAGGCTGATCAAACTGTAACTTTTACCTTTTTCAAACAGGGGTTATATATACAAAAGGCAGGATGTGGGGAAGGGGATGACACAGGAACGTAGGTGTTCAGGAGGAGTACAGATATCTTCCAGAACAAAGTATCAGCTGGGTGAAGGTTCAGAGGACAGATCACTATGATTCTGCCTATGATTTGCTTTTCCTTATCTAAGTTGGTACTATCCACTAAGGCTACCTATCTACAAAGTCTATGACTACTCAGGCTGGCAATTTTCCACCAAAGCTGCCTGTTTACAATAGCTTATAGCTATCTGTTTCAGTGTTTTTCCGCAGAGACCCAAGACTTTGTGCTAGCAAGCTGACTTAACACCTATTGCTGATTTTAGGCCATCAGTATATAATCAAGGCTATCCCTGACACAGACTGGTCCAAAACTTCCAGACTCTAGAGATCCTCACACCTTAGACTTCAGAGTGCTTGGGTGACAAGCAAATGTCACCACACCCAGCTTGGTACAACAAAGTAGACATTAACTACATTTTATGTGAGAGAAAATTGGGGATCAGAGAAATTAATACCAAAATCCATGAAACTGGTAAATGATAAAGCTGGAATTCAATGAATAAGAAGCAAACAACATATGTGTGTACAATGTATGTGTGTGACAATGACAGAGTTTATAATGCATACATATACATATACATATACATATACATATACATATACATATACATATATATAAAGTCATTGTCTCAACATTAATCATTCTAGAGGTGCATCAACACATGCTTACATAGTGAGTTCCAGGATAAGGTCCAGTCTCAAAGTGAGTACATGAGTGGCAGTCAGCATGTTGTTGGCTGTGGTGGCAGGAGCGGGCAGATCTCAGTGAGTTGGAGGCCAGTCTGGTCTACAGAGTGGGTTTCAGGACAGCCAGGGCTACAAAAACAAATCCTGACTCAAAAAAAAAAAGAAAGGAAGAAGGAAGGAAGGAAGGAAGGAAGGAAGGAAGGAAGAAAGGAAGGAAGACCTCCAAATGTTGTGGGTACTGACATATAGACCACAGCATAGAAGCCCTGACCCAGAAGATGCCCTCTCTTGTGGACAACACCAGAGCTCAGGTATAAAGCATGACATGCCACAGGGGCGGAAGAAGGAAGAGACACTCCTTTCTCAGACCAAACCCCAGCTTCATTCTACTCACTGAATTGAAATTTAGATGAAGAATTAGAAGCCAGAGTGCTGAAAAAGCAGCCCAGCAATTAAGAACACTTGTTGCTCTTGAAGAGGACCTGGGTTTAGTTGCCAGTACCTACACTGGGCAGTACAAAACCACCTATAACTCCAGCTCCAAGAGGCCCAACACCCTACTCTGGCTTCAAGAGAAACACACACAGAGAGACACACACACAGACACACACACAGAGAGAGAGAGAGAGAGAGAGAAATTTAAAAATAAATCTCTTTTTTTTAAAGAATTAGAATTAAGAATAGGTATAGGTGCACTAAAAAGTCAAAAGAAGAATCTTTTCAAGGTGTAGAAGTTCCATCTTCTGGAGGCAAATATGACAAAGCACATTACTCATATGTGTGAAATGTTGTAATAAAATCCATTGTTTTTGTATGCTACCTAAAAGTAATTCATGTTATATATCAGAAAACCATCTATAAATAATACAGGGCAATTAGTTGAATCTACATCATTAGAAACCAGAATCTTTGGAGGGTGTGGTGGCACCACCTTTCATCCCTTGGGCACAGGAAGAACTCTGTAAGTTCAAGGCCAAACTGGTCTACAAAGCAAGTTCCAGGCCAGACAATTGTGAAGTTCTGGAAGGGTTGGGGGGTGAGAGACCCCCAAGCCTAAGAATACTCCTGAAAGTTCTATAAACTCTGTGTCATTGTCACAATTGCCTAACAAATTAAAGGAGGATATATTTGCTTTATGTTTTTAACTACTTCAATGCTAGCCATTCTTGCCCTATTGATTCTGTCTGATAGTGAAGAATGCTACTTATGGCATGGACTGAAAGTGTTAGGGTAAAAAATTAAAAACATCTTGAGACACAGAGCAAGGAATTCATGGTCAGCAGAGACCACTAACAACTTGTTAAAATTAGCCATAATAATAATATTTTGAGCCTCTTCAGGGGCAGAGTGACCAAAAACGAAAAAAAAGCAAGGACGCAAAGACATACAAGTCTAAACAAGAAAATGAGTAATGGGTCATCTGGTACTCTTGAGTCCAAAGATTCATGGTCAAAAATAACTGGTCTATGCAAATTGCTGATGTTTAAAATATCCAATTATGTGTAATCCGCCAAATCTCCCTGCTCTTCCCACCCCCTACCTATAAAAGTTCCCAACTTCCTGGAGGTCTTGGTCGAATCCCCTGTCTCCTGCGTGAGATATGATTCGAATCGAGGGGCCCCTCGTTATTAAAAAACTACCTTTTTGCTAATTGCATCGAGATGGTCTCTGTGTCCTTGGGTGGTGAGCCTATTCCCAGATCAGCATGAGGGACTCCCCTTGTGAGGCCCTTTCAAAAGGGACAAGTGGATCCAGGGACAAACACTCTCAAGGGACCCTCCCACACACACCCCAGTGGCCTTCCAATGTCAGTTACCTCCCTTACCTCTCCAAACAGCACCACAATCTGGGCAGCAAGTCTTCAGTACATGGACTTTTAGGGGAAGAACATTTTCTATCCAGTCTGCACATCTCTCTCCCCACCATCCACACTCAAAGATGATTAGGAAAGAAGGAAAAGAGAAAGGTCACAAGGGGGATGCCTTCAAATATGTCTGCACCTTTCCAAGATGCCGTTTTTTATTGTTTTACTGACCAAACATGCACATAAAGCTATTCCTGCAGAGCTGCAGAAGTAGCTGAAATGTCTTTTATTCCACAGTTCAATGCATAACGTTAAAAAGCAGAAGACTGGAAAAGTGGCTTGAATGGAAGTTTTTGGTTTCTTTGGAGACTCATTTGTGTCCTGTTTCATTTTTCTGGAAACTGTCTTATGAGAGAATGTTTTGCCTGAAGCAGACACATGGGAGGATATTCTGCTGAGAACAGACATGTGTTTTTCTAGAAGCAGCCTGGAAAAGGAGCATGTGATGTCTTGCTAGAGCAGACACTTGAGAGAATATGTGATATTTGGAAAGAGTATAAATATAACCCAAGAGACAGTGGGTGATGCTGTGTGGTATTGGTATGCCTTGTCATTCTTTGCTGGTCATTGTTGGGCTTTGCTGATGCTGGGCTTAGCTGACAACACTATGCATGGTATTGGTTCACCTTGTCATTCTTTGCTGGTCATCATTGTGGTGACTTCATAGAGAGAAACACTCCAAAGCTGATTGCAGAGTCTCACAGTTTCTTCTAGATCGAATTGCCATTGCAGATTCCTAAAGAGTATTTGTGAGTTGTTTGAGCTACTGCTGCTGATTCAGGTGAACTGAACTGCTGATATCCTGACAGCACAGATTGGATTTGCCCCAAAGAACAATTTCTAAACAGGTCCACATCCTCCTTTGCCCTATTAACCTTTCATTTCACTACCTCTGGTGGGTGGTGGGCTAGAAAGGAGGTTAATGCATTTAAGAACTCTTATTAAAGTAGGTTTTGAAGAATCTAAGCCTACAGTGGCTCAGCAGGAAAAAGTGCTTGCCCACACCTGGTCACCTGAGTCTAACTCCTCAGAACCACAATGAAAGGAGAGAACTGACTCCCACAATCTGTCACTGACCTACACACATAACCTGTCACACACACACACACACACACACACACACACACATACACATAAACACACACACAAATTAAATACTTAAATCTAGAGAATTATGACACGACCTGGCAAGTGGGTGGTACACTCCTACCATCTTAGCACTAGGGAGGAGGCAGTAGAAAGGTTAGAAGTTCATGGAGCTGGACTCCACCTGCCATATATCAGAATAAAACAGGTTTTGTTCTCCCCCATGGTACTCGAGAGAACCTACTAGAAGCTCCTCCAAGACTCAATGTCCCAAGTTTCTGTAAATAGTTTTATTCTACTAGTAAAATGTTTTAGTTAAAACACCATCATCATCAACAACAACAACAAAATCAATGAATTATATCAAATAAAAGTTGAAGAAGTAAAGCTCAAATGAAATATTACTGGAAATACAGATTAGAATATCTTTGTGTTGTGGTGTCCCTCTCTCTATCTATCTCTCTCCTCTTACTTTCTCTCCCGTCCTTCTTTCCCTCCCCCTCTCCCTCTGTGTATGTCTGTGTGTATATGTGTGTGTTCAAATATCTATAAGTCATAAAAACTGAAAAGGAGGTCATGAGAGGAGAGAGAAGACGCTCTTTTCAAAAGTGTGAGTAAAAAAAAAAAAAAAAAAAAACGGTAAAGAAATATCTGGAGTAAGAAGGTAGAAGTTGGGCACAAGAGATGATTCAGCCAGTAAAGACAATTGCACCAAGTCTGCAGATCTGAGTTCAATTTCCAGGACACACACAGTAGGGAGAGACCTGATTCCCATTGTATGTTCACTGACCTCCACTGTGCACTATGGCACACATGTATACAATGAAAGAAGGGAGACTAGTCCAGAGAAACTGGAAGAACAGGAGAGGACCCAGGACAAGCAGTACGGCAGGGGAAGAATGAGAACATGATATAATGACATATGGGTGAAGATGGCGAGATGAAGTTCATTGCATTATATAACTTAAAAATTAATTTTAAAACACTGTTCTTAAGCAATATCGGTTCATTAATAAGCAAAACAGCCTTCATTGTTCAATATAAGTAAATCTCTATGTGAGCAGATTAGTGGATGTGTGCTAATGACATACCAAGTCGCTGGCAACAGCCTCAAAACATACCAACAGTTCAGGTCGATACAGCTGTTTACTTTATAACAAGGTTACATTCACATTTTTTCCCTCCTCTAAGAGCATATAGGCTTTACCCAGTCATGGTAATGACTTAAAAACATAGATGGCTTCAAGCACCCCTTTGTGTGTGCTACCTGTGCACATCTGTGGAGAGGCCAGAGATCATGGTCTTCCTGAATTCTGTGCCACCTCTCACTGAACCTAGAGCTCACTGTGTCTAGAGGGGCTGGCTGGCAGCAAACCCACCTTCTTTTTTTTTTTTGCTGATAATTTCACTTTCCTGTTTTATGTAGATTTTCATCATAGGAAGTCTCAGATCTCCACTCTCTCCACAAATTACAGTCTCTGTCTTCTTCAAAATAAAGTTAAAAAAAATAAAATAATATTAAAAACAACCATTTGAATAGGACAAATCAAACGAGAAAGATTTTTTTTTGTTGTGTTTTTTGTTGTTTGTTGTTGGTTCCCGTTTTTTTTTTTTTTTATTGGAAATTTTATTGAATTTTTATACTTTCAGATTCCTCTCCATCGCTAGAGGACCAGTCCACATATTCAAGGGATATTTAAGGGAAAGGACTGGTCCATGAAGATGACTCGGGGGGATCTCGAGTGGAGGAGGTAGGGGAGGTGGGACCACGGGATAGGGGAGGGGGAGGATAGTAGTCCTAGGGGGGGGGGAATGGGCAACCCACCTTTTAACTAACCGCTCGAGACACTTGCCTGGTTGTTAATGTGGCTCCTGACTCAGGCATCATGCTTAAGAGGAAGCACTTGCATAAGCAATCTCCCCCAAATTAAAGCACCCTTTAAATCGTAAGCATCTGAGAAGCTCTAACTGAAAAACCCAGACACCTGGAAATTTGTCCAAGAAAATATATTTACAATCCAAACAGAACCAACTGCTAAGTCGTCTTTGAAGTTCAGTTATGCTCAAACCACCAAATCTGAAGAAAGACACACACATACTAAATGTGTAAACATTTAATCTGCTACTGCTGGAAAGCTGCCTCCAGGTAGTCTAGAGTCTGTTTCCCATCGTCTGAAGCTCTGCGGGCAGCCTTGCTCCCTGCATGAGGACCTACAGCCACATCCTGGCTGTGCTCAGTGGAGATAGAATTCCTCCTCCATCAGTCTTTTGTCCTGGAAGGTACGCTTGTTATGTAGCCTGTGAAGTAAGTCACTGAAAAAAAAAATTTATTTTTGTTAGCAAAGCAAAAATGCTTATTCCATTTCTATTGCTGGATAAAAAAAAAAAATACCAGAAGCCTGGCTACATAAAGCAATACAGATTTAGTGGCTCACAGGAGCAAGCCAGAAGTTTGTGTCCATGGCCATGTTCTACAGTCAGGCTGATTGATCGCTTTTCAAGAGGGGTCTACTGCAATGATGATTGACATCTGTAATACAAGTCCTTGTGGTGTGGGAGGCAGCAAATCAGAAGTTCAAGGTCATACTCAGCTATCTAGTGAGTTTGAAGCCAGTCTGGGCTACATGAGGCCCTGCCTCAAAAACAATGTAAAAAAAGAATAAGAGGTTATAGATTTTCGTGTGTTTGGGAACCTTGGTAATGAATAGAAAATAGTGTCAGAGGTGGAGGATCCTGGAGGCAGTGACTTCAGATGTGGAAGTCTAATGTCAGAGTTCTGGCAGCCTCCTTAAGGGCTGTAAAATGAAAACATTTCTTTACTTTGTAGGCTCATCAAATAGTGTCACCGGAAGACACTGAGGGATGACACTTATCCAATAGTCAGATATATATGTGTTCTTTGAGGAAATAATGTAAGAAATAGCTACACCATCTACTTTATTAGATCAAAGCCTTAGATGACAACAAATCTCTTTATGTCCTTCAAGGGTGTCCTAAACTGTGTTTGCTTTAGAGAAATGAGACGGCCACGACTTTCTATCCTACTAGTGTATATGTGCCAAATGATCCAGGCATTAAAAGGTTTAAAAGGTTACAGATGGAGCGATGCAACTCAGCAGTAATGTTAAGGGCATTTGCTGCCAAGACAGGTGACCTGAGTTCAATTCCTGGAACCCGCATCATGGGAAGTAAGATCTGACTCCTACAAGTTGTGGTCTGACCTCTATGTGTGTAGCTGTGCCTGCCTGTGTTCATGTGCACCACCCTTGTGCAGGAACCCAAAAGGTCAAAAGAGGTCTTCAGAACCTCTGAAACTGGAGTTACTGGAGTTACATACAGGCAACCATTCTATGTGGATTTGGGGAACCAAATCCAGGTCCCTCTATGGAAACAGTAAGTGCTCTTAAGTATTGAGCCATCTCTCAGCCCCAAATCAAGTTGTTTGGTTTGGTTTGGTTTTATTGTTGTTGTTGTTTCTAATTTTTGATATTTAGTTTAAATTATTTGATCTGTAGCCCCTTGTATCTGATTATGACCCAGGTAGCATTTATGTTGTTTTACAAGAGAGAACTTCAGGGATTTGCTTTAGCTATTAGCTTGCTCTTCAATGGAAAAAGATAACCTAATGAAAAATGAGAAAAGAAAAGATTGAAACCAAATAAATGAGTAGAAATACAAACATGCAGTTTCTAAGAATGAATGTTCAGGGCATGGGTCCCAGCACTCAACAGAGCAGCTAACAACTCTGTAACACTCCTTCCAGTGGATCCAGTGACTTTTCCTGACCTCTGTGGACACAGCATTCATGTAATACACAAACATACACACATGCAAAACACCAGAATCAAAATAAATAAATCTTTAAAAAAAATTTAAAAAAACAAACATATTTGCTTTACCTCAGAAAGACGCTAAAAGTTGAGGCACAAGACACAAAGGACAAGAGAAAGGTCAAGCTCCTGTTCACCACACACTCCTGTTAGATATGGAGATGGAAATACCTGTCTTCATAGAACTTCTCTTCAGATAGAGAATTTACACTCTAACATACCATTAGTACATAGACGATAGATGTACTGGCAGATTTTGTGTGTCAACTTGACACAAGCTAGAGTTATCATAGAGAAAGGAGCCTCAGTTGAGAAAATGCCTCCACAAGATCCAGCTTTTCTCAAAGATAAGGCATTTTTCTCAATTAGTGATGAAGGGTGGGAGGTCCCAGCCCATAGTGGGTGGTGCCATCCCTGGACTGGTAGTCTTGGGTTTTATAAGAACGCAAGCTGAGCAAGCCAGGTGAAGCAAGCCAGTAAGTAACATTTCTCCGTGTCCTCTGCATCAGCTCCTGCTTCCTGACCTGCCTGAGTTCTAGTTCTGACTTCCTTTGGTGATTAACAGCAATGTGGAAGTGTAAGCTGAATAAAACCTTTCCTCCCCAACTTGTTTCTTGGTCATGATGTTTTGTGCAGGAATAGAAACCCAGACAAAGACAATAGATGATGATAATGATGATAATAGGGAAGTGATAGACAGATAGATAGATAGATAGATAGTAGATAGATAGATAGATAGATAGATAGATAGATAATACATAGATTAGGTACAGAATAGCAAGCTGTCACATAGTGAGTGACAGAGTTGTAGGAAAGTGTAAGTGCATGAAGGGAGATGGGAGAAATGAGAGACCCTCTAAGAACTTTCTGGAAAGCCAGAAAGTGTCATCTGAGCAGAGACTGAAAAAGTAGAAGGCATTGGCCAACCATTAGATATCCTGTATGCACATGCGACCTCACTGCCCTTGCTGTGTCAGAGGCCACTGTGGTGGGGGTTTAGATTGCCACTCAAAGAAAGAATGTTTATTTTCATAGAGGTAAGCACAAGAAGCTGGAGATATGGCTCAGTGATTAAGTGTATACACTGTCTTTATAGAGGTCCCAAGTCCAGTTCCCAGTCCATAGTTTACAAAGCTTATAATTCCAGCTCCAGGAGATCTGATGCATTCACTGGCACCTGAATTTTTGGACTCATACTGCCCCCCAACACACACACATACACATGATTGAATATATTTTGAGTCCTTTCTTAAGGTAGGCATGAGAAAGAAACGTCAGAAGTTAACAAGGACAACTTGGAAGCTGTGTTAAGGACCTTGGGCTAAGAGAAAAAAGTGTTGGAGCATTTGAACCAGAAAGCTGGAGAACTGGTTAAGTGTCATGACACTGCTGGGCACAGTGACTAAGGGTGAAGCAGGAAGGTCACGTGGTCAAGACTAGACCAGGTTATACAGGGAGACCAGAAAAGGAAGGAGAGAGGGGAGAGGAGGAGGTAGACAGGGAGAGAGCTGAGCACAGCAAAGGGTTTGGATAAAACTAGAAATCAGAACAGGGTGCTAACCCTTCAACTACCTTGCTAGGAACTTGACTTCTACATCATGCATTTAAAGATGAGACAGTGATATCAATATGAATATCTACACTTGGTGCACCAGGACTGTTCTACTAGGGTATGTCTTAGTATCTTAGTAGATACCTAGTGGTGTCTTACTTTATGTTTGTTTTGGTATAAGCCAGATCCCAAACACAGCCTAAATATTGCTTCAGAGATAAAGTATGATGAATTTTATCTTAAATAAAGTATTTATTCCTGACAATTTGTTTTGTTTGGGTTTTTACAGTTTGGTTTTGTTGTTGTTTTGGTTGTGGTTGTTGTTATTGTTCATGTAGTTCTTGCTGTCTTGGAACTCACTATGAAGACCAGGCTGGCCTCAAACTCACAGAGGCAGATGTCTCTGCCAACCAGTACTGGGATTAACGATGTCGCCACCATGCCCTCCCATCCTGACAATTTTAAAAATAACTCATCCAACAAATGTTATGAACAATTCTAACACTACATATTAGAATTTCCTTTTCAAATTCTAAGTAAGAGTTGGCTATAATTTAGTTAGTAAAATGTTTGCCTAGCACGTAAAAGCCCTGAGTTCTGTCCCGTGAACTGCATAAAAACTGAGCATGGTGGCACACACCTGTAATCCCAGCACCTGTAACCCCAGGTGAAAGCAGGAGAATCAGAAGTTATCCTTGGCTAACAATGAACTTATGGTCAGCCTGTGCTACATGAGATCCTAGGGTTTTGTTGTTGTTAGCAACAGCGATAGTTTCAGTATAGTTTTTTGTTTGTTTTGTTTGTTTGTTTGTGTTGTTTAGTTTTGTTTTTTGAGACAGGGTTTCTCTATGTGGCTCTGTCTATCCTGGAATTTGCTCTGTAGACCAGACTGACCTCAAACTCAGAGATCCACTTGCCCTTGCCTCCAGAGATCTTGTTTTTAAAAGTTCTAGATAGTAATTCACAGTATAAGCGAAATTTTATGAAAAATGTATATATACATATAAATAACATATAAAATAACTAGGAAGAGAAAAGTCATCACAACTTTGGAGAACAATGCCCAGGCAGAGAAGGGGGGGAGGGAGGATTATCTACTTCAGTTCTCTGTGAAGGCAGCACCATCTAGTGGTCTATGTTAGCTTGACACATTAAAGATATTTCTTTAAAATTAAAATGATGTAATTTTTTCACAACTATTCAAAATACAGAGTTGTAGAGCTCCGTCCCAATAGATACAATACAACTCCTGTACCTAAGGCTCAGGGAATCATTGCAGAAAAGGAGCAAGGAAGATTGTAAGAGCCAGAGGATCGGGGAGTCTGCTGTGAGACTGACTACACCCCCCTAGGAATGTCATACACTACACAGCAGCTCAATAGAAGCTCAAGAAGAAACTGTCCTAAAACAGACGTAAATAATCAGAGATTTTTAAAATAATATACCTTCATAACCAAGTAACGTGTTCATGGCGTAGAATAATCTCCAAGATATAGAAAATGAAAAATTTAAATACAGAAAATGTGAGTTATAACATCCCTACCGTGCCTTTTTAAGGCACACTGTTAGATTATATGCATATATATATTGGATGGCTACACTGGCCAAGAACTGGTTCTCTTCACTGAGAGTAGCTATACAGCCTTTAAAGTGGGAATGAGAACAAGAAACTTTTCTCGTGTAACATTTTCTAAATTTTAGCTTCATTATTATGAAGTAAAAAGTTTTAGATTTTTGCTGGGGCAATGTAGGCACAGACCATGTGGGAGTGGACAACCAATATTTGGTTTAACTTGAAACCCACCCCTAGAGAAGGAACCCATCCCCTATACTGCCTGGAAGGCTAGAGACTGGATAGTCCAGAGACCTAAGATAGAACGAAGCATGACAGAGATGGGGGAAAAGGTCAATGAAATGTTTCCTAATGATACTCTGTATACTAATAGATCAGTGTCTGGTCCAATCATCATCAGAGAGGCTTCCTCCAGCAGCAGATGGGCGTGCAAAGACCCACAGCCAGACATTATGGGGAGAGAAAGTCTAAATAAAAGGTCTTCATCAGATGCTTCCCCTTGGAGATGAGGGGAACCCAGGGAAAAAGGTGAAGGAAAGACTGCAGGAATCAGAGGAGAATGAATAACACCAGGAGAACATTTCCCACTGAATCAACAAGGCAGGGCTAACATGGGCTCACAGAGACTGAGACAACAAGTCCAGGACCAGCATGAATCTGTACCAGGTCATCTGTATATGTCATGGCTGGTAGCTTGGTAGGTTTTGTGGGATTCCTAACAGTAGGAGTAGGTATATCTTTGGCTCTTTCTTCTGCTCTCGAGACTCTTTCTCCTATTGGGGTTGCCTTACCGAACCTCATCCTGTGTTATTGTATCCTATGGTGTCCTGCTTAGCATTCCTTTCTTGGGAACCTGATCCTTTCTGAAGAGGAAATGGACAGGGAACGGACCTGGGGAAGAGAGGAGGCTGGAGGAAGCTAGGAGGAGTGGAGGAGGAGAAACTGTGGTTGGGATGCATTATATGAGAGAATAATATATTTTTGACTTTTAAAAGTTTTATATTTTATATCTATGTTTTTCCTGAATATTACATAATTTGTGGACCCAACTGAGTTCTCTGCAAAAGCAGCAAGTGCTCCTATCCACTGATATATCTCTCTAGCTCCCAAAAGAATAAGCTGATCCCGCATTAAAATGAGACCTTGACAAGGCTCTGTGCTTGGTCTACCATTCTCTCTCTCGCCCGTGTTGCTTTTCAGGGATCAGCTTACAGATATATTCTCAGGCAAGGGAGGAAGGGGAACAAGGAAGGGGGCGGGAGTCCTTGCTTCCAGGAAATGCCAGACATTCCTTAAATTCCTGAGACCTGAGACCCAAGAACCTCCTTTCCCAACCTGGTACTGACTAGGCCCCCCAGAATAGCAGGCAATTTCCTGAGGCTCTCCCAGAACAGCAGGTAGCCTCCTGCACTTGGCTCCCCGACAGGAGGAAAAAAATAAGGAGTCCTGCATTTATTTTCAAATTAGGCTATCGTTCCTGGCAAGGACAGAGAAGGCCTGGGTTACCTCCAGCAGGATTTAAAAAGATTGAGAATGTTAATTTTCTTAGTTACTTTTCCTGTTGCTATGATTTAAAAAACAAAAAAAAATACCCTGATCAAAAACAACTCACTCTGTCTCTCAGGTAAAGGGTACAGTCCACTATGGCGAGGTAGCCCTGGAGACAGGAGCTGGGGGAGCCATTCCATTTGCATCTCAGTCTGGATGCAGAGAGCAATGAACACTAGTGTTCAGCCAGCTTCCCCCTCTTTATGCAGACGAAGACCCAAGTCCACAAAATGCTGCTGCCTACTTTCAGGGTAGGCCTCCATCCTCAATTAGCCTAATCTAGACAATCCTCACCGTTAACCCCAAGACTTGTCTCCTAGGTGATTTCAGATCCTAGGAAGTTGACAATATTAACCATCATAATAAGTCATTGTCTAAGTGAACTAAACATTTAAATATATTTTGGAACTAAATTATATAATATGTAATGGTAAAATTATGCTTCCTGATTAAGAAGATAGCCACCCTCTAGAATAGAGAGGAGGCATTAAGGCTCACTAACGGCACATCCCAGCAATGCCCACATGAGAGACACATTGCTGTTCTCCTGTGTTCTAAGCATAGGCCCTGTAGATCCCGCAGATTCTTCTGAACGCTGTACTCTCTCAGTAGACACTGAGCATTCTAGAATACCTTAGATTATTTTTACCATACTAGAATAGTTTTAAATTACAAAAACCAGGGATTTTGCCAGTTGTGACAACTCATGACTTCTAGCCCAATGTTCAGGAGACGGAGGCAGGAAGATCAGGAGTGTGAGATCATACTCAGCTGTAGAGGGAGTTCAGGGCTGGGGTGGTATGAAGTCCTGTCCCAAAAAGCAAACCAACCAAAAAAACAGAAGAACTACAATTTTCAAATGCTTTGGGTTTTATGACAAACAAAAGTAAGTCTCCAACAGAATGCTGTAACTGTCATCTGGACAACACAACTGCTCTCTTGTGGGAGATATGGTAAAGTGTTGTATGTGCTTCAAAACTTGACAATCGCGTGTTGTTAGCAGATGTGCTTGAAGTGGATACTATGGCCTTAGGGGAACAACATGCAGTACTTCACCCTTAGGATGGTGTTAACAGTAGGTTTTATACTCCTGCTCCTAATTCACTGACGTTTTTTAATCATAGAAGTACTGTTGAGAGGCTAGATGTAAGACTGTCCCATAACCATTCAATGTCCTAACTAACATAGCTCAGAAAGCCCTTGAAGATTCCAGTCTCAGCTGCCAGGATGTGCTCCGCGCAATCGTCTCGCCAGCAAGAACGCACACGGGCACACAGGATCCTTCTGCAGCAAGCTTTATTACCATGAAATGAGGAAGACTCTGAGCTCCAAGGGACTGGTGCTTATATACGCCCCAGAGCGGCATGTCCATACCTGATTGGCTGCTAGCTCATTGCCCTAGATGACGCCCCGGGCTGGGCCATGACTTGGCGTGCACTTTACCTCAGCGCATGCACACACAGCTTGTTTACGAAGCAGGGGCCCATGATGCCCGCGCCATCTTGTAATGGCGAACACTGCACTGGCGCCCTTACCACTAGCACATGCGCAGCTCACTTGTTCACCTGTAACAGACATAGGATGTCAGCGCCATCTAGTGATGGCGAAAGCTGCAATTGTGCCATCGGCCCTTTACACCAGGAGCTGCTTTTTCAGTTAGAGAAGCCTTCCTGGTATTTGTGAGAAGGTGAGAGATGTACATACTCCAGATTTTACCAAATAGAGAGCTTTCCAAACCCATATCATTATATACTCAGAATGCGTGGAGATTATTGTTTGCTTGCCTTCCCCACAAAGAGCTGTTTTGTTTTGTTTTGTTTTGTTTTGTTTTGTTTTGTTTTTTGTTTTGTTTTCTCAAGATAGGTTCTCATATATCCCAGGATAGCCTCACATAGCTCAGGCTAGCTTCAAACTCAATATGGAGCCGAGGATGATACTAAACTTTATTTTTTTTTAATAGAAGAGTTTACTTTGACATTAGACTCCAGGGGGATAAGAATCCATGATGGCAGAGTGGAGACATGATAGCTAAAGCAAAAAATGAAGATATCGTATCTTCAAACTGAATGCATGAAGCAGAGAGAGTGAACTGAGAATAGCCCATGGCCTTGAAGACCATCACCATCTGATGATGACTACATGCCAATTCGTATGGAAATCTGTGATAGCTGCAGAAACTGGCCTTGATATAGGGGGAAGGAACAAATCTGGGTGTGTGGGGAATGGGGTGGATCTTGAAAGAGTAAATAAGGTAACGTGTGGTGAAAAGAATTAAAACACAAGGGGCTGGAGAGATGACTCAACAGTTAAGAGCTCTTCCAGAGTTCCTGAGTTCAATTCCCAGCAACTACATGCTAGCTCATGACCATCTGTAATGGGATCATATGCCCTCTTCTGGTATGTCTGAAGACAGCTACAGTGTATTCACATATGTACAATAAATAAATCTTTTTAAAACAGAATCCAAACACAATGTACAAAATTTTCAAACAATCTAATATATATGAAGAAAATATGTGCTGGTTGGAATTTATTTAGATCTCTTAATATTTAAATCCTTCTGTGATTAGTCTTTAGGAACATGTGCTGCAGGTAGATTTCATTTTTCCAAAGGCACAATAACAGATACAAGAGAACATGAACAGCTTAAATAAGACATTCTGAAATATCTGAGCATCCATTATACAGCTCAATCATGATCAATGATGGAGCCTTAAAGGAAATATATGAAAAGTAAATGTAAGGAGCAGGCCCTTACACAGGACCAACTCTATATTGTAATAGGAAACATGTAGAGACATGTCTGGTACTTGTAAAGGCAAGTCTAGAAGTAAAAGCTGTGCTGTGATAACCAGCTGTGATGAGATCAGAGCCCAGCCCGGTGACAACCAGACACGAGTGGTTATCTGCCGTGTACGTCAGCAGTAATGCCAAATCCAGCATAAAAGAGGAGCCCATCTAGAGCACTTCATCACACTTGTAGCCATGACTGGCCAATGTGATCCTCTGGACAAAGCCTCCTCAATACCTGATTATGACCTAACATGATACTTCAACAAGCCTCCTCAGCACCAACAACCGAGAGACAACCGAGAGACCAATGCCTCCAGCTTCTTTGTGGTCAAGCACCCTGTGAGGTCAAATTATCAACTCAACTCAACTATCTGGAAGCCACAGCCTGACCCCACCTTCCCTGACTCCAGACCTGTAATCCAAAACCATCCAAAGGACTCAGGTCATACAATCCCTGAATGAATGATGTGTTTATTGCTATGCTTATTTCTTTGGTAATTAACAATTTATTATTTGTGCTCATTGTGCATATTGTTAGGGACAATGCATAGGAAATGTGGCAGTATCTTGTAGCAATTGTCTTAGCATTGTTAATAGTCAATATCTTGTTGTAGCAATAGCCTTAACATTGATGATAATAGTATATTGCTTGCTGTACATCATTAATTAAAGAATAACTGAATTCCAAAACTTCTGTCTCTCTGGCATACTCTCTCTTCCCTCTTGAGGAGCTGATGGTCTCATAGTCAAATCCAGTATACAATCCCTGAGTGGAGAAGGACCTGTCCCTCCTCTCCCCGAGGGGGATTCTAACCCCTTATCAATACCCTGCTCCTGACAGATAAAAGTCACAGACCCTGCTCACAACAGCAAAGTATAGTACTCTGAAGTGGATCTTGGTGGCCTGTTCAATAGAAATCACCAGGGCTCAGTGGCACTGTCGAATACCTCATAAGAGACAACAGGACAATATTCCTTCCTCTATGATCACTATTTAGCTCAGCTGCATTATGAAAGAATATCAATCTTGACTGCTGAAACACCAAGGGCACAACATATCCACTGTATTATTAGTCAGTGCTCTCTAGAGTAACAGAGCCTATAGAATATAAGAATATATAAATCACACACACACACACACACACACACACACACACGCACGCACACACACACACACACACGCGGGATCTATTAGAGAACTTACAGGGTATGGTCCAGCTATTCCAATAGTGACTGCCCATGAGTGGAAGGTCAAAGAATCCAGTAGTTTTTCAGTCCATGAGGCTGGATGTCTCATTGATCTTCAGTAGATGCCAGAATCCTGAAGAAGTAGGCTCTAGTGCCAGTGAAGAAATGGACTTGCAAGTGAGGATGAGAGCAAACAGGCAAAGAAAGAAGGCTCCCTTCTTCTGTGACCTTTTATATAGACCACCATCAGAAGGTGTGGCCCAGATTAAAGGTGTGTATGCTTAACTGAAAAGATCTGAATTAAAAGTGTGTTTTCTCATCTAAAGATCCAGATTACGAGTGGACCTTCCTACTTCAAATGGTTTAATTAAGAAAAATATCCCTCAGAAGTGTGACTAGCCATTTAATTTTAGTTAATCACATATGTAATCACATTGAAAACCAACAATAGTCATCACACTGTCCATAAATTAAACCAACAGAAGTCCAAACAACAAGGTGTACACAAAGCAAGTAGTATTTGAAAATTAAAAGTCAAAACTGATCAAATAATGCCGTGGCAGAAGTCCACAGGCCACCAAGCGATTGGACTCAAAGGGGAAGTTATAAACCTCTACCATTTATATTTATGGGGGCTGGAGAGATGGCTCAGTGGTTAAGAGCATTGAATGTTCTTCCAGAGGTCCTGAGTTCAATTCCCACCAACCACATGGTGGCTCACAACCATCTGTAATGGAATCTCATGCCCTCTTCTGAAGATAGCAACAGTGTATTCACATATAAAATAAATACATCTAAAAAAAAAAAAACATTTATATTTATGAAGAAAGAATCTTATTATGTTGCCATATCTCAAAATGGGCTCCCCCTGAGCCAAGTGGGAGTAGAACTGACTGTATTCTTACATAGTATTGATGATGGAGCTGCAGAAGACATATTGGAGACTGCTTCTCCAGAGCTCAGGATCAGTTAGCAACTAGTAATCTTGCCAAAGGAGTGACTCTAACAATGAGTCTCAAGGTGAAATTCCTCAGAAGTTTCTCTTACCTGTCTTACCTGTTCTCCGACCTCACTTGGCACTCTACTCTTAGCTTAACTCCAAGACATAGAAGACACAACAAAATCTTTTGAAATTTCTGTAACTCTAATTAAAATTCTTGTACAGTAAAAGAAATAGTGAATAAAAGAAGGAAGGAAGGAAGGAAGGGAGGGAGGGAGGGAGGGAGGGAGGGAAGGAAGGAGGGAGGAAGAAAAGAAGAAAGATAAAAAGTAACTTTTAAGGGTTAAGGGCGCAGCTTGCTACTAGAGTATGCATTTAACATATGGAAATCCCTTGGCTGGCTCCCAGCAACAGATCAAATTTTCTGTTTCTGTGGAGTGTGTAGAGACTGAGCCCTGTATCGTCTAGAAGTATGTTACAGAAGGGAATGAATGGTTAATGGTGTTTCGCTTCCTAACTTGTCTGGAGACACCAAGAGTATTTGGCCAAGACTTGGTTAAAGAGGAAAAGCCTCTTTAACTGTAACAGTGAAGGGCTCCAGCAGGCCCAAGTATGGCAAACATGGCACCAATAGCCCAATAGCTTTTCCCCTTTACCCTTCTCTCTCCTTTCCTAACAGTAGATTCCATTCTTAAAGCTAGGCCCCAAGGTCTGTTCCCTTATTTGTCTACTGATTGACTCCTGAGACAAAACATCAAGGTCCAATAATCAAAAGTCATCACTTGCCTAATATATCCTATCAAGACTCACCAACCCACCCTAGCACAGATTCCCTTTTTTCTCCTTAAAAGACCACTCCTATCATTGCTTACCTCAACTCTTAGTTGTTGGGAACAGTAACTGTGTCAGTGTCACCCTCACCTTCTAACCCTTAGCTGTCATGAATGAGTGCATCTCCATCCATGGTGACCAGCGTCCAGATCGGAGGTTGGAGTGAATTCTGTTGAAGGTGAGGGTGAGGAAGAAGGAACCGAATGCTAGTCCATTCCTCCAGCCCCTATGTCATGTTAACTCAGAACATTAGCTCCATCATTAGCTGCAGGCATTGATTCTTCTGAGCCGTTTCCATTCTGTGACCATGTCTTCTCCGTGTGTACCTGTAAGTTTTCCATGATGTCTCAAAGTAAAAGCTTTAAGAAAAGGGGAAAAAAAAAAAAAAAACAGACTCCTGAAAAAAACAAACAAACAAAAATACCTGCTTGGTGTCTGGGTGTGTCCTGTACTGACACCGAGGGACCAACCCCAACCCTAACCCCTTCAGTCAACCTTCACACTGACTGAGGTCACACAGAGTACCCTCCTGCCAAGGCTGGGTGTCTGGCAGCCTGTGCTTCCCAACCCGAATCCTGTTGCTTTTGTTCCAACTGTTTCCGGGGCCATCAAGACAGTCTCAGTGAGTATTTAACTTGCGGTCCTACCTAGTGTTTCTGAAACTCTTTCTTTTTGTTTTTAAATTGCATTTATTTGTGTGTGTGTGTGTGTGTGTGTGTGTGTGTGTGTGTGTGTGTTCACGTGGAGGGCAAATGTCAACTTGAAGGAGTTAGCTCTCCCCTGCTGCCTTGGAGGTTCCAGGGATGGAAGTCAGGTCATCAGGCTTGGCGGAAAGTACCTTTACCTACAGAGCCAACTCAGCAGCCCATCTTTATTTATCTTCAGTTTATTCTAAGTTTACCTTGGTGTTTCTGTGTGGCATCTGCCACTCTCCTCATTACACTAATAATGTATTTCATAAGATCTGCCTGGTCTTTCACAGGGTTTTTTCCTTCTTCCTTCCTTCCTTCCTTCCTTCCTTCCTTCCTTCCTTCCTTCCCTAATTCTTTAATTCCTTCCTTCCCTTCTTCTTTTCTTCCTTCCTTCCTTCTGTCCTTCCTCCCTTCCTTCTTCACTTAGGCTTTGCCCATATTTAACTTCTATATACATCCACTTACATATATACTGTATACACACTACAAGTTAAGATCTACTTAAGAGCACTTGGGAGGCAGAGGCAGGCGGATTTCTGAGTTCGAGGCCAACCTGGTCTACAGAGTGAGTTCCAGGTCAGCCCGAGCTACACAGAGAAACCCTGTCTCGAAAAAAAAAAAAAAAAAAAAAGATCTACATAAGAAAAAGATATGCTTTTTTTTTTTTTTTTTTTTTTGTCTTTCGGAGCTTGGGTCACCTCAATTAATATAGCACTTTCCAGATCCATCCAAATACTTCCGGACAGCCAGGGAGCTCCTCACTGTGAGGCGATCCCAGAAAGCACTGAAAGTATGCAAGAGAAAACAAAAGCCAAACTCAGCAAATGGCAACTAAGTCTGAAAGTTACCTGTTTTCCTAAATTCTAATCATTCCGGCCGGGCTGTGTCCTTAAAGTTAATGAATTGACCACAGGCACATACGTCATGCCTATAAGCTGCTTGCGCTCCTGCCCATGGGTAGTGTTTGCTCGTTCCAGGTCGTATATATAAGTGGTATTTGCAGATAGGTGTGTGATAGAAAGAGCAAACATCTGAATGTTCACACCACTTCCTGGTTCCTTGTCGATTCTTCACAAGGAAATGAGTTCTTAATTTATTTATTCTTTGCTTTGAGAGTACAGATTCACCTTGAAGGAGTCCTGCTTCAAAGCCGGGGAGATTAGCGATCTAGTACCGTCAAGTCAGCATTTGCAGGACCTGGAAGGGAGCGAAAGAAAATGCTTACAAACTGCGCAACATAGTCCCGACCCAACACACCGAAAACTGTCTAACCAGCCTCACGGGCTCCTTCCTGGCTCCTCTCAGGACAGGAATGTTTCTGGTAAGTGTTTACAAAATTCCAGTATTTTCTCTGCCATAGAATGAAACTTTTCTGTTTTACTCATTCATATTGACTATTAAGGTATTTCCCTTATCCGGATACAAGAGCCTACTGCTTGTGCCTTCCTGGAGATTTTTCTCCTGAATATTTTAACTGTAAAAGAAATATGACTCAAAGGGACGGAGGACAGTGCGTGCCTTGTTAGAAATGCCTCCTGAAATGGCTTTCCTTCTCCTTTGCTAAGTTTCTCTTGCTCTTTCTGCTTTTTCTTCCCCCAAGTTAGAAAATACATATTTTTATTTCATTCATGAGCAGTTAGGCAAACTAAATTGAACCACAAAGCTTTGCTCAGGGCTTGTACTTTCTTACTGTGGAAAATACAGTACTATGAAACAAGAAACAGTTACCTGGAAAAATACTGAGAAATACAGATAAATAAGGCCCTTCTTATTTCAATAATACAATTAAAAGCAGATGAATGGTAGCGTTCCCTCTTGACTATGTCTGTTACCTTTTATAACAAACAGCTGATAAAAACCTCGGGCCAACATCATTTTTTCTTCATACTCAACCTAGAAATTTTAGGAAAGATGTACAGGCATGTACATGTCTCCAAACTTAAAACTGACATATCAGATTTGTACATAATGTGATTAAGTGTGGAAATTTTGTTTACATCAGAACAGAGTGGAAAAATACATTTTTAAAGGCTCTTTGCAATGCAACACTTATAGTAAATGTGTGTGTCTGTGTGTGTGTGTGTGTGTGTGTGTGTGTGTATGTGTGTGTGTATACACTCACAATGTTATTTTTTCCTACCTAGAAGTCTAGCCTAGGGTCCATTTTTTAGGCTTTCAGTAGCAATGCCTTTGTGTTCCCGATATTTGGTTTTGAAAATTATTTAAGCATGGAGAAAAATGAGATGACTGCACCAAGATTGTGATAGTATGCTGCTGTGTTAGCTGCCTCGCTTGCTGTCTTCATCATCCACCTACACACCCATCACTTTATCTTTGTTATTTCTGTGATGTATTATAAAGTTCACGACCTCGGTAAACTTAAGTCTAAACATTTACGAAGGTATATGACTAGAGTTCATCACGTTACCTTTCTCCTGGGATAAAAGTTCAGGCACAGTGACACTAGAAAAAAAACAAGGTGAGGGTGTCTGGAAGGAGTTTTAGGGGGTGGAGAGGTATGATCAAAATATCTACAAAATTCTCAAAGAAGAAATTGATAAAGACCCTTCAAAAAATTCATGTCTAGCCAGGCACAGTGGTATACACCTTTAGTCTCAACACTCAGGACGCCAAGATCAGTAGTTCTCTACGAGTTTGAGGCCAACCTGGTATATATAGTAATACTCTGCCCCCCCCCAAGCAACTCGTGTCCATTTTAATACACAGACATTCAACGTGGCAATTGGTGTTTTGATCAATGTAATACAAACTTGTGTCAAGATACAGAATGTCACTCTCGCTCTATATCTAGAAAGTTCTTCATTCTCCTATTCAGTCAGTCATTATTCATCCCACAATAGCAAACACTGCTTTCTTCAATACATTGTGTACACATACATGGCCTTTTAAAGATTTGTATTATATCGGTATTTATTTCTTTTTTATTGTTGAATGATAATCTATTGTGTGAATGCATGACAATCTATGTGTAGATTTTCTGGTTGAGAGACTCCTGAGTCTAGTTCAGTTTTGGCTATTGTGATAAGCCAGTTATGGATCTCTGAAAGCATCTTTCTGGATGTGTTTTCAGCCTCTTGTGTAAATATATAGGAATAGAATTGCTAAGCTCTTAGGTAACTGTCATTTTGATGGTACAAGATGCTTTGCATAATTTTAACACCCTCAAAAACATTGTTTGAAGCTAAGCATAGTAGCACACATCTTTAACCAGGCTGGCTGATCTCTGTGAGTTTAAAGCCAGGCTGCTCTACAGTGATATTCAGACCAGCCCGGGCTACGTAATTAGGCCCTGTCTAAAATAATAATAAAAATAATTAGTAGTAGTAGTAGTAGTAATTGAGGTTCAGTACACAGTATAAGTAGAACACTTGTGTCACTAAAACTATTACAAAAAAGTAAGCAAACAATTTTATCTTAGAAGCTACAGGTAACAAACAGAACAGTTTAATGGATTTCTCACCTTCACATAATTTCATCACTAAGTTGCCCTCGTTACCATGAAACAATTACTTGCAATCAAGTTTTGAACTTTAGCAGGGCTTATCACATCAGTCGACAAAGCTAGTCAAAACGTGGATGCCCTTTGGAATTTAACAATACAGTCTTAACACATTGATACACACACTATGAGGAGCCATGGGTAATTCTCTTACCTGTATAATTTATAGCTACAAGGAGTTGGGTCAGTACAGGCTCTGTCACCCAGCAGTGCAACGTACAGAAGGTTGGCTGCACATCAAACTCAAGACGCAATTTAATAAGATGTCTATTCCTTTGCTTTGGCTCTGTCTCCTAACCCCCACCCCATGTCACCATTTCTGGGGTTTTAGAAAGTAGTATCTACACTACAGAGGGAACAAAAATACACCCCTCCCTCAGACCCTGCACTGCTCCCAACAGTCACAGAGAGTTGACACAGGTCAGAAAGTCATGAGATGAGAGACTCAGAAGCACTCGGGAGGCAGAGAAGCAAGTAGATCTCTGACTTTGAAGCCAGCTAGGTCTACACAGCAAATTACAAGTCAGCCAAGCCTACACAGTGGGACATTGACCCAAAGGAAAAAAAAAAAAGTTTAGGGCACTCCAACATCAACGTGGACTCTGGGATCCAGGTCTAACATCCTAATAAACAGTACTTCTGAATCAGGTGTGGTCCTGCACTCCTCCTGCCTTTAACAGCTGACTGATTCATTTAAGATACCTGAATGAATGCCTAATTTCATCAAAATGACTAAACACACACATTCAACAACTCTTAAAAAGAGCCAGACCCAGCAGTCCATATTCTGCATCCTAGCACTCTAGACAGACGATTTCTGTGAGTTTACAGTCAGCCTGCCTCAAAACAAACAAATGAAAAGTGCCCAGGAGGTAGAGGCAGGAGGATCAGAAGTCCAAGGTCATTTTATGTACAAGTCCAAGGCTAGCCTGGGCTATAAGATAAAAAGCATTTCTTTGTGTGTGGCACACAATTCACCTCAATTCTATCAGTCTAAAGAGCACAGAGCACTAGGCTCTGGAGAGATATGATTCTATCCTGCCGAAAGAATGACCACTTTGAGGGTTGGAGACATGGCTCAGTGGCTAAAAGCATTTACTGTTCTTCCAAATGTCCTGAGTTCGATGTCCTATATCCACAGTTCACAATTGTCTGATACCATCTTCTAGTAAGCAGATGTATATGCAAACAAAATATCTATACACATATTAATAATGTATAATGTTTATGATATGGTTATATTATATAAATATATATGCTGATATTATATATTATTAACATTATATTAATATATTATTTATATATTAAATACTTTTTAACGACCACTCTGAAAAGTTTGCAAAAGGGCAATTCTGCAGGTCCCTGCTCTCATGGTCAAGCCTGAGCTCAAATGACTGTAAGTGGAAAAGACCATGGAGATCAATTATTTTTCAGTCACAGAAGGATTCTGATGATTTCGCTTAGAGTATGACTGGTACCTAAGTAAAGGGGGGGTGAAAAAAAAGTAACGTTACTATTCCCAGCATGAACCTGAGTACAGTGGGCATACACTTAGGGGGACAACCATAAAGGTCTGGGGATGCATGCCTTAGAGAGCCAATGAGATCTAGTGAGCTGCTACTGCTTCCTTCAACAACACAAATGTCTACCGCCTGAAGACTTTCGTGAGAACAGCCAATAAGAAGCACAAACACTTGCATGAATTTTTAATACTTCCAAGTTTTTAGTTGCCAAGATTGTCCAACAGTTATCTCTTATAACCTACAAATAATTTGAAAAGGCAGGTTTAAAACAAAATATAAAACTATATGATGCAGGAATTAATATTAAACTGAAAATCAGCCAAGTATGCTGGCCCAAGCCTTGAAGCCCATGACTTCAGGGTCGCTCAATTCTAGGCCAGCCAGGGCTACATATGGAGGCTCTGTCTCAAAAAACAAACAAACAAACAACAACTCTGTAAAGGTTTTGCTGGGCAAGGTGGCACAGGCCTGGAATCCTAGTACTTAGGAAGCAGAGGCAGGAGGATGGGAAGTTCTGGACAGGCCTACATTAGAGAGATAGAGAGAAAGACAGAGAGATTGACAGATTGAAGCCTGTAAAGAAGCACTTGGAAGGCTGAAGCAGAAAAACTGACATAAGTTTGTATCCCATCCAGAATAGCAGTGCGTTTGAGGCCAACCTGGTATACAGTGTGAGATCCTGTCTCAGAATTAATAATATTAATAATGTATATTATGTATAAATAATAATATTATTTATTATATATTTTATATTTACTTATAAATAATATATTATTTATATAAATTATATAATAGATAATAATTATATATATAAACTGTTGGAATAAAAACACACAATATGTACATGGGGGAGAATGCTCTTTTTTTCCATTCTTACTTTATTTTGATACAAGCCTCACAATGCAGCCCTGGCTAGCCTGGAACTCAGTTATAAACCAGGCTAGTCTCAACTCATTGAAATCCTTCTGCCTGTCTCCCAAGTCTAGGACTACAAGTGTGTGCCACCAAACACAGCCTGTCACTTTTTAAATGACCATGTAGGGGCTGGAGAGACGACACAGTTCTTAGAAGGCTTGTTGTCTCTCTGAGAACCTGAGTTCAGTTTCTAGCACAACTGCCTATGACTCCAACTCCAGGAGATCTGACTCCCTCTTCCGGCCTCCTAGGACACTCACAGCCTCGTGCACATACGGAGACACACACACACACACACACACGACACAAAAGAAAAAGTGTCCTTAAAACTCAAGTGAGCAGAGCTGAAGGTTACTCAGTGGTTAAGAACCTGTTGCTCTCATAGAAGACCTAGTTTGGTTTTGGAACCCTGTCAGGTGACTCACAAATGTCTAGAGGACTGTGGGAGTCCCTGCAGTCATCAATGCAAGCAGTGATCGGAAAAGAGAGAAGAATGAAAAACCAATACAGAGTGATTTTGTCAACCTGGGTCAAACTAGGTAGTCTACTGCCAAGTGGTTTATTTCCAATGAATTTAAGCCCAGTATAATTGGGGTAGAGGAGGGTTCCTGGTGTAAACCAATTGCTGATGCATAAGAAGGGCAATTACATTGAAACTCAGGGAACTTGTCATTTCTTCCAAGAAGATGGGTTCTTGAGATATAACCTGTACAGGCTTAAAGGCCTTAGAGTCTGGTCTGGTCTCAGTGATACAGATAGTACAGTATAGCCTCTGGCTATAAGAATCATTTAGATGACTAGATATCTCAGGTCCTGGTTGTGGGAGCTTGCTATGGCCTGGCCCAACAGATGATAACACAGATGCCAGGCTAGTAATCACCTCCACTTCTTTGGTTTTCAGGATGAAAGAATAAGGTTTTCACCTTTCTCACTGAAAGACAAGCCTGGGTGCTTAGCCTTCCTGATTCCTCTGGAGATCTATGGGCACAAGGACCTGCATCCTCTGCTCCCAACAGGGGACCCAGTTCCCTCTTCTAGACTCTGTGGTACCCATGGAATCACAGACAACTACATACATGCGGGTGTGCATGGAGACACACACACTAATTAATTAATTAACCAATCAATCATGTAGCCTAAATGTGATGGCTCACTTATGGTCCCAACACTCAGAAAACAGAGGCTGAAAGATCAGGAATTTAAGTTCATTCTTGCTTGGTTTTATAGTAGGCTCAAAGTCAGCCTGAGCTATACCATACACGTGTCAAAAAGTAAAAACATCAACACACACACACACACACACACATAAACCAAGGGAAAAATTCATGGAGCTAAAAGAAAATTTTAAAATGGACCAAATACAAATTGACACTACATCTAAAAGAATCTTTTAAAGTGCAAATCTGCAATTCTTGGCAGGCACAGGAAAAGAAATGAATGTCAATGACTATGTTTATTGAGACCTACCAAATGTCAGGCGCCATTCAACATGTCTCAATTCATATGGCCCTCCCTACAACTCCAAAAGCTGACATTCTAAACTTCCTGCGTAAACAAACACACTAATAACAGTGTATGTTGCTCCTATGGAACAGAGAATCCTGTCCAGGCAATCTTTTCAGCATAACAAAAGTGCAGGCAAAAAATGCTTGCTCATGAAGCATGTGGGGTGTATATGTACAGGAAAACATCAAGCAGTACCCCCTTAAATATGTACAATTTTTGTATGCAATTATACTTAAATAGAGCAAAAAGAATCTTATAGGTGGTATAAATCTCCAAAAAAAAAAAAAAAAATGTAGCTATGGGATAATAAAGAAATAATAGAGAAAGATCTTACATGGGTAAGATAGGAAATTATTTCAGCCTGGGGATATGAAATTAAGTGGATATAAAGACTCAGGTGATGGTGACACATGCCTTTAATCCAGCACTCAGGAAGCAGTGGGGAGGGGTCAGATCTCTGAGTCTGAGGCCAGCCAGTCTACAGAGCAAGACCCAAGACAGCCAGGGCTATATAGAGAAATTCTGCTCCCAAAATAAGTAAATAAATAAATAAATAAATAAATAAATAAATAAATAAATAAAAAACAAAATTTTCTAGGATTGGAGAGTTGTATTGGCACTTAAAAGAACATATTGCTCTTATAGAGGACTCAAGTCTGATTCCCATAACTCATGCAGATAACCTCCTGGTGATCCAACACTCTGGCCTTAACCAGTACCTGAACATACCCACACGCAGACATGCACAAATATACATATGTCATAGTTAGCATTAGTATTGTGTGATAAAGCACCAAAAACAAGTCAGGAAGGGAACGGTTTATTTCCCCTCCATGCCTACATCTCAGTTACACCTCAAAGGACGTCTGGGTAGGAACCAAAGCAAAGGCCATTTGGGAATGCTTCTTACTGGCTTGCTTCCCTTGGCTTGCTCAACTGCCTTTCTTATACAGACAAAGCCCACATGCTCAGGGATGGCACTGCCTACAGTAAGTTAGCCCCTTCTTCATTAATTAGCAATAGGGAAATGTCCTCTGGGCATGGTGGTCCACACTGTCCCCAGTGCCAGAAGGATTTCTGAATTCAAGGCCAACCAGATCTATAGAGTGAGACCAGACCCACCCACACTCCCCCCACAAAAAAAAAAATAGAAAGAAAGAAAAAAGAAATACCCTTATAGACATGCCCACAAGCTAACCTAACAAAGATAAATTTTCACAATAGTTAGTATTCTCATCTGCCTAGGTATGGCAAGTAACAAGAAAACTAACCAAGACACAAGCAGTTTCAGTTCTGAGGGATCTGATGCTGTCTTAATTAGGGTTACTATTGCTATGCTGAAAACCCCATGACCAAAAGCAACTTGGGAGGAAAGGGTTTACTTGACTTAGGCTTCCGTATCACGGCTCATAATTGAAGTACGTGAGGGTAGGAACCTGGAGGCAGGAGCTGATGGAGAGAGCCAAGCAGGGTCTGCTTACGGTTTGTTCCTCATGCTTTGCTCTGCCTGCTTCCATATAGAACCTGGAACCACCAGTCCAGAGACAGCACCACCCACAATGGGCTGAGCCTTTTAACCACCAATTACTAATTAATACCTCTCAGGTATTTTTAGGCTTGTATATATCTGAGCAGGCAAACCACAATACATATAAATAAGTTTTTAAAATTTAGGAAAAAAATGGAGGCTAAGATAAAACATAGTCGCTAGACTATTGCTTAATATGCATAAAGCCTAGGGTCTAATTTCCAACACTGCATAAACCTGGCACAGGGGAGCACACCTGCAATCACTCCAGAGGTGGAACAGGAGGATCATACGTGTAAGGTCTCCCTCAGATACACAACTAAGTCAAGGCCAGCCTGTGATATCTGAAAAGTAAACTGGGACTAACAAGATGTCTCTGTGGCTAAGAACACTGGCTGCTTTTGTAAAGGACTTGGGTTCAATTCCCAACACCAGCGTGGCTGCTCAGTCATTTGAAACTCCAGTTCCAAGGGATCAGATGTCCCCTGCTGATCTCTGCAGCCACCAGGAAAGTACATGGTGTGCAAACATGCATACAGGCAAAACACCCTCATGTACCCATAAAATGATGATGAATGATGACGACGACGACGACGACGACGACGACGATGAGGATGACAACAACAATAGAAACAAGTAAACATTTGTGGGGCTTCATTGGGAATCAGGATATGGACAGAAACTAAAATTCAGAGGATCCAGAACTGGCATCCTTTGGAGTCCAGTCAATCTAACCCAAAGTGTTGTCTTCTCTGTTTTTATTTGGTTGCTTTACTTTAGAAAGAGTAATAAACAAAAGAGAGAAAGTTGTAAATTCACTGTCTTCACGATAAAGTAACTTTTTACCTCCATACTTGGGAACCAGATGGTACTAGCTGCTTAGAGGAAGATTTCTGCTCACCTGAAGATAATTCCTGACAAGCAGGACCATGTGGATATGTATATACTGGTGGTGAATCCCTGGTCACTAGGGAAATTCAAGCACAAGGAGCGTATTGATTTGATAAATTCTTTAACGGGCAATTCAATGATTGCATGGCATTGGAGATAACTGTGTTGTGTAATGGGTTAGTGCCAGTCTCTGCTTTAACTGAAGTCCATGAGAACATCTGCACACAATACAACTTCCTTCTCAAGACCCTTGAAGTTGAGGAAGAGAGCTAGGCAGTGGGAGGCAGAGGCAGGCCTACACAGAGAAACCTTGTCTCACAAAGAGAAAGAAAAATGGTGAGAGAGGTAGCAGTGTCGCATGGGATTGGGGTTGAGGGGGAAGGTTTGGTCATTTTCTGATGTAGCCAAGCACCGTTAGAATTCCAATATCAAAAATTTCCTTGGTAACCAGAAAGTTTACTTATTTGCTCTGGGTTGTGAATGAGCCCTTTATTTGAACTCGGCAGATGTTTTCTTTGGGTTAAGGCATTCATTTTACCAGGGACTCCGGCCCTCAGTGGGTACACACAGCACTCACACAAAAAGGACAAGAAGGGTCTGTTTGTTCCCATAGGCCCCAAGCCATCCTATGGTGGCACTCAAGGATGCTACATCACAGAAAAGCAGAGCGTGTAGTGCTAGAGAGAAAAGAGCAGCAAAGGGCCAACCCTCTGATGAGAGAAATGAGGGTAGGAAGGAGAGCCAGCCCCTCCCGGCATACCACCGGTACTGTTGAGACTGCGAGGCCATTTCCAAAATGAGGTGTTAACATGCTACAGACTGCCTGATCCTGCTGACATTTCTGGACATATCTGCAGCACACATTTTCCATCCCCGGGAAATTCGGATTTTTACACTGAGTTGCATGCCCAGTGCTTCTTTCATGAATGATCAATCAAATCAATGAATACTCACAGGAAGTTTTATTATAGGCTGGGGATGTAGTTCAGTGGGTAGTGTGGCCGAGGCTTGAACTCCAGAGCCGCACACACCAAGGATGGCCGTGCAGACCTTTAACCACAGCACGCGGGGAATGGAGGCAGGAGAATCAGAAGTGCAAAGTCATACAAAGGAAGAAACTTTTCCTACACAGAAGTCATTTTTCTAAGCCCTCCCTGGAGGTGAAGAACAGAGGGCTGTGTGTGGGCCCTTAGTTCATGGGGCCTGACAGACAAACAACAAAATCCAATAGATCATACAGGTGATGATTATCTAAAGCCAAGTAAAGTAGGGCAGTGCAGTTGGTTTGCTTTGTCAGGCACTCTTGTAGCCCAGGCTGGTCTTCTGTTCATTAAATAGGACTCACAGGTAACCCTCACCGAAGATGAGCTGTCAGGAACTCATGGTTCATTTCTGCATCAAGTACCCTGCTTTGCAAACTGTGTAAGGATGCTGAAGGGATGGACACATGGGCACAGGCCCTTGAGCATTCCTAAGAAGCCCTGCTCTCCTCTCGGGTGTGTCTGATCCCACACTGCTTTGCTTTTGCCTGAATTTCCTTGCTACTTTGCAAAACAGAAAACATAAAAATAAAGTATCCACAGAACCAGTGTATGGGGTACACAATACAAGAAAAAAAAAGCCACTCTTTGTTTCAGATGTGCCTGCAAGAATTTCAGAAAATGGGAAATGGTAGGGAAACACCAGAAATACAATTTGTGTGTGTGTGTGTGTGTGTGTGGTGTGTGTGTGTGTGGTGTTTTATCTCTGTGTAGTGGGTGTGCGTGTATGTGTGTGTGGTATGTTTGTGTGTATATGTATGGCACATGTGTGTGGTGTGGTATGTATTTTTGTGTGTCTGTGTGGTATGTATATGTGTGTGGTATGAATGGATGGTATATTTTATTCTGTGTATGTGGAATGTATATGTGTGTGTAGAGTGTGTGAGTGTATGTGTGTGTGGTATGTGTTTATATATGTATATGTGGTATGTGTATTCAATATGTGTGCGTGGTGTGTTAGTATGTGGTATGTGTTTATGTATGTGGATGTGGCACGTGGATGTGGCATGTGTATGTGGGTGTGAGTGTGCAGTATGTGTGATATGAGTTTACTGTGTGTATGTGAAATGTATATGTGGTGTGTGGAGTATGAGCATATAACCTGTGTGTGTGGTATGTGTTTATGTATGTATATGTGGTATGCGTATTGGTATATGTGGTGTATGTGGTGTGTGTGGTGTATATATGGGGTGTGTGTATGTATGTGTGTATAGTGTGTGTGTGTGGTATGTGTGTTATATGTTTATTGTGTGTATATGGAATGTGCATGTGACTGTATGTGAGTGTGACTGTGGTGTGTATGTGGTATGGGGGATGTGTGTGGGTGATGTGGTATATGTTTATGTGTGTATAGGGTATATGTATATGGAAGTGCTTATGTGTGTGAACACACTGGAAACTGAACTCAGGACAGCACATATGCTAACCATACATTCCACCACTAACCTGTGCCCCGACAGCCTGAAGACAAACATGTTGACTAGTGCACATGCAGATGATGGTGTAAGAGCCTCATTTGTGGAATTAAGGTCAGGCTGCTGAGAGTGCCTGCTCATGGGCTCTTTGCCCCAAAACCTCCAACAGAAGTAATTAGGTTCCTCCTTGGAAGTCAAAAGCATCTGACAGTATCACCTACTGTCTTTTCACCCAGCTTTCCATTGAAAAGGAAACGATGCTACTTTTGTTTATTGTTAGAAGAATGACAGCCTGGGAGGTGCTGGCATAGAAAGAACTCACTGTATGTGGCCTATGTCCAGAAAGCATGTGTGATTATCTCCATCCTGAATGCCTACACTAACATCAGTATTCCACCTAAGGATACAGTTCAGCCGTAAAGGACCTGCCCAGCAGACACAAGGCTCAACCCCCTGGCCACTAAGTAAGCAAATGAATAGATAGAATGTTATACAAACCAGGCGTGGAAACACAAGCCTGTATTCCTAGCACTGGGAAGCTGGGGCACGACAAGCACAAGTTTAAGGCCCACCTAGACTATATGACATGACCCTGACCCAAAATAAACAAGCTAAAGTGGGTTTTTTTATTTGTTTTTGTTTGTTTCTGTTTGTTTGTTTGTTTGTTTACTTTGAAACAAGGTTTCACTCTGTAGCCCAGGCTGGCCTAGAATTCACAGAGATCCACCTACCTCTGTCTCTTGAGAGCTATGATTAAAGTCATGCACCACCACACTCAGCAAGCAAGGGTGTTATTCCAAGCATGGAATGAAGCTGGAGGATCTGTAAGGGCATCTTACACTAGCATGTGGATACCACGCAGGCAGTAACTCGGCATCCCTGAATTCAGCCACTTCCTTCTCTAGCAGGTTACATGCAGATGCCAGCAGGTGGCGCCAGACTTCTCTTTTCTTGCCTCCTCTGTTTTCCTGGATGTTGGCAATCAAAATAAATTGTGGTTTCTGGGAGTCCACAGCAGGATTAATAATCTTCACAGTCCTTGAAGGAACAGATGTGATCCATCCAATTTCAAAATATTAATAAGTTACAAGATGTGTGTGACCATGTTTTTCTACTGACCGTGGGATTGATATTCTCCACACTTAATTCACACAATTCTGTGAGATGGTTTTACGGTGAGCCTCATATCCTTTCCTCTTGAATGAACCTTGGGGTCCCCTCTGCTCTCTCATATAGCCAATAAGAAGCCCTCATTCTCCTGCAATGCCCCTCAAAATGAATCCTGAGATATTTTCCAATTACCATTTTTCCTTCCATCTACCTGCATATGAAAATGCAGTTATTATCAAAACCTGCTTCAGTCTGTCTTACCCTGCTAAAGATCTGTGTTCATCTTCTTAACGGGCCAGGGAAATGAGTCAGCAGGTAAAACGCTGTACAAGACTTATGACCTGAGTTCTATCCTCAGAACCCATGGAAAGATGGAAAAAGAGAACAAACTCCACAAAGTTGTCCTGGGACCTTCATACACACACTGTGGCATGTGCCACACAGAGAGAGAGAGAGAAGAGAGAGAGAAGAGAGAGAGACCGGACCGACCTAGCTTTTACCTCCATCTTTGGCCCAGAATTCCACTGTGAGAATGTGTTGAGATCATTTGAATACCACACTCAGAGGAACCTGAGGCCTGGGGGAAGAAACTGACAATTACTTCCTCACAGAGCAGATGAAGGATCTGAGTATGGAGGGAAGACGTGACCACTCTTTCTGTGTCTTCAGAATTCTCCTAGGCTCTTGGCAGTGTTTTTAAATAGTTGGCATTTTCTAGAAGACACGGAAAGATAGTCAGCAGTTGTCCCGAGCAAGATAATGCTGCAGCTGTGTGTGTGTTGTTGTGTGTTGTGTGTGTGTGTGTGTCAATAATATGTTGACAGTCTGTGCATGAGAGTGCAGTGCAGGTGAAGACAGAAAAGGAAGTCAGGCCCTTAAGCCGGAAATTCCATGCAATTAAGAGTCACTCCACTAGGTGGATGCTAGGAATCACCTCAGTGCATACTCTTAGCCGATGAGCCATCTCTCCAGCCCCAACATGTGGGCTTTTGCAAGGATCTTAGATCAAAACTCAGATTTTCTTGCATTTTTACCTCCAGCCCTTGTGCTACGATTTTTTTTTCATTTCTTCTTAAGATGTATTTATTTTGATTTTATGCGTATGAGTGTTTTGTCTCTGTGTATTTATGTGTACCGTGAGTAAACCTGGTGCCTGAGGAGGTAGAAGAGCCCCTAGAAAGAAACTAAAGACAGTTGTGAGTGGCCATGTACACGTTGGGAACCAAGTCCAGGTCCTCTATAAGAGAAGCCGGCGCTCTTAACCCAGCTCCCTTCTCCAGCTCCCTTCCCCAGCTCCTTTCGTTTGTTGGTGCTGGTTTGGGCTAGGTTGTGATTCTTAGACAGAATGTTGGCTCTACAGATTATACAGGTCTCGGCCCACACTTATCCTACCCTGGCCTCCCCATACTGAAATAACAGCCACACCACATCATACCTCACTTTCACCAATGCCAAGTACATTGTGCTGGGCACGTGGGTATTTTGGGAAGTCTTACCACACTTATGTTTGATTCTAAAATAAATACTGCTGGGCAGTTCGCTGGGTTACCGTGTCTAAGCCAATGTCTGTTTCCTACTGTAGGTGAAAACACCGTTCGTCCTCCATGGAGCTGCCATTCACCAATCTGGAGGTGGCGTTCATTTTACTGGCTTTCTTCATCTTTTCCTTGTTCACTCTGGCTTCCATCTACACCAGCCCTAATGAGAGGAATGAAGGTAAAAAGAACGGGGGGGGGGGGGGGGGATCTTCCTGGACACTCTCTGTCTTTTCCTTCAGGGCTAGGGCTATAGGCGCAGCTGACACGGTGCCTGCCTAGCATACAGGAAGAGCTCAGAAGTGTATATACCTGGTACGGTGGCATATATCTCTAACCCAGCCCTCTGAACTAGAAGCAAGAGGACCAAGAGTTCGAGATCTAGTCTGGAACACAAGAAACTCTGTCTTAAAAATTAATTAATTCTCATCAAAGCTCAAACATACAAAAAATGTATTTTAAAACCCAATACCGTTTTTGCCAGTAACAGCAAATGTTAAGACACAGGCATGCCATCTAAATGAGTGTGCTAGGTAGTCTAGGTTCCACCAAGATTTATGCAGACTAAACAACAACTTATGAGCATTTTGGAGACCCAAAAATTATGTATGTATATATAAACACATCCCAAGGATATTTTACATATTTATAGAGAATAAGATAAACTCATAAACAAGTTATGCTTGTAGGTTTTCAGGTGTGTTTGTTTTGGAGACAAGGTCTCATTATGTAACTGTCTTGTTAAGGCTTTACTGCTGTGAACAGACACCATGACCAAGGTAAGTCTTATAAAACAACATTTAATTGGAGCTGGCTTACAGTTCAAGATTCAGTCCAGTATCATTAAGGTGGGAACATGGCAGCATCCAGGCAGACATGGTGCAGGAGGAGCTGAGAGTTCTACATCTTTATCTGAAAGCTACTAGCAGAATACTCACTCCCAGGCAGCTAGGATGAGGGTCTTAAAGCCCACACCCACAGTGACACACCTATTCCAACAAGGCCACAACTCCTAATAGTACCACCCCATAGGCCGAAGCATATGCAAACCATCACAGTAGCCTGGGCTGACCTAGAACTTATTATACAGACCAGAATGACCTTGAACCCACAGGGTTCTTTACCTTCCAAATGTGGCACTAAAGACATATGCTAATATGCCTGTCTGTCTTTGTGGTGACTTGTTTTGTTTTGAATTTTTACTATGAATGGTTTGCCAGCATCTATATATGTATTATGTGAACCACGTGCCTGCCCAGTGCCTGAGAAGGTCCAGAGAGGCATTCTCACTCCCTTGAACTGAAATTACAGATGGTTCTAGGACCCTGAATGGGTGCTAGGAACCAAGCCCAGGTCCCCTGCCCTACAAGAGCAGCAATTGCATTCAAGCTTTGGCTATCTCTACCCTCCTCCCCTTGTTTGTGTGTTGGGGGATAACCAAGCCTTTCTGTAGATTCTTGTCTTTAAGAAGTACTGTCTTGAAATAGATTATGTCTCAGAAACACGCAGTGCTTCCGTAACTGATTAGAAATACAATTAGAACACAAAAGCCCAATCAAATGATACTCAGATGCCTGCTGACACCTAGTGTGGGAAGCCTATTTGGAACCTACACAGCCTTGTTACTGTTTCACAGATTGTTTCTCCTGTGCTGTTTACAATGAATTTGACTGACAGAGGTAAACCAAAGCCACACTCACTCTAACTGGATAACAATGTGTTTTCCTCACACGGGGGCAAACGTGGGGCTGGCACAGCCTTCCTGGTATCTTAAAGCAAGACTCTTGCTACATTGCTTCCTGTGGCCTTGCTCTGTGTTGTGAGCCAATCTAGAAGACTGAAAATGAATTTTTTGGTCTCAGAAGTCAAACACCTAGTCAAAATTTTGAATTTACATTTGTAAAGCAAGAAAAATAAAACCAACTTATGTATGTTGTGTGTATATATATATATATATATATATATATATATATATAACATAATCCTTAGAAGATCAAGGTTATCATACCTCTCACAACCAGGGTGTGTGTGTGTGTTGTGTGTGTGTGTGTGTGTGGTACTTTAACCATGCCATCATTAGAGTTGATGGGCATTAAATCAGTAAAGAGTCAAGCCAGAAGGAACATTTAGATAACTTGACCTTCAGAACTCTGTGTGTGTGTGTGTGTGGGGCTCACATGCATGTGTGTTCCAGTGTGCATACATATATACATGTGCATAATTTTTTTTGTTTTATTTCTTTGTTGAGGCAGGATCCTATGATGATATAGCCCTGTCAGGCCTGGAACTCACTACATAGACCAGGCTAGTCTTGAACTCATAGAGAACTGCCTTCCTTGCCTTCTAACTACTGTAACTAAAGATGTGCACCACTCCCAGCTATTTATTACTTTTGAAAATAGTAGTTTATACGTCGAGAATTTCATGTGTGTATACAACATCCTTAGATCCTATCCATCCCTCAGTTTGCTCTTCAACTCCCTAAGACATCTCTCCAACAGGTTCGCTCCCAGCTCCATGTCTTCCTCTCCTTGCTTGCTCTTCTCTCTCTCCTCTCTTTTTTTCCCTTTTCTTTTCTTCCTTTCTTTCTCCTCTGAGTTCAGTTACACTGCCCATGTGTGGATGCAGGATCATTCACTGGAGCGTGCTCATCATCTACCAGTGGCCACACCCTAAATGACAAATTCTTCCCCAGCTCCCAGCAGCCACCAACTGTCAGTGGTATTTCTGCTAAAGGTAGGGCCTCAAAAGGCAGAGTAAAGCCCATACTTTGTAGGCTAAATTTAAAAACTAATTTTAAAAAAATACATTTCGAGGCCAATGGTGTATCCCAGTTGGTAAAGTGCTTGCTAGGAAACACTAAGTTCTACATCACCCAGGACCGCATGAACCAGCTGTGTTGGTGGAACTAGTCACATCACTGTAGGGGAGGTGCAGGCTGGACGGCTGAGGATATCCTGAGCTTTCTAGAGAGTTTGAGACTAGCCTGTGCCAAAGATCCTGCCTCAAAAAATAAAGAAAGAAAAAAAAGTAAGCTTCCTGTTACAGGATTTCATATTCAATGATCATTTACCATCTAAGAAACCTGCAGATACGCATGTAAGTCCATCCACAGTAATTTCCTTAAACCTAACTCAGGAAAGGTGAACATCTGAAAAGCATGTGTACCTCAGACACTGCACCCAGCCTTTGGTTTTAGGAAACCCCCCACTCTCATGTTTCACACCAGGCTTAATCAGGAAGACCTGTGTACCCCACTCTTGGCTAAGGCCACTCGATGCAGGGCAAACAGAGGCCGCTCCATCTTGTCTCTGGCAGTTGACACAGACTCTCGCATACGCCAACTGTTTGTCTTATGGTTGTTTTCACAGAGATTAGAACTGTTTGTCCTTCTGAAGCTAGCAGAAGACAGAGATAAATGTTTCCTGTGAAGCTAAAGGAAAGAGAGTTTCTTGATTGCAATGGTCCAAGGAGTAACTCACCTGTACCTCAGATACCCTTCCCTGTACCAGGATAAAGGAAATCCACCCGGCTGAAGCCAGGCAGCCTCACATCTGGCATGAAGCCCACATGACACTGGGTTGACTCACGCCAATCTTTCTTGTTTGTTCCTTTTTTTTCTCCTCTCTTTCTTCCCTTCTGTTTTTTCACAAAAGTAGGGTATAGTTCCTATGTAGGATCCTCTCAAATGGGTCTGATGCAAGATCACAAATCTAAGGTGAATTGTAACTATTGCTTTTCTGCAGGAAAGAGAGGAATGTTTAACATAAGACCCTCACTAGGAGGAGGCCAGCATGATGGCTAAAGCCTCCAGCCATCAAGCCTGAAGACATGAGTTCGATCTATGGGACACACATGGTAGGAGAGAGCTGACTTCCATGGCATATACAGTCATTCGCACAGTGCACACATTCACCGGTGCGTCGCTTCTCTCTCTTCCTTCCTTCTCCCCCTCCCCCTCTCCCCTTTCCTTCTCCCTTTCCCCCATTATAGGGGCGTTTGAAATCCATCTCCAGATGCCCACTGCTCACCACAATTCATGCATCATGATTAATGTCTCCTGGAAGAGGGAAAACAGGAAAGAACAAGATGAATCACATCCACATAAAAATAAAATTATCGAGCTAAGGTGGCCCACCAGTTAAAGGCACCTGCTGTCAAGCTGACAACTTGAGTTCAAATCCCAAGGTCCTCATGCTGAAACATAACATCAACTCCTGTAGGTTGCTCTGCTCTGCCTCACACTTACCTAAGTAAATCAATGTGATCAAATTTTGAAAAATTAAATCCTTTCTCTCCACTGAACCATTCCCTTGAAAAAAAATAAAAAAATCAAAAACAAACCAGGCAAAGCAGTATTTTACACAAAGTAAGATAAAGCACTGTGCCTACCATCGAGAATGTTCTATTATGTGCAGATTTGGTTGGTTTTAGTGTGTGCTCCAGCCAGCTCTTAAAACAGTGCCTGGGACAGAAGTGCTTCTGAAGAACTCATTACTGCATGCCATAGCAAATACACTCAGCTTATTTCTTTAGGCAATCTCACTGTATGCTTTCCAAATTCATTAGCATGAGGTCTGCTTTTCTCTTTCACACTGTAATTCTGACTCCTGACTCTTCCATAATAATACTTTATAGCTACTTAATCTTTTAAGCTTGTCTAAATCTATGAAGCAGATAATATTATTATATCTAAAAATCCCCGGACATACCCACTGTAATCCTTTACATAAAATTCCACGCCCTCGTGAAGGAGCAGAAACCATTGTAGGTTGCTGTGCACACAGAGACAGCATCCAGTATAAGCTAGACTGGTGGTTTGTCCCGGGAAGTCCTGGCTCTAAAGACGTGAAGACAAGATGATCAGAAGATCCAGGCCAGCCTGGGCTACATAAGACCCAATCTCAAAACGGGGGTTGGGGCTGGAGAGATGACTTCATAGCAAGAGCACTTAGTGTTCTTGGAAGGGAACCCAAGTTTTGTTCCCAAGTGGTGACTCTATCACCTGTAAATCTAATTTCAGAGACTCTGATACCCTCTCCTGGCCTCTTCAGGCACTAGGCACCTACATGGTTACATGTATATACATGAGGAAAACACTCATACACATAAAATAAAAACAAATCTTTAAAATAATAATAAGGAGTGAATATAGTGGTGTCACGCCTTTAATCCCAGCACTCAGGAGGCAGAGCCTGGTGAATCTGTGAGTTTAAGGGCAGCTTGATCTACACAGCAAGTTTCAGGACAGCCAGGGCCACACAGAGAAACCCTGTCTTGAAAGATAATATAATAATAAATAATAATCATAATAAGTAAATTTTTAAAAAGCTATTATCTGAGTTACCTATAAACACCTTCCAGTAAACTGTGTCACACAGATCACATGAATCCAGAACAGTGCAAATTTATATAGATAAGCACTGAATGCTGACTCTCAGTGTATATTTGATGACCCATCTACAGCATTCACATGGAATATGCTCATGAACTACATATTCTAACCTCAAATAAAATATAAGTTGCACGGACATATGTACTTGACAGAAGAAATCATGTAACACAAGCCAGAGTCAAGCGCAGATAGGTTGGAGGTGGGGTGTAACCAAGTGATGGATTATTCACCCAGTGTGCACTGGGGCCTGCATATCATGAAAAGCATCTCTGCATGGATAGGTTTGTAGATTTCCATTCTTGGTGTTATCCAGAGCACTGTGTCCTTTCTTGAGTTATAACGAACCATTTCCATCTGTTTCTATCCTTGGTTTTCTGAACCTCATGCTGCAAAGCTGCAGCACCGGTTTAGAAGAGACTAGAGTAATGGCAGGTGTCTACTTTAAAGACTAACCTACCGGGTAACAGGTAGGAGCCATTTCCTGCCTGGGTTATATTGTCATCCACCTGCCTTTGAAATCTGTCGTCTAATGAGCAGGAGGAAGCGATACCTTGTAAGTGATCCAGGAGGGAATTATAAGGATATTCTAGGAAAGTAATGATCCTCCATCAAAGGTGTGTGCACAGCCTCCTGACAAACAGGAGCCGCCCACATCCCCATGCCAGACACTCCCAGGGGAGTTGTGGGAACTGCCAGGTAGAGAGCCTTTGTGACTTCATCCATGAAGCTCAGAACGCCAGACAAGCACGGAAGCCAGAAGCTGAGGGTCATGGGTCACCAATTCAGATTAAGAGAAAACTTAAATTATCTTAGAGTTCTTTAGCTAGAATTGAAAGCTTTGCATACATTAAGAATTCACTTAAAGTCTGTTGTAGTGGTGCCCATCTTTAGTCCTAGCACTCCGAAGGCAGAGGCAGCCTGGTCTACATAGAAAGTTCAGGACAGTTAGGACTTTATAAAGAGACCTGTCTCTTATAACAACAATAATAGTAATATAATTTATAGAGCTAGAGAGATGGCTCAGTGGTTAAGTGCACTGGCTGCTTTTCCATGGGACCAAGGTTTGCGCAGAGTACCCACAAGGCAGCTCACAACTCCAGGCCCAGAGGATCTAGCATTCTCTCTGACCTCCACAGGCACCAGGCACACACACTTGATATACAGACTGCATGCAGGCAAAAATACCCATATAAATCCTTAAAGAATTGATTTCTAAGGCTGGGGAGATGGCTCAGCAGTTAAAAGCACTGCATACTGCTCTTCTAGAGAACCTGAGTTCAGTTCTCTGCACCTCTATCAGGCACCTCACAAACTGCCTGTAACTCCAGCTCCAAAAGTACCTGATGCCTCTGGCACCTATTTACACACATACACACACACACACACACACACACACATACATACACATACACACACACATACACACAAACACACACATACACAAACACACACACTCACACACTAAAGAGAGAGAGTAGACCTTTAAAAAATCATTTCAAGTCCTTGGTGATAGTATACGACTGTAACTACATTGTTTGAGAGAGGAAGGCAGTAGGATTACGAGTTCAAGGTCAATCTAGGCTACAATACATGGGGAGAAGAGGCTAAACAAGTTATTTAGGTGTTTCAACTGCTGTTGTTATGCTGTGCCAATAGGACCAAAAAGTATTAAAGTACTTTCTAACTAAAAAGACTCGTTGGAAGGACTGGTAGGAAATAGATCAGAGTGAGTCAGGCACCCATCCCTACTCCTCACAGTGTGATTAGAGTAAACTCTGTAAGGGACATGAGACTGCCCTTCTTCATCTAGAAATTAGTGAAGATACATTGCCTCCACAGAGCCGTTGTGTGACCGGGTAAAATGTGATCCTATGTTTCAACCACAGCATCCCTTCTTCAAATTGCCTTACTTTAGTATTGGTACCTCTTCTTGATCAGGTCATCTGTGGCCTTTGATCTTTTCTGTAGTGTGCTCTTGTCTGTGTCTCTGTGTTAGACTCTGTGGCCCCTTGAGCAGACTGGTGTCTTTGGTGTTTTCAACTGAATTTTCTTTGGGCATTTATCTTATACACACACACACACACACACACACACTTTACCAACTCCAAATAATGTGAGTTGACTGCAATGAGTTTCACATTTGTCGTAGTTTTTCTAAACTATTTCCAGTTTGGTTTTGTTAGGTTAGGGGTTGATGTTTTGCAGGGATTGGGGATGTTGTTGTTTTGAAGAGGAGTATGATAATCAACTTTGTTTATGAATACTTTTTGTGATACCAAATGCAACTTGATGGCAAGAAATATTTGTGGAGAGTATGCTCATAGGTGTCATAATTCAAATATCTGTTGAGAACCTGTCATAGATATTATAGCTCTTCCTAAGAAATGAGACTTGCTTTGATCTGGAAGGATTGGCTAATACACACACACACACACACACACAACACAACACACAACACACACACAAGTTCCAATCTGGGTGGTCATATTCCAATTAAAGGAATATTGGCAAAGACAAAACTGCACTGAACAAACAATTGTTCTGCCCCCACCTCGACTGGATCAGGATATCTTCTTCCAAGGCCTGTAAATGCCTACATAGTTATGTTCACTCAACAGCTGGTCACCGGGTCCCTCTGTTGACTGATGGGTTCACTAGCCTGACCACAAACTTTTAAATATTCATGAGGCAAAATTCCTACACAAGCCAGTGAGCACATCATATTTCGGTGCTGACAGGATGCCAAACAATCACATTGACCTCTCCTATGGAGAGATTTTACGCCACTTGAACCATGTGTCACATTTCCCTCTCCAGTGGCTGTGCCCTCTGACAGCTGTCATTGTAGACTACCATGTACACTCTACTGGAGCAGAAGTCAGATTTGTTTTGTTCTGTTTGAGACATGGTCTCACTGTGTAGCTCTGACTGGCTTGAAATTCATTAAATAGACCAGATTAGCCTCAAACTCAAAGAGATCTACCTGTTTCTACTTCCCCAAGTACTAAGATTAAAGGGGTGCACCCACCCAACCCTAGTAATCAATGTCTAAGAGGGACATTTCTGAAAGCAGTGTACCATAGTGCACCTGTAATCTATCATTACTTTTGATTGTCATCATTGATAAGTAAAGAATCAGTTAAGAGATTTTGGACTGGGTATGGTGGTACACATCTTTAATCTAAAGAAAAGAGTCAGGGGATGAGGGAAAAGGGGAGACCTTGCAAAATATTTCTATCTGCATTTATTCTGGTTATTTTTGGTGATCATGGTAACAATTCAATAATAATTGAAAAATAATTACCTGGTGACATCAAAAAAGTTACACTGAGAGGGAGGGGGTGGAGATAACCTGGATATGAAGAACATTATTTTCAACAGAAGCCTTTCTCAATCTTGTTTTGTTTCATTACATTGTATTTAGTGACTATGAGGATCGGGTGGGGATAGGTATGTGAGTAAGTGTGTATTTGGGAGATTTAGTGTGTGGGTTTAGGTGTATGTGTGTAGATGTAGGTATGTGTATGTGTGTTGATATAGGTGTGTGTGTGTGTCTATAGGGATAGTGTGTGTGTGTGTGTGGTGTGTGGTAAGAAATACCAAGGAACACCTGTGAAGGCCAAAAGAAACTTTTGAGAATCTATTCTCTCCCAACGCCATGTGAAACAAAAATTGACCTCAGACTGTCAGGCTTGGCAGGAAGTACCTTTACCTTTTAAGCCACCACAGCCTCCCAACACGTCTCTGTGTTCTTCTCTACGAACTTCTCAGTGTTGTATATAGGATGAACTGGGTTTAGTTAAATATAAATGACACATCTTTGGTAGCAGAGGAAATCATCACTAGGAAATGTACAACTAAGATGGCGTGAGCTTCTCCACATTCATAGCACCTAGTGGCAGGCTTGTGTTTCTGTCACTCAGGGTATTCCCATCCTGTGTAGTGGCTGCTGGGTCTGCTGATTGAATGCTTCCAAGCATAGTTCTGCAGAGACCACAGGCTCAATGGTTTCCAGTGAAGTTGCTGGAAGAAGACTGACTACCAGACAACCTGGATCCCAAATTAGCAGTCCCCAAATTTACTTCAGAAAAATGAGGAAAATTCATATTAAGAAAAGACTAAAATGGTCCTTACTGGCTAATTTGTAGATGTTTTTACTAATACAGACGTTGTTAAGACTTGTATTCTCCTGCAATATTTCTGCTTCTCACTGGACCTGATCTGCCTTCTGCCTTTATGAACAGAATTTTGAAACCGAGGCTATAAATGGTACCAAGTTTGTCTTATCAGTTCACTCACCCAGAAGCCATTAACTTAAGAGAAAAGAGATAAGGCATAAGGCTGCCTTGGAGTATTTCTGAAGCTAAGTTTCAAGTTTGTTTTAGATGCAATCAAGACAACACTCCCAACGTGACTGTTTTAGGGAGTCAGGGTGATCAGTAAAGTTCTACAAATACAGGATCATCAGCACACTTAGCTCAGGCTGATAGATATGCAGACACAGCACATTTTTGAAAGCTGGTGACGTATCATTCCTCCATGTATATTCCAGAATGCAATTGTAGCGTGCAGCAAGTAAACAGAAATGCCTTCCAACAGAATCCAGGAAAAACAAGTCATTCCTACTGTGTTTAGTGAACCCTGTCTGAAACTAAAGTCCCAGCAAATACCATTCGAGCCATAGGGACACCATATGCATGCACCATCTCCCAGGAATCCCTTTTCAATGTGTATAATGCAGATAATTTCTTTCTTTGTTCAAAATCTTGAGTGTAGTCTGGGAGCTGGGTAAGGTATGTCCTGAGGGATTAAGTTAAACGGTGGCACTGGTAACCTGGATTCTTTTAAATGGAAACTTTTAAAAGGTCAATAACTCTGCAGCTAGGAAAAAGAGCTTGAAGCTACAGAGGTGACAAAAGCTACTGGGCCTAGTGCCAAAGGCCAATACCCCACAGCTATTGGGGTAGCCAAGGAAGGAAGATCATTAATTCACGGTCTACTAGGGTTATAGAGTGAGTTCAAGGATGTAAAAAGAGGCTAAGAATGTAGCTCACTTAAAAAAAAATTTTTTTTAAATATTCTTTTTAAAAAACATTTTAAGAATATAGTTCATTGATGAGCTGTTGCCTAGCATGGATGAGACCCTAGGTAAACACATGCACACACAGAATTAGATTTATTAAATTTCTCATACAACGCATACAGTGTGCATTAAAGCTGGTGAGACAGCTGAGTAAGTGGGGTGCTTACTACCAAGTCTGAGGACCTTAGGCTCCGGGCACACGTAGGAGGAAACCAAATCCCAAAGTTGTGTTGTTCTCTGACCTACACACCACACATACTTCTTAAAATACAGTTTCTCTTTAGACTGAAACATTGGTACATATTTCCAACACGCAGGAGCGGGAAAGAACACCAGTTTAAGGTCAGCTTGCGCTACAACATAAGAATCTTTCTTGAGAAGAAAAAAAAAGGCGAACAATTATCATATGCCCAAGGAACTCTGTATGCTCAGTAGTTATATTCACACAAAAACATATACATCTCTTTCTACCATTATTTATAACTACTGAATGACAAATAGAAGCCAAAAAAAAAAAAAAAAAAAAAAAAAAAAAAAACAACAGGGCTGGGGTGAATATAATCAAAATATTTTATGCATATGTAAGAAAATGTCATAATGAAACCCGTTTGTATGTAAAATTTATATGTGCTTATATAAAATACTTTTCTAATTTTTTCCTTTTATTGAAAATATATTCTTTCTCATAAAACATATCCTGTTTATAGATTCCCTTCCCTCTACTCCTCCCAGTTGCTCCCACCTCCCCACCCTTCGAGATCCACTCCCTGTCTGTCTCTCATTAGGAAAGAACGAGCTTCTAATGAGTAATAACCAAGCATGACAAAATGAAATATAAAAATATAATAATATAAAACAAACAATATCATGTCAAGGTTGGAAAGGACAAGCCGACAGAAGGAAAAGAGCCCAACGGGAGGCACAAGGCTCAGAGACTCAGTCCTTCTCACACCCAGGAGTCCCATCAAAACACTCAGCTGAAAGCCATAGTACATACGAGGAGGACCTGGTGCAGAGCCATGCAGGTTCTGTGCTCGCTGCCTCTACCTTGATGAGATATAAAACACTTCTAAAAACTAGAAACAAGCCAAATACTTTTCACCAGGCACAGAGGTAATCACAGGTAAGGAGGCTACTGTGCGGCCACTCTTGAGTGTTCTCGCATTAAGACAGTTGTACTGCACAGCTCAGATTCTCCTGGAGCTCACAATGACTCTCCCACGCCAGCCTTCCAAGTGCCAGGATTGCAGGCACTTGGCACTCCAGCCTCCCCTCAGCCCTGGCAATCTACACTGACAATCTGAAAGGCCAGGAGGTAGTGCTTCAGTCCATATCTGTTATTCCAACATTTGGAATGATAAAAGAGAAAGATTGCAATTTGGAGACTAGTCTGGGCTAATTAAGGAGACTCAAACCCCTGCCCTCAAATCCCACAGGCAGATCCTGTCCTCAAACAACTCAAGGCAACTGTCAAATATCCCCTCTGAGACTAGTTATTTCTGATGAGCCATACCATGCTCAGTAAAAGAAGTGCTAAAATGAGCATCCTCTTCCTCCGTGGAGAAGAGTTAGAAGCTGCCTGGTGGGCAGGAGATCACCATTGGCAAGGAGTAGAGCCAATGTCCAGAAGCTCTCTTCCAGCCTTCCTTCCTGAGCATGGAGTCCTGTGGCATCCATGAGACCACCTTCAACTTCATCATGAAATGTGATGTGGACATCAGCAAAGACCTGTATGCCAATGCAGTGCTGTCTGGTGGTACCACCAATAATGTATCCAGGCATTGCCGACAGGATGCAGAAGGAGATCACAACCCTAGCACCCAGCACAATGAGGATCAAGATCATTGCTCCCCCTGAGCTCAAGTACTCAGTCTGGATCGGCGGCTCCATCCTGGCCTCCCTGTCCATCTTCCAGCAGATATGGATCACAAGCAGGAGTATGACAAGTTGCGGCCCCTCCATCGTTCACCGCAAATGCTTCTAGATGGACTGAGCTGATTCTGAAGTATCGATTTGCCCTGGCAAATGTGCTAGCCTCATGAAACTGGAATAAGCCTTTGAAAAGAAATTTGTCCTTGAAGCTTGTATCTGATATCAGCACTGGATCGTAGAACTTGTTGCTGACTTTTGACCTTGTGTTCATGTTAACTGTTGTTCCCTTGGTATATGTTAAATACCCTGTGCGTATCTTGATTTAGTCCTTAATTCATGTGGCTCGGTCACTTGGTGGCTGGGGAAAACTTGCTGTGGAAGAGAAATCCCCAGCCTAGTGGATTTCTGTGATCTGTGATCTGTGCAGGGTATCAACCGACAGCAGACTTCCAGGGTTTCCCAAGGCTGGCAAGGATTCCTGAATCAGTTACCACTTCCGTCTTTCGAGTTGAACAGAGTGGGAAAGTCCGAGCCTTAGGACCCAGTTTCCGTTCTGGTTTTTTTTCCCTCCTGACCACCATGGGTTGTTACTTGCCTTGCGTTTGCATGGACACCTGTAAATATCGTCATCCTTTTAATTTATGTAAGGTTTTTTGTACTCAATTCTTTAAGAAATGACAAGTTTGGGTTTTCTACTGTTCCGTGAGAACATTAGGCCCCAGCGACACGTCGTTGTGTAAAGAAAAATAAAAATGATGCAGTAACCAAAAAAAAAAAAAAAAAAAAAAAATTACCTTCTGGATCATTCTGTTTACATGGAGATTGACCAGTAGTTGCCAAGCAGAAAGGTTAGCTACAAGAGAACAGGGAGTTTGTGGCGGGAGGGTCTTGTTCGCATCCTGATACTAGTGATGAATTCTTCATTTTTTATGTCTCAGGACTCACGGACCCTTCTACATACAAAGCCAGCTTTACCTTATTCTTAAAAGTAATTTAAAAAAAAACATTTTCAAGCACACAAAACACTGTCTCTAGAGCATTATAAATGACAAATTCCGAGGTTAAGATGTATGGCTTCAAGAGAACACTATCTAATCCCACACTAACTCGTGAATTCTCACATCGATTTCAAATAAATTTACAAGAAATGGCAATAAAGCATACAAACAGGGGCCAGTGAGATGAGTCAGCACGTAAAGTCCCACTAAGACTGACAGACAGTGTTTGATCAGCAGGACTGACACGGTGGAAGCAAAGAACCAACTCCCCAAGTTGTACTCTGACCTCCACAGGGGAGGTGGAGGAGGTGCACATACATGCATACCACATACAGTGAAACCGTGTGTGTGCGTGTATGTGTGTGTGTGTGTGTGTGTGTGTGTGTGTGTATTCTAATTAAATTTAACTGTGAACAAAGTTTAACTGAATTTATCTTTGAACAAGCACAGGTATTGTTGTAATAGGTATATAATCAGGAGTTTCTACTCCATCTTAGATCATTTGTTCCCAGATAAAAGACACAAAACCTTTCTACTTAGGATGAACCTTTAAAGCACTAGAACTGAGCCAATATCAACCCTCTAAGCTCTTAGTATCTACTTCCCTATCAATATTCCCGATCTGTGGCTTGCCATGTTCAATCTGGGTCGCTCTTAACTCCAATTGGCCAGCCAGCCCTCTTGGCCATGTTTTCATGGCTCACCTACCCCATGGCATCCTCACCTCTCTCCACCGTCTCTCTCTTCTCCTCTCCTGGTCTTACCTCTGACCCGAGTCCAGGAACCAAAATTCTGCCTACCTCTCTTATGCCCAACTTTAGATTGTACACATTTTTTTTCAATCAATAGCTTTAAATTAAAGACAAGGTTATATAGCATCACTTGGTGTATATGAAGATTTCCTTGTCCCTAGGACAATCAGATCTCGGTAAATAGAGGCTTTCAGGGTTTCTCTGTGAAGCCCTGGCTGCTCTCTCTAGACTAGGCTGGCTGTGAACTCAGAGAGCCACCTGCTTCTACCTCCCAAGGGCTGGGTTAAAGGTTTGTACCTCCCCTGTACTCCCAGACGGTGATCTTATACCAAATATTCTAATGAAATAAATTTAGAGAGTTCTTGTTTTGTTTCATTTTGTTTTGTTTTTGTTTTTTTTTCAAGACAGGATTTCTCTGTGTAGCACTAACTGTCCTGGAACTCACTCTGTAGACCAAACTGATCTTATACCCAAAGATGCCTGCCTCTGCTTCCTAAGTGCTGGGATTAAAGACATGCACCACCACCACCCAGCACATTTATAGATTTTCATTTCTAATATGAGATTGCATGTCATATTAGACATAGAAAAGAATCCATCCCTTGGATATTTTAGGAAATATAATATACATCTAACTTCAGGGGAAAATATCAGTGTGTCCATTTTCTTTTTATTTATATGAACTACTCAGAAAAACTTCAAAAGTACAAAATAAAGAAGCAGCTTTCTTGACTTTAGGTGAGCTGGAAATATTGTTTGTTGACAGGACATATACTTTAACATAGGGGAAAGCCCTGCGTTCCCATCCCAGAATCAAAAATACAAGTTTTAAAAATCAACCCTCAAAGTACAGCTTTAGTGGCAAGAATAACTAGGATTCCAGACATGACTTCCCCTCGATCATCCATAGTAAACCCTTCTGCGAACAGTCTGTTGACAGGCAAAGCATGGTGGCCCTAAAACCAAGCAGAGAGTGCCAAGCTAGCTACAAAGAAAGCTGGGGTCAGAAGAGCAGCTGGGAAATAGGCCTAAGACTGTAGGAGTTGTAACCAGGCAGGACTTTCTCACTGTTCCCTGGAGAGAGGTAAGATATATAGATGGTGGACAAAAAACATTCCAAGCTAGACACCAAGACCACCTGCCTTTGAGTCACAGACTAAGGTCTCCTCCTTTCTCAAGCTCTGCCCGAACTTCAGAACAATGAAGTTTTATTTATCTTTGGTAAATAAATCATTAAAATACCACTGGAATCTTGATATTTTTGTAGAACATGTTACGTGTCCAGATAAAGTATTCCTTTTGACTCAGAAGACACCATTTGCCGAACATACAAAAGCTTTTGAAATGTAGCTTAATGACTGTAAGCAGGAAGTTAGATACTTGATAATGAATTTCATAGGAATAGCAAACAGCTACTAGGCCAAAGGCCAGAGGAATAAAGCTTAGGCAGGCTAGAGGATGCTGCTTTGAGTGTGATCTGTGAATGGTTCCCTTCCCAGAGGTCTGAGGTGCAAGGAAGACTAGCTTCGCAGTCTCATGTTTCCCGGAAGGACCTGGGAACCAGAATGAGAGTCACTGTTGGACTGCTGAGAGGGTGTACCACAGCTGACCTTACTGCACTGATGGAGTGTACCTTTGGAGACCTGTGTTTTTGAACAAGGCATACTCAAAATGAAGCCATCTCTGCCACCATCCACTGTTCTGTAGACATTGCCTACCTGGGAGTTTTTGACTTGTTTGTAATTCTCTGTATATTGCAACTACCTTTTTAATTTTTTGAGACAGTGCCCCACATGTAACTCTGGCTGGCCTGGAACTCATGGAAATCTGCCTCCCAAGTGCTGGGTTGAAAGGCATGTACCACTATGTCTGGCATAAATTTTGATTTAGTTTTGTGTATGTGCACATGTGTACGTGCATGTGCAGGTACACACATACTACAATGAGAAAACTTTACACATAATCTATCTATCTATATGTCTGTCTATCTATCTATCAAATCTATCTATCTATCTATTTATTTCTTGCCCCACTCAAAGAGAATGAAATTTAGTTTCCAAAGAGTAATATATTATTCTTCTTGTGGTTTCATCTGTTCTTTCCCTTCCCTTCCCCTTCCTTCTTCCCTTCCTTCCTTCCTTTTTTCTTTCCTTCCTTGTCTTCTCTATTCTCTGATTTTTCTTTCCTTTCTCTATTTCTTCTTATTCCAAGTTAAAAATATGAATCTGGGATTTAAAATTTTTTTAAAAACTAAAGCCACTAAAGGCAGCCCCAACACTTCCTAGGATCTCTCCTCCTTGACTGTAGCTCTCAAAAGAACAAGAGTTTGCTTGACTTAGAAAATGGAAATTCTAGATTGTTTTAACCTCAACCTCCAAATCCCTAATGTGTAGGCTTAGATTTTTCAAAATCTACTTTAATAAGGGTTCTTAAAGGCTTCAACATCCCTTCTACCCCACCACCCACTAGAGGTTAATAGAAAGGAAAGGTTAATAGAGAAAAGGAGGATTTGGAGCTGTTTAGAAGTATTTCTTTGGAGCAAATCCAATCTGCATTGTCAGGATATCAGCAGTTCAGTTCACACAAATCAGCAGCAGTAACTTGATCCACTTGCAGACACCATTCACAGTCAGCAATGGGAGGTCAATACAGAAGAAACTACAAAGCTCTGCCAATCGGCCTGAGTCTGTAGAAGCAGCAAGAAGATACCAGAACACCACCTCTATAAAGTCATGACAAACAATTACCAACAAAGAATGGCAAGGCGTACCAAGACCATTCAGCAGCATCCGCTGTCTGTTGGGCTATATTTATATTCTATGCAAACATCACGAGTTCTCTCAAGCATCTGCTCTAGCAAAACATCACATGTCCTTTGTCCAGGCTACCTCCAGAAAACTACCACATATCTGTTCCTAGCAAAACATCCTCCCACTTGTCTGCTTCAGCATCCTCTCATAAGACAGTTTCCAGAAAAACTTCACACGACACAACTTCGTCTCCAAAGTAACCAGAAATTTCCACTTCACCTATCATTCCAGAAAGAAAGAAAAAAATGTGCTTTACATAAACACATGCACACTGCCTGTCACCTGCTCGAGGATACAAATCTATCCCATCCAGCTCTGGCCAAATCACATCAGTGTCTGAAGAAGTCAGCCTTTCAAAAGAAAGACTTATAACATAGCCTTGACTTCTGATTAGACACATTTTTTTAACAATGGCAGATTACTTATGTACAATTGCACTATCTTGGGGCCAGACTTTAAGAACTGTAACACCATACTCAGTCAGACCTCCACACTCAGCCTTGGATATCAAAATGTCACTCTTTTATTCTCAGGAAAACATCCTTTGAATCCTTTGCTTTCACTGAGTAACAGTACAAGCATCCCCAGTGTCTTCTGAATTCTGTGATCCTGGCTTAGAAGAACAGCTTGAAACACCATATAATAGATGGTGTGTCAGGGAGTCACTGCTGCATCTAACTGCTCTGCATTTGCCCCCCACCCACCCAAGAGCTAATTCTTCTGATGATTAACAATATTCAAAAGTGGGGCTACCAAGACAGCTCAACAGAGAAGGGCACTTGCAGCCAAATCTGAGGACCTGAGTTCAGTCCCCATGGGACCCACATAGTGGAAGAAGAGAAACAACTCCAACAGTTTGTCCTCTGACAGCTACATGCATACAGAGCAAGTAGAACAGTGTCACCAAGCAAAAAACTGGGAATGTCGAGCACATTAAAGAACCCTGGAAATTCTCATAATTGAGAACGGTAGGTGATTGAATCTGCTCCCAACCTGGTTCTTGGTCTGGGGCACGTGACCACAACACGCTACATGAGGCCTGTGACAACTAGTCACGTAGCATAGAGCCCAGAGTTCTCCATGCAAAACGAGGTATCTAGACAGGCCCCAAGAGTTTAGTCAGTAAGTTTCCCTTTCTCGACTTTCCTTCCTGCAAAAGGTATTTAATCTCTGGTCCACCCTGAGTAAGTTGTATTCAAGTTTCACCATGAATAAACAGTTTGGACAAGCAAGGACTGTCTCTCTTTTCTAGAACCACCGAGGGGTTCTTGTTACTGAGACACACTAAGTCTCCTGTAGAAGGCCCCTCCACGTTCCTGACATTCACCGCTGAACTAAGCTGGCTCACTCCTCAAGGTTCCCAGCACGGTGTCTGGGTGCCCAGGAGTTTGGGAACCCCAGCCTCAGACTCAGTCTGTGCAGAGACCCCCATCTTAGGCTGTCTTCTGCCTCCCCTGAGGGTGTGTAGGTATTCCTCAAGTCCAGCACCACTGTGGCTGAGAGGATGGAATGTAACCCTAGCATCCCTGCATTTCCTGCAACCCTGCAACGCTTAGCAGATGAAAGCACTTGCTGCTCTTGCAGAGAACCTAGGTTCAGGTCCCTGGATCTACACGGTCACTCACAACCATTTGTATCTCCAGGTCAGGGGATACGTGCCCTATATTGGTCCCTGAGGGCACTGCATGCACAAAGTGCACAGATACACATAAAGGCACAGCACTCATACACATAAAATACAAATAAATAAATGCTGTAGGAACATAATCTTTCCCGGAATACACACACACACTCACACAGATGCATGCGCACACTCATGCACATATGCACATATTCTTTTATTTTCCTGTACACTAAAACCATAGCCAATTCATAAAAGAATTAACAGAACCACAAAAACTAATTCCAACAAGCAGCTGCCGGGGAGAAGAGTTACAGGTCAACTATTAGTGTCTCATCCTAAATGGTATGGTGGCACACCTATAATTCCAGCAGCTAAGAGATCCAAGTAGGAAAATTACATTGAGTTCTAGGCCAGCCTGAACTACAAGATGAGATGCTTTATAAAAACAAGGTTGAATGTAAATAAATAAAATATCCAATAAAAAAAAAAGCCAAGGTTGAGGAGTAGTGGGCAGGAATTGTGATGAATATGATCAAGACAAACTATTTACATGTATGAAATTAAAGATATCCTGGTGGTTTTCTTAAAAATTGTAAGGATGTTTTTAAATCCTGTATGTATGTATGTGTGCCTGGGTGAATTTCTGTGTACCATGTATGTGTAGGAGGCAACAGAGATCGAAGGAGATCATCAGAGGCCCCTGGAAGGGCAATGAGGACTGGTTGTGAGCTGCCATGTTCAGCTGGGAGCTGAACCTGGGTCCTCTACAGAATCAGTGGGTGTTCTTAACCACTGAGCCATCTCTCCAGCCCAACTGCTTGGCCCCAGTTCCAGACAATTCACCCACTGGCCACACATATGTACATCAGGTATTACCAAAAAAATAATTAAAAAAAAGATAGTCTCACCAAGTAGCCTTAGCCAGCCTGGAGCTCACTATGTAGACCAGGTTATCTTCAAACCCAGACATCCAGCTGCCTCTACCTCACAAATGCTTGGGTTAAAGACCACTAGGCCAAGTCAGAAAGAGTTCTAAAAATCATTTTACTCTGCCAGGTATGGTATCACATGCCATGATCCCAGCACTTAGGAGATAGAGGCAGCAGGATCAGGAGTTTAAGGTCATTCCCAGCTATACAGTAAGTACTAGACTAGCCTGGGTTACGTGAAACTCTGTCTCAGCAACAACAAAAATGATAATTTGAGGATTTCTCCCAAATATCTGCATGGGGCTGGAGAGATGGTTCAGCAGTTGAGAGTACTGGCTGCCCTCCTGAGGACCTGGGTTCTATTCCCTGTACACACATGATGGCTCAGAGCATTTTATAACTTTAGTTCCAGGGTCTCCCATACTTTCTTGTGCCCTCCTTAGGCGACAGGCACACAGGTGATACACAGACATGCATTCAGGCAAGACACCCATACATATAAAAATAAATAAGTAAAATATGAGATGCTATGATGATTGAAACTACAAATGGAAATCTGAAATCTTAGGAACTACACAAACACTTCATCTGGCATTACGCCGAATGACTCTATATTTAAAGGTTCTTTTTAAATGGATTACTCTTCAAATAATAACACGAATTCTAAAATTAAATTATTTACACGTTTTACAGATTGCAAAATCCCTATTAAAGTAATCTAATAAATGGTCCCATACGAGTAACTTGCTTTAAGTAACTTCACATGAACTTGTAAATTCTTAAGGCTACAAATAAAGTTAATTAGCATCGGTTTTGACTCTCATTACTCTCGTAACCATGGTTTCCGAAAAACAAAAGGAAACCTCAATGAGAACAAAGTTGGACCTTAACAAGAAAAATAAAAATGCCTAGGGCTAGCATTTTTCAGTTAAATAAGAAATAACTTTATTTATTTGGGCTGTGTGTGTGTGTGTGTGTGTGTGTGTGTGTGTGTGTGTGTTAGCTTGGAACTTACTATACAGCTCAGGCTGGCCTCAAACTCATAAAAGTCCCCTTGCCTCATTGTCCTAAATGCTGGGACTGCTCACCAGGCTGACCTTGACCTCTTGATCTAGCCTCTGTGGGATGCACACAATCCAGGGATTCACCACCACAGCCTCACTCTGTCCTCTTCCTTGTCAGTCACGGGGTAAATCCACATTGTATCCAGATCCTCCAATAACTAAAGTCAGTTTCTACTTGTTTTCTCAATGTTAACTTTGTTTGTTTGTTATAGAAGATGATCTCCACCTAAAGGAAAAGACAAGGAAAAGGAAGGAGTTTAAAAAGAAGAAAAAATGCTCAGAGGAAGAACACAGAATTGAAACAATGTAACCATGATCTCAGCCCCCTGTGAATGCACAGAGGCTCCCCTAAGAATGTCTACAGGGATTGCTCAACCTCCGGCAAGACCAAGGACATTAAAACAGTCTTCAGGTCATCATCACTAGGACTCGACACAGGGAACCGGCCTTCGTGCTCTCTTTTGATGTTCTTCATCCAAAATACTTATAATGCTGATTATGAGCACTAGCTGTATTAAAAAGGAATACAGTCAAAGTAAGATCTTTCAAGGAAGAGAAAATAGATGTATTATAATCTAGTTAGAGAAAATAACAGTCTCTGGGGCCGTGGCTCAGTGATAGAGTACTTGCCTAGCATGCTTAAGGCTCTGAGTTTGATTCCTAGCTCTGACAAAAAGGGGAAGGGGTAAATAAATAAGTAAATAAATAAATAAATAAATGGGGTGCTGGTGAGATGGTTCAGTAATTAAGAGCACTGGCTGTTTTTCCAGAGGTCCTGAATTCAGTTCCTAACAATTAAATGGTGGCTCATGACCATCTATAAAGGGATATAATCTCCTCTTTTGACATGCAGCTGTACATGCAGAGTATTCATACATGTAAAATGAATTAATACATGAATGAATGAATGAATGAATGAATGAATGTACAATAACTTAAAATTATGTGCATGTGTATGTATCTGAATGTACACATGTTCATATGAGTGCAGGTACCCACAAAGGCCAGAGGAGGGCATCAGACCCCCAGAGCCAGAGCCCTCAGAAGGCTGTGTCACCAGGATGTTGAGACCTGAGCTCAGGTCCTCTGCAACAGCAATCGCCCTTAACCACTGAGCCACCGCTATAACTCCAAGAACAATATGTGCTAACTGCTTTCCTTTCAACTGGATATGCACAGTGTGATTTATAAGCTGCAATTCTTCTGATGTAAAACTATAATTAACCATGTTGCTGCTGCTTCTGTAATAAGGACTTAATTATAGGACTTAATAAGACTTCTGAAATAAATACTAAAGATAAAACCATATTTGCACAGCCCAAATGTAGAGACTTAAAGTGTTCCTGTCAAGTAGAAATATTATCATTGCTTCAAAATTTAAAAGCCTAAAGTGATACAGTTTACAGAAATACGGGTCTTTGTGGAGTTGGGGGTAGGGGGTGGACTTTTTAAGTGTTTATTGCATTTCTTTCCTTACTTATTTTGTGTGTCTGTGTATATGCATGCACATGACTCAATCTGCGTATGGTGATCAGAGAACAGTTTGCTGGAGAGGGAGACTGAACTCGGGTCTGCAGGCTTCACCACAAACGCCTCCAGCTGCAGTCCAGCTGCAGTCCCGTCTCAGTAGTCCCATGTGAGCTTCCGCAAACACGCAATTCCAGCACTAGTAAAGCAAAGTACGTAAGCATGTAGGAAAACCTGTCATTCTTCACCCTTCTATTTCCTGAAATTTCAATTTCTATATTTACCATGACAGTGGATATTAAGTCCTCACAACCGATGGATATTAAGTGTCGACAGTATCAGACAGACAGAAGGAAGCCATGATATTGCCATCCATAGCCAACTGTCCTGTAGCAAGAATCACCGAATCATGGGTACAGGTCTCCATTGCTGGCCAGAGTCCCAGCAGTGTGAGACCTACTCATCCGTGTCCCTCTCTGCGCTATACTTCTTGTACTCAGAAGAGATTTAACAGAAATGGAAAGCTACCATATGTTGGTAGACATAGAACTGTGGACCAACTATTTAGCAGACTTAACCAAGCAATTCTCAGGTCAGAATACCAAAAATTTAAAGGTACTTGCTACATAGAAAAAAGGTGGGGAGGGCATTGCATTGTTTTTTAAGACAAGCAGAAAAATAGCACAGTGGTGCATGCCCATAATCCTGGTATTCAGAAAGTGGAGGCAGAAGGAGCAGGAATTCAAATTCACCTTTAATACATACGGAGTTTGGAGCTAGCAGAGGTGACATGAGACTCTGTCTCAAATAACAAACAGAACAGGCAAACATAGGTAAATCTGGGTCTTTTCTACCTTTTCTGATTGCTACAGAAATAATTCTCTTAATTTCAATGTTCCCCCCAAAAGACCAAGATAGAAGAGACCTTGGCAGGGTTCTTAAATAAGTAAGAGATAGCATATTATTCAATGCTTGGGACAAGTGCCTCTAAACAAGATTGCCTGTGTTTGAATGCATTGTGGTCCCTTTAAGTCTATCAGGTATGATTATCTGGGAAAGCAGGATGACATAAAACAAAACCCTTGGCCGCTGATCAGTCCACTCCTGTCACCTCATCTTACTTCATAGAGTGTTGGCTGGAAAGGGAAGCTCTTGGCAATCCATGAAGAACACCATCCGGATAGATTTGAAGAGAGATGTAAGAAGAAGTTTCCTAACATTCTACAGGATGACACCTAAAACCTTGGGCTGAGCTGGCCATAGTGTAACATGCCTGAAATCCCAGCGTTCTAGATGTGGAGGCAGGATAAACAGAAGAGCAAGAGGAGAGCCTGGATTAGAGACCAAACACACACACGTGCACACGTGCACACATGCACACACACACACACACACACACACACGCACAGAAACAGACTCCTAGAAAAATTCAAATAAAATAAAATCATGCTATGGGTTTGGCATTTGTTGCAACTCTCAGGCCTTAGGGAGTCTACATCACAAATGCTTTCTGTTTCACTGTGTGCAAAGCTCCAGGTTTCAGCATGCTTCTCCTCTCAATTTGCTTATAAACATGAAGATACAGCGTGAGATTTTCCCTGCGTGAGAGAACATTAGAAATAGGAATCCCCTTTGAATGTAATCCCTCTTAATAAAAAAAAAAGTCCTCCTGACTTAAGAACAACATTCAAATGGCCAAACACTAAACCATGAAACTGCTGCTCGGTTTGGCTAGCCACCACCCCAGGGGACCAGCTCCTCTTACTCTCTCTGTCCTGTGAGGCATTTAAGAGATAGTAAACAAAAGCTAAGAATTGGAGGAATATGATGGCTAGGCATTGTATTTAATCAGGGGCCTCTCACGTCCACACAGAGAGTAAGTTAAGCATCAAAGACAGAAAAATGTTTACACAGATAAGAGAAAGATCGCACCAGGGACAATGAGCCACAAGATAGGAAGGAGCCGGGGACAGACTCTGAGTAGGTGTCGTGTTCCCAGTAGGTAAACACTTTATTTGTGCTTTCCAATAGACAGAAAAGCATTCTGCTATGCGCTCTGCTCATTCCTCGCTACCAGTGATTTAACTGAGTAAAGACGAGCTTGCCCTAATTTGGGAAAAGAGGTCAAAAGCAGAACTTACAGGTTAGCCTTCTTCCTAGAAGCCTTTGTGTGCCAGGCATGTGTAACCTGATGAAACACTGAAATATCCAGAGGGCTCCATACTGACTCTTCCGTGTCTACCCGAGCACAGTGGACAGTGTCCAACGGTGACAACAGAAGCAAGCCTGAAGGAGAATAAAACTGCCCATTCCTTGTTTGTGTTACCTGAACACAAAAACAAGAAATTTCATGGGCTGACAAAATGGCTCAGCAGGTAAAGGGGCTTGCTGCCAAGACTAATGAATCTGATCCAGAAAGAGCCACGTGGTGAAGAGAATGAACACATGCAAGTTGTCTTCTGACTGACATATGACCACACACACACACACACACACACACACACACACACACACACCATCTTCCAGTCTCCTACTGTTATCAGAATGCCCACATGGGCTCCCTGAATTTCTACAGTGATGTCATTCTCATTTGTATCTTTCTCTTGGAATTTTTCTCCTGAAGTAGTCATTCATAGCTTACTTACGTAGGTTCTCAAAGATCCTCCCCCACCAAGATTCCTAGTACATTTTATAGCAGCCAAATGTGGACTCATGAACGAGAGAGCAAATACAAACCACTTTGTTGTTGTTTTGACAAAGGATAGGATCTCTACATAGCTCTGGATGTACTGGAGCTCACTATGTAGACCAGGCTAGCCTTAAACTCAAAGATATGCCTCTTGAGTGTTGAGATTAAAGATCAGCATTGCCACGCCTGGCTGCATACTACTTTTAAAAGGTAGAAAAATAATGAACTCAATAAAGTTTAATTACAGAAAACAATGTGTCATGCTTGCTCACGCCAGTGCAAGCTTACATGTACTGTGCTGCGCTGTTGATTTGGTCTATCCAGGCCTAAAGTCCTTCACGAAACTGTGTCTTACAGAAAGCAAGGTCTTAGTTCCTGAAGCAGCATCTAGTTCCTTGGTGTGTAATAAACATGCAGTTAAGATTAGCTAACTGATAGACTTAGTAATGTCTGTCTGAAAAGACCTATTTCTTCTAGATTACATATCTCTTCTTCCTCCTCCTCCTTTTTCACTGATTCGTTCTGGTTTTGCTGTTTTGAGGCTGGGCCTCATGTGCTCATGCTGACTTTCAACTTCTATGTAGCTAAGGATGACCCCTCAAACTTCCGAGCCTCCTGTCTGCAGCCATCCTGGATGCTGGGATTACAGGAGCCACTTAAATACCTGGCTCTCTAGGTTACAATCAATACTTACTTTTATCACCTTTTATTTTAGAATATGAGGAAAATCAGATTGTATTCATCTTTGTTATAGATTTACCCATTAAAGATGTACTGCTCCCAACAATGAGCCAGAAATTGTGCAGACAAATAGCCATGCAACCTACGGGACAAGGACAGGCTAGCATTATGGAATGCTTGTGTTTAGGGATAAGGCTTCATAAACACATAACACACTACGGTAAATACATAGAATGTCAAAAGTACAGCAAGCCTGGGAAGATCTGGGGAAGACAAAAGGAGAGAGTAGAAAAACATGATCAGAAAATGTTCTGTTAGAAATACCAACACAGACATACATGCATACAACTTGCGTGCGCACACACACACACATACACCATTCTCCTGTCATTTTTTTCTTCAGGTCTTCATACTAGCTAAATGCACTGGGTGTGATTATCTTCAACAAATAAGAAGAATAAAGGAAATGATAGTTTAAAAAACAAAAATGATTTTAAAGTGGTTTAATCATTTTTTCCAAAGATTTGCAAAAACAGCAACCTCTGTTAGTCTCCCTCCAGCCCTCCTTCCTGCCCTCCCTCAGCCCTCCTTCCTGCCCTCCCTCCTACCCTTCCTTCCTGTCCTTCCTCCTGCCCTTCCTTCCCTCTTCCTCCTGTCCCTCCTCCAGCCCTGGGTCAATAAAGTTTTTAACAGATAACTTTAAGACACATTTTAAATAAAAGTCTAGAAAAAACAGGATGACTCTGGGCTAATCTGCAAAGAAACAGACCATGCTTTCCTGCCGACTCGCCTATCTACAGCTTGGAACTCTTCCCATACGGGAAAACTCACGTGTCTAAACTGAGTGACGACTGAAACCTCACCAGCCCTTGACAGCCATAGAAAATGCCCTTCAACAAGGAAAACATTCTCTTTGTGCTTGGGCGAAAACATGCAGCACGGGTGCTTTGCTTTTGTTGTGATTTGTTGTGGTTTACGTGAGGTAACTCAGCTGTAGCCATGTGGAAAACACATTTCAACATGCTGGAGATCCAGTAATTCACTGTCTCCACTGTGCTCCCATCAGCGCTGAGAAGGATGGCAACACTGTCATCAATTGCCTCAAAGCTTCATTGTCGAAGAAATAGGTGGGTGTCGGGGAGTGATCTGTTTTGTTTAAATTTTCAAGACAGGGTTTCTCTGTGTAGCCCTGGCTGTCCTGGAACTCACTTTGTAGACTAGGCTGGTCTCAAATTCAGTGATCCACCTGCCTTTGATTCTCCAGAGCTGGGATTAAAGACATGTACCACCATGCCTGGTCTAACATATAATAATTTTTATTAAGTATCCAATTTATCACCCTTAGTACTAGAATATGTCTTCTGTGACCTGTTCACACAAGGAAGTTTAAATCAATATTGAAAAAAAACACCTGAATTAATTAATCGTAATTTCTTGATATATTTTGTTGCATGTAAAAAACAGTGTCTTAGTTTCTATTCCTGCACAAACATCATGACCAAGAAGCAAGTTGAGGAGGAAAGGGTTTATTCAGTTTACACGTCCACATTGCTGTTCATCACCAAAGGAAGTCAGGACTGGAACTCAAGCAGGTCAGGAAGCAAGAGCTGATGCAGAGGCCATGGAGGGATGTTACTTACTGGTTTGCTTCCCCTGGTTTCTTGCCTGGTGCAGCCTGCTTTCTTATAGAACCCAGGATCACCAGCCCAGGGATGGCACCACCCACAATGGGCTGGGCCCTCCCCCCTTGATCACTAATTGAGAAAATGCCTTACAGCTGGATCTCATGGAGGCATTTCCTCAAGGGAGGCTCCTTTCGCTGTGATAACTCCAGCTTGTGTCAAGTTGACACACAGAACCAGCCAGTACAGACAGTTTGAGTTAATATTTTCTATGTTTTAAGCTGGGTATTTGTTGATATCTTGTCACGCAACAGCTTGGAACAGAAGACGCCAGGGCAGAGGGTTCCACGAAGAGGAGTTTATTTAGGGCAGAGGGGGGAGAAGAGAGAGAGAGAGAGAGGCCGGCCATGACCACGTGGAGAAGGGGAAGGGAAGGAGAGAGGGTCAGATACAACCTGCAGGTGCTCGGGTCAAGGGGCAAGAGAAGAGTGGAGGGGCCAGACAGTCCCTTTTATAATAGTGGGCAGGGCTACCTGGCTATTGCCAGGTAGCTGCGGGGAGGAGCATACCTGGCTGTTGCCAGGTAACTATGGATGTGGAGTTTGACAGAATGCTAACAGTAATGATGCTCACAGCTTTAATACCAGAACTCAGGAAAAGAGGCAGGTAGATTTCTTTGAGTTCAAGGACAGCCTAATCCCTCGAAGCAGCTTTCAGGACAGGCATGGGTATACAGAGAAATCCTGTCTCGAAGCACCAAAAAAGAAAAAAAAACTCTTTTCTATTTTTTCCAGTTTTCCTAAAATGAATTATATTTTGTCCCTTCAACACCATAGATTATGAGGGTCATATTAAAAATCAAGCAACAGCAAGGGAAGATGACTCATACCTTTAATCCCAGCACTCAGGAAGTACAGGCAGTGTCATAGTTAAGGTTTTACTGCTATGAACAGACACCATGACCAAGGCAACTCTTACAAAGGCAACATTTAATTGGGTCTGTCTTAGATGTTTAGGGGTTCAGTTCATTATCATCAAGGTCATCATGGCAGTGTCCAGGCAGGTATGGTGCAGGAGGAGCTGAGAGTTCTACATCTTCATCTGAAGTCGCTAGTGGAAGACCGACTTCCAAGCAGCTAGGATGAGGGTCTTAAAGCCCACACCTACAGTGACACACCCACTTCAACAAGGCCACGCCTACTCCAATAAGGCCATGCCTCCAAAATAGTGCTACTTCCCTGGCTAAGCATACTCAAACCACCACAGGTAGACCTCTGTGAGTTTGAGGCCACCCTGATCTACATAATGAGTTCCAGGACAGCTGGAGCCACACAGTGAGACCTGTCTCAAAACCCAAACTACAACAGGAAAACTGGCTTCATTCCACACACCAAAATAAGCCCTGATTCCTCCTTTGATTTATTGTTCCTCCATCCCTCACTAAATTATCTTCTTTATCTTTTCACATACATTTTAACATGCAAAGAGTTTTAGATCAAGTTTTCACACCATGACCAAGGCAGCTGTTATAAAGGACAACATTTAATTGGGGAAGGTTTACAAGTTCAGAGGTTTAGCTTATTATCAAGGTGGGAGCATTGCAGTGTCCAAGCAAGCACGGTACAGGAGGAGCTGAGAGCTCTACATCTCCATCTGAAAGCTGCTAGCAGAATCCTGGCTCCCACATGGCTAGGAGGAAGGTCTCAAAGCCCACTCCTACAATAACGTACTTCTTTCAACAAAGCAAATCTATTCCAACAAGGCTACACCTCCTAATGCCACCACTCCCTTGGCCAAGCATATTCAAACCACCACATTCCACTCCCTGGACCCCATAGACTTGTTCAAATACATACACACATGGGGGCCACACCTAAACATAGCAAAATACAAAACACATTTAGTTCAACTTCAAAAGTCCCACAGTCTGTCACAGTCTCATCAATGTTTGAATGTCCAAAGTTCACAGTCTTGTGTTTTTGTAGTTCTGGACCTTCATTCTTAGTAATGCCTTGTCTTTGCCATTTTCTACTATTTGCCTTTGTCTGGTCCTTTGTACTTTTGGTCTCTGAAGTTGACCCCTTACTGGTAGAGTAATAAAGGGCCATCTCTCATGAAGACAGCTGAGGAGCCTCCCCTCTGTGGTCCACACACATGTCTGCATCTGCTCTCTTCCATTTGCTGGCTGCCATGTAACCAGAGACACCTTTTCAAAACATCTGCTCTTGGGTCTAGAGAATTGACTCAGAGGTTAAGAGCACTTGTTGTTTCTTTCAAAGGATTCAGTCCTTAACATTCACATGGTGGTTCACAACCATTTGTAATTCAGGGTCCCAAGGGATTCCTGGTCCTTTTCTGTCTTTTGCAGGCATCAGGAATACACAAGAGATACAGACAAACCAGTCAAACATATAAAACAACACTAAATCTTTTTTCTTTTTATCTGCTCGGTAGTCACCTAACTTCCAGTCATCTCATCTACCCCTCCCTAACACTATATCCTACCAGGTACCCTTCTGCCTAGATGGTCAAGTTAGAATCCCTGAAAGCCACCAGCAAGATCCTGAAAAAAATATGATACCTCTGAGATTATCGCACACATCTCAGGCTGGGTTCATCTTCTCAGGCTTGGCCATACTGATCTTCAAATCCCTTACACTTAGAGGGATAGTGGTTCTTCTGGATTGTTTAATTATTCCTTTCATAACACAATTGCATATGGTTTTGTTTTGCTTTAGAGGAGTGTGTGTGTGTGTGTGTGTGTGTGTGTGTGTGTGTTTGTGTATCTGTGTGTGTGTTTTCCCTACAGGTATGTATGCTTGGCACCCATTCAAGTTAGAAGGTGTCATGGTTTGAATATGCTTGGCTCAGGGAGTGGCACTATTAGGAGGTGTAGCCTTGTTGGAATATGCTTGTCACTGTGGGTATGGGCTATAAGACCCTCGTCCTAGCTGCCTGGAAGCCAGTATTCTTCTAGCAGCCTTCAGATGAAGATGCAGAACTCTCAGCTCCTCTTGCACCATGCCTGCATGCTCCCACCTTGATGATAATGGACTGAACCTCTGAAAGCCAGCTTCAATTAAATGTCCTTGCAAGCGTTGCCTTGGTTTTGGTGACTGTTCACAGCAATAAAACCCTACCTAAGACAGAGGGGTATGTGGAATTCCCTGTAACTGTAGTTGTTGAAGATTGTGAGCCACCATACAAGTGCCTGGAACTAAACCCATCTCCTTTCTCCAAGATCAGTTAAGTGCTCTTAACTGCCGAGCCATCTCTCCAGCCCTGATCACACAGTTTCTCAACATGAACTCTGTAAACACTAAGGTCCTGAGAAATAGCTCAGTCAGTAGAGCACATATTCCTCAAGCATGGGACCTGGGTTCAGTCCTCAGCATACCAGTCAAGGGCTGGTCCAGTGGCCACACTTGCAATCTCAGGGCTGGGTGGATGGAGACAGGAGGATCCTGCGGGATTGCTGGCCAGCCAGGCTATCCTGATCAGGGTACACCAGGTCAAGGGAGGTCCATAGCATTTCTGAAGATAATAACCAAGGTTGTCCTTTGACTCCACATGCATACGCTGTCATGCTTACACAAGCACATGTGCACACAGGCATTTAAGAAAAAGGTGGAGAGGCTGGGTAGGCTGCTGTACTTTTGGCTTACACTTTCTTATGCCTGAAATGTTCTTGTCTACCTGGGTGACTCAGCTCTTTAATTTTATAACATTTTCATATTTGTGTGTTATACATGTGTCTATGTTGGGTATATGTTACAAAATATAAACATTTAAACAGTACAGAGCAACCACTATGCCTCTGGTGTTATAAGTCTCTTCTGGGCTGTATTCATAGAGAACATGGGTGCTAGAAGACATGGGTGCCATAACGCATGTATGGAGGTCAGAGGTCATCTTTCCAGGGACCTAACTCAGTCCATTAGGCTTCTGGGCAAGCACTTCTACTTCACAAGCCATCTCAACAAGCCTGGTACTTTTTTCTTTCTTTAAAATGTTTGTTTTTTCTCGTTTTGGTTTGGGGGACCAGGTCCTGGTCCATGAAGGTTCAGGGTCCACCATGAAGTCCTGGATGGCTTTGAACTCATTATTTAACTCAGATTAGCCTAGAATACACGCTGATCCCCTGTCAGCCTCCAAGTGCTGGGATTGTAAGTGTGGGCTCTCACATCCAGCACTGACTCGTTCGGAGCTCCTTTCCACAGACTCCAATGCCCTGTGCTTTTAATACATCTCTAGTAGATTGGGGGTGATTTTCTGACGTCCTGTGGTTTGAACCTAGGGCCTTGTCCTACATATCCAATCTACCACTGAACCATCCCTTGCAGGTTCCTTCAAATTCCAGCTGACAAGTCTGTCTCCTCAAACTTTTCTCCCTCTCTCCTTCCCCCTTCTCCCTCATATAATCTCGTATGACCCTGGCTGGCCTAGAACCTCTATGTAACTGAGACTAACCTTGAACACCTGATCTCTACCTCCCAAGAACTGGGCTTACAGGTCTGTGTCACCATACCCAGGAAAGTCCTTACTTCTGCGCCCTTCCTAGATGCTCCCTATGAATCACGTTTGAAGCCCAGTTATATTCAACAATGCTTCATTTGTTCTGCTTCTGAAAGGGTGAGATGAGACCGACTTTGGAGGAAAGCCAAGCTGAAGCTCATGGGCAGGCTCTCTCTAATTTGCCAGTCTCGTGAACTTCTTTATGATCAGAAGAAACAGAAGCATGAAGGCAAACAAAGTGAGCAGCTGACTGGGAGGAGCCCACCACTCACTGGCAGTAATAAAGACCTGAATGACCCCCAAGTGTTGGGGGCTTATCTGAACCTCACCATGTAAGACCATCCTGCATTAGTTAAATGGCTCCCAAAGAGGAAATGAACCTTGAATTATCTAAAGAAACCAAGTCCACCATTAACCTGAGCTTTGATGATCTGATGTGCTACTGGGTGGGGATCCAAGCAGAGGACGGGAGAGAGGAGATCTTTTTCTCTCTCTTCCTGAAGAATGAGGGCCTGCAGCTTTTCTAAGAGCTAAAACATTGCAGAAGGCTCTCTGATGTCTTATCAGTGTTTACTTGCCTCTGTTGGTTAATGGTGGTCTCCCGGAGGACGGCCAGATAAACTCTCATCATTGTTTCAGTGTCTCTAAGGGGAGCGGCAGGAGATCTGAGAATGTAGGTCAAAAGACATCAAGTGATTGGATGGAGACAGTATACAGAGGCTACAGAGACCAAAAGTCACTCAATGTGCATATTAATAGAGAGTTTCTGAGTGGTGCTTTGGGGCCAAAGGATCATATCAAATAATGAACACTGTGGCAAAGTGTTCGCATTCATTTTGTTTTGCTGATGGAATCACTATAATGATTTAGTTCCTCTTTTAAATCATGATAAGTAAAACATGATTGAATATTGGAAAGCGGCCTCTTCTGGATCGAGAAACACATTCTCCTTTGACTTTGATGTGAGATGTATGTGCCAGGAAGACGCTCCAGTATGAATGGCGCATGCGCCATGAGATGCGCCAGCATTAAAGGTGCATGCGCCATGAGATGGTCAACTGGTACTGAGTTATACTCCTTTCTTAGGATTTACTTATTGATTTATTTTATGTATATGAGTACACCACTGCTTTCTTCAGACACACCAGAAGAGGGCATCAGACTCCATTGCAGCGGATGTTTGTGAGCCACCATGTGGCTGCTGGAAATTGAACTCAGGACCTCTGGAAGAACAGTCAATGCTTTTAACCACTGAGCCATCTCTCCAGCCCGGTTATACTCCTTTCAAAGCTCACTGAGAAAAGTCTTTCTTTCCAATTCCAGTGATTTCCTTTTGATTTCTAGACTTTGGTGGTTTATCAAATAAACCAGTAGTGTTCTTTTTTATTTGAAAATTGTTCTTTTGAAAGTGAATCTCAGAGACTGAATCACCAACCGTGGAGCATACCTAGTCTACACAGATCTACCTCCATGGGCTGGACCTAGGCCTCCCTGCACATATGTTGTAAATGTGCAGCTTGGTTTTCATGCAGGTCTCAAACATCTGGAGTGGGGGCTATCCCAAAACATGCAGCCTGTATATGGAGTATGGTCTTCTAGCTGGGTGCCTCATCTGGCCTCAATGGGAGAGGAAGCACCTAGCCTCTCAGAGACTTAAAGTGGCAGGGTGGGGGATACAGGAGGAGGGGGTACTCAGAAAACATGAGATGGGGAAGGATTGTGGGAGGGGGTGACTGGGACGGGTTATAAAGTGAATAAGCAAAAAAATAAAATTAAAAAAGGAAAAAAAAAAAAACTTAAAAAAAAAAAAAAAAAAAAGAAAGTGAATCAAAGCCAGGCAGTGGTGGCACAGGCCTTTAATCCCAGCACTTAGGAGGCAGAGGTAGGTGGATTTCTGAGTTCGAGGCCAGCCTGGTCTACAAAGTGAGTTCCAGGACAGCCAGGGCTACACAGAAAAATCCTGTCTCAAAAAAAAATAAAGAAAGAGAGAGAGAGAGAGAGAGAGAGAGAGAGAGAGAGAGAGAGAGAGAGAGAAAGAAAGAGAATCAATCTAACTAGATGTAATAGTGCAGACAAATAATTACAGAACTCTGGAGAAAGAGGTTGGATGGAGAAAGGCTACAGGCTGCAGATCATTGTGATCTACATTATTGAATTCTGGACTAGCCAGAGCTAAATAATGTCTAGCCTGGTCTTTGAAGAGGAAAAAATAGCAGATACCCTGCCTCAAATAAGGTGGAAAGTGAGACAAGACATCCAAGATTGCCCTGTAACCGCTATATATGTACCTTCACACACACACACAAAGATTAGTAAACTCTAGTTCAGTGAAGGAAGGCTTCAGACTAAGTATTTTGGACGATTATGGTGGAGAAAAGCCTAAAACATTGTACTTTATATTTTACTTAGCTGTTTAGTAGTTTTTTAACAAAAAATGTAAACCATTCTGTTATTTGTTTTCCAGAAAAGGTTTCTCTGTGTAGCCCTGGTTATCCTGGAACTCCTTCTGTAGACCAGGCTGGCCTCAAACTCAGAGATATGCCTGCCTCCAGAACACTGGAATCAAAAGCAGGCACTAGTACACCCAGCTAAAACTTTGATATATTAATAAAGCAATAATGTATACATACATATAATTTAATCTGGAAAACAATTTCCAGAGTATTTTCTAGTTTGGTTTTATGGTTTATTGCATTAAAAAAGAATCTTGTCCAAGGTCCTGGATTCAATCCCCAGTCCTAGATAGATAGATAGATGGATGGATGGATGGATAGATGGATGAGATAGATAGATAGATAGATAGATAGATAGATAAAATTTTATTTGCAAAGTCAGGTTCTCTAACAGGAAGATTGCAAATTCAAAACCACCATGGGTAACATAGTGAGATATACACATCTTATAATAAATATAAAAATAAATCTTGTTTTATAGGTTTGTCTATCTTGAGTTTTGCAAAGAAGACGGCGAAGATAATGGGGAAATCTTGTTTTCATTTATTCAATAACTCAATGCATACAAGCAGTTTCAGGAAATGGAGTTGGCAAATGTCATCCTCAGCTACATAGCAAGTTTGGGGCTAGCTGGGGCTATATGAGACCTTGTATCAGAAAGAAAGAAAAGGGAAGGATGGAAGGAAAGTAGGAGGGAAGGAGACTGATTGATTTTAAGGTACACAATACTTCTTATAGAGACTAGAGAGATGTCTTCATGTATAAGAGCACAAAACTCAAATGTAGTTCCCAGCACCCATGTCAGGCAGCTTACAAACATGTTACAAACTCCAGCTCCAGGGTTCTGGTCCTCTTCTGACCTTCCCCTGGCATCTTTACTCACATACATGTACACCCACACAAAAACATGCCTGCACATAAATACAAATTAAATCCTCTTCATTTAATTTAAAGTAGGGGGCTGGAGAGATGGCTTAGTGGCTAAGAGCACTTGTTCCTGCAGAGGACCTGGCTTCCATTCCCAGCACCCACATGGTGGCTCACACCAATCCCCAGGGACCTGATAGTCTCTTCTGATCCTCATGAGCACAAGCCACGATAGTGAGGCACAGATATACATGCAGGTAAAATATCCACACACATCATTAAAAATAAACCAACCTTTTTCTCTCTCTCCCCTCTCCCTCCTCTCTCTCTCTTCTCTCTCTCTCTCTCTCTCTCTCTCTCTTTTAAAGTATTTATTTATTATTTATTTATTTATTTAATGTATATGAGTACATTTTAGCTGTCTTCAGACACACCAGAAGAGGGCATCAGATTCTATTACAGATGGTTGTGAGCCACCATGTGGTTGCTGGGAATTGAACTCAGGACCTCTGGAAGTACAGCCAGTGTTCTTAACTATTGAGCCATCTCTTCAGTGCTCTCTCTCTCTCTCTCTCTCTCTCCCTTTCCTTCTCTCCTCTCCCTCTCTCCTCTCTCTCTCTCTTTTTCTTCTCTCTCTCTCTCTCAATCTCTCTGTCTGTCTCTCGATCTCTCTCAATCTTTAAAATACTTGTTATGAAAGTGACCATTTTCCAATGTGGTATTTGGGGGAACCCCAGAGATTGCTCTTCCCTTCTGGGAAAACATCCTTTTCTAGAATGTTAACTCAGGCTGAGGAGAGGCCCCAAGTTCAATCCCCAGCCCTGCCAAAATAAAACAATAGAACACAGACTGAACCATCTCAAGCCTCTCTTTCTAATATTGTACTTAGTGACAAACTTATGTTTTCAGCTATTATCATAATCCCCAAATTCAAGAAGTCTGAAAATCAGCTTCATCTTCCTTCATAAGACACGGGAATCTGACCACAGACTGATAAGATCTGACTTGAAGCTATTCATGGTCTTTCCTCAGCCGGAGGACTACTAGAGTTATATCATCAAGGCGATCAGCAGGGCAGTATGCAGTTAAGAATCTTGAATCCATGCCAACTCTTGCCACTCCCTTTAAGACCACAGACAAGCTATCCAACCTCTCTTAGCCTATCTAGAAAGCACAGAGACCTCAACTCACAGGTATCCCCGATACGGTCTTAAAGTTTAAAACCTGTAATACAGGTATATAAAGCATCGCGACAGGCACACAAGGAAAGATGTGTAAATTGTCACATCCATCAGTTCCATCTCAGGAACTATCTTGATATAGCCTCCCTGTAGACTCTAGTCAAATTGAGTCTCCATGGCAGTTCTCTTATTTAAATTAACCATTTTTATTTAAAACTAAATAAACAAATACAGTTTGTATTGGACTCTGCATATATTCTAATTTATGATTGTTTTGTTCTTCTTCAAAACTATTTCTTCATTCCACTGTTAAACAGACTTTCTTCCATTTATGTCATTGGCTGTCTGTATGCATCGTAGATAAACAAAGGAACTTCTGAGGCTCATCCAGATGCAAACAGCAGCAGCCCCATTCCTCCTTCCCGAACACTCAGAACAACAGGAGATAGTACCTCTAAAACCAGAAATAGAGAAGCATGCAAAAGCACCGTGTAAGCAAATCCTTCAGCTAACAACCCTAGGCACCAAGACCAATCTTAGTCACATTTAACGTATCTACTTGGCAGGACTGTGCTGGAATGGGGGAGTATTATTTAACCAGCTAAGGTGCTAGGTGCCTTTCAATGGTCAAATTGTACGTCACATGACAGGAAGAGAAGGGAGCAATGTGTCTTTGTAACTAGATTGCAAACTGCCCCGCTAAACTGTTGGAACTGGGTTTTATTGAAGCTGTGATCACTCAGCCTCACAGAACATGGCCACAGTTCTGTTTACTTTGGGTTGTTTTCCTGCTTTCTCCTCACTGTTATTATTCTTTTTTTTTTTTTTTTAAATCTTTTCTCATTTTACTCAGTGTCTTCTAGACAATAAGAGCAAGATGGTTAGTTTCTGAGACGTGAGATGCCTCTCAGTCTAAAATAACTGCAGTATTCTCATAGCTGGAATGTTATCAAAGGAAATTCGCCCAGAAAGTTTGGGAAGAACGAAAAAGAAGAAGAAAAAAGAGCACCTGTAATCTACCTTAGCCAGAAAACAAAGTGCTGAAGATATAGCTGAGACGTAGACTGTTTACCCAGCATATGTGAGGCCCAGGGTTCAATCCTCAGTTCTGTAAGTAAGTAAATAAGTACATGGATCTCTCTAATGGAGCTATCGAGATGGTTCAGTTGATAAGAACGGACCATTGCACACCGCAGCATCTACATTCGAGAGGCTCACAGCGGCACATAAAATTCCAGCTCCAGGGGATTGGACACCAGGGATTTTCCACTACCTGCATTCACATGCTATACACATAATTAAAAGTAAATCTTTCAAAACACAGAAGTAGATGTAGTTGCTACTAACAAGAAACTACGTGTCTGAGATGACATTTATATCTCACTCAGGAAGCATCACTGTTGTGTTGGAGGGACAAGGGATGTCACAAAATCACACCATGCAGCAAGAGATTTACTGGGGGGCTAGCAGATCCACAAAGGCTGCCTCTGAGCCGGGATGGAAAGAGCTCAGAGCATGAGGCACGGCTTTATAAATGGTAAGGCACACTCACACGGGGCAAATATGTGATTGTGGTGGCTGGCACTAAATATCACTGAAGGCAGGCCTGGAATGTGTGTGGTTCCCAGTTTACCAGCAACTGTCATAAGCTTATGATAGAAAACTAAGACTGTCTGTCTGTCTCTACCTCCCCAATGCCACATTAAAAGTGTGTGCCACCTTACCAGGCCCAACAACTAAGTTGTGAGAACAAACTGGTTTCATTCAGTGCCTTGTAGTTATTTTTGACATCAGGCAGATTTTAAAGATAGGAAGGAAAGCAAGCCTTTGACTGGGTAAGAATTATTTCAACATCCACTGGACCCACACCCAAAGTACGGTCCATGCTTGACTCATGACCAGTCTACCATTTTGCTCTAATTACACAAGGCATGGATGTGACTTGTATTATCTCCATCAGAAAACACTATCCCCAGGCCCTTTAAGTGTTCCTTGGGTATCCTATGTGCCTAGCTGTCAGCCTACAGCTGGGCAGGGTCACTCAGTGTGTTGAAGAGTCATGGCTGTGGGATGATGACCACAGACTGGAAACAGAAAGAAAAGTCTAGCCATCAAGTACCAGGTTAAAGTGCCTCAGCTGTGTTTCAGCCCTGCCAAAATGATGCCTAACAATTGTTTTAAATCCACTGTTTTCTTTTTTTTAGGATTTATCTACTTATTTTATGTCTATGCGTGCTCTATCTGCATGTACACTTGCATGCCTAAAGAGGGCATCAGACCATATTATAGAGAGTGTGTAGCCACAATGTGGTTGCTGGGAATTGAACTCAGGACCTCTGGAAGAGCAGCCAATGCTTTAACCACTGAGCCATCTCTCCACCCAGATGCATTATGTTTGTTCTCCCCCAATCAATGTATAGTCAAGTTACAAATGCCTATTTCCAGTAAGTAATTATTATCTGCTGGGTTTTTTTTTTTTTTCCAATTTCTTTTTATCCACATTGGCCTCAGCCTACAGAAAACCCTCTGACTTACAGCCCAAGGAAAAGCAAAAAAAACATGAATTTGTACTAAAAACATCTTGGTCCTACATTATGGGGGGCGGGGAGAATCTCATGACCTCATAAGGAGGGCAGGGCTGAGGAGGTTTTAGCCTGTCATTTAAACATCTGGAGATCCACATAAAAATATTAGCATCTTCTTGGAAATATTAACATCTTCTTAAGTGTGAAGTTACTCTCTTCTTTTATCCTTTGGCAACTGTAATATTTACTTTGAACACATTGTTCACACATGGCCAGGCCTACATTATTTTCTACTCTAAAACTTAGAACTTACTAATTTAAATATTCTATATATATATATATATATATATATATATATATATATGTATATATATATATACATACATATATATATATATACATACATATAATATATATATATATATATATATATATATATATATATATGCGCGCGCCCTTGTTAAGATGGCTGGGGTGAGCTTTAGGTTGCACTGCAGCTGGTATGCAAATGAGGGCTCAGTATATTCTATTCTGATCTGACCAGGTCCCTTTTCTTTCTAGCTACTCAGAAAGGATTACTCCAAGAGCCTACATTTTAGCTTTTCTTCTTTTCACCCCTTAAATGACAACCCTGCTTCAAATTGTCAAAAAAAAAAAAAAAAATTACTTTGGTTTTTCAGAATAAGCAGTGCAAGCAATGAATAGCACCAACTGGCCATGTGTTTCTCATTCGGCCTGAACTGCTTTGACAACGCGCTCCTGGGTGGGGGCTGGGACGGTGGGAGGAGTCTCATCAATGGATCTGAGGGATTAAGCATTAGGCACAGCTGAGCATCTTTTATTAGCCTTCCTGAAGTTTCCTTGATCAATCTTCTCTATTGTATCTCTCTGTGTACCTTTGAAAGCTAATCTGCGTTTTACAAGCCCACTTCTTGTTGAAGGAAAGCATAAAAAGGAGTTTGCTTTTGTGCCGGGAAGGCGATAGAATTGCGGAATGGGAATGGAATCTATCGCGGGTTCAGATTTCCCTCTCCTCTCACCTTGATCATTCGCCTCAGGATGGGAAAAGCCCTAAGCTGTGGCTGGAACTGAATCTCTTTCTCTCCCAGTGAGAATCTAAGGGTTATTCCACAAGCAGAACTTTTCATTCAGACATACCCTGAAAGTGTTGGCAATACTAATGCTGAGTCACCAAGAATCCTCAAAACAAAGGCCACCGGATACGACCCAGCACTGAGACAAAGGATATATGACAGGAGGAGTGTCACTACTCCACATACACATATACTATATATCCTCAGCATAGAAGAGAGCCTGATTCCATCCCCAACAGCAGAGAAGGGGGGGCAGAGAGCCATCAAAGGTCAAGTCTTTCCCCCTCACTTTCTGATGCATTGATGGAACAGATTTTAAAATCTGTTTGGTTTCTATTATTCTATTATTTTAATTTATTTATATATTTGGGTTTTTTGAGACAGGAGTTTGTGTAGTCCTGGAACTCAATCTGTAGGCTGGCTTCAAACTCAGAGATTTGCCTACCTCTACCTCCAGAATGCTAGGATTAAAGCTGTGTGTCCCCAGGACCAGCCTGGACAAAAAAAAAAAAAAAGAGTTCCGTGGATTTTGGCTTTGTTTTGTGGTGTTTTGTATTATTTCTGGGGCAGGATCGCCTGTAGCCCTGGCTGGCCTCAAACTCACTATGTAGATGAGGAGAGCTAGAATTTCAGAGCTTCCTGCCTTCAACTCCTGAATTCTGTGAAGACAGATGTATCTTACCATGCCGGTTTTTGTGGTACGTGGGTTAACCACAGGGCACTACGGATGCCAGACAGTCACTCTACCAACGTAAGCTACATGCTCAGCCCCTTGTATTTAGTTCTTGTTTAAGGATACTAGTTTGGAAGCAGTCTCTCATGTGCAAACATGTACCCTCTAGCATGTTGCATGGCAAAAGAAAAAAATATATAACCATAATGTTAATACCACCAGGCAAGAATCAGAGCACTATTCCCTAGCAAGCTTTAATTGAATACTGGTCGGGATGGACTCTGGCCTGGGAACTTCAGGGTTTGTGATTCATGCTCACTGCGCAGCAAACATCCATATACACAACAGAATCCTTTAAAGCAGCATCACAGTAAACAGGCAGCATGGGAGAGCAGAAGGGTGTTCATTGACGCCAGAATCCTGGAGTTCTGGAAAGCTGCCTGGAGTGTGCTTGCGAAGGGGCCTGGGAGAGCAGCCCACCCTAGCTTTTGTCTGCTTGCTGGTTTTAAGAGATTTTTAGGGACCTGGTGTGGTGGACAGTGCCTTTAATCTCAGCATTTGGGAGGCAGACGCAGAGACTGGAGGAGCTCTGAGTTCAAAGCTAGCCTGGTCTATGCAGAGCAACTTCTAGAATAGCCAGGGCTACAGAGAAACCCTATGTCAAAACAAACACACACAACAACAACAACAACAACAAACATAAACCAGGTCATGATGGAGCATGTCTTTAATTTCAGCACTCTGGAGTCAGAGGCAGGTGGGTCGTCTCAGAGTTCAAGACCAACCAGGTCTATTAATCAAGTTCCAAGACAGCCAGGGCCAAATAGAAAAACTCTGTTTTGAAAATAAAAATTAAAAAATAAAAAAAAAAAAGATTTTGCAAGGGGCTAGAGACTTGTCTCAGCAGTTAGGAGCACTTGCTATACATATAATACAATCAGGTGATATGCATACACAGAAAATAAATACAAAAGAAAAACAAACAAATATATATAAATATTACTTTCCACTTGGTGTGTTTGTGTGTTTCATACACCATACTTCATTCGTGGAGGTCAGTAGACAAGTTGCAGGAGTCGCTCCTTTCTTTCCACTACATAGGTTCTAGGATTCAAACTCAACTTATCAGTCTTGGCACCAAGCACCTTGATCCACTGAGTCATCTTGCCAGCCCCCACACTCGGTTTAAATCCCAGGGTCACTTGAAACACTGAAGTTAAAGATCTTTGCATTCTAGGGACGATTAGAACAGAACCTAAGCTGTTCTACCAACTCCCTGTTAATGTCAGGTTGCTGAGCTTCTAGTACATTCTACAGTTACTATTTAAAAACATAAGTAAGAAACAGGGAAGCCGGGCGGTGGTGGCGCACGCCTTTAATCCCAGCATTTGGGAGGCAGAGGCAGGTGGATTTCTGAGTTTGAGGCCAGCCTGGTCTACAGAGTGAGTTCCAGGACAGCCAGGACTACACAGAGAAACCCTGTCTTGAAAAAAAAAAACAAAAAAACAAAAAAAACAAAAAAAAAAGAAACAGGGAAGATGTGGATAAATGAAAGGCAGCCTCCCATGTTGGTGTCTGATAACCAGAACTGGCCATCTTAATATGAGATCACTCTGGACATCTGATCAGTCCTCCCATCTTCACCATTCCCCACTGTCCGAGATCTTCCTGGATTCTGTCCCCAACATCACAGAGACCAGGCATGGTGGCTCACACCTTCAATCCCAGTACTCTAGAGGTCTTCCCAAGAAGACCAGAAGTTCAAGGTCGCCCCGACTGTGTAGCCACCAGTTGGAGGGCAGCCTGAGATACACAGGACCTTGGATAAATATATAAAAGCTGTCATTGATTTTACTCAAAGATCACACATTAGTAAATAAACTTGAGCTACTCTTTTGGTCATGACAGGTCACTCATTCATCACACAATTCTTGTTTTTCTTATTGACATTGTATCTGGAAAAGTGTAGGAATGAAGAAGACCCTCTTCTGCCTGTCCTATGGAATGCTCCACCCAGCAGTCAATGGAAAGAGATACAGAGACCTACAGCCAAACATTGGATGGAATTTCGGGAGTCATGTGGAAGAGTTAGGGGAAGAAATGAGGGACTGGAAGAGAACAGGGACTCCATAGGAAGAGCAATAGAGTCAACTAACCTGGACACTGGGGGACTCCCAGAGACTGAGCCAACCAAAGATTGAGTAAGGGCTGGACCCATGCACATATGTAGCAGATAAGCAGCTTGGTCTTCATGCAGGTCCCCCAACAACAGGAGCAGGAGCTGTCTCTGAGTCTGTGTCCTGCCTACCTGTAGATCTTGTTACGTTGGCTGGGCCACCTTGTGTAGCCTCAGTGGGAGAGGATAACAGGGGAGAGGATACCTAGAAAGGGACTCTTCCTTCTCTCTCCCTTTTTTTTTAAAGATTTATTTATTTTATGTATATGAGTACACGTAGCTGTCTTCAGACACACCAGAAGAGGGCATCAGATCCCATTACAGAAGGTTGTGAGCCACAGTGTGGTTTCTGGGAATTGAACTCAGGACCTCTGGAAGAGCAGTCAGTGCTCTTAACCACTGAGCCATTTCTCCAGCCTGGGGCTCCCCCTTCTCAAAGGAGAAGGGGAGGGAGGAATAGGGAAGGATGTGGGGGCTACTGGGAGGAGAGGGGAGCTAATATTGAGGTGTAAGGTGAATAAATAAATTTAATTTAAAAAAAAGACCCTCCAGGGTGGCAAAGGGTTAAACCCACAGTTCTACACATTACAACATATAAAGATCTCTTCAGGAAGCCTAGAAATGCCAACAGGACAGATTAGAATGTTTAAGAAGAACTACGAAGGTTTTTCTTTTTCCTAAACACTGAAATGAGCTAGACTTATTATAGAATGACACAAATCAGAGCTAGAGGCAATAGCTAGACATTTCACAGAAGGATAGTTTAAATTTACTAATTAAAAAATAACATTATTTAAAATCTATAATTCTTAAAATTTAAAGAAAATGCATTTTTAAAGGTAAACCTATCCAATCAGCCTTTTGGGGTTGTTTGTCTGTTTGTTTCCTTTCTGAGACAACATCTTGGCCTGAAGGCATTGTGTAGTCAAGCTGACCTCAAACTCACACTCATCCAGTCTTGGCCTCCCAAATGCCGGGATTGCAGGCATGCAGCACCAGCCAGGGTCCTCAAAACAATTTTGAACTACCAGCCCAATTCCTGACCTTATGTTAAATGGTACACTTTATCTAAATAACAAAACTGAAATTAAAAATCTTACTACCCCCAAAACTAGAAACTCGCACTTTACCATGAAATAAAGGGTTAACTCAAGATCTAAAGAACAGAGGCAAAAAAATTCCAAACTCTCTAAGTCTTACCTCCCACAGGATAAAATTTAATAGCAAACAAATTGTGTCATTTAAAAAATATTTCTTTCCTGTAGAGAGTTGCAAATTCACTTCCTATAGGCTTTGTCTTGCTTCTTTTATTATGCTACCCTATGCTAATGGGTCCCAAAGCCAGGTTTGGTATTCTGCATTTCAGAAGGTTTCTCTGAATGCTAGTTAAAATGCCTGTGTTAACAGCAGTCTTGAAAATTCTGAAAGAGTCAAGGTTCCTGGTCACAACCTCAGTGCTGAAGGTCACTTGAGAATTGACACAGGAGGAGGGAGCAAGCCAGTGATGATTTTATTTTCTCAGAAAGGTAAATGTGGGTCTTTAATATTTTTTAAACATGCTTTCCTTGGCTCATTTAACTGAGAGCCACTATATGAATAAAATAAGTTTTCTCTTTTCCAGTAAAGTTTATTTTGGATGACAAGACATGGACTCTGGTTACAATATCACTGATAGTCCAGGCTGTCCTGGAGCTTACCACATACTTTGTATCTTCCACCTGGGCTCACTGTCTATACGACCATTCCTCATGGCCCATTTGAAGGGCTGAATGCTGCTCTGTTTGATGGATCTCTAAACCCTGTAGGAAAAGCTAAAAGTCACAAATCCATAATATTGTCCTGGTGGGAAGATCTCCCTCTAACCTCAAGACTCAAAAGTTTCTGTAGGATTTCTTGAGAGTGAAGGAGCTAAATGAGGACATTAATTCTGACAAAGTGTGGCTTCCGAAGCAGCTGTGCAAGTGGCTGGTCTGTGTGAGTGTAACTCTAAGCACCCTGGGATTTATTAGGCTGGGGATGCAGCTCAATTGGTAAAACGCTTCACGGCATAAAGGAGACTGAGTTTAGCCCCACATCACATAAACTGGTGATGTTGGCAGATGTCCGTAATCCCAGCATTTAGGAGGTAGGAGCAAGAGGATCAGAAATTTGAGGTCATCCTCAGCTACATAGCTTGCTCAAGGCCATCCCAGGATGCACAAGATCCTGCCACAGAAAAGGGTTTTCTTCTTTTGGATGCCACTTCTCTTTCCCTTGATTGAAATGACTGGTGGAATCATGACTGTCCATAGGAAGGACCAGACTACCATTCCTACCTAGTACACAAACTGTCACTACCTACAGACAACCAACCAAATGTCTATACTCATTCCAGTATACAACAATGAGTTAAGGACTCAGCTCAGTTGGTAGAATGTTGCTAGCAAGCAAAAAGCCCTGGGTTGGAATTCCCAACACACTGTAGTAAAGAACACAGTGGCATACACATGCAAATGTCAGCACCCAGTGGTAGAGAAAGTTGGTTCTTAAGTTCAAGTGTGAATGAGTTTGAGGCCAGTCTGGACTATGAGCTCCCATCTTAAGAAGAAAAAGTTCAAGCAAACAGAAAGATATAGATACGTGATAGGCCATAACCAAATTCTGAATCTACTCTGGGTAGAGAGATGGCAAAGAGGTGGAAGAGCAGTGACTGCTCCTTCAGAGGACCCGGGTTCAATTCCTAGAACCCACATGGCAGCTCACAATCATCTATAATTCCAGTTCCACGTGATCTGAGGCCTTCTTATAGCCTCCTGGGACACTGAACATATGCAGTACATGAACATGGATGCAGACAAAACACCCACCACATAAAATAATAAAAACAAAAATTTTGAAACAATCTTCTCTTAGATTTTTTTTCTTTGTTTTCTCCAAGACAGGGTTTCTTTGTGTAGCCCTGGCTGTCATGGAACTCACTCTGTGGACCAGGCTGGCTTTACACTCACAGAGATCCAACTGCCTCTCTCTGCTTCCTGAGTACTGGGATTAAAGGTGTGTAATACTACCTGGCTATTAGTTAGGGTTTTACTGCTGTGAACAGACACCATCACCGTGGCAGCTCTTATAAAGGAAAACATTTAATTGATGGCTTACAAGTTCAGAGATTTTGTCTATTATCCTTGGCGGGATACATAGTACTGCAGATATACCTGAGAATTCTACATCTGGATCCAAAGGCAACAGGAAGAAAAGAGTGATAGTAGGCCTGGCTTGAACATTTGAAACCTCAAAGCCCACCCCTGTGACACACTTCCTCCAACAAGGCCACACCTCCTAATAGAGGTACTCCCTGTGAGCCTATGTGATCTTCATTCAGAACACAACAAATCTGTTTGACAAGATTGAACACGCAAGGCTATTTCCTAAACCTGGTGTTGATTCTCAGAAACTCCTTGTGAGATAATAATGGTTCATGTGTGTGTGGAATTGCTGTTATTGTTTGAGAAAGGGTCTCGTTATATAGTCCTATCTGCCCTCCAACTCATAATGTAGATGAAGCCGGCCAAATTTACGGGACTAGTACTTTCTCAGTGTTCCAAGTACTGAGATTGCGGGTGTGGCTCATTGCATCCAGCCTGGAGTCACTTTCACTGTTGATCCCCTGATAGTCTCAATGGCTCTGTCATATAGTACAGGAACCACGCATGGTCACTCCTGCCTTTAATCCCAGCACACAGAGGCAGAAGCAGGCAGATTTCTGTGAGTTTGAGGTCAGCCACATCTATGTGGTGAGTTCTAGGACAGCCAGGGCCATGTAAAGAGAACAGGTCTCAAAAAAAAAAAAAAAAAGAAAGAAAGAAAGAAAGAAAGAAAAGAAAGAAAGAAGAAAAAAGAAAGCAAAATTACCATCCCCAAAGACAAGGACTTTTTGAAGAAAAAAAGAATGTGGAGGGTGTGGTCCAGGTAGCTGAGACACACAAAGCTGGAGCCAGGAATCAAAGATGGTGTTGGTCATCCAAGAGTTTTCTTGAATTCAGCACACATATGTGCTGAGCATGAAAATAACTGTGGAAGACTAGACATTTCAAGACAAGATCAATGACGGTGGGCAGAAGATTCTTGACGCCATCAGTTGACCAGATGAGAATCAGGTGGCAAGGCTGAGCTGGCGCTCGGTTGGTGACCTGTTCACCCAGCCTGCAGGAAGCCCTCGACATATAAACAGGTGCTGAGTTCATGCCTAGAATCTCAGCACTGAGTAGTTGAAGGCAGGAGAATCAGAGCTTCAAAGTCATCCTCTGAAACAAAGCCAGTTACAGGCCAGATGGGGGACACTTGACATTTGTCAATGGCCAGGGAAACAAGAGGAAAAGTTAAAAATGAGTGGGAAGAGATTGAAGAGCAATCCCGGCAGATGGATCCCAGTGGGGAAGAGCAAGAGCATTGGTCATGAAGGCAGAAAGAGCAGGAAGAAAGGGACCCAGAGCAGGAAGACAGGGATCCAGAGCAGGAAGACGGGAATCCAGAGCAGGAAGACAGGGATCCAGAGCAGGAAGACGGGAATCCAGAGCAGGAAGACAGGGATCCAGAGCAGGAAGACAGGGATCCAGAGCAGGAAGACAGGGATCCAGAGCAGGAAGACAGGGATCCAGAGCAGGAAGACAGGGATCCAGAGCAGGAAGACAGGATCCAAAGCAGGAAGACAGGGATCCAGAGCAGGAAGACAGGGATCCAGAGCAGGAAGACAGGGATCCAAAGCAGGAAGACAGGGACCCAGAGCAGGAAGACAGGGACCCAGAGCAGGAAGACAGGGATCCAGAGCAGGAAGACAGGGATCCAGAGCAGAGATGAAGACATATGTGCCTCTGTAGAAGACTGGGTTTTGATTTGCAGTTTGCTAGGAGTCAGAGGATGTTTTTAAGTATGTTAGGTCAAGCTTTGTTCTAAACAACAGATAATCCAAGATGAATTTAATTTAAAATACAAATCACACATACACACACATTCTGGTATTATTTTTTTAAATAGTTTTCAGTGTCTAGGTAAACTTCTTTCGAATGACATATTATATGTTTTTGAAAATTCTTTGATTAGATGTGGTTGCAAGCATATTTGTAATCCCAGCACTCTGGAAGCTGAGGCAAGAGGACCATGAGCTCAAGGCCAGCCTGGGCTATACAGCAGTGACATCAAAAAGCTAAAGAAGGTGGGGGTCGAGGAAGAAGGGAGGAAGAAGAAAGAAGAAGGAGGAAGGAAAAAAGGAATGAAAGAAAGAAGGAAGGAAGGAAGGAAAGAAGAAGGAAGAAGGAAGAAGGAAGGAAGGAAGGAAGGAAGGAAGGAAGGAAGGAAGGAAGGAAGGAAGGAAGGGGAAGACTTTTGAGTCAAATAATAAACTTTGTCTCAGGAAAGAATCTTACTATCTGTTGTCACTATACCATGACACCATCATCAGAAAATACAATTTTTATTCTTTGTGATTTTGTGTAAGAAAGAAATATCACCTCATTGTTTTAAGTTGTATTTACTGAACTTTTAATGGGGATACACATTTCCACATGTATATGCTCCTATCTATTGTTCTGTGTTTCTTACTTCACTGTTAGGTATGTTTTATTGGAGTTGAAAATAAAGTTACTAGATGATGTCTTAAAACCTCAACTTTAAGTACAACTTTAAGTTGTTCCTTGACTGTTTCATTGTCAGTCCAGACTAAAAACCCTAAGCTTTTAAATCCATGTAAAAGATTTTGTTTTCAGTATCTAAGCATGGAATAGAAGAAGCTGCAAACTCAGTTATAGAAGGGTGGGAGGAGAAACTCCCTTCTGCGTGCAATGTGAAGTCTCACAGGGAGTCTGTCCTGAAATGTCTCATTAGCCAATTATTCCAACACATACCTTCTGCTGGTATGCTGTGGGAAGCTTTTATGTCTACCAGATACAGACATCATTTGTGAGTTTTAAATCTTGGAGGGAAGCACTATATACACATTAAACACAGTATTGAAGCTAAAGAGAAAGGAAGGGGGGAAAATACCAATTTTGGGTTCTTTGCAACTTAGCTCTTGTTTAGTCTTCAAAGATATTAAAACACTGGTTCTAATGAAATGCCTATCTAAACATCTCACAATCCCTAGGATGGAAGGGAAACATGGCGTTGTTTCACTGTAATACAGGAAGGAACAAACTTTGTCTTAAAAGGTCCAGACAAAGAATGCTTCAAGCTTTGTTGAAATGAATCTACTTTGCTGTTGTACTAAGAAAAACAGAAACAAAAACAAAGCAAAATAAAACAAAAAACCCTATGGCTATGTTCTGGCAACATTTTATTAAAAGCCTCTAAAACATAATGTCCTTTCATAGAATTTGCACTTGTAACAAGATGCTATTCTTATTTTATTTCTTTCTTTCAAGTGCTGGGAATTGAACCTAGAATCTCAGTCGGGTGAAAGCACAAACCGGACCACAGAGCCACATCTCAGTCCTTTAATTACTTTCCACTATAAAAAGAGCAGTCAAGGCTGGGGATGACTGACTCAGTAGGTAAAGGTGCTTGTCTCCAAGCTTGAAGATCAGAGTTCACTCCCTAGAACCAACTCCCAGAATTTGTCCTCTGACTTCCAGGAACATGGACTGTGGCATATGGACACACAAAATAAAAAAGACATGAAAGCAAAAGTTATCCTCAGCACTTTGATTGCACAAAAACGAGCCTCGGGCTGGTGCCTGCAGTCTGATGTAACAGGCTGCCTATTTTTTAAGTAAATCAGCATTTCTGAGGGGCTTTGAAGGTGAACAGCTTAGCCTTTGACTGAAGATATAATCCTAAAAACCACACAGATGACGAACTACAAAGAGCAGATGACCACTAGTGCCTCTGAGTTAAAGGTAGCATTGAATCCAAGTATTTGAGCAACTCAGTAGACTTCTTCTATTCCATCGATTTGAAAAGATGATGACATGACGACATCCTTGTCTAGAGTGGCCATGATGTGTCCCTGAAGTCACCCTAACACAACAGTCGGTCACCACAAGCTCAGACCAGCTCAAGCTACACAGAGAGTTCAACATTAACTACAAAGTAAGACCTTGGCTCAAGGAAGAAAAAAGGGCTAAAAAAAAGTTTTGTCGACATACGTCAGTGCTTGGCAGTAAGATGAATGTCCATGGATAAAACCCAGGAGGGGAGCTCATAGCTGTCCTGTGAGCTGCAATGTAAGATATGATAATGACAGCAAATCACTAAACCTCTCTAGACTCTCGGTTCCTCCTCTGTAAGATAAGGCCGTTAAGTTAGACTGAACCTGAATGTCCTGTCGGCTGTGAGACTTTATCAAGTCTATTTAGTTACAGCATCAATCCAGCCCATAATCTTAGAATTTATGGGCCCTGAATGTGTAGTAGATTATTGGTTGCTCTGCCCTTTGCAAATGTACCCTAGCTTAAGTGCATTAACGCACATAAAGTAAATAAACAAAATGTAAAATCAAATTTATACAGTAAAATACAAAATAAAGGTTCTATCTATGCCTCTGATTCCTACATATTTTAAAAAAATATTTGTTGCATTTACTTATTGTGTGAAGGGAAGTCAAGCAAGTGTCTGAGCGCACCTATGACATCAGATGACAACTTAAGGGCATCATTTCTCTCCTTTCACCATAGGGGACCTGGGACTCTGGTTCTGATGCTTGACAGCAAACACCCTTACCCACAAAGCTACCTTGTTGGCCCACGATCCCTGTATTTAGAAATAAATAAATACAAGCTGAGCATGGTGTTCCTTGCCTGTAATTGCAGGTGGCAAACGGAAGCTCAAATAAACAAAATCAAAGCCAGGCATGGTGGCACACACCTTTAATCCCAGTTCCTCAGAGGCAGAAGTGAGCTCCATGCCAGCCAGGGCTACAAAGTGAGACCCTGTCTCAAAAACAAGAACACAGAAGGGAACTGGAGGAGGGCAAGGCCAATAGGATCTTTCAGCCTAGATGTGAGAATTGGATATGAAACAGGGATAGGGAAATGTGAAGGGTTACTCTCTTTATTTTTAAGCGTGAGCACACATACATGAGTGTATGTCTGTCTGTCTGTGTAGGAGTTTGTATGTGAGTGCAGGAGCCCGTGGAGGTCAGCATCATTAGATCCCTAGAGTTGGAGTTACAGGCAGTTGTAAGCTGCCCAAAATGGGTGCTGGGATCTGAACTCTTGTCCTCTCCAAGAGCAGCACACACTCACCCACTGAGCCATCTTCTTGTCAGCCTCCAGGATAAGTAATTCTGAGGTCTCTACCTTTTGTAAGGCAAGATCATGATGCTGTCAAACCGGGCAAACCATCTGAGGATAGCATTGCTATGGTTTGTTGACCTATCATAAATCAAGTTCAGAAGACAGACTCTGTATTTGCCCCAGAAAAATATGAAGTAGACTGTCCATTACATCATTTATAACTAGAGACAATTTTATCATGCACTGTAGTATAAACCAGGTATGGTCTTGTAACTGTAATCTAGCATTTGGAAATCGGAGGCAGAAAGATTACTGAGAATCTGAGATCAGTCTGGGCTCAGAGTGAGATTTTGTCTCAAAGGCAGAAACAAGAAAGGGCTACGGAGGCAGCTCAATCGGTAAAGTGCTTGTCTAGTGTGAGTGAAGCCCTGGGGTAGACCCCCAACACTGCAGAGATTGGGTGATGATGTCACACACCTGTAACCCCAGCACTCAGGAGGTGAAGGCAGGAGCATCAGAAGTTCAAGATCATCCCCGGCTACACAGAGAATCAATGCCACTCTAGGATGCATGAGACCCTGTCTGGAAAAGACAGAAAAGAGCAGGTACAGAAACGAATGGGTTAAGAAGTTCAGCATAGCTTGCTGGTCTCTTCAGTTGCTCAGTGACCGTTTCTACTTTATGAATGGGGAAACAACAGAGCCAAGTTAAGAGAAGAATTCAAGGGATGGTAGTTCAATGAGTAAAACACTACACACACACACACACACACACATACACAATACACACACATGCACACACATATACAAAATATAACACATGCATATATACATAACACACACACATACAGGCACACATACAAACACACACACACATGCACAAACACATAACACAATGCACACACACACACATGCACAAGCACTAAATTTAGATTCCCCAGAACCCATGTAAAACTAGATACAACAGTGAGTGGTCCCTGCGTGCCTGTGTAGGGATAAGCAGGTGAACAAGATGCCTGGTATTATCTTCTAACCTCCACATGCTTTCAACGGCATGTAAACATCCTCATTCATAAAAACACACACACATACAAGCGCACACACATGCACACATATGCCTATATAAATCATACACACAGAGGGACAAAAATGTTTTAAAACCAAGTCTCAGTATGAGTCACTCATACAGCAGTTAATCAGTGGACCACACAGTCTCTGGTTTCCAGACTATAATTTTAAATGCTTTCCTAAAGAAAGAATTCATCACGCTAAATATCTACCATGTTTTACTGCGTAGGCTGCACTTAGATTATTTTTTATTACATACTAAAAGATGCTTTATGAGAAAATGTTAAAAGCATATATAATCTGTATTCTTACCATCCAAAAATCAAATATTGTTAAAATTTTTTATATACTTTTCCAGATATGCATATACTTCCTGTATATACTTTATATATATTCTAATCTTCAACAAAATGGGTTTATATTTTGTAACCTACTTTGGTTTCTTTGGTTAGTTATTCGTTTTGTTGTTTGTTTCTTTGGTTGGTTTTTGAGACAGGGTTTCTCTGTGTAGCCCTAGTTGTCCTGGAACTCATTCTATATACTGGGCTGGCCTTGAACTCAGGGATCCACCTGCTTCTGCCTCCTGAATGCTTGATTAAACCTGTGTCACTAGTGCGGGGCTCTAAGTTACATATATATGTGTGTGTATGTATATATATATGTGTGTGTCTATGTATATATACATACATACACACACATACACACATACACATACACATATATACAATGGCTAAGCAAACAAACAAGAGACCATCTCTAAACAGGATGGGAATTGAGGACCTATACACAATGTTGTCCTCTCCCCTCCGCACACACACAGAAGCCAAAGAGCTGTCTCACTGACTCACTTCTCCACACCTGGAACTTCAAGCTCGTGTGTATGAGGCGGCAGAACTCCCACCTATAAAGACGTGTGTGAATACACAATCACAAGATCTTGCATATTTCCTCCACTTTACATTGCTGCCACTGTGACAAACAGAACAAAGAATTCTCCCCAGGGTGAGAGAAGCCCAGGTCGGCCCAGTCTTCCCTTGACTCCTATTTGAAATATTCCTCATAAAGTAATTCAAATGAACTCGACAGCTAAACAGAAGACACCTGGGAACAACGGCCCAAAAGAGCTGTTGTGGAAGTTGTTAACCTCATATAAACATAAGTAAACAGAGCAAATAACAGCTTGAAATATTTAGCTTAACCCTCCATGAATGCACCGGATGTGCGACTCGTTTGTGCTGTAATTACCTCCTGTCTCCTAGACACGAATTCATCCACTTCAAACATCACCCAGCAGAGCGGCCTTCCCTTCCATTTATCTCAGGACAGTTTAAAGAAAAAACAAAACAAAAAAAAAAAAAAAAAAAAAAACCTATGGCTTCCAGACAAACTTGCAATTTTCCCAACCATTTATCTCCACTCCTCTTTTACTATAAGAGGAGAATTTTGTCTTTCAAATGCAAACCACATATACAAATCCTAAAATCTGAACTCCCTCCTTAACGTGGATGCTGAAAGCAGGGGGAAATTCCAACATTTTCCTTTTAAATGTGGTTTAGCAGAGGCTGCAAGGCATTAAAGTCTGCGCAGAGCTCAGCACCTGTTCAGTAATGCTTAATGAAAAGCAGAACCATGTCCTTCAGCCATGAATTCAGGCAATTTTAAATTATTACCAGTAACGGGCCTGAAAGCCATTATAATGAAAAGTGTGGGGTTCTGTACCTGGAATTTATCTCATCAGCAACTCCTGGGAGTGGCTGGAGGTTTGACTGCATCAGCACAAAACATTCAGGAGGCCACAACTGCCTCTTACCACACTAGCCAATCAGGGAGAACACAGGCAATACAGGGAGATGTTTTCTCTTCCAATTAGCCATGGTCTTCGAATGTGAGACCCAAATTCAGGCATGCTGGCAAAACACTGTAACCTAGGCACTCAGGAGATAAACACAGAAGAACCGGGATTTCAAGACTCTCCTTGGCTATATACAAGTTCTTGGCAACACTAGGGTTAATGAGACTCCATCTCAAATGCCAATCAAGCAAAGAAAGACTCAAATTCAGGCTTCCAAGTGGTAGCATAGACCTGTAATCTCAAGAGCTGAGGCAGGAAGATCACAGATTCAAGGCCCAGCCTAGGCTATGTAGTTAACACTCTGTCTCAAACAAGAGCTAGAGAGATGATGGTTAGGCAGTTAAGAATACTTTCTGCTCTTCCAGAGGACCTTGGCTTGATTCACAGCACCCTAACGGGTGGCTGTCTTAGGGTTTCTACTGCAGCAATGAAGTACCATGACCAAAAGCAAGTTGGGGGGTTATGGGTTTATTTGGCTTACACTTCCATATCACTGTTCATCATTGAGAGAAGTCAGGACAGGAACTCAAACAGGGCAGGGACCTGGAGGCAGGAGCTGATGCAGAAGCCATGGGGTGCTACTTCCTGGCTTGCTCCACATGGTTTGCCCAGCCTGCTTTCTTATAGAACCCAGGACCATCAAACCTGGGATGGCACCACCTACCAGGGGCTGGGCCTTCCTCCACTAACTGAGAAAATGCCTTACATCAGGATCTCATGGAGATGTTTCCTTAACTGAGGCTCCTTCTCTGATGGCTCTAGCTTGTGTCAAGTGACACAAAATCAGCCAGTACAGTGCTATGTAGTACAGTGCAGCCAACCAGTACAGTGACTTACAGCTGCCTTTAACTCCAGCTCCTGCCCTTGACAGTGAAATCCCTGCTCGATGGAGAAGGGAGACATACTCCCCCATCACTACTGAAGGAACCAGAGAACCTGGGTGCTCCTGGGAGCAGAGAGTGGAGAAGTGAGGTCTCTGCTGACTTTCAGAAAGCATTTGCTAAGCTCCCTCACATGTCCTTCTGGTAGAGGACATACCCAACCGTATCTAGCTCATCGTTACAAAGTATGGAGTCATTTAAGGACCCCAGAAATCATGAAAAATAAAGTCACCCATTCTGTTCAGCCAGCTTACTGTCAAGCCTCCACTCTCTCCTCACACCTTACACCAGGTGGGCGAATCAAAACAGAGATGAGACTGAGAGCCCTGTAAGCAAGACTCAAGAAATCTTGCACCCTGCAAGACAACAGTCACGGGGCTGGCAAAACGCTCAGCCACCACGATGTCTGATGCCCTGAATTCAATTCCGGTGTCTACCCGGAACAGTGAGATAACTGATTCACGTGACTTGTTTTCTGACCTCCACGGGAACACTATACCCTCACATACTTCAACTATTTTTTTTATTTTAAATCCTGTTCACATTCAGTAGTTCACCCATCAGCCATTGTCTCAATTTTTTTTTTTTTTTTTTTTTTTTTTTTTGGTTTTTTCGAGACAGGGTTTCTCTGTATAGCCTTGGCTGTCCTGGAATTCACTCTGTAGACCAGGCTGGCCCCGAACTCAGAAATCCACCTGCCTCTGCCTCCCAAGTGCTGGGATGAAAGGCGTGCGCCACCGCCGCCCGGCAATCTTAATATTTTTAAAGATTCATTCTCATTAGTTTTACAGATGCGTGTGAATGTCCGTGTGGGGGCTGTGCGTGAGAGTACAGGCACCCAAGGAGGCCACAAAGGAATATCAAATCCCCCAGAGTCAGGGTTCCAGGCTGCAGAGAGGCATCGAACTTAGGTGCTGGGAACTGAACTCAGGACCTCTGGAAGAATAGAATGCGCTCTTAACCACAAAGCCATCTTTCTTGCTCTCAGCCTTATTTTCTTCCAGAACCGCTGGTTACGTTTTGGACCTTGAGCATGCCAGGCAAGTATCCCTTAGCCCTTCAGTCTGAATTCAAGGGTAACAGACATACCACTAAGAAACAAAGCAAGCCCTCAGCTCACAGGCCTGGTCCCTGAGCATCTGTGTCCCTCTCATCTCTCCTCCACCCCTTCCTGTCACGCCATATGCCCACTTACATAAGTGACATTTAATTACTGAGGTAGAGTTAAAATCTGCACCCAAATCTTTCTGATTACAGATCTTAGGGCTCTTAATCACTATATTATACTCTCTCTACTGAAATAAAATGGGATACCCAAGAATCAAAATTAATGAGAAGAGGAGACGGGAAATAGAAATGAGAAATGCATGCAGAACTAACCAAATTCTTCTCAGAAAGACAAATTCCATTCCCATGTGAAACATGCAGATGGCGTTTCCTGCTGCATACACAGAACGTTACTGTAAATGCCTCAAGAAAAAAGTTTGCTAGGCTTCATGTGTGTCCCAGCATCAGGGTGATTGTGGCATTGCCTGGACCAGCTGCTGCCGATAGCTAGAGGATGTAGAGATCTCAGTGCTCTTTCTTATTTTATTTTTCCACTGGAAAATACATCGCAACCTTCTCACAGGAAACCAGTGCTTCTTGATTTAGTGGGCAGACTGCAAATATGCAATGTACAAAGGAATAAAGAGATACAGGCATGAGCCACTTGGGGAAAAAATCTATTATTATCTGCATTCCAAAGTGGGAAAGTGCTGTCCTTTAAAGGCCAGCTATGGGGCATGGCAAGAATAATTCCATTTGATGGGGTAAGGGCTATTATCATCCAAGAAAGCACAGGAAGCTTCATATCTGTCTTATAATTAGATCAATACTATTGATCAAACTAGGTGCTCTCTGACTCATCACTAATGTCCATATGATCAAATGGCAACGTTTAGAAAACAAAATTAAAAGATGGCTAATAAATATGTCATGCAAAATCATGACGTTTAATACATTTAAATAAGTATGGTATGCTGGCTAGTTTTATGTGGATTCAGCTAGAGTCATCAGAGATGAAGGACTGTCAATTCGGAAAATTCCACTATAAGATCCGTCTGTAGGCATGTTAGTAATTGACGCGGGACTGGTCTTGTGTTTATAAAAAAGCACACTGAGCAAGCCATGAGGAACAAGCCAGTAAACAGCATCCCTCCATGGTCTCTGTATCAGCTCCCGCCTCCAGGTTCCTGTCCTGCTTGAGTTCCTGCCCTCACTGCTTTTGATGAATGTTACATGGAACTTTGAGTGAAATAAACCCTTTCCTCCCCAAGTTGCTTATGGTTATGGTATTTCATCAAAACAGAAGCCCTAACTAAGACATTCAGCTTTCTCAAAATGTCTGATACTAAAATAGCATCACTAACCTTAATCCTAGTACCTGAAAGGCAGAATCAGGAAGATTTCTGTGAGTTCAAGGCCAGCCTCCCCCACTCCCCCAGCAATTACATTTGTTTCAGATCACGGATAATGAAAAAACAGAAACAGTGTTCCAGCTAAGTAACACAATGTGGAGTTGAATAAATCTAGGAGACTCTTATTCAATGATACGGTTTAATTCACAACCTTTATCTCTGTGCACGAGTGAAAACTAACAAGACGTTGAACTCTGATCTTGAGTTGGGTGTGTAGGGGCTATTTTCAATTAGCTAGAAACCAATACCTGTGCTTTATTTTTGTTTGTTTGTTTGTTGTTGTTTAAGACACATCTTAATGTGTAGCACTGGCTGGCTTGGAACTCAGAGACAACCTGCCTTTGCCTCTCCACCTCTAGGAATAAAAGCATGACCAGGTTTGGCAGAGTGTCTTAAGGCTGTGTATTGTGAGACAAAATGTAGCCAGACTCCCACTCTTATGCCAGTATCCCTCCATACAAAATGTCAGCTCAACAAGTAACATAAGCATGAGAACTGGGCAGAGAGACATTCATTCATTACAAGACGGGAACAGATGAAACAAAGACATTTTTGAAGAAAGGAAAGAACACTCCAAAATGTTGATAACAGTATCCCAAAGGAGGTGGTCATCATTTGTTCTTTCCCATATCTACATTTTATGAGTCTGGTGTCTGTAAGCATGGAGTGAGTACAGAAAGATTTATGGTTTGAACCAGGCATGGTGGCACATGTCTGCAACTCCAGCATTTGAGTGGTTCAGGCAGGAAAATTCAGATTTTTTTTAAATTACATTTGTTAGGTGTGTGTGTGTGTGTGTGTGTGTATGTGTGTGTAAGAAGGCCGTGTACATGCCAGAGTGCACATGCAGAGATCAGAAGGTGACCTACTAGCTCTCTCTTTCCACATTGTGGGACCTGGGAAATGAACTCAGGTTGTCAGCCTTAGCATACACTGTTGGTATCAGGCTCCAAACCCCAGTGACATCACATCTAAGCAAACCCCACATCGTTGCCAAGGCAACCGCCATACATTCTCAGAATCCACCTGGCTACCTCACCTTTACCTGGGAGAGGCTATGTCACCGCCCATATAAAGCAGGCAGAACCCCTGACCTCGCTCTCTTCTTCCATCTTCTTCTTCTACTTCTCCCCCCTCGCCCCCATCTTTGACCTATCCCCTGTATATAACCCCCCCCCTTGGAACCATTTGGTCTGGTGTGGTCTGTTCTAAGCTGCATGCAGACATCTAACATACACTCCATACACAATGCTCCGTACGCAATGAAGCATCTCACCAGCCAGAGATCAGGGAGCTCCTCATTAACCTGAGCTACATGAGGTCCTCATATAGGATCGCAAATGAACAAAAGCAAAGAAACAACAATCTACAGTTCAAATATTCAAATGGGAAAGAAAAATGCTTAGATGATTTTGACTGTCCCCACTGGTCAGGCAAGTTACCGTTGTACACCACACGTTTAATTCTTCCACTGATTTAGACAACTAGCAAGAAAGTGCAGGCCGTTTCGGCAACACAAGATAACAATTGAATTACAGACGTTCCTGTGGGGGTGGAGCCATGGCTCCGTGGTTAAGAGCGCTATTGACCTCACACCCAAGTTTGGTTGCCAGGACCCACATGGAGGCTCAAAACCACCAGTAACCCCAGCTGGAGAGCACCAGACGGACGCGCACACAGGGCACACCCATACCTAAGTCCCCACAGGCAATACACTCACACATGGAAACGTAAGTAAATAATTATTTCTTAAAAAACGGTTCCTTGTGTTTAAACTTCGAGTTTTTTTTTTTTTAAAAAATGTTAATGTTTTTAAAGAATACAAATAACAAAATAACAATGTTTTTTATTATAATGGTAATAAAACTTGTAATCACAGCAGAGCCTGGAGGATCTGTCTCAGGCTCAAAGACAGCATGGGCTACATAGCAAGACTACCCCCCCTCCCGAAAAAAAAATTTAAAATTGTTATCATGGAAAGAATTTTTTTAAGTTCTATTTATTTGATATCTGCTCGTCTTTTGCCTGCCTGGATGAATGTGTACTATGCGCATGCCTGGTGCCCACAGAGGTCTGAGGGGTTGGATTCCTTGGAACTGGAGCGATAGCTGGTTAGGAGCACCATGTGGGTGCTTGAAATCAAACTCAGGTCCTCTCTGAGAGTAAGAAGTGCTCTTGTATGCCGTGCCATCTGTCCCGCCTCTGGAAAGGATATTTTAATGTTTGGATTTTAAATAGCTCTAATAAAACTCCTATTTCTGTTAACCGTAGACGCGTTTACTCAGCTCCTTTGTTTATCCAATTCTTAGAATCAGTGTAGTCCATTGTCCCGTTTAATTCCCTATAAAAATGCACACAAGCTAAACAGCTGTAGGACAAAGACAATCTGGTGGAGAAAGCCCTGAAGCTGCAGGCCTCAGTCAACTGCAAAATCAAGTCTTTGCTCAACTCCACATGCGTTCCTCACAGCCATGGGCCGGTCGTTGCTCACTTGGGAGAATGTCTAGCATGCTTTGGGTTCAAAGTGCACCTCAAAAAATATAGCAGTGCTCCTGCATCTTTTTTTCTTTTTCTTTTTCTTTTGTGTCTTTCTTTTAAGAGATACTGATCTCAGGCAGGCCAGGTATGGTAGCAGAGGCAGGCAGATTTCTGTGAGTTCTAGGCCAGCCTAGTCTACAGTGCAGGTTTCATGATAGTCAGGACTACATAGATAAACTCTCTAAATAAAGAAATAAGCAAACGAACGAATAAACAAATAAACAAGGAGGAAAAGACAGACATAGAGACACACAAACAGACAGAATCTCAGGCAGTTGTAGTGGTGGCTTAGCCCTATATTCTCAGCACTTGGGAGAACCAGGAATTCAAGAGGACAGGACCAATGGGTTATAAGAGACCACAGAGAGATGCGTGCAGGAGGGAGGTAGCGAGACAGACAGACAGACAGACAGGGGTGATGAGGTGTGAGAACCGAGTGTTTGAAGTTACATTGTTCAGGAGAACCACCACTCTTCTTCTAAAGCTTCCCTGATCAGAGCCCTGCTTAGCCTCCTCTTCCCTCTTGGCCAGACCCACCCTGTTGTATGGGAATTGTATTTGTAAAGTAGATCTTCTCCAAAGCAAAGAAATAAAGAATCTGTAGAGATTCCTTCCACGCAGCTTCGGTCCAGCATGCCCTTGTCTTCCTTCCTCTTCTTTCTCTCTCTTGGCAGCCGGTTCCTCTTCCATGTTGCTCACTTTACTCTTTCCTATGATATAGTGGCTGCAGACAGGAGGACAGAAGACATCACTCGGCTCTAGTCTTTGTCTCCCTCTCTCAATTGATCAGCTTCTTCCTAAAACGGCAATGGTCAGTGAGAAGACCATCCTTCAGTTGCATCAGAGACAGGGCAGGGCAACAAAGCTACCAAGTCTTAACTATCACCACAACTCGCAAGAGTAACCGATCCTTGTGCATGCCTCCCTAAGGTTTTACAAAGAACTTAATCCCCAGGTGTTGTACACGAAAAGCCAGAGCCGCCTGCTATTACAGACTGAATAGACCCCCTTGATATGTCAGCACAAGGTCTGAAGACTTTAAACTTGGTTTTGTTTAAATTAACGATGTTTAAAATTACATAAAAGATAGTAGCCTAACTGATCATGCAGTTTCTTTTCCTTCCTTCTTTCTCCCCTCCTCCTCCTTTTCTTCCTTCCTCTCCTCCTCCCCCTTCCTTTCTTCCTCTCTCCCTTCTTCTTCCCTCCTCTACTTTCCTTCCCTCCTTCTTCCCTCCCTTCCTTTTTTCCTTCCATCCATCCATCCATCCATTGTCCTTTCAGGCAGAGGTTTTGTAACCCTGACTGGTCTTGAACGCACAGACTCTGCCTGTCTCAACAACACAGGCACAAACTCGAAAGCAAAACCAAATTTGTAAACACATACACAATAATGGCAGCAAAATGCTCCTACCACCTAATATATTTTATTTTTAAAAGATTTATTTTAGGGGCAAAAAAGATTTATTTTACATTACCCATATGCATGTATTTGTATGGAGGCCTCTATTTCTGAGTATGTTGGGGGGGGGGAAGCTTAGAATCCCCTGGAGCTAGAGTCAGGTAGTTCTGAGCCACCTGAGACAGATGCTGGGAACAGAACTCCAGTTCTCTGGAAGGGCATTTTATCACAGACTATAATCTCTCCTGCCTCATACCCAAATATATTTGAGGCAGGAAAGCTTTGTCATATTCAGTTTTTCCTCATGAAATGTAGCAAAATTTCTGTATCTACTAAGTGCTCATTTCACATTTATTGAATGAATTTGGGGACTCTCTAAACTTTTCACCTGTTATTTTTGTATTTTTGGGTTTTTTGTTTGTTTGTTTGTTTGTTTGTTTTTGAGACAGGGTCTTACTATATAGCTCTGGCTGTCCTTGGACTCACACAATGTAGACCAGGCTGGCCTTAACTCCCACAGACCTGCCTGCCTCTGCCTCCTGAGCACTGGGATTAAAGGTGTGTGTGTGTGTGTGTGTGTGTGTGTGTGTGTGTGTGTGTGTGTGTATGATATATATATATGTACATATATATACATATATATATATATATATATATATATATATATATATATATATGTAGTGTGTGCATGTGTGTGTGTTTATGCCACAGAGGCCAGAGAGTTCTCATTCAAAGATAAGAATTCCACACATCTTAAAAACCACTAAAGAATTTCGACAGTTTGTTAGAAGTTTTATATCAAGTGTAATTATGTAATTTATATCATTTAATGATAATTATTGCCTAGGAGTAACTGAGGTTTATGACAAAAATTCCTGAGACTGTTTTTGATTTAAAAAAAAAAAAAAAAAAAAAAAGCACAGGAGTAAAGTCACAAGCAGGAAGGATGAGGGTAGACCCAAATATGTCTGACTATAGCGGATTCTCTTTTAGTCAGTAAGTTGATACATCATGTGTTGCATGTATACGTACATAGCATGTGTATATGTGTATGTGTGGGAGCCAGAGGACAACCTTCCTCAAATACTCAACAACTTAATTTTTGAGACAGGGCCAGAAATTCTCTACTACAGGAAAACTGACAAGCAAGCCCTAGGGAGTCTTTCTATCTCCACTCCCCCAGCCATGGACTCACAAGCTCATGCTGCACCGTCCTACGTTCTACAGGAGTCCTGGAACCCAAACTCTGATTCCCACATTGGCCCAACAAGCCTTTTAACAAGTGAGCCATCTCCATAGCCCCACCAGAGTAATTTTAAACCTAATTTGTTCCTCACTATAATATTATATACGAATCCCTAATCTTGCTTATACTGTATCATCCTAACCAAAAGAGCTCCTTGGTTAGCCGTTCTAACTCAGCTGGCTGGATATGAATCACGTCGATTGTTTCACAGATGTTACTACTATTATTTTTGCATGTGACAAAGTTGGGAGTCTGTTATACCCACGGACCACATTATTTTTGTCAGGTTTGCCAGATATATGAGGCTTAGAAAGATATTCGTATTCTCAAAAGTGTGTCCCTTTTTTTTGGCATTATGGGTTCTTGAGAAAATATATGTTTTGGCTCAGATATTAACTTGATGCTACGTTTATGTTCAGTAATGTTTTCTCAGCCAGCACATGTGCCCAAGAAGATCCTGGGAAAGTTTTTGAGTAAGTATTGTACTGAATAAATGTCTTTACCACACTCAATATTCTAATTTTATATATTTTATGATCTCTCCAACATGACTAATTTGCCATTTCCTCTAAGCAGGGAGAGTGCCAATTTCAATTACATGAGTTTTCAAAACTACTCATTTCTCATTTTTTATTCTACCCTCTATCAGCTTGGGCACCCTCATCAGTGCTAGTTTGGAACCCAAGAACGCCAGTAGAAAATTGAGATCAGTTGGAGGCCTGGTGAAATGGCTTAGTGAGTAAAGGGGCTTGCTGCTCAGGCCTGGCAAACTGAAAACCAGTTCCACACTTGTCCTGTGACCACCCCAGATGCCCATGTACCCACACACATCATGAACCATACACGAAACAACAACAACGATGACAATGACGATAATGATGATGATATAAGAATAAAACAACCGTGACAGAGACTTCTGACCATCATTGGTGTATACATGAGTAAGCACATCTGCACAGACATGTGCATATACACATGTATACCCCTCCACACACACAAATCAGTGAGGGCCAGTGAGATGGCTCAGAGATAAGGGTACTTGCCACCAAGCCTGACCGCCTAAGTGCAACCCCAGAACCCACAAAGCGGAAGGAGAAAACCAACAGACCCAAGCTGTCCTGCCACTTTAAGTGCTTGTGCATACGTAAGTCAAGAAATAAAAGGGAGGAGTCACAGAGCCAGAAAGGCCTGGAAAGCCCAAGACCTCATGCTCACTTTATGTTTGCTTACTTAATTCAGGACCAGTACCTATGTATTCTGAGTTTGTTATTTCCTATGTAAACGGAGTTTAAAACAATCATGACAGTTTCACATGCACCACATGACACCATAATTAAGTGGGTTTTATTAAATTCAATAGTAGCAAGGTTAGAGTGGTGGAGTTTGTTAGTATTCTGTCTAAATTCTATCTCCATAGTTACCTGGCAATAGCCAAGTATGCTCCTCCCACAGTTACCTGGCAACAGCCAGGTAGGCCTGCCCACTATAAAAGGGGGCTGCTTACCCACTCCCCTCTCTTGCTCCCTTGAGCTCTTGCCTGCAGGTTCTCTCTGCCCCCTCTCCCCTTCCCTTCCCCCTCTCTCCACGTGGTCATGGCCGGCCTCCACCTCTACTTCTCTCCTCTCTCTCTCTCTCTCTCTCTGCCTCTACTACTCTCCTGGCTCCCCTCCCCATGCCCTGAATAAACACTATTCTATGCTATACCATCGTGTGGCTGGTCCCTCAGGGGGAAGAGATGCCTCAGCATGGGCCTGCTGAGACATCCATCATTCCACCATTGGTTTCCATCCATCAGAGTCTATCGTTGATCTCAGCATTCAGAGACCGAGGCAGGACAGTGGCAAACCCAGGACTAGCCTGGGGTGCACAATGAGATGCTGTCATAAATAAAAATAAATAAAAACAAATTAAAGAGACTCTATAGATATATAGGATTATATATATATAGAATTATATCAGTTTCTAGGATTGATATAACAAAGTATCAGAAACTCAATGGTTTAAAGCAATAGAAATTGTTGTTGTTTCTCTTGTTATTGTAGTTCAAGAGACCAAAAGTCCAAAGTCAGGGTCAGTAGAACTGATTATTTGGGGATGGGGCAGGTATTAAACAATGGACCTGTTCCACGGCTCGCCTGGCATCCTTGACATTCATGTCTTGGTTTGTGGCAGCATGTTCAAATCTCATCTGGCATTTGTTTCTGAGATCTAGACTAATGTAGCTCAGGCTAGCCTTTAACTTGATGAGTCACTGAAGCTGGTTTTGAACACCTTATCTTCCTGCCGCTGTCTCCCATATTCTCGGATTACAGCGTGAACCAATACTCTTAGCTTTAATTTCTACCTCTGTTGCCTGGTGTTCTTCATATTTATCGTTGAGTGCCTCTTTCTCCTCTTCTTCCTCCTTCTTTCCCTCCAAGTATTTCTTCAAGTTTGCAGAATTTTTCAAAGCAAACTATCCCTCACTATGTAGCCTTGACTGTCCTGAAACTCATTATATAAGCAGACTGACTTCAAACTCAGAGAAATCCTCGTGCTTCTATCTCCTATATGATGAGATTAAAGGCATATGCTAATGTATGATAGGTGCCCTATCCCTTTTCCTGTAAGGACAGATATCACACTGGATTTAGGAGTTACCCTGCTACCATATGGTTTCAATGTTAATTATATTTGCAAAGATCCCATGGGGATTTAGCTAAGCAGTAGATTAATTGCCTAGCCTGTACAAGGCTCTAAGTTCAATCCTGAGTACCACCAAAATAAGCAATGACTCCATTTTCAAATAAGGCCACACTCTGTGTTTTATAATTGTTTATAAGAAAAACAACTAATTAGGGCTGGCTTATAGGTTCAGAGCTCTCGTTCATTATCATCATGGCAGGAAGGAAGTGTGGTGGCACACTGGCAGACATGATGCTGGAGAAAGAACTGGACCAGCGGGCAGCAAAAAGAGAGAGACAGTGGGCCTGACTTGAGCATCTGAAACTGCAAAGCCCACCTTCCAGTGACACACTTCCTTAATAAGACCACACCCACTCCAACAAGGCCACACCTCCTAATAGTACCATTCCCTGGAGACCAAGCCTTTAAACACAAGAGTCTATGGAGCCATTCCTATTCAAACCATCACACTCTGAGGTCTAGACTGATATAAATTTTGAAGGAACTCTACTGAACTTTATTCAAGAAATACATTGTTAACGTATCTTTAAAAACAGTATTGTCTGAGGTTATCGTTCATGTATATAATGACTTTTAGACTTTTTCACTCTCATTACCTTGTCTTACCCTGTCCTTCTCCCATGGAAACCTTTCTTGTTCCTGACTAGTTCTCATCCTGTTTTCCTGCCTTTGTGTATGGTTGGTGAGTTTAGCTAGGGTTGCTAGGATTTCTGGGGCAGTGGGGAGCGAGGGGGAAGACTTGCTGGATCACGGACAACCTCTAAGTAGCTACACCACTAAAGAAAGTGGTACTCTTTTCCTCAGCTACCATTAACCAGCAATAGTCACTCAGGGAAGGGTGGGGTCCCAATAGCCCTTCTCCCTTCCATGAAGAGATGTTGAGGGATGCCTTGTGTGGATAACCACGGTTGTGGTGAGCTCAGAAGCTCATCAGTCATGTTACGTCCAGAAGACACTATTTGACAGCCTCTCCAACTGGCTTCTTTCCAGCCCCTTTCTATGGTATTCCCTGAGTCTTGGGGTTGGGGTGATACACATGGCTCATTTAGGGTCCAGCACACCAGAGTCACATTCTTTGTACTTCTTTCACTGGTGACTCTGTATGAACTACTATATTCCAACCCAGGTGAAGCTTCTGTGGTATTCTCTGATAATGGCTGAGAGTTGCACTAAGCTGGGGTAGATAAAAATCTAGATGACAATTTGGATATCTTTTTTTTTTTTTTAAGAGAGGATCTATACATAGCCAGCAAGCCAGAAAATCCTATGTAGTGAAGAATGGCCTTGAATTCTTTCTCGATTTTATCACTGGAATTAAAGGTATGCCCTAGTACATCCAAGAAATACCCTCATTTTTATAGTATTCTTTGTTCTTTAAGATAGGGTTTCTTTGTGCCCTGGTTGTCTTGAAACTAGCTCTGAAGTGCAGGCTGGTCTCAAACTCACAGAGACTGCCTGCCTCTGCCTCCCAAATACTGGGATTAAAGGTGGGTGCCACTAGGCCCAGCCGGCCCTTATTTTTATACTGGCTTCGGTAAGCTACTTTTAAAATAGGAACTAGAATTTGCACCTTAAAGAAGAAACTGGAGCAAAATGGCTGAAAACTCAGATCAAGGAATTAACCCTATCCACTCTTCTTTCTTAGCTATCAATTCCTTCATCAAGAAAGCAGGGAGAATAATAAATACTTCAGTATCTGGGGTAGATGCCGTGAAGTGAGGCATGAAATATATTGAGCATGGTGCCTGGCCCAGAGGGACAGTGCTTTTGGCTCACCTGCTGGAGGCTGGCCTGTGTGGGCACTAGTGTGGAAGATTCTTCATTTCACACAGCTGCATGCTGGGAGCAGTATAGAGCCACAGGTACCATTTGGACTCCACCTTCCTGCTAGCATTTCCCCACACCTGGTTGCTCAATGCCAAGATGAATGATTGACCACTACCATTGCTACACAGCCACGCAAACGCTGGTCATATAACATTGTTCCTCAGTGCCTGGCATTTCAGAGGTCCACCAATTCTATATGCATGTGCTGTTGTACATGTATGAAGGCAAGTCTTGTTAGACACATTTGTTTTCTTTTCTCTTTTGGGTTTCCAAAACAGGGTTTCTCTGGGTAACCTTGGCTGTCCTGGAACTTGCTCTGTAGACCAAGCTGGCCTCCAACTCAGAGATCTGCATGCCTCTGCCTCCCAAGTCCTAGATTAAAGGATTGTACCACCACCACCACCATCACCACCACCACCATCACCACCACAATTTTTCAGAAATAGTTTAAACTATATAAATAAATGTCTACCATCTCAAAAGTTTAATATATTCCTTCACTAAACCTTTATAGCTCCACCAATACAAATTCCAAATATTTAGCTAGACAGGGTGGTACAGACCTGTAATCCCAGCACACAAGAGATGCAGGTAGGAGAATCAGGAGCTAAAAGCATTGTAGACTGAAATCTACAATGCCTTTGCAACCCCCCACCGTCTCAAATATAAACCAGTATTTTCATCCCTATGTGTGCAGTTTGTTTTTATTTAGTGAATTTTAACATTTATAAACTCATTTATTATGCATACGTGTGTGAGCACGCAATTGCATTTGGACGTCAAAAGATAAGGTTCGAGAATTTTCCCCTTTTACGATATGAATCCTGAGGATTAAACTCAGGTTGTCGGGCTTGTGAGCAAGCCTTTACCTCTAAGCCGCCTCACAGACCTTGTTGCCATTTGTGAGGCAGTGTTCAATACTTTTGGAGGCTACAGAGGACAAATGTGGCTTTATTGAAGTCCACCAAGAGTAAAGCTATTTCTTTTTTTTTTCATGGTCAAAACAACGAAATCCACTTCTTGTCCCTGTGTAACACATGCCATTCTGCTTAGCTTCAAAGATTGGAACATTAACATCATTATTGTTTCCTTCCTTGAGACTTAGTACATCTGAGCCTGTCAATCATCAGGGCAAAAGACTACGCCCCAGGAAAGCTGATTCACGGAAAGTCATGCTAGAGAAATGGAAATGGGAGGAATAATTACCTCCTCGATGAGATAATACACCTATCTTCCCAGAACCCGCTCCCCTATAGTTGTTTGCAGAGCTCTGTCAGGAGGAGTACCACCGTCTACCGTTCCGAGTCACTCACTATGGCCTTGAACTTAGAAAGATGCAACTGTCCCTTTTATCTTTCATTATTTTTTTTCTAACCCACCTCTAAACCTGCTCGTGTTTCCTGTGACGCTCTGGGCAACTTTGCCGTATCCCCTCATCTGCTATGAGGCTGCACAAATGTCATATTCTCTCTCTCTCTCTCTCTCTCTCTCTCTCTCTCTCTCTCTCTCTCTCTTTCTTTCTGTGTGTTGTGTGTGTGTGTGTGTGTGAGTGTGTGTGTTCCTCTTCTTCATCCTCCTCTTCGGGCAGCTTCCCAGATTTACATCTTGCCTGTCTTGTCCTTTTGTTCCCCAAAGCTCTAATAAAACTGTTCTTGAGCTTCCTCTCATCAAGTCTGCTTTAAAATTCTTTTATTAACCAGGCTAAGAATTCATGAAAGGGAACCTCAGTTTCTCCATAAAGAACAGGGTCTCTCTATAATCGGAGCTGGCCTGGAAATCCCTATATAGGCTGGAATGGCTTCAGACTCATTAATATCTGCCTGGATTCTGTCTCCCAGGAGTTGGGCTTAAAAGTGAGTGCCACCACACAGCGGGATTTCTCCTAAATCAACACTTGTTCTTTAGATTATAATAGTCTATTATAGTAACTATAATAGACTCTGCACTAGGGCTGAAGAGACAGCTCAGTAGTTAAGAGTACTCACTACTAACTGCTTCCTCCTGAAGGCTTGAACTATGTTCTCTGCACCAGTGTCAGGTGTCGTATGTAACTAACTGCCTGTAACTTGAACTACAGGTGATCCAACACCTTCTTCTCATTTCCTTGGACACACACACAGCATACATAAATACAGACACACACACATACATATATAAAATTATTTTTTTAATTTTTGGGTTTTTAAAATTATATATATATGTGTATGTCTGTATATGGATGTGTACACATGAGGGCAGGTACCTGCAGAGGCCAGAAAACAGCGGGAGCTGGAGTTTCAAGTGGTTATGAACCACCCAGTATGGCTGCTAGGATCTGAACTCAGGTCCTCTGGAAGAGCAGGAAGCCTTTTTAACCACACAGCCGTCACTCCAGTCTCATAAAATTCTTTGCTTGTAGGTTTTTGTTTTTGATTTTTTGAGATAGCATTTCTCTGTGTAGCCTTGGCTGTCCTAGAACTTGCTTTGCAGACCAAGCTGGCCTCAGACTCTCAGATTCCCCTGCCTCTGCCTCCTGAGGGCTGGGATTAAAGGTATGTGCTATCACACCTGGTTTATGCCTTAAAAAAATCTTTAAAAAAACAAACAAACAAAACAACCCAACAACAATAAAAATATGAAACAGGTCTAGAGAAATGGCTCAGCAATTAAGGGCAGGAGCTGTTCTGTCAGAGGGCCTGAGTTCATTCCAGCATGCACACAGGGGCTTACTACAGCCTGTAACTATAGCTCCAAGGGACCTGATGGCTTCTTCTGGACTCTGTGGGCACCATGTATACACGGTGCTCAGACTTACAAATAATAAATGTTATTGCAGACAATAAATAAATTATTAATAATAATTTTTACTATCTATCTATCTATCTATCTATCTATCTATCTATCTATCTCTTCTATCATCTATTTTTGAGAAGGGTCACTCTGTTATATAGCCTTGGCTGCACTGTGTAGACCAGGCTGGCCTGGAACTCACAGAGATCTGCTTGCCTGTCCCTTTTGAGCACTGGATTAAAGATAGGTGCTACCACACTTGACCTTAAATAATTTTTTAAGAATGTTTTAAAGAAATTTTTAAAAGTTCTATATAATCTGCAATAATTAGGCAGATATGCAATTTTACAGACTGATTTGTAAAATCAAAACAATTTGTACATTTCAAACCTTAAGAAGCCCAAGGTTGTGCGTGACCACCACCTGACTTTAAAAACGCCAAATGGAAAGAAGTTCCTGAAAACTCACAATCACTTACATGTGCTTGGGTCTACTTATATTTCAGAATATAGCTACATATCCTTCTGGATTAGAATACTTAAAATAATTCTCATATATAACAGCCTTTTACTTCAGGTAAGAAAGCCCTTAGACAGGAGCTGTGGGTGGGTGTGCAAGACAAAAATTAGACTCTTTTTGTTTCTTTTGACTGTTTAGAGACAAACTGCAACATTCTTTCTCCATCTGTAATCCGGTCTCCGTGCAGGTGATGTTTACCTGACACTCCACCGCTTGCAAGTTTACAGCAGAGCACTGACTTTATGTCTGTGGCTTGCCTGAACTTCGTCTTGAAAACTCTTGGATGTTCGCAGATGAAAATGATCTCCATCACTTTTTAAACTGCACTTAAATGAAAAGATAAACATTTCACGGATTTATTTCTGAACCTTCTAAACTCCAAGAATCTCTGATGGTGGGAACCCACACACACTAAGCCATTTGGAGATTTAATATAAATAGGCACTACTTTGTAGTAGCTTTGGCAAAGAGGAATCGCTCCAACTGAGTCCATACAAAGCGTTTGGGAATCTTTAAGTTAGAGCTCCTGCATTCCTTCTGCAAGAGGACAAAAGGGAGACTTCCCGTCCTTTCCACCGATTTCTGCATGTGGGACCAATATGAGCAACGCAAAGTTTAAACAGATGCAACTGAGGGTAGAGGAGGCAAGCAATGCCTTGTTTTACATATTTCTTCATAAACAGATTGAATTGGAGTCACTCCTTGGAGCTTTGCGGAGGAGACTTCCCGCTGAAGTTACTGCGGCCTGAAAGGTCCATTTCACCAATATTTGTTTATGGAAATAAGGGGGCGTGGCAGCGGAGCCTCGGAGCGGAATGGAGGAGGGGCTTGTGGCTTGGGAGCTCTGACCGCGGTCCCGCGCACCAGTAACCTTGTCTGATGTGATCATTAACCTTTTCAGGAAAAAGCAGCTGGCAGTCCTCTGAGGTCTGGCCATAGGATGTGGGGTTGAGCCAGACAGATACTGCCCAGGCTACTTACAGACGATTTCTTTACTTGGAGAGCATTTGTTCATTTGTGTGTAAAAGAAAAAGAAAAGAAAACAAAAGAAAAGAGAAAGAAGAGATAAAAGAAAAAAGATGAGATTCCAGCCCCTTTTTTGGGTATTTTTTATTTTTGCGATGAGTCTCCTTTTTATCAGCGGACAGAAACCAGGTAGGTCTTCGAAATAATTGGCTTGGGTAACTTGTTTGCTTCCCTGTTTGTGCTTCTGGATCTCTAAGTGGGACTGATTATACAGAGAATGATTTAGGTACACTTACAGTAAATAGTGCTGAGGGAAATAGGATTTCTGAAGTACGTTAGCTTCCTCATTGTGGGATCCTATTTGGGAATTTTTTTTTCTAAGTGGCTGCATTTTAAAATATTGTTGTAATTTTACAATTATTTTTCTAAGAAAATAATCCTCAAAACTATTGTCCATACAAGTAAATAGAGGGGAGAATGATGATCTACTAATAAACCTAGATTTTCAGGTAAAATGCAAAATCTACATAGGTTTATTTATCAACAGGGCATGCATGTTGCTGATTGGAGGAGGGCATTGTAAATTGAGGTAGCCAAAATCATGATGTAACAATGTGAAATGATAAAACTGGTCCACTGGCTGCCTGCTATCTCTGGTTATTTAACTACACAGGACAAGGATTTATTTATTTATTTATTTATTTACTTATTTATTTTTATTGTTTGGGTTTTTTTATCATTGTGATGTTTAAGGCAAAAATGTAAAAGGTATGTGTGGTCAATTTTTTCAAGGATTGTGTCAGCTGAAAGTTTTCTGTCACATAAAGCTACAGAGCCAAGTTTCAACGAAAAGATGACAATAGTCACATCCAAGGGTGTCAGTACAGACGTGGTAAAATGTTCCTTTGCTTAGACGGAAGATGGTGTATCTTGGCTGAAAAGTCAGCCTGAAAAGTCAGCCGCTGTTTTTAATTAGGACTTTGATTGCTCTGAGGTTATTCAAATCATTCCTTTTACATACAAAGGGAAATAAAGTTACAAGGTAGCCAGTTCTTCTTTACTGCCTATAGCAATCGCTATTCAATCCAAAATATAAAATTTTGATCTCTAGTTTTCTAAAATACAGAATATCGTGGACAATGTAAAACAACTGCCACGAATTCCCTAACGTGTAAGAACGCCGTGAAAGAGACACGTCCAGGAGGCTGTCAATGCTGAGGGCTTACTGCCAACACGGGTGTTAGGAATACCTGCGAGTCTGTGTATCCCAGGGATTTGTTTACAGCTTAATCTCAGATGAAGGATTAACAGACAACCTCAGAACAGTTTTGCTGTAAAGATGCTGCCACGTTCTCCAGATGCCGTGATGATTCTTTTTTTTTTTTTTAAGTTGACCTTATTTCTCTTTTCTTCAGTTAATTTTCCCAGGAGAAGAAAACTATACAGACACAACTGCTTTCGAAGGAGATGCATTTCACTTCATTCTCGAGTGCCCTTTCCATGAGGTATTTTTGGACAGACGGGCCCCGGGCCCCCTCGTCCCCCCACCCCGCCCCCACCCCGCGCCCCCCCCCCGTTCCCCGCCCCGAGCCCCTGCCTCCCCCGCCCGACTCAGTCACACACCGTTAGCCCTAGTTGTGATGGCATCATGACTTACAGTGATGTAAAAATGTAAGAGTTCCAGGCATCATGCATAGAAGAGAGTGAATGGAAGAAGGGGATAGATAACGGGAAGATGCTGATGGCTGTTGAGTCCGGATGATAGTTATATGAAGCCAATACCCTGTGTGTGTTTGAGAACTTTAACAATTTAAAGAAAATCAAGTTCTAGGGGATGTAAGCATAAAAGTATCTCTACACACGGATTTAGAAAACACTGGTTCGACCATGCACGTATCCTATTTAGAGCAGGCTGGGCTCGAAAGCAATGACAGGACAGCCTCAATTCTGCAGGCTTGATGTATAAAATCAATAATATCACAGCCAGACAGCCTTGCAGCCATAGACTTGATGGTTGTGTCTTTCAGAAGAATTGTTCTCACCCACTCTGTGTTCTCACACTAAAAGGCCAGCGAATTTTCCAACATCCCTCCAGTAACAGTATATGACTAGCTTTGATTAGTCCAAAGCGCTGCCCATGTCATTTCAAAAAAAAAAGAAGAAAGAGAGAGAGAGAGAGAGAGAGAGAGAGAGAGAGAGAGAGAGAGAGAAAGAAGAACTAGACATCTATTTGTAATTTAGCTTCTTGGTTCATTTAAAGTATGTCGAGAAAGAAAAATATTATATAGATACCCCGCCACACACACACCATACGAGCTGGTTAAGGCACACAGGCATTTGCTAAATTAGCTTATTCAGTTGGTCTGTAGACTGTAGCTTTTATGGGCCTATTCATTTGATGTAAAGAATGGTTGCTACGTCTATTGTTTAATCCGAGCTTTTCAAACTCAGGGAACGCCTTAGAGAGGAAATGAAGAAAGCAAGTCAGTAATAAACATTTATCACATAGCTTTTTGCTACCAAAGTTATGAAAAGTATGTTTGGTAGGGGAACCTGGAAGCTTACAGTAGGAGGCTACTGAACAGTGGTTGAGAAGGGTTTTCACAGGACTGAATATGTTAAAGCCTTGTCCTTTGGTGTGTGTTGATTGTCCTCACCTTGGAAGACAGCAGTAAAATGTGTTTGGGAGGAGCGAGGGAGTTGCAGATTCACCCCTACCCCCACCCCAGCATTCCTCCATAAATAACAAAGATGGTGGTGGGGGGCGGTGTTTCACAGTAGCAAAAGAATCCCTGTATATACAAAGAAGATGCCCGGGAAAAGTACAAACACTGTCCGTAGTTAGCCACCCTTTATCTCGGCTTTCAGCACAAATGCCCTACTATAAAATCAGGGCGGTAAGGAAGCTTGATAAAGCTGTGCGATGTGACTGGTCAAAGTTAAGGGAAAGTTTGACCCAGACGCCAAGTTTACGAACCAAAGGGAAATTTGCATAAAACCAGTATACATCTGTTAATAGCCAGGATTCTAAAAGTGAGCTGGTGACTCCACAGCCTGCTCATGTTACAGCATCCATTTACACAGTGTTTACATTATCTCTACATCCAGTACACAAATGTCACCTGTCGGAATCCAGTAATTATTATAAGAGCCCAGGCAAGGTAAACATTAAGATAACGTCCCAAGGTCCTGCTCGGCCAGTACCAACTGAAAGTTCCACCTTGGCTTTGAGGGCAATTCTCGAGGGATCTAAGCAGTCACAATTTCACATGTAGATGTTGTAACAAAGGCATGTTGACGACTGAGTGATGCAAGTCTCCATGGACTCAGGTGGTAGATACCAGATTGAAACCATCCTTTCATGTCTCCACATTGTCTGCATGCTTTAGATGAAATCCCAGAGTTCCTTTGACTCAGGAGCCAGTAAGAATGCAAAGGGTTGCTAAGGTAAACAAATTGACTGGAGACATGTTGCAGATTATTAACCTTTGGGGGTTGAGACTTTTAGTTCATCTAACAGAACCCCCATTATCTGTCTTCTGCTCGTTTAAAGCGTCTACGGTGTTCCTTGCCGACCCTTGGCATGACAGTAAGCCTTTTAAACTGACTCAATTAAAGGTGCTGTGTGCAGTGCATCTCCTTGTTTTTCTCACAGAAATACTTCCACATCACCCGCTGCTCTAAGAGACAGCCTGTAGGAAGGCAGGAGGAGGGTGCGGGAAATGTGAGCTTAGAGATAATGTGAGAGAGTAAAGACAGTCGGGGTGCAAGGTTCCAGTGACTTCCATCTTCCAATAAACCTCCCCACCCAAGTGTTTCCACTGAGAAGCACTCACTGGCAACCACATGCCCATTATGACAAACACAGCACATCTCCATGGTATAAAATGTATTCTAAGATTATAAACACTATCAAAAGCAAAAGTACCCCATTTTTCACTTCTCTGAGATAGTGGCTATGAAAAGATTTTTCTTGTTAAAAGTGCTTTTTAATATATTTAAAAGTAGCTTTCTTGTCAGCCAGATGTTGTGGCACACACCTCTAATGCTACTGGCACTTGGAGGTAAGGTAAGAAGACCAGGGCTAGCCTGGGCTATATGAGACCCTGTCTACAAATAATAATTCTCATCAACTTTGCTTAGGTTTCTTAGCACATTCAAAATGTGCTTCTAAGTCACTTGTAACCTACACATGTGATTCCAGAACTTGGACAAGATCAGGGTGAACCTGGGCTAACCACCCCCCAACCTCAAAATGACTAAAAATAAGAAGCAAATAAATATAAAATATAGGTAATAAATTATTGTCATCACCCTTCACATTTAAAATACGCTTCGAAATCAGGTAGGGTAGTCCATATCTATAATCCCAGCACTTCCGGCGAAGGCAGGAAGATCTATAGTTCAGGGTTAGCCTGAACTTCCTGCCATCTAACTTCTAAATAAAGTGTGCTTTTTTATCTTCTCTTTTCTCATATTCTTCTCTTCAAGTAATCATGGTATTCTTCGAAGCATGGTAGTGCATTCGTTTAATCCCAACACTGAGGAAGCAGAGGCAGGTAGATTTCTGTGAGGTTCAAGCCAACCTGGTCTACACAGTGAGACCCTTTTCAGAATAACAAAGTAAGAATAAAAATGGTGGCATTCTGACTCTCCTAATCAAGCTGCTGTACCCCTCCCCCTAGAGTTTGTCCCGACTTTGTCCCCGTCTTCCTCATTCCATTCGTCACTGAAATCCAGCTCTACCTTTGGCATAGAATTCCTTTCCAACTGGTGTGTCCATTGTCTACCATGCAGAGACTCAGATGGAGCAAATCCTCTCTAGTAGGTGTTCTCTGAGAATGCTTCTCCTCCTCATTCAGCATCTGTGTATCACACCTTCTGTCACTTCTGGGTCTCGTGTGTGTGTGTGTGTGTGTGTGTGTGTGTGTCAGTGTGTATATGTGGGAGTGTGTATGTGTGTAAGTATGTGTGTATGTGAGTGTGTATGGTGTGTGAGTGTGTATGTGAGTGAGTGTGTGTATTTGTGTGACTGTATGTGTGTGAGTATGTGTGTGTGTGTATTTGTGTGTATGTGTGTGACTATGTGTGTGTATGTGTGAGTGAGCGTGTGTGTAAGTGTGTGTATGAGTGTGAATGGTATGTGTATGTGTGTGTGTGAGTATGTGTGTGTGTTTGTGTGAGTGTATGTGTGTGACTATGTGTGTATTTGTGTGCGTGAGTGTGTGTGAGTGTGTATGTGTGTGGTGTAGATGGAAACCAGGGCAGGAGCATGCTAGGCAAATGTTCAACTGTGCTATATGCCCAGTTCATTTCCTTTCCCTCGCCCCATCTCTCTAGGAGCCAAGACCTTGTGCTTGCTAACAAAGTGCTGGGTCGCCAGGTTAAATCTCCAAGTCCTGTTTTGTTGTTGTTCTTGTTTGGGTTTTGTTGTTGTTTTGTTGTGTTTTTTGATTCACTGAGGTCTCATATGGAGACTAGAGAGATGGCTCCAAGCTGTCAGAGCACGTGTAGTATCAGATCTCCTGGACTGGACTAACAGCGTTTGTGAGCCACCATGTGGTTGCTGGGAATTGAACTCGGGTAGTCTGGAAGAGCAGCCAGTACTCTTAATCACTGAGCCATCTCTATAGCCACTAATTTTTATTTTTAGTTATGGCTAGATGTTGTGTGTGTGTGTGTGTGTGTGTGTGTGTGTGTGTGTGTGTAACTGTGGGGTTTGTTCACACGAGCTGGAAATGAAGGTTGTGAGCCTCCTGAGTGCTGGGGACCAAACTCAGTCCCCCTAAACAGCAGCACATGCTCTTATGACTGAGCCATTTCTCTAGCTACGATTTATTATTTTATTTTTAAAATTTATTTATTTTTATTGTGTGTATAAATGTTTTGCCTGCATGTATGTCTGTGTGAGGGTATTAGATTCCCTTGAACTAGAATTACAAACAATTGTGAGCTGTCACGTGGATGCTGGGATTAAACCCTGATCCTCTAGAAGAACAACTCGTGTTCTTAACCTCTGAGCCATCTCTCTCTAGTCTATCATTATCATTATTCACAAAACCACCAACAACAGACATTTCAAGTGGTCCAGGCTGGCCCTCAACTCCTATTCCTCTTACCTTCTTCTTTCAAGTGCAGAGAGCTACAGACATTACCACCACCACATCTCACAGAATGTTGTTCTTAGGCTTTTAAAGCTATTTGTCACATTCCACTTTGTTTCTTTATATTTTTATCAGTATTAGGTTAGAAGCCCCTCTGAAGACAAGATTTGTCACTTTAGTGGTGGGGTACAAACCTTTTCTTAATACAAATGACTCGAAGAGCTCCCATAGGGGCTCCTGTGTGCACTGTAAAACTTGCAGCGTACCCATCCAATTAGAGCGGAATCTAACACAGAAAAGGCTTTGTTCTTGTTGTTGTTGTTGTCATGTTGTTGTCATTGTTGTTCTTTGAGACAGGGTCTCAAGATCCAGCCCTGACTGGCCTGGCACTCACTATGTAGACCAGGCTGGCCTTCAGCTCACAAAAATCCACTAGCCTCTGCTTCTTGAGTGCTAGGACTCTGAGCATGTGCCAACACACACAGCTGGAAATGACTAATTTTACAGTCAATTCAGTGCTCACGCTTGGAGAAAATCCTTAACCAATCTAATATCTAGTTAAACAAAACTTTTTGGGTGAAAATGAATGTATATAGAAATGAACCATTGTGATACATGTTTCTAATAAACATGCTGCTGTTTTATATTTGCATATGACATATGTATATAAAAATATCTGCCATTAAGGCAAACAGGAAAAACTCTTTATAAGGAAGGTTGCCCTCCTCTGCTTATCTTGTGTAGACCTTAAATGCATTTAAGGCTGCCTTAAATGCACAGTGCCGCAGGATTACAGGCTGGGCTACTTTTGGTTTACTGCATTTCATTTTGTTTTGAGGCGTGCATGTGTGTGTGTGTGTGTGTGTGTGTGTGTGTGTGTGTGTGTGTGTGTGTGTGTTGGGTGGCAGAGGGCGTTGCTGTGTCTTCCGGCTGGTCTCATACTCACAGAACACATACTCACTTTGTTTACAAGCAGGCACCGCTGCATCTTTCTCTGTGCTTTTTTCCTCTGTGGCCCGGCTGACCTTGAGTTCCTGGGTGTGAGTGGCACTCCTGCCTCAGCCTCGGGTTGTGGAGTCATGCTCCTTCCAGAACCATGGGTATGCAGCCTTGTGCGCAGCTCCTAAGTGTATTGGTCTTTTTTTCTTTTCCTTTTTTTTTAATTAGTCAACTATTAAAACCAGGCGAACTGTGTTAGAACTGGGCACAAATGTGTGGAATGTGACTGCGGTCGAAGAATTCCACAAAGTCAGTTGGAAACACTTAATTTCATCTCCGGTCTGTTGTGTTTGGCAAGCTATTGTGGTTCTCTGGTCAAGCTGCCTCTTTGCCCTCCACAGGAACTATCCCTTATTTTTCTGCTCCCTTCAAATTCCCAATTTTTTTTTTAAAGTTTCATATTTTACATCACAGGGAAAAAAATTTTTATCAGATAACCCAATTTCCCTCCTGCCTGTTCATCCTTACCCTGGTTTTGGCGCTATGGAAGAGATGGCCTGTCCTCCGTCTAGACCACAGGAACCTGAGCCTCTCACTTTGTCTGCCTCTTTTTTTCTCTTTCTTTGGGCTGGATGTGAGCACAGGGGTTTAAATGCTAACAAGCCTGCATCCTAAACCAAACAAGCTGCACGTTCATGTGTCTCTTGCTTATGTGCATCTTAGCATCTCATGACTGGTCAGCAGTCACCCTTTTCAATTCATTCTTGTGCAGCCTCCTCTAATCTGTTTCTATCCCCTGTAAACAGTTATTACTGGGCCAGTGAGATGGTTCAGCAGGTAAAGGCACCTGCTGCCATGCCTGACTTGAGTTGAAACCCTAAGAACCACAAGGTGGAAAGAGAGAACAGATTCCTGTGAGTTGTCCCCTGGCCTCTGCTCGCGGGAGCATCCCCACCTTCAATTTTTCCTTTCTCCCTTTTTGAGAGAAACTTTGGTGACTTGCTTGCTAAATTAGACACTTGCAGGGGCCAGGGAGATGGCTCAGAAGTTAAGGGAACTGGCTGCTCTGGAGTACGTACCCAAACAGGCTCAGAGCCACCTGTAACTTCACTCCTAGGGGAGTTAATGCCTTCTTCTGGCCTCTGCAGGCAAAGCACCCACATGCATGAAATATACATAAAAATTAGAAGTAGTTGAAGATAATAAATGGAAATTAAGGGTAGGTAAATTGATGTACTGGACAGCAGCTCTTAACTATACTGTGTTTGTTTCTCCCTTGCCTTCCAAATAGAAAATCTCTGATGTCCTTGGTTCTACCAGAAGAAGGGTGAAAGCAAAGATACCCAATCACTGTTAAAACGACCTCAGGATGGCAACGGTGTGGCAGCTCAGGAGTTACTATGCAACAGAAGCTGTTTTAAAGTACCTTGGATGGCTTTCCAGACCCAGAGACTACTCTTCCTGGATTTCCTTTGACAAGAAAATGATAGAAATGGAAAACGTAGCAGGTTAAAGCCACTCACTTGTCTGAATAACAAGCTCTCATGCTTTTCTGCACGTTATTTGCATATAATGTATGCATTATACATAGTGATGGATTTCATAAAGGCATTTACATACAAGTACATCATGTCCTATGACGGTCTGTATACACATGTACATCAGATACACTATGTACACCCACGTATGTCATGTACCCTGATGTATTTACACACATGTACTTTCCCCTTTCCCTTCACCCTTCTGCTGGTCCCTTTTATTCACCTGGACAGTTTTGTTTCTATTTTAATGGTATGTACACAGGAATGATTTTATTGCACATATTATTCTCACAGGGATTAAAGAGAAAACTACTTTAACATTATATTTATGTGTTTATTGTGTGTGGATGGGGGCCTCTGTGGCATGGTATTGTGTGGAGCTCAGAGGACAACTTTCAAAAGCCAGTTTCCTCCTAACCATTTGGGGCCTATGGATCAAAGTAACATCAGGCTTGGCAGTGACTCTTTACCTACTGAGCAATCTCATTGGCTCAAGAAGAACTGAGGATACTCAGTAGAGCACTTGCCTGTTTTAATTATCAGCACTGAATAAAATTAAAATGATGGCAACATTGCTATGTGTGTGGTCCACACTTGCCACCAGACTCAGATGGAGCAGTAGAGGCAGGAGAATCAAAAGGTCCAAGGTTACCTCTGGCTGTATATTTGGGGGGGGGCATCCTGTGCTACAGGAAACCCTGTCTTAAGTAACTAGAAGTTAGGCTGAGTGAGGTAGCACATTCCTCAGCTGTGGAGGCTGAGGCTGGTGGACCTGAGTTTAAGGTCAGCTTAGTCTACCTAGGGAGTTCTAGACCAGCCTGGGCTCATAGTAAGGCTTACCTCAAAGAAGAAAACAAAATATTAAAACTTAATTTTGTTTATATTCCTTTAATTATTCAATTTTATATGTTGGGTTTTTTTTATTTCTTTTTTAATGTGAAATCTAAAATCAGTTGCAGCCTGGTGCAGACCTATAATCCTTGTACTCAGGAGATAGGGGCAGGAAAATCAGGAACTATTAAAAAAAGGAAAGAAAGTAAAGATCATTTGCACTTCTGCCATTTTATATTGTTTTAATTAAGGGCTTCTGAAAGTATACTTTTATGAGCAATACTCATTTAAGGTTATAAAAGTAAATGTGCAATAATAATTGTAGGTCATTTTAATGGAAGTGTTCATTCCTCGGTCTTTCATGTAATTTTAAGAAGCCCATGATATAGAGGGGAAATAGAACTGAGATGCATTGTATGCATGTAGAACTCAAAAAATAAGTAGCTATTTTTCAAATGAAAAGCCGATGGCTTTTTAAGCATTTTATATTTAATATATATTTTTCATGTGTACTCATTTGTATGTGTGTGGTTCATATATGCCAGCAGGCTCACGACAAAGTCAAAGAACTCTCCATTGTCTCTTCCCACTGTGTACTTGGAGGCAAGCACCTTTTGCTCAGCTCTTCTGCCAGCCTGTGTGTTTGAGGCATGATCCCTCCCTATATAGTCTATACCGGCCTCAAACTCAAGTAGTCTCCTGCCTCAGTTGACCCAATCCTGAGATCATACGTGTGTGCCACCACACCTGGCTAAAAGCCAATGGCTGAAACTCTTTTGAAGTTCTGCTGTGTGTCTGGGATTATTTGGTAGCTAGCGTAGGGTCTAGAAAGATGGCAGAAGATCCAAGTTCAGATCCCAGCACCCACATCAGGTCATTCATATCTACACTCAAGTGCATATACCTACACACAGGCACATACACTTATGTAGAATTGTAAATAAATAAATAAATAAATAAATAACAAAACAAACCTTTTTAAAAAAAATGAGAGACCTGTCAGAGGCTAGGCGTGATGGTCCTCACCTTTAATGCCAACACCGAGGCAGAGGCAGGTGGATCTCTGAGTTTGAGGTCATTTAGTCCACATAGCAAGCTACAAGAAACCGGGGGTACATAATAATACCCTGTTGACTAAGTCTGTCTGTCTGTCTCCGAGGTGCCAGCAAGATGGTTCTGTAGATAGGCGTGCTTGCAACCATGCCTGAGGACGTGAGCTCCACCCTTGGGGCCCACATGCTGGAAGAAGAAAACTCGCTCCTACAGTTGACCTCTGTATGTGCACCATGGTATAAAAACACCCATTGTCTGATACACAATAAATCAATGTAAAGAGCAGACTGCACCTAATAGATGCCTGCCCATCATTCTCATAAACTTTGATGCTAGCCAGCAATGAGAAGACATGCAAATAAAAAAATAAATCACTAAGAATTTAGGTTATCTGATTATCATGAAGTAAACTATCCCTTCTACATTTTAACTGTTTTTTTTCCCCAGGGATTCCCAAGTGATCAAACTTGTTCTTAATCTGTATTCATTGAAAGACTGATGACTTTGTATCATCAATTTTTAGTTTTATTTCAGATAAGAAGTTTATAAATTCAAGCCAGGTACAGTGGCACTTGCTTGTAAATTCATTACTCACATAACTGAATCAGGAGGATTGCTGGGAGTTGGAGGCCAGAGTAAGCAGCACAAGGAGACCCTGTTTTGCAAGCCAAATACATTTACAAATTCACAAGTTTGCTGAAGTTTTTGCTTTGTTACACACATCAGAATGAGAGAAGCCATTAAAACATTTGCCGTTATTTTGAGAGCTGGTTCTGTGGTTTAAAGCTCTGGTTGTTCTTCCAGAGTTCCTGAGTTCTATTCCCGGTAACCACAAGGTGGCTCACAACCATCTACATAATGGGGTCTGATGCCCTCTTCTCTCATGCAGATGTTCAGGAAGACAGACACATGTATATAACTAAATTAATCTTTTTTATTTAAAAAAAAAAAAAGGTATTCAGATGTTCTAGTTAGCTGGGCCTGGTGACACATGTCTGTCGTAACAATACCTGTGGTAACACACCTGTTGCTCCCAGCCCTTGAGAGAGAGAGTTCAAGGCCAGCCTAGTGTAGTGGGTTTGACCTAATGCTGCATGTAGCCTAATGTTAATATAGATCCCTAAAATTGTTTGCGCAAGAGTCTGTACATCTGCATGTAAGACACTGAGGGACCCTGCCTCCAGTTGATTCTGACTGGTAAAAAAAAGATGCCAGCAGCCAATGACTGGGGAGAGCAGACAGAGGCAGGGCTTTTAGGATTTCCCAGGCTTGGAACAGAGAGGAAGGGAAGGGAGGAGATCCACCATGTTGGGAATGTGAGGGGCAAAGAAGTGTGCCTGAGAAGAGTGCAGGACAGAGAGGTTAGCCACCATGTGAAGGAGCCAGGAGAGTGAAGCCGGAAAGGGCCGACCAACTGTGTACAGAGCAGCCAAGGCAGAATATAGAATTTAGTAAGTGATAACTCAGAATTATTGGCGGGAAGTAGATTAATCACATGGACATTAGGAAGTAGCCCAGGTATTGCTCTGTATAAGACATATCAAAATATAAAGGCTGTGTGTATGTCCTTCAATCAGGAACATAAAGCATTGGGGTGGGTAGTAAAACCACCGGCCACCAGGATTTGCTTAAATATTATTGTTATAGCCTAGGATACATAATGAGTTCAAGGCCAGCCTCGGACAGATAGTGAAATCCTGGTAAGAAAAGAAAAAGGAAAAGAGAAAGGAGAAAGGGAGGGTGGGAAGGGACATAACAAAGGTCAAACCATACAGATCAGGACAGGCTTGGATTTGAACTCCTGGAGACCTAGTTGAAAGGCAAGGCGGGACCACCTCTACAGCATAAAGTACATTGACATATCTGTTTGTGCCATCTCATAACACATCCATTTCATACTGCATACAAAACTGCCACGTGTCCTTGTGAGGAGATGGCTCTGTTACAGTCAGGTGGAGCAGTCAGAGAGCAAGGTTACAGAGCGTCGAAGAGTCAGAGGCGTGAAAGATATTTCTTGACTGAGAAGCTAACTCATACGGTGATAAACTTTGCAGGCTCAGTGAAAGAGAAATCATGACAATCAGATTGCCACAGACTCTCTATTCTGGTGAGGAAGGAACTGTTATAAAAAAGCAATTGGTTCAGGAGGCTGGAGATTTCCCTCCTTCAATAGAATGTTTGTATAACAGTCAGGGTTGGATCCTCAGTACATGCCTACAATCTTAGCATTGTGGGGTAGAACTAGGAGGCACAGAGACAAAAGCAGCCTAGGCTACACAAGATCTTTTCTCAGAAAAAGCATAAGGACAGTTGATCCAGGAGAATGCATTAATGCTTACAAATCAACTCTTAAGTTAATGAGCATTTATCATATAGACTGGACTCGTCCTGTTATAGTTCCTAAAAAGCATGGTCAGCTTTTCTATATACATTGTCACTCGAACAGGACTTTATTTGAAGTAATTTGTTAACCTAGAAAAAAATCGCACATATTTATTTTTGTGTGCATGTGCGCATGTGGGCACCCACAAGCCGCAGCACGCACATGGAGGTCTTAAGCCTCCGGTTTTTCCTTCCGGGATGGAGAAATGGCTTCAGTCCGGTTGACAGTTTGAATGTTAGCCAGGTGCGGCGCTGTAGGCTGCAATCATAGTACTTGGAAAGCTAAGGCAGGAGGATGAAAACTGGGGGTTGGAAAGAGGTTCCGTGGCTAAGAGCACTTGAAGTTCTTTCTGTTCTCCAGCATCTACACAGTGGTTAACAAGTCTAACTCCAGTTTTGAGGATTCTGATGCCCTCTTGTGGTCGCAGTGAGCACTGCACACACCCATCCTGCATCGACATAAACAGGCAGGCAAAACACCTACATGCATAAAACTAAATAAATAAATCTTTAAAATAAAAAAAAAAATTAAGAGGAATAGTTTCAGACTAGCCTAGGCTGCATAACGAGAATCTCAAAACACACACACAACACCCCAAATGGATAGATACCAGGCTTGGCGTAGTGACACATGCCTTTAATGCCAGTTCTCAGGAGGCATACTCAAGATCTCTACTAGTTTAAGGCCAGCTCTTCAATAGAGAAAGTTCCAGGCCAGCCAGGCTATACAGTAGGATCCCGTCTCAAACAAAACCAAAACAGTGTAAGTAGTGTGACTGGTATTTGCTGCCAAGTTCCTGGGACACACATGGTGGACCTGCACACTTGCACACTTGTGCACAACATAAAGAACTAGGACTTTATCAACACCATATCGCTGCTTCTCAAGTTCACACTACTTTCTGTCTTAACTGCTCGCTTTTATATTATTCATTTTATTGTTTGTTTTGGTTTTGGTTTGGGGGTTGGGTTTTCTTTCGTTTGGTTGGTTTTTTTAAGGTTTTTGTTTTGTTTTTGAGACAGGTATGTTCTATGTAGCCTTAGCTGTCCAGGACCTTGCTATGTAGACTATGCTGGTTTAAACTCACTGAGATCCACCTGTTTCTGCCTCCCTTCTTGGATCTTTTAAGGGTATCAAAATATTTCTTTCAGTTCTTTCTAGATGTCCTTTCAAGATTCATATATTTCCAGGAATGGTGGTAAGAGCTTTTAACCCCAGCACTCAGGAGGTAGAAGCAGACAGACCTCTGAGTTCAAGGCTAGTCTGATCTATAGATCAATTTCCAGGACTACCCAAGGCTACACAGTAAGACCTTGTTTCAACAATAAAAAAAAAAAAAACACTAGGTTTAATTTTTCTGTATTGATTTTTTATATGTATGAGTGTCTTGCCTGTATGTGTGTCTGTTGTTAGCATTCTGTCTAAACTCCACCTCCACAGTTACCTGGGAACAGCCAGGTAGGCCTGCCCACTATAAAAGGGGATGCTTAGCCCTCCTCTCTCTCTTGCTGTCTTGCTCTCTGATCTCTCACCTGCAGGTTCTCTCTGCCCCCTCTCCCCTTCCCTTCCCCCTCTCTCCACATGGTCATGGCCTCCTCTACTCTCTACTCTCTCTCTCTCTCTCTCTCTCTCTCTCTCTCTCTCTTGCCTCTACTACTCTCCTGGCTCCCCTCTCCATGCCCTGAATAAACTCTATTCTATGTTATACGTCTCGTGTGGCTGGTCCCTCAGGGGGAAGAGATGCCTCGGCATGGGTCCGCTGAGACATCCCCTTCCACCATGGTTTCCATCCTTTCATCTGTATCATTTGTCTTTTTGGCATTCTTGGCAGCAAGAGGAGGGCATCAGATCCCCAGAACTGGAGTTATGGTTAATGTGAGCTATCCTGTGGCTGATAGGAACCCAGTGTGGATCCTCTACCAGAGCAGCAAATGTTCGAGCCATTTCTCCAACTCCAGACATTACATCATTATTTCTCTTCCACTTGATGATGATGATGATAATGAAGAGGAGGAAGAGGAGGAGGAGAAGGAGGAGGAGAAGGAGGAGGAGGAGGAGCAGGAGAAGCCCTGAAGAGCCTCAGGCATTGACTTGCCCATCTCAGCATCTCGAGTTCCCTATGTAGGGCATGCCCCTACTTCCTGAAAGTCTCCCGAAGGACCTCTTTCAGACCTTTGGGAACTAAATTTACTTAAACCCAAGAAGATTTTTACAGGTTCTTCTCAGTCTTGAAAACCTTTCCCCTCAAATTTCCCCAACCATTTCATAACCATCCTTCTACTCTGGTGAATTTGAATATTGGAATGGATCAAAATTCCACAGAAGGGTAGACTCCCCCATCTGCTGGCCCATTAAAATGGAAATTTACCAGAAAGGGGCTGGTTCCTGTTCAGTGACCTTACCTTGCCCTCCAGGCTGTGTGAAGTAGCTTTGCTGCAGAGCTCTCCTCTCGTTCTGAGACGACGGGTTTAGCTATTTTTTTTTTTTTTTTTTTTTTTTTGATTTTACAGTCTGGGTTTGTTGTTTCATTCTTTTATATCTAGATATAAGGCACTAGATACGCTCCCGCAGATCGCAGTTTTCCCTTGATTCTCACAATAGGGTGTGTCTCTGGGCCGAGGAGATACAGCTGAGCGCAGTCACCTTCTCTTTCGCTTCCTTCTTTTTCTCAGCCCTTTCCTTCACCTGCTTTAGGAAGCTGTGTCAGCTAGACACAAACTGTAATGTCTTGGCAAGAATCCTGCCCTTCGTTTTAACTAGTTTTGACCTTTCCGGTTTGCCATGGTGACATCATTTCTTGTGAACCCCTCATCTACGTGGTCAAAGGAACAACTCCACATTTCTCTGAAAGGCCCAGATTCAGTGCCCCGCTCTCCCTTTGTGCTTCTCTGTTTTATGAATTACCAAATTAAGTTTCTAAATCAGCCTGCAGTCTTGATATGCTCCTCCAGATGCCCTCAAAACAAACCTACTGTAGCAAGACTCAGAGTAGGTCGATCGCCAGGAGCAATTAAAGGTTTGCTTCGTTGGCTTGGCCAATTAGGGAAGCTACTTGCTGCTCTTCAGGCACAAAGCAGGCAGAGAAAAGAAAGAAGGGTATTGGGCTGCCCACCACGGCTGGGCAAGATCAGCCACAAGCAGGAATGCCCATGTGTATATGGATACAGTGTCTGGTGTAAGCTGTACAACCCGCTATCTCTAACAGGCAGAGAGAGAGCACTGCGTCTGTGACGCTTGTCTGATAGAATTTATGAATGGGTTGAGATTAACTGTTTTACACCAAAATGTTACTTAGGTAGTGGTGGTTTGAATGTGCGTGTCCCCCATAGGCTCGTGTGTTTGGACGCTTTGTCTGCAGCGGTGACGCTGTTGGGGAAGGTGGAGTCCCATGGAAGACTGGGTTACTCACGGGCGGGTCTTGAGGATTTGTAGTCCAAGCCATTTCATGCTCACAGTCACTCCAATTTCTTCTATTTGTGGGCGAAAGGAGGAGACATGAAGGTCAGAAGACAGCTTGTGGAAGTTGGTTCTTACCTTTCTCCTTTTGTTGTTCGTTTTTGTTTTGAGACAGGGTTTCTTTGCCTCCCTGGCTGTCCTGAAATTTATTATGTAGACCAGGCTGACCTCAGATCCCAAGATCAACCTGCTTCTGCGCCCCACTTCCAACTCTGTGCTGGGATTATAGATGTGCACCACGCCTGGCTCTTTTCCATCCGTTTTGTTTTGTTCGTTCGTTTGTTTGTTTTTTGAGACAGGATTTCTCTATGTAGCCCCGGCTGTCCTGAACTACCTTTGCAAACCAGGATGGCCTCAAAGTCAGAGATCTGCCTGCCTCCGCCTCCCGAGTACTGGGATTAAAAGTAGCTGCTGCATCCAGCGCTGCCTTCCATCTTAAAAAATTTTGTAATTATTAATTTATGCGTATATGTGTGTGGGTGTGTGCCTGCCATGGCCCAGGTGTGGGGATCAGAGGACAGCTTGCAGGTGCAGGTCCTCATCTTCCACCACATGGGTCCCAGGGATTAAACTCAGAATGTCAGATTTGACAGCAAGTGCTGTAAGCTGTTAAGTCATTTTGCCAGGCCGCCATCTGGGCTATTTGGGTTTTTATTGTTTAATTTATGTGTGTATTTTGCCCACATGTATGTATATATGTGCACCATGTGAATGCCTAGTGCCTGCAGAGGCCAGAAGAAGGATTATAAGGAATTGGATCCCCTAGAATGGGGTGACTCTTGTTTTTCTTCTCTTGCTTCCATTTGAGTACTGGGATTGAATCCTCTGGGAGAGAGAGCAGCAAGTGCTCTTAATTGCTGAGCCATCTCTCCAGTCTGTGCCCCCACCACCACCACCACCACACACGCCCCACACACACACACACACACACACACACACACACACTTCGTTATTTTTTGAGGCAGGGTCTTTTGTTTCTTCTGTTACACAGTGTACTACAGACTTGCTGACTCCCAAGCTCTAGCCAACCCTCCTGCTTCCACTTCCCATGTATGACTACAAGTTGCCTCTACAGAATTCTGACTTAGACAGAATTATCAACCAATTTCAAGTTGATGTAATTCTGGATCCTGAAACAGCAAACAATAGACTTGTAGTCTCAAAGGATAAAGAAACTGTTCAATATGGGAATAGGGAGAGTGTATCCTATAGCCCAAGAAGATTTTGTTTTGAATCTGCTGTTCTTGGATCTGAGGGATATAGTTCTGGCATAAAATACTGGGAGGTCGATGTGCAACACAAGTTTGAATGGATCCTGGGGGTCTGTAGAGAGGCTTTTTCCAGGAGTTGGAACAATCGATGGTTCTCAGTGAAGGATAGATTCACTGAAAGGAGTTGGGCTACACAGTGTGGAGACTTATGTGCATTGGGCCTTAGGAAAGTCAATCTTCTACCCAAAGTAGCACCTAATTGGATTGGGATTTTTTTAGACTCTGAAATGCATGAGGTTTCGTTTTACACTTTGAGTGATAAGTCCCTTCTGCACAGGTTTAGTGACTGCCCTGGTGGCACATTTTGGCCTTACTTCTACACTGGATATGACTGTAGGCCTCTGAAGATCTGCACAGTTGCAGACTCCGAGTGACAACAAGACAGAACAGTCAGTGGACAGAATGGGCATTGGACAGGGTGGGTGGTAGACAGGGCAAGCGGTAGACAGGGTGGGTGGTAGATAGCATGGGCATTGGGCAGGACGGGCAGTGGACAGGGCAAGCAGTGGATGGGGCAGGTGGTGGGCAGGGCGAGTGGTGGACAGGGTGGGTGATGGAAAGGGCAGGTGGTAGATTGAGAGGGCGATGGACAGGTGGGTGGTGGGCAGGGCAAGCAGTGGACAGGGCAGGTGGTAGGTAGATAGAGCAGTGGGGGTTTTGTTTTGCTTTTTTTTTGTTTTGCTTTCCTTGCTTTTCAGTCTTCAATATAACAATCGCAATATTTATTTTGTTTTTAATCTGCCTGTTTGATAAAACAATGTCCAATAATGACCCAGAGACATACATCCTTAGAAATAAAATTAAACCTTAAGGTATTTTTTGCCTATTGAACACCCACAAGAGAGAGAAAGAGACACAGAGACAGATCAAAGTAGTTAAAGGCATACCTCTACTACAGAGTGAGTTTGAGTTCAAGGCCAGCCTGGTGACTCGGTGAGAATCTGTCTAATATCAGATTAAGCATGTTGATCAGTGTAGAGAACTGCATTAGCCGGAGTAAGATGCTGAGAGGGGAACAAGAGAAGGAAGCAGGGGAGGGAGGGAGGGAGGAAGGGAGGGAGGGAGGGAAGAAGGGAAGGAGGGAAGGAGGGAAGGAGGGAGGAAGAAAGAGAGGGAGGAAGGGAATAAGAAAAAAAAAAACTCCAGACAACCTGGAAGAAAACCACCTCCAAAGGGAGGATTATTGAGAGGGAAGTAAGCTTCCTCACACAAGGACAGGTACCACAAGCTGAGCATAATGGTGCCTATCTGTGAACACAGCATGTGAGAGGCAGGGGCAGAGGCAGGAGGATCACTGTAAGTTCAAGATCTGGCTATGCAGGGATTTCCAGGTCACTTTAGTCGACAGTATAAGACAGTCAAAGAACAAATAATGCCCCTCCACCCTGCCCCCCCCCCGGAGGTCAGAGAAAATTTCTGTACCAGCGACCACCTGGGGAGCAGGTCTCCAGGTCCCACAGCTACAGAGATACCCCAAAATACTGAGGCTGCAAGAGATCAGTGACCCTCACACCAGAGCCAGAGGGCACTGAGAACTTCACCTTTCAACTCAGCCCAGCTGTGCCAGCAATTCATCCGGGTGTTCTTTTATCTTTCCTTTTCTATTGTTTACAGCTCTTACATATACATCTCACAGCGGCTTTCCTTTGGTGTATTGTTCAGGTACATTATAGGTCTGTTTCTCTTCATCTAATTCATTATAAAGTGTCTTTTACCTTCAGTGGAATCTTATATACCCCCCACCCCCCACCCCCGTATTCCTGTCTTTTCCTTTTCATCCTTTTCCCCTCCCCCTTGACTTAACTCTAGCCTTCCATGACTTTACCAATCCTTAAAATCCACAGCCACCCGCACTGTCTCAGAATTCCCTGCTTAGCTATGTTACCCACATTTGACAGTTTCTTTCATTTCCTTCATAGTGGATCTAATACTTAATCCATATCCTTCCTCATGCTATATCCTTCCTATGTCGATCTTAGAGATCTGAGGAGAGAGACCCAACTCATCATGGCCAAATTAATTAAAGCAAGCAATTGTTTAAAGCAAGCTTTTTTTATTCCTGCACACAAGCTGTCTCTCTCTAAAAGTGGGCTTCAAAAGGTCAGCATTGGATTTGAGGAAGACAAGGTTCTTATAGCTCAGGGGTGGTGGGGATTTGGAGGGCAAAATAGGGGGAGCTACTGGAGCAGAACATAAGCATAACAAGTTAGTCCTAAGGACCTCCCGAAACAAAGACATGATTGCAAGGTGGTGGTAACAAGGTAGTCAAAACAAGTGGTCCTGACCAGATAGTCTTAACAACCTTTTGAAACAAAGGTAGGGTTGGTTGAAAAATGGTTTTTGAAACAAAGACATGGTTGCCGTTTCCTGGAATGGCAGCACAGAACCATCTGTAGTTAAGGTTATAGGTGTCGTGTAGCCCAATCTTTGACAAACAAAGGTTTAATCATAAACAGGAATGAACCTAGTTTGTCGTTAACATAAGATGGCTTTTAAGCCTAAGATGGAGTCAGGCTGGTTCTTTACCTACTCCTTATCTTATTAACTAAACTCTGAGTACACTCCGTACTCTGCTTGCTTGTCTACTCTCCAACAGTATTAGAAGTCGAAGGGGCTTCTGTTCTTAGTTGGCTGGGACAGATCCATGATAACACCAAACACGTCTGGTTGCTGTCCTAGTTAAGACTCTACTCAAGGAATAATCAAGAGCTTCCCCCAGGCACTGGAGCTTCTGGTCTGAGGAATTATTTTCTCCACTAGGCATTCAACACCACCACATCCACGTCTCACCTGAACACTGAAAATATTTCAACGGAAAGAATAAACACGAGCTATCATGCCTGAGTCATTTACTGTTATTTTTGAGATAGTGCCTCACCATGTTACACCAGCTGTCTCGATATACAATACATAGCTGAAGCAAAATTCTAACTCATCCAGATTTACCTGTCTCTGCCCTCGGAGTGATGGGATTCAGAGCATGCACGCTCACCCCAGTCAGCCCAGATATGAGTCTTGTGCGTATCTTTGGATTTGAGTGTTGGTGAGAGGTCCTGGAATCACTTGCAGATCCCTCCACACTGCTATATATGGTTCTCACAGCTAGAAGTGTCTTCTTCTCGAGTCTTTGTGTAAAGATGAAATACTTCCACAACCAGCACCAAGCAGAAATAACACTCTTGGTGTCTACCAGTGCTATGTAATGTTCACGTCTCTGACTCGTTGCAAACTCCAGCTCACTTCAAAACTTCAGTTTCCCTTTAAAACATCCAATCTCAGAGCTCAGTCCCATGAAACACATTTATGATCTCAACCAAGAGGATTTTGAGTTTAAGACCAGCCTAGACAATGTAGAGAGACCCTGTCTCATGAAACAAATGTGGAAGGGTGCTTAGACACCCCTGAGAATTGGAATGGAATCCACTTTGCCTCACTGCCCTATTAAAATGACTTGTTATTAAATTGACATACATGCTTGTGCCTGTACACCAGGGACACAACCTGCTTGTGGAGGTCAGAAGACAACTTAAGCTGTTTATACTTCCTGGGCCCTGGGGATCCAACTCACATCATCAGGTTTGGCAGCCAGTATCTTATACTCAGCTACCTTGCTTTGTCCTTACTGTCTTTTTTTTTTTTTTAAGACTTTTTCTTGTCTTTAGTTATGTGTATGAGTGAGCGCAAGAGCCTATGGAGGCCATAAGAGGGTATTGGATCCCCAGAAACTGGAGTTACAGGCAGTTGTGAGCCACCTATGTGGGTTCCAGGAACCAAACCTGTATCCCCTGCAAGAATAGTAAGTGATCTTAACCACTGAACTCTCCCTCCTGCTCCTGTGCTTGGTTTTGGTTTTTTGTTTGTTTGTTTTTTTAATTTTATTTTATAATATGCGCCAGTGTGTGCAATGTATGTGCACGTGGATGTACAAATGCTGTGGCCCACGTGGGGTCAGAGGACAGCTAGGGAGTGGCAGTCCTAACCTTCCACTTTGTGACACTGTCTCATTGCCACTGAATAATCAATCATAATGGGCTGCCTCCTCCGTCAGTTGGCAATCAAGAAAATGCCCAGAGCAATTTCTTAACAGAGATTTCTTCTTCCCAGGTGTCTTTCCTTCCTCTTAAGTCCATAGCTGAAACTGACACCCAATAACAATGATGGAGCCTCTCCTCTTTGGACGTGAGGCTCTGTCATGTTCTCTACAAGTTATGAGCTTCTACCTGGCATCCTGCGGTATCTGTTTTCGATGACAGTTGGCAGTTCTCAATCCAGAACAGTACGAGAGGTGCCCTTCAAATCATTACAATGCTGATTATGGACAGGCTCAGCCCGGATGCTCTGCAGTTGCAGACACAGCTGCTACCAGCTTGATTTGTTTTTTTAAACTGATGTTTTATTTATTTAGATTTTATTGTATTTATGTGTGTCCATATGAGTGTATATAGATGCTCTAGGAGTTCAGAAGAGGATTTACATTCCTAGGAACCCGAGTTAGAGATATTTTGGAGCTACATGTCATGAGTGTGAGAAATTGACTTCTGGTTCCTCTGGAAGAGCAGCCAACACTCTTTAACAGTTCTTGATCTTCCTTACTGAGTAGCAAATATGCTTAGTCACTGGGCCATAGCTCCAGGCCCTAATTAATTTTATTGTTAATTAATATGTAGAAATTGCATACTATAACTTATAGTATGCAATAAGACATTTCCGTGTCAATGTGTAGTGATCAGATCTCCATAAGGGATGTCTGGTTTTGGGAGGTTTTTTGTTGTGCTTTGTTTTTGTTTGTTTTGTTATTTCCTGCTAGGGATTAAAACCAAGGCTTTATAACTTCAAGGTCATGTGCAGTGTCCTTAGAGGTCAGAGAAGTTCATTGAGTCCCCAGGGACTGGAGTTACAGATGGTTGTAGGTCACCACGCGGGTGCCTGAGCTACAGACTTATTCCAGGGCCAGTCTAACTTTTAAAAAACGTTGTTATCGTATTTGTGTGAGATGTGTGTGTATGTTGGCATGTGCATATCATGATGCCTGCAGAGGTCAAGAGATTTTTTTTTGGGGGGCGTTGTTAATGCAAATAAGGATCTTATCAAAGCAGCTGCTGGTCTTTATCCAGGCCCATTGGGTAGCTGAAGATCCTTTCCCCTCCCACTTCTAGATATTCAATCTGCAACTGAGAGGTCTGTGTGCTCTGTGCTGGGCTCAGCTTTTCTGTAGGGCTGCCCGCGTGCCTCCTACAGGTAAGCTGGGGTGGTGAGGGGCATAGAACGGGCTGATGGGAGCATAACTAAGTGCAGAAACCGTCGGGGCGCAGATTGTGTGCTGTCTGGTCTCTTTAGACTGTGGAGCAGCTTTTAAAGGGAAAAAAAAGTTGAGCATGGTGCATGGTGCAAGTGGTGGGATTAAAGGCGTGCACCACCATGCATGGGTTGGTTGGTGGTATACTGTGTTGTATTTTGTTTTCCTTGGAGACAAATTCTTTCAGTGCAGCCCAGACCGGCTGCTACCTTGCCATCCCCTTGTCTTAGCCTCCCGAGTGCTGAGATTATAGGTGTTTACCCAGTGTATTCTACACAGGATCAAATCCAAGAGCTTGGTGCATGCTAAGCAAACACTAAATTACTGAGCTGCAACCCTGGCCTTGATTTTTTTTTTTTAAACAGATTTTTTTTTTAATGTGACAAGAAGAAAAGATGAATTCAGGAAGAAAGTAAAGAGACCAAGAGCATGGGCATAGTTTTTCCTCTAAGACAGTCACTTCATTCTTTTTAATTTATATTGTTTGTTTACACACATGTATGTGCATGATGTGTTTGGGTGTTTGGGCCACAGTGTGCATTTGGAGTTTAGAGGATAATTTTATGGGGTTGGTTTCCTCTTCCTCCTTTTACTTTTTTGAAGTAGCGTTTTTGCTTTTGTATGTGTGTTTGTGAGCTCAGAGCCCATATGTAACTACCAGAGAACAACTTAGAGATTTGTTCCTTCTTTCCATCATGTGGTTCTGTGGCAGGAACTCAGGGTACCATGGTTGGCCTCAAGCACCTTGATCCATTACACCATTTGCTGGCTCTCCTCTATCTCTGCGTGCTTTGTTGAGCTCACAACGACTTGAAACTCCAGCTCCAGGGGGGAATCTGACACCTCTGACTTCCCTAAGCACCTGCACTAATGTTCGCTTTCCTACATGTAGACACACACATAATTAAAAATTATAAAAATAGATCAAAAAAGAATTTTTTTTCTCATCCACAGGAATCTTAGGTCCATTACACCCATGTCTGCTTTCTAAACCTAAGCTCGTGACCTAACCTGTGAGACAAGCTGTGAATTCTGCTCATTGTTGAGCTAAGTTAAGGCCCTTTGGTTGGATGTCAGTAAACACCATCAGAGTACCAGGCCAGTGACACAAGGACTTGGAAGGACACAAAGGCTCACAGTGTCTTGAGCTCCTGGGAGGCAGGCCCTGACACGGACCTTCTCCGTCTACTTTCTTTTCTGGCCAATGGACTTCACAGCCCTAAAAAGCTTGCAGGACAAGTGTACCTGTCACATTTGCTTGGATTTCATGGAAGACCCAGTGACCACTAGGTATGGGCGCAACTTCTGTCATGCCTGCCTCAGTTTGTTCTGGAATGATCTAAAAGACATCTTCCCCTGCCCTGTCTGTCAGACTCACTTTCCACAGAGAAGCTTCAGCAAGAACCACCAGTTCCATAACATGACTGTAATCATATTAGGCTCCGCGAAGAGACAGAGCGAGGGGAAGAGGCAGGAAGAACACACAGTGTGTCAGAAGCATGATCGGAAAGCCTGACCTTGTTCTGCGTGAAGGATGGAGATGTCTTATGTACCCAGTGTAGCCTCTCTGTCAAAGATCAGGGTCATTACACCTGCTCCATTAAGAAAGCCAGCTTGTATCACAGGAAAAATCTAGGGTGCATCACTGGAACCTTTCATTGCAAAGTGAAACAAGTCAAAAAAAACCAGCTAGCTCTGCAGCACAGAAGAGTTCTTGAACTGAGGGTGGAGACTGGATGTAAAAAAAAAAAAAAAAGAGAGAGAGAGAGAGAGATAAGTTGTCAGGAGTGTGACATCTGACCCTTCATGTATGGCCTCCACTTCCTTTAACAGATCTTTGGCTGTGGAAACATGATCTAACAGGGTCTCAGTATATCCACCCAGTTCTGATAAACCCAGCAGCTCCTCCATGTGTATCTCATTTAGACATGCCTCATGCTCATTTTGCAGGAACAGTTTGATTTACTCAAATTCACAACTTCTCTCTTTTCTAACCCAGTACTGAGGATTGGATCAGGGCATAAGCAGTCATGTGTTCTTCTGTGACTACACCCTAGCTCCTATTGGCCGTTCTAACCCATCTTCTCAGTCACTAATACTTCCCATGTGATCTCCTATCTTAACATACAGTGGTTATCTCAGTGAATGAACTCTCCATCCACACAGGTCAAGCCAAGTTCGTCTTCAGTTTGTCTCCCAAATGGGGTAGCAGCAGCCTTTAAATTAGTGTCTATTCAGTGCCTCTTCCCCAACATTCTGTTCTCTGACATGTATTTTTTTACTGTGTGTGGCATGAGGGTTCATGCCCTTGTATGTGTGTACAGGTAGAGGCTAGAGGACACCCTCAGCTGTCATCCCAGGGTCTCATATTGGCTGGACTGTGTTACTCTTGATAGATAAATTTCTGGAGTGCTAGAATGGGACAGGCATGTGTCACACTAATGGCGACCACCATGTTTCTTAGAGTTACTGAAAATGACAGTTAAAGACACAGTCCAGTTTTCAGTAGTTAAATTTAGAAGACTGGGGGAGGGAGTCTTGTGGGTGGTGGATTTTGTTGTTTGTTTGTTTGTTTGTTTGTTTGTCAATTGCTAGCTTAAATGTGCTAGCTAAATTAGCCTAGAACTAAGTAAGACCCTGGTGTGGGGTGGGTTAAGATTTCAAGAGATTCAGAATCCATTCCTATATAGAAAAAAGGCCAAAGGGTGCCAGTAAAAGAATTCCTGAAAGTGTAGAGAAGAGACCTGTCATTCATGTTATAGAAAGAGAGCTCACCCAATTCATAATCCAAAAAAAAAAATGCCGATCTTGCAGGGCTGCACCACTGGCAGAAGCTCATTCTTGTAGGCCCGTAGGTGACATAGCTACTCTCAGCATACTTCCCAATCGCCAGAAGCCTGTGGCTCATTGCTCTAGTCCCCAGAAAAGCGGGCTTGACATACACCCAGTGTCCATCTGGGCTTGTCTCCCACTTTGACTTCCCAGTACCGTCGACCAGAATGGAATCCTTTGCATTTCAGGAGAGCAGGCCAGACGTGAAATTTCCGAGAGCTAGCACACACAGGTTGCCTTGCTTCTTTATAAAACACCGATTTTCTATCCTCAGAAATAACGAGCTGAGGGTGCACTGTGTAAAGATCAAAAGTCACATCTGTTTGAAATCGCTTGATGATTCTGTCCAAGCGAGACTACTGTGCCGCAGCTAGAAATGGCCAGCCAGAAACACCAGCCCTGCCACCCATGAGATGTCAGCGTGGGAATGGCTCTGCCAATCTCCCATGCTGTCTTGGCAAGGCTGGGCAGTGCCCAACCATCCCAACATCCATGTGGACCCAGTAGAAAAATGAGACTCTAATGCTTAAATTATCCAAAAGTTATATATTTGGTAATGATCAGTAACAAGATGCCCATACAATCAGAAGTATAACCCAATACCAACTACCCTAGATACCCTAGATATACCAACTACCTTTGACTGCTACAGACACGTGAACATCTGCCTCCATGTTTCCCCCTTTCCTCTCTCCTAACTCCTCCTCTTCCTTCTCCTCCTCTCCTCCTTACTCCTTCCTCTCTTACTCCTCCCACCTTAGCTCCTCCTACAATCTGGGCTCCTAGCAGATCTGTGCAGGATCTTTCTACTGGTAAACCAATGTTGGGCCAGTCACAGTGGCCATCCCTGTAATCCCAGCACTCCTAAAACAGCAGGATTTTGATTATTAGGCTAGCATTGGATACATAGCAAAAAATGTTAAGAAAAGAAAAAAGATAACAAAGAAGTCTGTGAATTTTTAAGCCTCCTGTCTCAGAATTAACTTGTTAGCTAAAGATGGTGAGACCACATCAGGCTTCTTTCTATAATGTTATTTAAACAATTAAGCAAAATAAATGGAAATTTATAGAAAATTTCAAGATATGCAGAGCTCCTTTTATTCTTCAAATAGTGTTAGGGTAAAAAATTAAAAACATCTTGAGACACAGAGCAAGGAATTCATGGTCAGTAGAGACCACTAACAACTTGTTAAATTAGCCATAATAATAATAAATTTTGAGCCTCTTCAGGGCAGAGTGACCAAAAACGAAAAAGAAGCAAGGACGCAGAGACATACAAGTCTAAACAAGAAAATGAGTAATGGGTCATCTGGTACTCTTGAGTCCAAAAATTCATGGTCAAAAATAACTGGTCTATGCAAATTGCTGATGTTTAAAATATCCAATTATGTGTAACCGCGCCAAATCTCCCTGCTCTTCCCACCCCCTACCTATAAAAGTTCCCAACTTCCTGGGGTCTTCGTCGAATCCCCTGTTTCCTAGTGAGATATGATTCAAACCGAGGGCCTCTCGTTATTAAAAAACTACCCTTTTGCTAATTGCATCGAGATGGTCTCGTGTGTCCTTGGGTGGTAAGCCTATTCCCAGATCAGCATGAGGGACTCCCCTTGTGAGGCCCTTTCAATAGATCCACATGGCCTATTCATCAACATAAAGTAGCTATTTTTTATGTATTAATTTTGTGGCAGACTACTAAGTACATATTCATCTAAGTTATCTTGAGTTCAAACCAGCCTGGTAGAGTCAGTTCTCTCCTTCAACTTTATGTGAGTTCCAAAGATCAGACCCCCATCATCAGACTTTGAGGGCAAGCACCTCTATCCACTGAGCCGTCTATCACCCCTGTGTGTTATTTTTGAGACGAGCTGCCTCTAGCCTTGAACTCAGGATTCTTCAGAGTAGCTGCAGTTACAAGTATGTTTCCATGGCATTGATTTCTGTGGTAGAACATTTTAAAAAGAAATGAGGAAGTCTGGAAAGCAATGAGCCGGCCAACAAAGAGTCCATATATGAGAAGAAAAAAAAAAAATCACTGATCATCGATTGACATAAAAGCCAAGAGACCAGTCATTCCTGTCAGCTACAGGCTGTGGAACTTAGCATTCTGTGAGTCCACAAAGAGCTGAGAAGACACATTGAGACTGTGAGATTTATACATAGTTATTTAAAGAGATTCTAGAGAATTAGCTACAGGACTTCCTCCCAGTACTCAAATTTTGGCTATCCAAGGCCCTTAACATAAAATGATAGCGTGAAACTAGAAGCCAGTGCCTCTAACCCCAGTCAACAGGAATCTGAGGCAGGAAGATCGGGAGTTCAAAGTCAGCTAGACTATATAAAATGAAAGGCTTGCATAACTCTTTCACGACCTTCTAAAACATTTCGGTATGACTTATAATAACTAATGCAATGTACATGACACAAAATCATGGCTGACCCACCAATAATGTACATGTCAGTAGTGTGAGACTTTATGCCTCCAAAATATTTCTTTGTTATTGCACTTTTGTGATTGGTTCCCCACACTGGCCCGAATCTCTCAGGACTGCTGCCTCAGCCCACTGAGCACTGGGATTCTAAGGCATAAACCACCAAGCCTTGCTTTCTCCAAACATTTCCCATCTGAAGTTGATTAGATCTGTGAACTTGGAACCCATGGGTATGGGGTTATCCACACTGTTGGGGTTCATGAGTTGCCCCACAAACCACACGAACATTGATCTCAGTCAAATGGATGGTTTATTGAGTGCACACTCTAAGACTGATCGATCAGGGCCGTAGTTCAGAATTCTGGGGGCTGAGGCTATGACCCCAAACATTTTTCTAGGTCAGCTTATAAAAGTTAAAACTGCAAAACCCACAATGAGCTCATACACTAGTGCTGGAAGTGCTGCCCAGTGGTTAGCCCTGATGCAAGCCATCTTAGACATAACAGTTCATAATGACATTTAATTAGATGGACCTATGTGAAGCTATGGTTGTGGAATTTCTTAAGATTCATTAACAAACCTCAAAACATACAAAACACAACAGGGTATGTGACCCTGCTCTGAGTAAAGTTTTTTCTGTATCAATGACTGGCAGGTGTATTACAGCAATATGAGATAGCTGGTGGGCATGGAGCAAAATGGCTACAGCTATGCTAGCAGGCAGGCTCAACAACACATGTATCAAAGAACAAAGGAAGGATCCATAGTGGTAAGCTTTAAGGAGAGCCAGAGGCCTGGAGTCAGGTGTTAAGTCTTTTAGAATAAACTGAATTCCTCCCAGTGTGTTGAGGTTTGTTTTATTTTTGGTTGTTGATTTTTTTTTCTTCACATAGTAACTGAAGGCTTTCTGAGGGGCTCTAAGAACAAAGTGTCCCTGGCCACTGCTACAAGCCAATTAACGAGAGGCCCGCACTGGGCCTGGTGGCTTGGGCTTGTGAGTCCAAACACTCATGAGGCTGAGATAGTGATATAGGACAGGAGGGACAGCCTCTTTGGAAGAGATCTCTTCCTGTCCCTGTCTTAAGGTCTCCTTCCTTCATAAGGTCTGTCCTGGGTCAGTGATCTGTGTTCTGCCTGTGCCTCAGTGGAGCCTAAAGGAAGCCAAATACAAGGTAGTGATTCTAAGGTGGAAGAGTGAGGGTCAGTCATGCAACCCAGATGTCTTATAGACTGGTGTGATGTTTAAGGACACAGTGTGGAGGGGCCCAAGGAACTTTCCAGTAAAGGAACAAGGCAAAGGACAGATGCCTACGGAGTTTTGCTGGAGCCAAGAAGCCAATGCTGCTTCAGGAAGGGGAAGGTTGGGAGGAGCGGAGGGGCAGGCGGTGTGGGGGGAGGAGGGTTGGGGTTTGGGCTGGGTGCAGGGTGGCATGGCAGATGTAGGAAAGAGGGGTAGAGGAGCAGGTACTGTCTTGATCTCGTGAGTTGGAACGTCAACTTGATTTATTTTTTGGAACTGTGAACCTGGAGATGTCAGGCACAAATGCAAACAAGACGCCAACAGCACCCCATCTGACTGCTAGAGAACGCCCCGGCAAGAGAGAGAAGTTCAGCGGTTGTTACTGAGGCTTTCAGAAGAAAAGCCTGTGGCGCCCAGCAGGCTAGGCCCCACTCTGTCCACTTGTTTTCCCTATATACAAGTGAAAGAAACCAGGACCGACCGGTGAAGAACAGGGTGGGAGATTGAACCCAGGTGTGGAAGCTCAAGGCTTTCATTCCAGCCCCTAGAAAGAATCCCGACCTTGAGGTCATCCTCTGCCATTAATTTAATTATATAGGTGGGGCATGTAAATAAGTTGGGAAAATGCTAGCTCCTCATTCAGATACTGATGTGCAGTAGAGCAAGGACCGGGATGGGCACAGGGTGCATAATTCATTGGCCCTGGTTGAGGTATGTCTGGTTGGTCAATCTCAGTCTTGCTTGTGTAATGTCATAAGCCCTCGCCATTGTCACTCCTGAGGGGATCAAATATGGCTCTTGGAAGATGATCATTCACGCTCCAGGGTGCAGCCTCACCATCTTGGAAGATACTGTTCTCAGCTGGTGTGTGTAGGAGTCAGGTTTCTGTCTTACGAGGTTTTGTGCTTCCTCGGATCCAAGGTGACTCAGGGTTAAGGCAACGATCTTTATTTATGCCTTTAGTCAAAGAGAACGGGACAGATACAGAATGAAGGTAGAGAAGGTAGCACTGTTTTCTTCGTTTCCATACCTGTGTAGGAAAAGCAGGACTCAGTGACATCTACAAAAGCAGCTTAAATACTTAAGTTACTTTTAGCACTTACTCAACTTGTTTGTTTTTGAGAGAGGGTCTCTCTTTGTAGCTCTGGGTGGCCTTGAACCTTGAACTCAGAGAGATCCTCCTGTCTCTGTCTCCTGAGGGCTGGGGTTCAAAGTGTGGATCAATATGCGCGGGCACACACACGCACGCACGGTCCAAACAGGGCCTGTGTAGTCCTGGATGTCCTGGAACTTGCTGTGTAGACCAGACTGGCTTGGAACTCAGAGATCTGCCTGCTTCTCGGTGTGCAGCACTTATGTCTTAGAGGGAGGTAGGGATGTAGCCCCATTGGTAAAGTGCTTACCTTGACGCATGCACCTATATAAGAAGCCCACAGTTTCATTTCCAGCATTGCGTACACCTGCCTGGAATCCCAGACGCTGGGGTAAGAACACAGCTTCTGGCTTAGATTGAGTGATGAGAACTCTTCCACTTCTCTCTTCCCTGCCCCTCACTCCTCCTACTCCCAGGAAACGCTGGTTTTTGTCTGCGTGGAGGTCTCATGTCTTGCATCCTTTGTATAAATGTGTGTGAAAGCGTAGTATATCACTTCTGCTGTGACCCTAAGGGACTGCCCAGAGCAGATTGTTCAAAGTAAGTGGGGAACTGGGGTGAAATGGGAGGCGGAGGCTGGGTTTCCTGAGGCTTCTCTGCATCAAAGGGGAGATCTGCTGTTTGTTGTGGCTTTTGACACCTCAATGCTGAAAAGATCATGAAGTCAGAAAGGACTAATGACTGTGTTTGGCAACAGCACTTGGGGGTGCTGTGAAGGGAGACTGGAGTCCTCTTCCAGGATGTCCCAGGGAGGTCTGGTTTCTGTTCACAGCCAGGAAGAGAGATGGGGGAAGGTATGATCTGAGTCCTCATATGGTGCTAATTGACACGGTGCTTATGTCTGAAGTGCCTGAACCTACTGGATTCTCCATTACCCTAAGCATAGCTCTGGTTGCCTACAAAGGACAGCCTGAGGCCCCTAGAGGCTAGTAGCTTGTCCAAGGTCACAAAACCCATAGAATGCCCAAAACAAAACTAACCAAAAGTCAAATTCAACAAATATGTATTCAACTTTGGATAGTTAATAAAGAAACAGACACAAAGAATGCTATTTTTGGCAAAAGGGGGGTGTCTGATTATTGTGGAGTTTCTGTTGCTTTGGTGAACACCATGACCAAAAGCAAGTTGGGGAGGAAATGGTTTCTTTGGCTTAGGTTTTCATATCATAAGCCATTGTTCATCATTGAAGGAAGTCAGGACAGGAACTCATACCTGGCAGGAACCTGGAGGCAGGAGCTGATGCTGAGACTGTAGAGTGTTGTTGCTTACTGGCTTCCTTCTCTTGGCATGCTCAGCCTGCTTTCTTACAGAACTCTGGACCACCAGCCCAGGGCTAGCACCATCCACCATGAGCTGGGCCCTCCCCCATCAATCACTAATTAAGAAAACATCATACAGGCTTGCTTACAGCCTGATCTCATGGAGGCGTTTTCTCAGTTGAGGCTCCATCCTCTCTGCACACTGTAGCTTGTGTTAAGTCTAGCCAGTACAGCAGTGAGTTACCTTAACTGGATTAAATGGAACTCTGAAGTGGAGGAGCCAGGTCCTGCTGGATTTAACCCTTGGGGCTAGAGCAGTGTGCTTGCTTCTCTCTGCCATTAGTGTTGCTTGGTCACTAGTCCTCCCTAGACTCTTCTGAGGATATCTAAACTATCAAGCTGACTAGCTGTCACATGCCTGTAATCCCAGGATTCAGACTAGGCTGGGCTACGTAAAGGGCAACACAAGGGATTCTGTCTCAAGATGTTTTTGTGACGTGCTAGGAGGCCAAGTACTCTACCCGGACCTCCATCCCCAGCGCCCTGGTTTCCATGTCTGGTGACTTATTGCACACACGTGGAAGTCAGAGTCAACAACGTGTGAGAGTCATTTTCTTCCATCATGTAGGTCCTGGGGATTGAACTCAAGTCATCAGGCTCAGAAGCAAGCACCTTACCCTTGTCCGTAGTCTTTTCTCGTGGGTTATGACATCTTTTGTTATTTCGGTGTCGGGACAAGGTCTTTGCATGTAGTCTGACTGGTCTGGAACTCGATGTGAACACTAGGTTGAACTAACTTTCATCCTTCTGCCCTGCCTCCTAAGTCCTCATACTACATTTGTGTACCACCACACCCAACTAGTTTTTTTTGGGGGGTGGGGACAGGGTCTCAAGTAGTCTAGGTTGTCCTCAAGTTCACTAAATAGCCAAGGTTAGCCTTGCATTTTCCCCTATGAAGCTAAATCCTCCAGATAGTGACATTTCAATATTAAACACTTATGCTGGGCCTGGTGACATATATTTTTAATACCAGCATTGGGGAGGCAGAGGCCAACCTGGACTACACAGCAAGTTCCAAGCAAGAGTTAGTGAACTCTGTCTAAACGAAAAGAGGAGGAAGGGGAGGAGGAGAATATGAGCAAATATTGAAAACATTTTTGAAGACTTGCTTGTTCTGTTGTTGCTGTTATCATCATTATCACCACCACCACCACCACCACCACCACATCACCACACCATCATTGAGACAGAGTTTTTGTGTGTAGCCTGGCTGTCCTAGAATTCACTCCATAGACCAGGCTGGCTTCGAACTCAAAAGAATCTCCTGCTTCTGCCTCCCAAGTGCTGGGATTAAAAGTGTGCACTTCCACTGCCACCACCGTCAGGCAAAACCGGAAACAAACGTGAAAAATGAAAACCACATTTGAAGTAAAGTTTGTTTTTATTTTATTTTTTCAAAGCAGAGAAGGAGATAAATGTGAAGGTTATGGCTAGGTTGTCCTCATTTACCTGATTCCAAGAGTTGGGCTGGTGGTTGGGAGGGAACTTGGTGCTTGCAATTTTTCCTAGAAGTAATTCTGGTTTAGGCCAAGCTGCATTTCATCTCTAACGTCATTAAAACAAAAGCCTGCCCAGAGGTACTTGGCTGCAATCTAGCACTTGAGAGCATTCCTTCCAGTTCGAGGTAAGGCTAGGTTGTATGTATACATACACAGGTGTCAAAAAATCCAAAACGACTGCACACCTTTCAGCCCAGCACTCCAGAGACAGAGGCAGGCAGTCTCTGTGGATTTGAGGACACCCTGGTCTACACAGTAATTTTCAGGAGAGCAAGAGCTACATAGTGAAACCCTGTCTTGAAAAGACAAAACAAAACAAATAGACAAAACCATGGGCTAGGGCTACATCGCAGTTTGTAGAGTGTTTGCTTAGCATGCCTGGGGCTGTGTTCAATTCCCAGCAGGACTCTGTGACCCCAGTCCTCTAATTTCAGCATTTGGGAGGTGAAGCCTGAGACTCAGGAGTTAAAGGAAGGGACATTTAATCAAGGCTGTTCTGTGCCTGGTTTATTCTTTGTCCTTCCCACAGCTCCCATTGGATTGGCTGCTAAACAGATGGGCTGTGAGGTCAACTGGGCGGAGGAGCTAGGGCTCAGTATTACAGGCTTAGGAATGACAGGCTGAGAAAGAAGTGTAATGCCACTCTGAGTTTAAGGGGACCCAGGTATTGGGACCATCTGAAAGAAACTTATTATTTCATTTCTTTTCTTTCTTTCTTTCTTTCTTCCTTCCTTCCTTCCTTCCTTCCTTCCTTCCTTCCTTCCTTCCTTCCTTCCTTCCTTTCTCTCTTCTTCTTTTTTTTTTTTTTTTTTTTTAAAGAAATTCCTTGTTTACTCAAACCAACTGAGAGTTGCCAGCGTCTAGAAGAGTAGCTGTCCATTGGAGCTGTTACTAGCTGCGGGGCACGTGTGAAGGACCTTGTTGACTGCTGGAAATATCCAGGGTAAAACCACAAAGGACTCAAGGCTTTCGCCACTCTGGAAAACCCAGGAGACATCAGTGGGATGACAGGTGTTTCCAGGAGGGACGGAAGAACCACAGGACAGGTGAGTCTGATTGCCCCTAAAGGGCACGCCAGAAGGAAGCCCACCTAGCTCCAGACCTTTATTCCCAGCCTGATGGCAAAGGTCAAGGTCTTGGCTAGACTCCAGAAAGAGAGCAGATGCCCCATCTGTCTGGATGACCTGACAGGCCCAGTCACCATCGAGTGCGGACATAACTTCTGTCATTCCTGCATCAAAAACTGCTGGGCAGAGCAGCCAGCCGTGTCCTGTCCTGTCTGCCAACACCAGTGCCAACACAGGAACCTCGGAAGCAATGCCCAGCTCGGAAAAATGACTGAAACTACCCGGCTGCTCCAAAGCATGAAGAGCAAAAGGAAGCATCAGGAAAGCAGCCCCAGTTGCGAGAAGCACAACCAGGTCTTCACCTGCTTCTGTGAGAAGGACTTGCAGCTGCTGTGTGACCAATGCATGGAGCGTGACAACCACGAGCTCCATCAGGTGGCATCGATTACAGAGGCTGCCTCTCTCCACAGGAAAAAACCTTCAGGGCTATATCAAGTTCCTCAAGTGGCACATGGAACGGGTTCAGGAGCTAATGAACAGGCAAAGCACAGCCATGCCAGCCCTGAGGGAGGAAGCAGAAGCACAGAGGATGCAACTAACTTCTGCGTTTGAGCAGCTCGTCCTCTTTCTAAATCAGGAAAAGCAGGCAGCTCTCTCCAGGTTAGATGATGAGAAGATTGAGAAGACAGTGCTTGATAACATAGCAACATTAGAATGCTATGGCTCCATGCTCAGAGAGTCTCTGAAGCAAGATGCTGTCCACAGTCAATGATTTTTACAGAGTTTAATAGTCGCTCATCAGCCCACCCATTTTCCAGTTCAGTTGAGAAGCATTCAACTTCTCTCCATATTACAGCCCGCAGAAAGTTATACAGCAGTTGCGGTGATGTTACTCATAGACCTGCAAACAGCCCATCCAAACCTGCTGATTTCTGAGGATAGAACATGTGTAACATTTACAAAGGAAAGTAAGTGTGCCTGGTTCTTCAATTTTACCAAGAGCCCTGTCGTGTTGGGGATTCCACATTTAATTCTGGAGACATTTCTGGGAGATGCGGGTAGCAAAGAAGCCAGAGTGGCTATTGGTATTTGCAAAGCTGATTTATCCATCAAGCAAAGGCAGTCCTCTAACCCCCAGGGATGCTGGAGTTTGATCTGTCAGGGGGACAGCTTCAATGTCTCAGGAGCTGACCCAAGTCTCAGCTGACGCTGCAGAGCCACAAGCAGTTGGTGTTTTTCTGGGACTATGAACTGGGAGAGGTGTCCTTCTATAGAATGCCTGAGAAACGTCACCTCTATACTTTCAGGGCACTTTTAAGGTCTATTGCCCTTATTTCTACATAGGACCTCAGTCAGAACCTCTTAGACTCTGCTCTGCCGAGGGTTCTGAAAGCAAACCCACACAGTGGCCTTAACTTTAACAGGTTTGTTCATTTTCTGCACTCCCTCCCCAACCCAGGTTGGCCCCAAGCTTGTTATAGAGCTGAAGACACGCTCTGAATGTGGCTTCCTCTGGATTACACTGTCTTATTGATGGGATTTAGGTGTAAGCTTCGGTACCCAACATTTTTTTTTTTTTTTTTTTTTTTTTTTTTTTTTTTTTGCAGACATGTTCTTTCTATATAACCCTGATTGGCCTAGAACTTTATATGCTGACCAGGTTGGGTACCAACTGTCAGCCTGTCCACTGTCCTCCATCTCGGTTCCTGTATTCTGGATTTACTAAGCACAGATCAACACACTGGCAACAAATGCAGTTTTATAACATTCATTCATCATTCGTATGTATTTATTTATATTATTTGCTATGAGACCCCATGCCTAGTAATGCTGAGCTATGTACGTCAGTCTTTTCATCTTTGAGATCATCTTGGTAAGTCGACCAGGCTAGCCTTGACTAACTTGACAGCCTATCCTGGTCCAGCCCTCCCAAGCAGCTGGTATTACAGTTTTACATCACCAACCCAAACCCACCTCAGAAAGTGATAGGTGTTTTCAGAATTTTTTTTTTTTTTTACCTATTTTATAACTGAGAGGGTGTTATTAGTCTAGGCTAGCCTCAAATTTGATACATAGTAGAGGCTGACCTTGAATTCATGATTGTCAAATGCCCAGCCTTTGAAATTTGTATTTGAGGATACATTAGTTTCCCTATAATTTTAGAAACACCTTAAACATTAATAAGGAATTGGATTAACAACAACAGAGTTCTAAAATGTTTTGAAATATTCCTGAGTTTACATTTCAGTATCAAATCATCAGTGTTACCCTCCCTTCCACTCCCCCCCCTTTCCATTTCCAGTACTGGGGCTTGGTCACCCCCATTTGGTTTTGATGTAGTCTTGTTAAATTGTCCAGGCTAACCTTGAGTTTTTCATTCTCACCCTTCAGACTCCCACGTAGCTGGGATTGCAAGCAACTTCCTTTTTATGCCTTGATGAATTGGGGGGGGATATTTTTATTCTTTTAAAATTAGTATTTGTGCATGTGAGAGGGACGGACAGACAGATGGGCTATATGTTGAGGGTGTGGAGGTCATCGTATCTCCCAGGGATTACGTTCAGGTAATCACATTTGCGTGGCTGAGCCATCTCAGGCCCTAAAATTGGTTCTTGATAGAGAAGGGAAGCGTGGGAAACTCAGAGGCTGATGATGGCTACTAAGTTACAGTTAGATCAAATAGGAAGTGGCCTGTACTGCAGAGTGGGCCGGTTACGGACAGTGAGACCAGGCTTTATCTTTCAAAGAGCTGCAGGAAAGCGTTTGAGATGTCGTCGTCGTCATAGAGACAAATGCTGGAGGACACCGCTATAAGTTCATGTAAACACTACATATACTACGTATGTACACGCTGAGCTGTGACAAGATTCCCATTAATGTACTGTCTTTATGCATTAAATTTAATTTTAATAAAGGAAAAATGACTTTGTATGTAAGAAGATTTTCCTCAGGGTTTGGGGTTGTCACTTTTGCCTTTCTCCGTTCCTAGAATATCTAGGCTTGTGCTCATGGATGCACCTCTGCAGGAGAATCTGGGTGGATTTTTGTTTTGTTTTGTTTTTTGTTTTTTTGTGGGCAGAGATGGTCGTTGCTTTTGCACTTTTCTTCCTGTGTCCATCTCACAAGTGCTGGGGTTCTAGGCATTTGCTACTGTGCTGCCAAGTCTTTTAAGTTCAGACTCCATTTTAGAGAACCTGACCTAAGTTTGAATTCAGGTAAACTAACAGCCTGGTACTAGCCTTAGGTTCCAAGTTGCCCCCCAACAAAACCTGAGCCTAGCTCCGTCTCTAGGCTAATCTCCAACATGACCAGTGTCTCCAGGTTGTTCCCAACAATCCTGCATCCCCAGGTTACAAGCCACCCTCTACCTAACGACCACCAATGCAGAGAAAAGCAGAAATTAGTTAGACTCCAACAGAGCAATTATGCTAGGCACAGTAGTTTCCAATTGATGCGTGCACACGTACTTCCTGCTTGCTGCTTACCATAAAGCCTTGCCCTGGTAGACATTCAGGGCTCCCCCACCACTAAAACCATCCTGCGTGAGGGTGGTGCATTGGGGGACCGAGCTAGCTCGAATAGAGTAAAGACCCTGCTGTGAGCTGCATCAGATCAGCTCCTGGCTGTTTTCTTGGAGATCGCTACCACTTCCCTGGCACTACACTACCATACCTAGCTGTAGCACTGTGAAGAACCACGAACCCAGGGTCATGCAGACAGGCAAGCAATGTACCTGAGCTGTACCTCAAGTCCAGAATCAAACTTTAATTAAAATTACACTTATTGCTGGGCAGTGGTGGCACACACCTTCAATCCCAGTACACGGGAGACAGAGGCAGGCTGAGCTACAGAACTATTTCCAGGACAGCCAGGACTATACTATACAAAGAAGCCCTGTCTCAATCATCGCCTCCCCCCAATGCCATTTATTGTGTGGGTTTACGAGTGGGCACCTGTGCCATGGTGTGGAGGGCACAGGACAACTTGCTGTAATCAGTTCTTTCCCCATCTTGTGGGTTCCAGGATCTCATGCCCTCTTCTGGGCTCTCTAGGCAACAGGCATGCGAGTATGAACACACACATACATTCATATATGCAGGTAAAACACTCATACACATAGACATTAATCTAAAAAAATGTCTACTCTCCCTCAATCAGCAAAGGACCCAAGCTTTTATTAGGAGCCCCGCAGTGAATACTGGTTGCGCTAGTCTGGATCTGATCTTGGCTCCAGCTTGGTGCTGTCAGGAGTTGGTGGAACCTTTGTGGACAGAGGGGAACAGGTTACATTTTCAGTGAACAGACAATTGTCTTTTGTTCCAGGCTGGCTTTGGGCTCTATGACGGTTTGTGGGCTCAGTCCAGGGAGTGGCACTATTAGAAGGTCCCTGTTGGAGTAGGTGTGGCCTTGTTGGAGTGGGTGTGACACTTGGGTATAGGCTTTAAGACCCTCATCCTAGCTGCCTGGAAGCCAGGATTCTGCTAGCAGCCTTTGGATGAAGATGTAGAACTCTAAGTTCTTGCTTCAGCTTCCCAGGTACTGAGATTATGGATATGAGCCACCATGTCCAGTCCCCCTGTGAATTTCTTTTATTAAAAAGAGGTTTACATGTACTATGTGTAGGCATGCATGCCTGTGTTTGGTATGTGCATCTGCCAGGCCAGAACAATTTTTCAGACTCCCCTGGACCTGTGCAGGTACAGCAAGCAGTTGTGAGCCACCTGACATGGGTGCTGGGAACTTCTCCGGCCTTGAGGGTAGACATGGAATGGCGTTCAGAGAAGACTGTGGTTTTGATTGACTTTGTGCTGCTGGGATCTTAGAATCCAACCTCTAGGCTGAACACTCTGGGCAAATGCTATGCCTCTAAACTGCAGACCCAACATTGAGGCTACGGGTTATTATTGAGACAGCCCCAGCTGACCTTGGATTCCATGTGTAAAGAGATAGCCCTGAACGGGATCCTCCTGCCTTCACTTCCTAAGTGCTGGTTACAGGCATGAGCCGGCACGCCAGGCTTACAAGGCTGCAGTGCTAGAGAGCTTCCTCATCGAATGACATCAAGGAAATAGAATGCTTGAGAGTAGACCAGTCTAGGCAAAGGGGAAGAAAACAGGCGAAAGGCCCTCGGGTGATACTGGGCCCAGCAGTGCAAAGCCCTGAAGCAAGGTTAAAGCAGTGTCAACTGAGAACTAGGAAAATATGGGGCAGGGAGGAGGAGTCCATTTTCCAAGGACCTTCACTGTCCAGAGCCTTTGGTTTTAAAAACAAATTATGCATACATAACGTGACCTAATTTGTGGTTTAGATCTCTGGGGTAGGACAGATGGCTCAGTGGGTAAGAGCACTGGCTGCTCTCCAAGAGGATCAGGTTCAATCCCTTGCAACCCCATCAATAACTCAACCACCAGTACACCAGTCTCAGGGGATTGAACGCCCTCATCTGGCCTTTTTGGGCAGCAGACACACTGCAAATGCTGCAGGCATAACTTCCACTCACATACCATAAAACAATTTACAAAAAAAAAAGATCTCCAACTGTTGAGTTAAAACATAAATGTTTGGAGAAGTAGAGAATGGCGGTGATCAGAATCAGACATCCCGGAGTCAGAGTGATGGCTCAATGGTTATCAGCACTTAATGCTATCCCAAAGGACCTGAGTTTGATTCCTAGCACTCACATGGTGGCTCACAACCACCTATAATTCTAGCCCCAGGGGACACAACACTCTTTTCCTGCTCTTTATGGGCACCAGGCCATCCATATCTATCTATCTATCTATCTATCTATCTATCTATCTATCTATCTATCTATCTGCAAAATATTTGTACATAACATATTTAAGAAATAGAATAAAGGGGCTGAAAATGTAAGTCAGTTGGTAGCACACTTACTTAGCATGCACGAAGCGCCGCGTCCAGTTCCTATTCCACAGAGAGCGCAGGTGGGGTGCCTGTAATCCTAGCGCTTGAGAGGTGGACACAGAAGGATCAGAAGTTCAAGGTCATTCTTGAGTACAAGGGAGTGTGAGGCCAACCCAGGCTACATGAGACACTGTCTCAAGAAGCAAGAATAACGACAACAACAACAACAATCACACATGGAGTAGCCCAGGAGAAAGATGGGTTTGGGATGTATTTCACCAGTATTCTGAAAGGCCACAGGTCTGCCATAGGTACCAATTTCATTCACAGTCAAAGGAACGAACAGAACTCCATCTTCTGCAAGCCCCGGATGCACATCTACCCAGGCCCTGGAAACTGTTTAAGCATCATGTGGCTTCCATACGTGAATGCCGTTACTTTGGGAGAGTCAACTTGGATTACCAGCAGAAGACATGTACATGTTTATCTTGGAGGAAGAAAACTTTTAGGATGTCCCAGCAATGGCTGCATCTAAAGAAATCAGGACTTTACTGTCCACAAGCAAGGACTGGATAAACAGCCCTTTGCTGTCAAGCTGCATCCGCCACATCCCTAGATAATTATGTATGGCTCTGCAAGTAAAATACTGAGTAGCAGGCTAAAACCTGCAACCTGCAGCACGGAGAACCCACTAATAAGCCCTCAGGGAAGAGTCTTTCTCAGCTAAGCATAAAGGCCTAACACCCCTGATCTCACCAACTGGGAGGTGGAGAGCAAGAGAATCAGGCGTTCAAGGCCAGCCTCAGCCACATGAGCTCCTATTTCAAAAAAAACCAAAAACAAGAACAAGAACAACAACAACAACAAAAACAAAACAAAAAAACCCAGTCTTTTTAAGGTGAGCATAAAGGTGCCAACTGATTAAAAGGAGCTCTAAAAGTGGAGAAATAGTGCCAGAAATACTTCATTTTTCATTGCCAGAATTATCTATTTAATAACACCTATACATAAATTGACTTGATGTTTTAATCCCATTAGTTTTTAACTACAATCCAAGACCAAAAGTATCCTTCCCCCATTTAGACAATTAAAAATTTCTTATTGTATTTGTGCAATGTGTGTGTGTGTGTGTGTGTGATACATGTGTATTAGTACATGCCATGTTGAGAGACTGACGATCAAGGGCAATGTTCAGGAGCTGGTCTCTCCTCCACCAAGGGTTCCTGGGATGAAACTCAGGTAGGTCATCGAGCTTGCACTTTCCTCCTGAGCCATCTTACCAGCACTACTTGATCAAATTTTAAGCCACAGATGGCCTCATTCTTTACTTAAATCCGCTCTGTAACGATTTCTTTACTGTGTACATAGTACATAATATGCATGTATGCTTGCACACCAGACGAGGAGACCAGATTTCTGGCTCACCTGAAACTCAGTATTTGGACCAGATCTGCCTTCAACTTCCTGTATCTTCGTCCCAAGTACTAGGATAACAGGTGTTAGCCCCATGCTCGGCTAATTAAACTTACTGATGAAATCAAGGTAGAACACAGAGATATATGGAAACTTCTTAAAGAAGGGCAAAAATAAAGTGGAAGTGGCAGATTATTTCCTAAACCTTTAACTCTCACCAATGGAAGGTCTTACCGCGTGACGGGTGTCACCACTTGGCTCCCATTGGCCCAGGATGTCTTTGCATTTTATTTTTCAATAACACTCTGTAGAACTTGCACAGCATATGTCCTGCTGAGGTCTTGGTCCTATAATGAAGAAGGTGTCTTGTGCTTTTGGAGCAAGGTCTATTCTATGAGATGGGCTGACCTCAAGCCAGTGATAATCCTCCTGCCTCAGCTTGTCAAGGGCTGGGATTATCGGTTGTAAGTCATTGTAACTGGCTGAAGGAAATTCTGACCATGACTCAGAGCAGGAGTATTTGCCTATCGTGTGTGAGGAGGTACTTGGGTTTGGTCCCCAGCTCTGAAAAACAAGCAAGCAAGGAAGCAAAGAAAAAAAAAAATACAAACCCCAAAACAAAAACACCTTAGGAGGCCTCATCTCTCATCCAATATGCCCATACCATACAAAATACATGTGAGACTCTTCCAGAGAAAACATTAACCTCAGGAAATAATAATGTCCTCTCTCAGCAGTTTAACTGTGGCAAGAACTTACTAGTTTAAAACCCTGTTTCCAGCAGACTGTCATGCTGCACTTCCTTGACAAAGAACTACATTATTCTAGGGTACTTAAGCTATACCCTGCATTCTAGAAAAGTCAAGAAGTTAAATTATTCACAACATACAAAACATTCTCAAGTTTTCCAGACCTTTATAAACCACTCAGAGGTCCGTCCCCATCTCTGGGGCATACATAGTTCTACATAGGTAGAACTGGGTTCGGGTTCCCGGCACACACTGTGAATGTGACTTGGGCAAAGGCTGAGCTTTCCTGTGGCAGCCATGTAGCCAGACGGTCTGCAGTCATGTGGACTCAGTGGCTCTCATGCCCATGAGCCTCTCATGTCCTAGCTGGCTGAGTCGCCAGCTCCAACAACCGCTTACTCAGCAGAGCGTTGTGTCGCTTCAGGTACGCGATTATGTCTGCTTGCTTTTCAACAATTTCTTCTAGGCTTGAAACAGTCCTGCAGAGTTCGAGATATAAACGCGTTACACGAATGCACCAGCATTCTTTGGTCTCGTTTCAAATGAGTCCTCAGTGGCACTCAATAGGGCACACTTTGCCCAGTGCTTTCCCCCAGGTTTTATACCCCAGCGACATTCCAAAACCAGTCTTTCATGAATGAACTTAGAGATTGCTGCTCGAAAAATCAATCTGCTTAGTATATATTGCCTTTATTTTATTTTATTTTATTTTTTGGACCCCCGAAAAGGCATTTAAGTTTTTACAATTTAAAGTCAACACGTGAACTGGGAGATATTGTTGCATGCCTTTAATCCCACCACTCAGGAGGCAGAAGCAGACAGATCTCTGTGAGTTCAGGGCTAGCCTGGTTTACCTAACCAACTTCCAGGACAGCCAGGGCTAACTAGTGAGACCCTGTCTCAATGGCTACCTCATTCCCCAGAAAAGCAGCATCCTAATTTGAATGTGACAGCTAATCTTGGTTGTCACCTTGACTACATCTGGGATTAACTAAAACTCAAGCAGCTGGGCACACCCACAAGGGGTTTTTCTTAGTCGGATTAGAGAGGTGGAAGACCCACCCTAAATCTGAGCCACACCTCTGATGGCAGCCCCATAAAGGACACAGATGGAGAAACTTCTGCTCCCTGCCTGCTTCTTACTGGCATTTTGTCTATCCTGTTCTTGAGTCGAACTGGTATTAGAACTGACTTCTTCAGGATTCCAAAGTGGACTGAAAATTGGCAGCTGTAGGACTTCTCTAGGACTCCAGAACCAGATTGGGACTGCTCAGACATCTAGTCTCATAGGCTAAACAACAACCAGATCCTAGGCCTTTGTGTCCAGAGACAGCCATTGTTAGCTGTTAAAAATACATACATACATACATACATACATACATACATACATACATACATACATGGTCTTGGTCTAAGTAGCTCTGGCTGTCCTGGAACTCATACCCTGGACTACACAGAAATGCACCAAGAGGTAGGTGGATCTCTGTGAGTTGGGAGCTAGCCTGGTCTACATAGTGAGTTCAATACTCACAAGGCTAAAAGAAGAGTCAAGTGTTTGAGTCTATCCTGGGCTATACAGCAACACAGCAAGATCCCAGTACTCAGTAGCCTAAATTCAGTACTCATAAGGTTAAAAGAAGAGTCTCCCCTGGGCTATACAGCAACTCAGCAAACAAGAGTCAAGTCTCAACTCCAGGTGAGACATGATCCCAAACCCCAAACAAACACAAAGATAGCAGGTATTTTAGCTCCTGCTCTCCCCTATTCCATGGTCACATCACCACACATGTCTGCCATCTCAATACGGTGAATATTACAATTTTAGGCTAAATCTGCATTCAGAATATACATTATCACTATACAAATTATTTTTTTTACAGTTAAGCTAAGGTAAAGTATACTATTATATTTCATATATAAACTTCTATTTTCCTGCGAGTAATACTTGCTCATTTAAAAAATGTCTAGACTAAACCACCAACCAAAAAGTATACATGGAGGAACCCATGGCTCCAGCCGCATATGGAGCAGAGGACGGCCTTATCAATGGGAGGAGAGGCTCTTGGTCCTGGGAAGGCTCTATGCCCCCATGTAGGGAAATGCCAGGGCAGGGAGGTGGGAGTGGGCGGGTCGGTCGGGGAGCACCTTCATAGAAGCTGGGGGAGGGGAGACAGGATAGGAGGTTTCCCGAGGGGAAACCAGGAAAGGGGATAACATTTGAAATGTAAATAAATAAAATATCCAATAAAAAAATAAAATAAAAATGTCTATGGATTTTGTTCTTGAATGATTATTAAATTTTTATTGATTCTTCGTGAGTTTCATACCATGCACCCCAATCTCACTTATCTCCCCTCCTCTTGTACCTACCCTCTACCCTTGCAACCTCCCCCCAAAAGAAAACAAAACCTCCCCACCAAAACAACAGAAACCCATCTCGTTGTAGATGTAGTGTGTCATATCTGATGTAGAGTGACCCACAACAGCTGTAGTGTGTTACAGTGTGTCACACAGTGCAAGTTTTTATCCAGACATCTTTACTGGCAAATGTTCACTGCAATGAGTCACAGGTCTGCTTTGAGGCCTCTGGCTTCTGCTACACCATCAATACTGGATCCTTCCAGTATTGATATCCTCTTGGATAGCCCATTGTCCTGTGTAATGGAGATCCTGCAGTGTTGGATCTGCAGGACAGGCTCTTTCCAGCAGCTCATAGATAGTGTGTTGGTTTGAATAGGTATAGCCCTCATAAATTCCTCTGTTTGAATGCTTGGCCTACAGGGAGTGGCACTATTTTGGAGTAGGTGTGGCCTTGTTGGAAGTGTATCACTGTGGAGATGGGCTTTCAGATTGCCTATGCTCATGTTATAGCCAGTGTGGCACACAGTCTCCTTCTGCTGCCTGCAGATCAAGACGTAGAGCTCTCAGCTGGTTCTCTAGCACCATGTGAGCCTGCATGCCATCATGCTTCTAGCCATGACAACAGACTAAACCTCGGAAACTGTAAGCCAGCCCAATTAAACGTTTTCCTTTGTAAGAGTTGCCACAGTCATGGTGCTTATTTACAGCAATAAAACCCTAACAAAGACAGGTGGGGTAAATGTTTGGGTGGGACAACTCAAAGCAGTGGATCTGGGCCTGGGTGGTCGATGAGCTGGTCAGCCTGCCAGCTCGATTATCAACAATCTGTTTTTTCAGTAATGAAGGCTCATTAAAAACTTATGCTAGAGCTGGGAGTCGTGGGGCACACCTCTGATCCTAACTGGTAGAGGCAGGAGGATCTTTGTGAGTTCAGGGCCAGCCAAGACTACATAGTAAAACCTTGTTTCAAAACATCCAAAAATACTATGAATGATATATGGGAAGAAAATGCTTACTTCTCTGAAATAAAATTCTTTCTGCTGGCCTCAAACTTGGGATTCTCCCACCTTAGCCTAGGTGTGTGTGCATGTGTGTGTGACTGTGCATGTGTGTGCATGCATGTGCATATGCATGTGTGTTAGATACTAGGGATGGACCCTGAAACTCATACATAGAGCCTCCGACTAGATCCTCAGACTTTATAAAAACAAAAAATTATTTTAGGCCAAGATTTTGCTAAATTGCCCTGGCTAGGGACCCAACCTGTCTCTGCCTCCCAAGTAGCTAGGATCACAGGCACACACCATCAGGTAAGTGAAGGAGGAAAAGTTAATTCTGGTTTTGAATGCCAACTCAAGCCTTACCTGAAGCCCGTCTCTGAGGCAGTACTGCTTGGGTAAGCATACGTTTTTTCTTCTTCAAGTACATCAGGCTCTGGCTTGGCTCTGTTGAATCTCCTAATCTTCACTGAAATAATAAAATCATTTTTAGTCGTTACCTATTTCTGAAGAACTGGCGATATTCATTTGTTCAAGTTATACTAACTGGTTATTCTTTTTGCATAGATTATATATATCTGAGATTGCATAATGAGTTTACAGTTTGAATATGCTTATTTATCAATGTACACATAGCAAAGTCCATTAAGAAAGGACTAGTCATAGGGAAAGCCAAGATTATTATTAATAGCAAAATAACAATTACAAAACAGTAGGTGACAATTACAACATATGAGTCACAGCTTGACTGTCGTAGATGGATGACATCATTCCACTCCCCTGACCACATCATGAAGAACCACTCATTTTTTTTTTTTTTTTCTTGAGACAGGTCTCACTCTGTAGACCAGGCTGGCCTGAAACTCAAAAGAGACTTGCACAGGTTTCCCTTCCAAGTGTTGGGATTAAATATGTGTGCCATTAGGCCTGGCCTTTGTTTTTAATTTAGATGCCAAATTTACATGCAGGCCTAGTGTGCTGACTTAGCTATAATCCCAGCACTTGGGCAGCAGAGGCAGGGAACTGGTTGTGAACTCAGAGCCATTCTGGTTGCCTTGGGATAGCAGCTCTCAGCCTGTGGGTCGCCACTCCTTCAGGTGTCAAACCCATTTCACAGGGATCAATCAGATATTTTACGTATCACATATTTACATTATGATTAATACAGTAGCAAAATTACAGTTATGAGGTAGCAATGAAAATAACCTTATGGTTGGGGCTAAGCCAGCATGAGGAACTGTATTAAAGGGTCATAGCATTAGGAAGGTTGAGAACCACTGCCTTATAGGAAGCAAAGATGTTTTGTTTTCTCAGAAAGCTGTGCTTCAGTTGGCTGAAAACTCCATCTTATTTAAAGAATTTAAAATTCTATGCACGTGTGTAAGGGTATGGCCCCATGCTTCAGGAGCCCAGAGACACGGAATCCCCTGGAGTGGAGTTCCTGCCAGTTGTGAGCTGCCCGACATAGTGAAGAGCAGGAAGTACTCTCTCTGTCTCTCCAGGTTAAAGGTTCCCAAAAATCTATGATCGACACTGACGTAGAAAACTGGCTCACTGGCAGTGGCTGTCTCTTCCCATTGGTCTGAAAGGAGAGGTGACCAGAAGTGGTCATAAGTAAATTATAGGGGTGCTAAAGCAGTCCTCAGCTAAGGGGGAAGGCGTTTACTAAAATAGCAGGCTACGCTTTTCTTCTGACTGCAGGAGAGAGGCAGGCAGAGGTCACAGGACAGCGGCTTCCGTTCTCACCTGTATAGAGGACCAGGCAGCTCAGGGAACAGATCAGCTCCAGGGCCAGGACAGCCAGAATCAGCTCAAGATACAGCTTGTTGGGCTCAGGGAAAGAGTGCTGCACACAGAGAAGGAGGAGGAGGGCTGTGTTGCCTGAGGAAGGGAGGGAAACAGCAATGGGACGATGCTCTTCAGTCAACCCAAAGCTCCTTTTGGTCTGCTTTCTATAAGTTGTTATCTGTCTCTGTCTTTCTGTCTCTCTCCATCCATCCATCCATGCATGCATCCATCCATGTATGTAAGTATGTATATATGCATGTATGTATGCATGCATGTATGTACATATCTATCTATCTATCTATTTCTATCTATCTATCTATCATCTCTATATACTATCATCTATGTATGTATCTATCATCTATCTACCTATCTGTTTCCAGTTTCCTTAAGCCCTTGTAATTTCCTAAGTGAAAGAGCTGTGTTGCTATATATAACAAACCCATAAGATCATGCAGAGCTGATCTAAGTATGGTCCCTGTCACCAGAAAGACCAGCAATCAGTGGAACTTCTGTCCATCGGCCAGACTTGGGGAAGATCAAGAGGTTGGAAATTTAAATTCTTTTATTATAAATATCTAGAAGGCTGGCTATATAGCTTGGCCTGTAAAATTTTTGCCCAGTATGAATAACAGCCTGGGTTCAATCCCCAGAACCACATGAAACTCAAGGATAGGCCCTGAAAACCCTGAATTCAAAAGTAGAGGCAGGAAGATGAAGACTAAATAGCAAATTTGAGTCGGTTCTTGGCTACATGAGACCTCATCTAAAACACAAGGAGTTAGAGTTAGCTCAGCAGCAGCAAGATGTTTGCCAGGGAAGTTCAAAGTCTTGGGTTTAGTCTCTAGCCCCCAAAACAAAAACAGAAAACCAAAGAATTTGACCTTGTTTTAAAACTAAGGAACGATTGGCTTTATAGAATTAGAGAATTATTAAACTGACTTCTTTTGGTTCTTCTGCACATGTGAAAAAAAATATTATTGAGACAGGGTTCCAACATAGTGTAGGCTGGCCTTGAATTCACTAACCATCCTCCTGCCTCAGCCTCCTAAAGGTTGTATCACAGTCAGCTTAAAGTCAGATATGAAAATGGTAAAGACCAAATAATTTCTTGGTGAATTTCAAAGCTATTATTTCCAGATTTTGAAACAAACAAACAAACAACAAAAACGGAAACTATTATTTCTAGATCATTCCTTGAGAGTATTCTTTACTCATACCACATATGATAGGTAAAGTAGTTAGAAGGTTTCTGTTTTTATTTTTGTGTTATAGGGACATCTTCTGGTCACACAGTGGCTATACATCAGTTAGAACCCACAATCATCCCCTGTGCTCTCTGTCTGCTCACGTATGTTGCTTTAGCCTCCACTAAGACCTCTATTGTGTGGAAGAGGTCTTTGGTAATCACTAACAGAATATAGAAGAAAAATTCAAATCTGTAGAACTTACAAGGCTTTTTTTTTTCTAAAGGTCAAAATTTAACACTGTTCCAAAATTCCCTAGTTCAGTTCAACTTCATTCAATTAAACTTCTAAAAGCTGTATAACAGTTGAGAGAGGCAGGCTAGACCCTGTGTGTGGCTACTAATCTTGCCCTGACTCAGGACCCACGAGGCTTCTGTTGACTGAATGTGTAGGGTGCCAGTGATTCAACCCAGGGCCTTGTGAAAGACAGGCAAGTATGCCATTACAAGCGTATCTTGAGTTTTATTTCTGCTTTATTTTGTGACAGGGTCTTTCTAACAATTGTGATGGTTTCAATGAAAATGGCCCTCATTTTCTCCAAGGTGTGGCCTTGTTGGAGGAAGTGTGTCACTGGGGAGGGCTTTGAGGTTTCAGATGCTCAAGGCAAGCCTAGTGTCTCTCTCTTCCTGCTGTCTGCTGTTCCAGATGTGCAATTCTTGGCTCCTTCTCCAGCACCACGTCTGCCTGTGCACTGCTCTGCTTCCTCCTGATGATAATGGACTGAAACCTCTGAACTCTGAGCCAGGCCCCATCAAATGGTGTCCTTTCTAAGAGTTGCCGCGGTCATGGTGTCTCCTCACAGCAATGGAAATCCTAAGACGCTAATGAAGTAGAGTAAGGTAGAAAAGTTCAATTATGAGATATTAATTTTTGGTTTACTTAGTGACTAGCTTAAAGAATTGTTTGTACTGCCTGTTTGCCAAGCACGAGTTTTACTTCTACCTGGAATACACTGAGCTGGAGACACAGCTGAGACAACGGGCTGTCGCCTTTAATAGCCTGCTGCCAGCCACATCACCTCCACAGCATCACCTTGTGGTGTTAGAGTAAAAAACAGGAGTGCAGCCAGGCGGCGGCGGTAGCAGCGCACACCTTTAGTCCCAGCACTCCAGAGGCAGAAGCAGGAAGATCTCTGATTCAAGTCCAACCTGGTCTACAGAGTAAATTTCAGACAGCCAGGGCTACACAGAGAAACCCTGTTCCAAAAACCAAACAAAAACAAAACAACAACAACAAAAAACAGAGTGCAAACTGGACCTGGGATGGAGGCCTTCCCAGGGCTATCTCAACGTTGGTCCCTTGCTGACATCTCCTCTCCCCTGTCACTGGTGTCGGAGTGCTTATTCCGGAAGCATAGGGTTAGTTTTTACTGCACTACTGAGTTATCCAGAATAACACTATAGCTCAAGCCTGCCTCGAAACTGCAAGTTTCCTGACTCAGTCTTTCAAGTAGCTAGACTTACTAGGCACAGCTTAAGACACAGTGTTTTACGTTTTCTGTTTTGAATAATACAGCTTAGTTTCCTGTTTCCTAGCAACTTACTCTCATTATTTCCTATAGCAAAAACTTCATGGAACTCCATTTTAAAAATCCTTTTTAGGGAGGGTGAGGTTTCAGTTTTTGTTACTGTTAATGTTTGGGTGTTTGCTTGTTTGTTTGTTTTTGAGATATGGTCCTGAGTAGCCCACAGTGGTTTCGAACTTGCTGCATACCAAAGACTGGCCTCAACTCCAGGGCCTCCTGCCTCCACTTTGTAGAGATTTTCTAATCTTTTCTACTCTAACTTTTTCTACTCCTCAGACTGTCAAAGAGCAGCAGCAACCTTCCTCCTTGAGCAAATGATAGCATTCCATAGCAAGTACAAATTTCAAGTGATAATTAAGACTGTGTGCTCAGGACACTGACACATACCTGTAATCCTGCACTTACTTGGCAGGCAGAGACAGAAGGATTGTTGTGAGGTGGAAGCCAGCCTGACAGAAAAGAGAGTTTACGAGTGGCAGCCTATAAGACACAGTGAGATCCTATTTCAAAACAACCATGGAGACTATGTAAGAAGAGCTTCAAGAGGTGGGTGGGGCACAGCTAGGTAACAAAGTTCTTGCTTAGCATACGCAAGGCCATGGGTTCAATCCCTCCCTCTTCCCACCAAAAGAAAAATTCAGGATAGGAGCTATAATACATCTCACTCTAAAAAAGAGAATATATTTGATTATAAACTCAGTAAAATCAAGTTCCACATGTCCTTATGGGCTGTCGAGCCACAGAGCAGATGAGAGATGTGGTACTCACCAGAAGAGTGGATCGTGAGGGCCAGTGTCTTGAGATGCCTTGTAGACTGGTAAATCTGGGAATAGCCTCGGCTCCTGACTTTCCTGTGGTGATACTGGATATAGCGTTCAAAAAGCAAATGCAGAATCCACAGGATAATTTTCCCAAGGATTATGACCGTCTGAACCTTCAACGGGTTGGTATAGTTTTCTGGGCACTTGTCTTCATTTGGATTAGGGTTCAAACACAGCACACCTGTTAAAAATGCTAAAATAACAAACACGACCTGTTGGAAAGAGAAGCAGCAGGGTTCACAGTAAATATGAAGTTTCCGGTCAGGGGCAGGAGTGGGCTCAGGGGGGAGACGCATTGGTCACCAGGACTGACAACCTCAGTGTGACCCCAGGATCAACACAGCGGAAGGACAGAACTGACTCCTGCAAGTTATCCCTATGTGTCTGTGTGCTGTGGCACACACGCCTCAATGCACACAGGTGTGACCATGCACACTCACACATCAGTTGTGACCAAAAAATAATAACAAATACATGGGTTTAGAAAACAGGCACTGCATTTCCTAAAAGTCTCTACACGTATATGATCCTATTCTTTTTTTAAAGATGTATTTATTTTTATATACACTGGTGTTTCATCTTATTCGTGTCTGTGGAGGGATACCAGATCTCTTGGAAGGAGAGTTACAGAGACTTGTGTGCTGTCATGTGGTTGCTGAGAATTGAAGCTGTGTCCTCTGGGAGGACAGCCAGTGCTCTTGACCTCTGAGCCATCTATCTAGTCCCATGCTTTTTTTTTTTTTTTTTTTTTTTTTTTTTTTTTTTTTTTTTTTCCAAAAGCATCAAAAAAATTGTAGAAACTGGGCAGAGAGACACCCATAAGATACCTATAATCTTAACACTTTGGAGGATGGAAAATTTCAGATTGGCCTGGGTTACATAGGCAGACTGCATGTCACAGATGAAAAGAAAAATGTAGGAAATCACAGACAAAAGCATAAATAAGAAAGTAAAACCACCTAAATCCCACTTAAGGAGATGCTCACTTAATGTTGAGGTTTTATGTCTTACACACACACACACACACACACCACACACACACACACAGAGGCACAGAAAGAGCTGATTATGTCAAAAGCAATTACGATGCGTGGGAGAGGTGGCTCAGCAGCCAACAGTGCAAACAGCTCTGGCAGAAGACTTTAAGGGCTCAGTCCCCAGTCCCCATGTCAAGCGGCTCACTCTGACCAGCCCCAGGGGTCACATCCTCTCTTCTAGCCTCCAGGACATCTGCAGTCCTCCTCAGCACATCATTAAAAGTAAGTATTCTTTAAAAGAACTAATAAAAGTATGGTTTAAACATTTACTTCCAGGAGCCTGGGGAGAAGCTCTGTGGTTAAGCACATGCACTGCTCTTTGGAGGACCAGACTTCGTTCCCGGCACCCTTGTTGCTGGGCTCTTCACACCACCCCTAATACCAGCTGCAGTGGGGTCTGCCATCGCTTACTCTGAGGGCACCAAAACACACACATAATAGAAAGAAAAAGAAGGAAGGAAGGAAAGAAGGAAGGAAGGAAGAAAGGTAGTTAGTTTACTCCTCAGTTTTAGGAGAACAAGTATCTAAAGAGATAGACAAAAGTTTAAACGGTACCAGGGCACACAGAAAGACACTCTTATGTATTGTTAACCAGGCTGGGAATCACTTTTAAGAAGTGATTTGGAAATTGATCTTGAATTCAGCAATCTTCCTGTAAGGATTTTATCCCTCAAAAAACAATTCAATAGCCAGCACATGGGAAGCAGAAACAGGTAATCTCTGAGTTCTAGGCCAGCCTGGTCTACATCATGAGTTCAAGGTCAGGAAGGCAACGGAGTGAGAGCTTGTCTTAAAGAGGGGTTCTATGAGTATGTCCAAATGTTTGAAGGGATTGTCAGTCACTGGCCCATACTAGCTTCTACTGATGGACAGGCCCATAACACAGAAAAGGGGTGAGCTGCAGAGCACTGGCTCTCAAATGCAGCATGCAGACAAGTCAGCAAGACCCAGAGCATGCTAGAACTGCACTCTCTGGCCACGCTAGTCCTCTGGAGCCAGCCTCTTGGGGCATGGATGTGATGAATGGGGAACTTAGAAAAGGAGGAGAATATTAAAATTAAATAAAGATTAAATAATTAAAATTAGTATGGATTTGTATACATGCTAATCTCTGCATGAATTTAACAAAAGGCTAAAGTCTTACTATGTAGCCCAACTGACTTGTAACTTTTGATCTTCCTGACTCTGCCTGCTAATTACTGACATTACAGGCATCTTCGGTTTTTTTGAGACAAGGGTCTCACTGTATAGCCTTAACTGGCCTAAACTTGACTTGTAGCTCAGGCTGGCCTTGAACACACAGAGACTGCCTGCCTCTGTCTTTCAAGTGCTGGAATTAAAGGCTTGCGCCACCATGCCTGGCTTTATTTATGTATTTATTGTGCTTGTGAGTGAGGCCTTTTCTACAGCATGAATGTGGACGCCAGACAACATATCCAGAGTGGGTTCTCTCCTTCTACCTTGTCTGGAGGCAGTCTTCATGGACCAGCTAGCCTGGAACTTCGGAGCAGAAACAGTGGTCCTCAGAATACCAGGTAATTTGTGGTTTCTTAGTCAGTCCAACAACACTGCTACTCACAGTATCCTTACACATGTGCAAACCTCTATAATACATTTTTTAAATGGAAGTGTAAGCACAAAAATTTGTACAAAAATATATACATTTAAAAAGAGCCTGATTGATACAACCCCCCCCCCCCAAGAGCTATGTACGCTGTATGTGTGCCCATGTATATGTAACTGGGAGTCAGAGGACAATGCAGGTCTGTTTCTTGGAGACATCTATCTTGTTTTGTTTTGGGGATGGGGTCTCTCAGTAGGATCTGGGGCTCACTCCTATTAGATCAGGCTGCCCAGAGAGTCCCAGGGATCCTCCTAGCTTTACCTCCACATTGCTGGGAGTGTCCCCATCCATCCCCAGGTTTGTACTGGGTTTTGGAGGTGGAACCCAGGAATCTTGTGACTGGGCCACCTCTTCACCTCCACGCTGCTGTGCTTTTAAGAACACAGGCTCTGCCGTGAACTCACATGTATAAGCAACAGAAGGTGCGCTATGGTGACTGTCGGAAGAGGATGGAATCTGGGTCTAAAGTGAGCTTGGAGAGAGTGGTGTGGGAGAGGCTGGGAGTCCAGAAGCGGGTCGTCATCCATACTTTGTAGGATATCCAAGGAGCTCTGTGAGGGAAAAACACTCAAGTTACAGTCAAGATTTCTGCATCATGGCTCTAAGACACATCTAATAAAGCTTTAAAAGAAAGAATGAACGTTTCTGGTTGTTTGAGACATTCTACTGTGAAGGCTGTCATAGAAACATCATGCAGCACACTCTAGCCTTCCATCTGTAGCAGTCCTCCTGTCCTAGCCTTCTGAGTGCTGTGACTCCAGGCGTAAGTCACCACACAGGTGCTTTCGAAACTATTTTGTATGATTTCTGTGTTTGTTTGCGGTGCACAACTGTGATCTCAGTTCTAAGGCTGAGACAGAGTAATCCAGAATCTGAGTATGGGCAACAGAGCTCCTTCTAGGCCAGTCGAGAATACTGAGCCTTTCTCTAAGAAACAAACAAGCCTGGGATACAGCTGAGAAGCAGTGTGCTCCCCTAGCATAAGTAACATCCTGGGTTTGCTCCCCAACATGGCAAAGCCCAAAACCCGAAAGGGGCTGGATGTAGCTTAGTGGTAGACAGTTTCCTGGACAGGCATGAGGTTCTGGCTCTGATCCCTACCACCACACACAACAAGATAAAACACTGCACATATCAGAGGCAGAACAGACCCTACCTAAAGCCAACATTTGAAAAATTACCCATCTTTAGGAAATGCTTTTATTTAGTTTTGTCTGTTTGTTTTTTGAGACGGGGTTACTTGGTGTAGCCCTGGTTGTCCTGAAACTAGCTCTATAGATCAGTCTGGCCTCAAACTCACAGAGATTCTCCACAGTTATATAACACCGGGCTTGAGACAGGGTTTATACTCGCTATACCCCATGCTGATTTTGAACTCACTGTGTAGGCAAGACTGGCTTCCCATACGTGCTTTGGAAACTACAAAGAACTTTTTTTTAAAAAAGACATTGCTTCACTCTGTAGCCCTGGCTAGACTGGTCTTGCTACAAAGACTAGATGAACTCTAACTCAGAAATCTCCACCTCCTTCTCCATCCCAAGTGCTGGTATTAAAAGGTGTATGCTACCACACTTAGCCCCATAGTCATAGTTTTATTTCACTTCATTTTCTTCCTTTCTCTTTTCGTTTTTATGTCTCTCTAACAAAGCCCTAGCTGTCCTGGAACTCACTATGTAGACCAGGCTGTCCTGGAACTTACAGATCCACCTGCCTCTACTTTTGAAGAGCCAGAATTAAACATGCCCAACTATTTCACTTATTCCTGTACCTCCAGAACAAAGTCATACATGATGTAATTGAACCCAACTTTTTTTGTATTGTACTAAGGTCCCCCTATATTGTTCAGGCTGGTCTCAAACTCCTGAGCCACAGCAATCCCCCCAGCTCCGTATGTCAAGGACTGAGATCATAACATATACCACCATGTCCAGCTTCAACCTACTCCATCAAGCCTTCGAATTAACGGTACAGCTGGAGCAGGCAGCGGTGGCGCACACCTTTGGTCCAGCACTCAGGTGCTGGGGAGTGGCAGTCATTCTGTTCTGGAGTACGGTTATGGTAGACAGCCATGCTCCAGTAGACGGCCTCACGCCCATGCACATGCAGGCGGCACCCACTAAAGCTCAGTGGGTGATATAAAAAGAAGAGAAGCACGGGGCGGGGGAGGGGGGAGTGGAATCAGAGGGAGCATGAGGGGCGGATATGATCGTTTATACACTGCACACATATATAGCTCAGGCTGCCCTTACATTCACTATGTGGCTGAAGCTAGCTTTGAACTCCTAATCTTCCTGCCTCTAACCACTGGGACTGCAGGCATGCATGACCACATTAGGCCTCAAATGCAACTATTTAAATGGTCTGATGTCCTACATTACTTCAAAAAGAGACCTTATTAAGAATGTCTGGTGGAGGGAGGTATAGCTCACTGGTCAAGTGCTCACCTAGCATGTATGAGGGACTGGGGCTTGTCCCCGGCACCACCTATTTCTCCCAAAAGTGACTAAGACAAACTTTCAATTTAAACAGAAATATTCAAAGTGCCAGGAACAACATAACCCAGTGGAACTATCAGGGAGACACCAGTATGTAGGAACCAGTCTCCACAAAACCACTCAGCTGTCAGTCACTAAAACAGTGAACAAATGCCTAGCCCTGGATAGTACTCTAAAAATCCCAGCCATGTTTAAAGGTGCTGTCTCTGCTGCACACAAATGGGATATATCTCAGTCTCAGACCTTTACTAGACACTGTTACATATGAGAGCAGTGCCAACTGCCTAGAATCTCAGCACCTGGGAAGCAGAGGCTGTAGAACCAATGTCTACTGAAGACTAGCCTGGACTACATAGTGAGTTCTAGGCTAGCACAGACTAAGTATTTGAGATCCTGTCTCAGAAAAAATAAAGTAAGCTGCAGCTAGTTTGGTTCCCAGCACTGACAGGATGGCTCGCCACCATCTGTAACTCTAGATCCTAAGTTCTTTGGTACTTTCTTCTGACGTCCTCAGTCATGTACATGGTATACATACAGGCATGCATCCAAACACTCATATAGCTAAAGTAAATCTAACATGCATGTGCATGCATATACACACGTGTGTGTACACACACATTTATTATTTTTTTTTAAAGACTAAAAAATCAGAGGGATGATAATAGCTCAATGGCAGAGCTCTTGCCTAGCATGTGTGAAGCCCTGGGTTCAATACTCGGTATTTGATTTAAATACAGAACTCTATGGAGTCACCCAGATCTGGGTGCTACTGCTCGATTTTCAGACTCAAGCACCTAATGCTGCTATTGTGCCCTGTGTACTCAATTGCTTGGAAGCTCCCACTTGGTTTGCCATAATCTATGGTATAATTCTGGTTATTATGCTAGTATTTTGAAGGGGGAATCTCTCTAGAGAGGTATTGCTGACTTCAACTCAACTTGCGGTGAGCCTCTTGCCTTTGCCTCTGAGTCCTGGGATAACAAGCACTGCCACCAGGCTAGCTAACAATTCTGACTGTTTCTGTTCTCAACACCCTCCGCCTTGAGCATTCTCTGCCCAGACGGGGCAACAATTCCCATCATGGCGCCTACCCACGATCTGGAGCATGCCAGTCTGTCTCCAAAGCACTATGTGTGTCTCCCCTGTCACACTAGGCAATGATAGCCTTTCCCTAATTTTTGTTTCTTCCTTCTGTCCAAGGCCCAGTTATCCATCTTTCCTGGTAGCCTACATAAGATTCACTAATTCCTTGTCTGTCACAGGACTCACTCAGCAAACACTGGTGCACGAATTCACATATGGTCCACGTCTATCTTTGCAGGTTTCCACAACTCACTCCGCAGCATCAAACACTCATCAGAAGAAATCAGGACACAGGGAGAAAAAGGATCAACTCTGACCAGAGGTAGTAAGAAGAGCTATGGCTCTTGGGATAGGGGAGTCCCCAAGTTACACCGAAACAAAATTCACGTCCCACTGATTACTGGCTGTGAGTAAGTTACTCCACCTCTATTTCTATTTCCTCTTTTTTTTTTTTTAAAGATTTATTTTTTATCTTATGTGTATGTATTGTATGTACACCACATTGCATGGAGGTGCTCAGTGAAGCCGGAAGAGGGCACCAGAACTCTAGAGAAAGTTGTGACACCAGGGATGTGGGTGCTGGGAATTGAACCTGAGTCCTCTGCAAAACTAACAAGCATCTCTCCAGCTTCAACTTCCTCCTCTGAAAAAAAAAAAAAGACACTAATAAAAATCGAACACCTGTGCCCAATCTTGGGTAGAAAGATTAAACAAATTACTACACAAAAACCCTGCTTAGTATAGTATAGCATGGCTGACTGAGTGATCAATATGTGTGCCACTATTTTCTTCTCTTTTAATTTTTTTTGGTTTTTTGAGACAGTATTTTCCTGTGTAGCCTTGGCTGTCCTGAAACTCACTCTGTAGACCAGGCTGGCCTCAAACTCGGAGACCTGCCTGCCTCTGCCTCCAGGAGGCACCTGGCTTGAGCATGCATACATACACACACACACATATATATATAAATTTTTTTTTTAGATAACCCTGCTGGTCTGGAACTCACTATGAAGACCAGACATTCTGCCTCCTAAGTGCTGAAATTAAAGGAGGCCACTAAGTCTAACCTCTATATCAATAACCCCCACTACCCCCCTCCACTCCCCCAACCCCCTCACTTTTGGAGATAAGAGTCTCAAAATGTGGCCCAGGCTAGCCTTAAGCCCAAGATCTTCCTACCTTCTTCTCCTAGGGGCTGTGATATGTTTATTTATTCTACTAATTGGTTATTTTGGGCCACTGGGGCTGAACCTTAGAGCAATGCTCTGTCTCTGAGATACACGCCAGCCTCTATGAACTCCCATCACTCTCCTGGTCTTTATGTGATCCCTGATCTCTCCCATCCCTCCTACTCTGTCTCCGAGTTCTTTTGGTCTTCTGCTAGAACCATCAGTATCCTGACCCGAAGAGTCTTCCTGGATGCTCTCAAGGGATCTACAACACCCCTCAGGTTTATCCTCACAGAACCTGTGAGGACCTCCCCATTGCCTTCAGGACAGAGTCCAAATGCTTCACCCGGCTCGCCACACTCTGAAAGAGCTCCACACCATGTTCCCAGCCTGAGCCCTCATTTCTCTTCATCATGTTCCACACCCTTAGGAAACCCCTTCCATGTCTACACCACTCCTACTTGTCTCCCCACCTACGATGCCTATCACAGCAAACACCACTGTGTCCTTGACTCATTTCTCCCCTTGTCAGAGGACAAGTTTCAGCTCTACAAAGTTAAGCTAGATCAGCTTTAAGCATTTGAACATACAGAAAGTTTTCTCTTCACTATTTCTATGTTGTTTTTGAATCATTTTCTTTCCTTTTTTTTTTTGGTTTTCCATGACAAAGTGTCTCTGTATCACCCGGCTACCGTGGATCCCACTATGTAGACCAAGCTGGTCTCCAACTCAGAGATCCAGTTGCCTCTGCTTCCTGAGTGCTGAGATTAAAGTGTGAGCCATCAATGCCTGGCTTGAATCATTTTCAATCAACTTTTCTGTCTTCTTATAAATTTTCCCACCCCCTCAAAACTAGGCCCTCATGCGCGCTACACAAATGCTCTAACACTGAGCTAATCCCTGGAACCCCAAATTATTCCTTCATTTCCTCTGTTCTGGCCAGAACTCCCTAAGGCCAAGGGTGACCCTGAATTTAAGATTCCCTGCCCTTACTTCCTCAGTGCTGGGATTACAGATTCTAGGATTACCACGTGCCTAGTTTATGTGGTGCTAAGGACTGAGCTCAGGGCTGTGTGTATGCTCAGCAAGCAAGAACTCTACCACGTTCCCCAAACCCATTTCCATGATTTATGACCAGTGAGTTACTGCCAAAGAACTCAGCTATTGTTTTGGCCTCAATACTATCTCTTCATTTTCTTCCCCATAGTAACTGCTTCCTCTGGGGACCCATGTCTATGTTGTCTTAAGCCTTCTGGGACCCAGGTATAGTGGCATGTGCTGTTTAGAATCCCAGCATGTGAGAGGCTTCAGGAGAAGGATTACTATGAGCCAGAGGCTAGCCCAGTTACCTAGTGAGAGACTGTAAAAGACAAAATTCCATGTGGGAAAATCTTTAAATATTTTCTCTTGGTTCAAGGATAGTTATACAATAAAAGATGTTTTGTAGACAGATCTCAGGTAAGGTCACAGTGCCATATTCATGTTGAGTACATTCTCTAAAGGTATGTCTCTGTGTTTTCAATTGCTAATTCTGTACCAGCAGAGAGCTAAATGCTGGCAGAATTCTGGTCCTGGCATTTCTATAGCCATTACTGGGTTTCTATTTTGTAAATATTGTTCTTCCTCATCGGCTCTAGAATTGTATCTGATTGGCTGTAATACAGAGCTGGCAGACAATAGCTAGGCAGGAAGTGGAGGGTGGCTTTTCCAGGAGAGAAAAGGATTCTGGGAGAAGAAATCAGAGGTGAGGGATTCAGCCAGTAGACATGGGGCTAAACAGAAGGACCAGAGCTGAGCAGAGACAGAGCTAGCCCCACAGCAGGCAGGATGTAGTGCCAGGATTAGTCAGGTTAGGGTAGCTAGAAGGCTGCCCTTGATGAAAGGTCTAAGCTTTAAAATGTTCAAAAGCCTGCATCATTATTTATACTGCTGGCAATCCAAGCTAAGCCTGCTATACATTCATCCCCTAGTGTAGACTCTTAAAATGACTCCTTAAGACCCTCTGAGCTGCCCTTGTGTGGGTCCTTCAGAGGCCTGGGTGTCCATTCACCCAAAGGTGCAACAAGTCCTTTCTGAATGAGCCATTAGTTCCCTGACACACTTAAGCTTGTGGGCTTGCAACATAGTCTGTGTATTTAGTTCACTAAATGTGTACTTCGTTATCTACAAAATACCCAAAGCAGGCAACCTCCTCAGATCCATGTGTCAGGTTCAGCTACTTAACTGTTGGTGAAATAGCCATCTCCAACTGCTGAAACAAATACCTAGGACTGTACTCCCGAAAGTTACAGATCCAAGAACTCCAGGGCAGGTTGGCACCAAGAAACACTGCTTATGTTTTTCTAAACCATTTGTTTTCCTCTTATTTATTTCTTCCATAAATTGTCAGTCCATGAAATCTCACTTGCAAAATTTCAAAAACCACGTGCTGTGCTTTAAATACACTTGAGTCTTAAGTTTCCAAGTATTAGCGGCTTTCCCATTTTCTCAGTTGAAAAACTAGATTAGTCCTACTGTTAGAAACATATTTCATCAAGAAAATTTAACTAGCTAGGTGGCAAGGTACTCCTATCATCCCAGCATTTAAATGGGTGGAGAGTCAGGGAACAGTCAGGCAAACTTTAGGCCAGGCTAGGATGTATAATGAGTACCAGGCCAGCTAGGGCTACAAAGCAAGTCATAAATAAATAAATAAATAACCCACACAAGAATCTAACTCTTACAGTTCTGGAACCTTGCTTTTTTTTTTTTCTTTTTAATGTACTTTCATACTAAGACCATGATAATATTTTTATTAGTTATTAGCTCATGTCAGTGTGCTAAGGTAATGTGAGTCTTGCATTTCTCAAGGGCAGGAATTTTTTTATGGCAATAGGCAAAATAGTTTGTTCTGGAAACAAATGTATGTTTCCTCCCAAAGTGTCTCCCCGCCCCCCCCCACCGCCGCCCCAATTTCAAATTAATCAGTATCTTAATGAGCTTGCAAACTCAAGATTTTTGCAACTGTATTATCATTCTATACTGGCTACACTGTGAATTGGGCCACCGGGAACTTTTTTTTTTTTTTTTTAAAGCAACCAAGCATGCATCTAAGATTCAAACATCTTTCTGTTCCTAGCATGCCTACATTCAAAACAGCACATGAATCTGCGTTTCCGGGAAATGAGAGCTACAGGTCGGGGGAGGTTAGCCCCGGCACCAGAGTCACACCAGGTCGCCGGTGCTCTCCGAGTCACCCGGAGCAAGCAAGCCGGCCTGTCAGTCTTTCCCAGGAAGGACGGATCAGGCCAGCGCGCATCACGTGAAGCTCCCATTTCCGGAATCAAAGATGCGCACTGCACGTGAGCCGCCGACTCACGTCCCGCGCGCCCACCCTGCCGCGTCCCTCCGATCACACAGGAAGACACCGCCGGGGTCCGCGGTCCCCGCCCGTCGCGTCACCCCGCACCCCGCGTCCCTGATGGTCGAGCCGCTGCGGCTCTGGGTAGCTCCCAGCCCGCAGTCTCCGCCCCCTGAGCCCAGAACAGGAAGCGGGATGGCGGGGACAGGGCTCGGCACCTCACTCACGTCCTCCAGCCGGCCGCCCGCCGCCATGACCCGCCGTCGCGGGCCGAGGCCCCGCCAGCCTGACCTCTCCACCAGCGCCCCGGCGCCGCGGGCCCGGGACAGTCGCACCTACTTGGACCTGCGCGCCCCGCCTCGGACACACCCACTCTGCGCTCGCCCCGCCCCGACTGTCCAAGGCCACGCCCCTCCACCCAGATCTGCCGATCAGCAGCCAGGGGTGTGGCCCTCCCCGCAGACTCCAGCTTTGGGCCGCAGTGTAGACCAGGCGGTTGTTTTGGGGAATTCCTTAAACTGTTGTTTCTTCCGTTTATCAGAGGCAATTAAAGACGAAATTTCTAGAGCAACCATTTAAACCATTTTTGGGTAACTGCTCTTTAAAACATTAACTTATTTCTCTTGCGCAGTTTTTGTTTGCAGCAATAGCTCTGTGTTTGGAAAAAGACGCAGTAAAAATCGTTATTCCACCTGTAGAGGAACTGAACTAGAATAGATTCTAATTTCTATAACACAATTTACAGATGTCTCCACAGAAATTTATTTTTTTAAATTACAACAAGATCTCAAGTAGCTCAAGTCTACCATTGCACCTGATGAGTTGTTTTGTTTTATATACAAAGTATTTTAAATTGTTTTTATTTTATGCGTTTGAGTGTTTTATTTGCATGTGTGGCTGTGCTCTATGTACCCAGGGAAGTCAGACGAGGTTATTGGATCCTCTGACACTGGAGTTAGTCAGTTGTTCTGGGAATCAAACCCAGGTCCTTTGGAAGAGTGGCTAGTGCATTTAAGCACTGAGCCGTCTCAACACACACCACACACGCACACGCACGCACGCACGCACGCACGCACTCGCGATGGCACTGAATCAAACTGGGGAACTGGTGTGGTAGCACACACCTGTAGCCTCAGGACTTAGAGGAGGCAGGAGGGGTCATGAGCTCAGGCCAGGCTTTGCTTTTATAGTGAGTTGGAGCCTAGCCTGGGTTGCACCAGGCTCTCTCGTGAAGAGGTAAAGAGGGATGTGAGGAAGTGTCCTTAAGGATTGGAAGGTAAAGGTGTCATCAACACTGAGCAGACTGGGTCCCACTGACAGTGACTAGACTTGTCCATTGGAAAGAATGCCTGTCCTCGTGTCCTGGAACAGCTAGCTGAATCGTGTTGGTTTCTTCCTCTCCCTAAAACCAGCTTCTCTACAGGCCCTGGAAAGGAATAGCCCTGAAATCTTCAAAGACCATTTCCTTATGTACTGCACAGTTTTAACTGGCCTTTATTCTTTTTAAATAAGCTTTTACTGGCGCCTGTTAATTATATGTAATAACAGGTTTCATTATGGCGTTTTTACACGTGTGTATATGGTACTTGGGTTATATATTGCACCCACTGCCTTCTCTTGTCCCCTCCCACTAATCCCCTTCCTTTTCCCAATTAGTCCCCTTTCTGATTTCACAGCAGCAGTGTGAAATGTGTGTCCATGCTCGAGCACATGCATATTTGTGTGTGATGTAATGAGTGTAAGATTACATATTTACAGGATCACGTCTCACCAATCCTCCCCATTCCTGAAGAATCACTCTGAGTGGCTTAGCAGGTAAAGGTCCTCATTTTTGAAAGCCTGACCCTGATAACTTGAGTTCAATCTCCAAGACCCATGAAAAGTAGCAGGAAAGGGCTGGAGAGGTGGCTCAGTGGTTAAGAGCACTGACTGCTCTTCCAGAGGTCCTGACTTCAATTCCCAGCAACCACATGGTGGCTCACAACCGTCTATAATGGGATCCAATGCCCTTTTCTGGTGTGTCTGAAGACTCACGTACATAAAGTAAATAAATAAATAAATCTTTAAAAAAAAAAAAAAGTAGCAGGAGAGAATCAACTCCACAATGTTATCCCCTGACCTCCATCTGTATATACCATGCCATGGATACCCGACCCCACAAATTAATAATAAATAAAATTTTAAAATCTAAGTATATGTTAAAATAAGGAAAGTTGAATTCAGAACAAGTTCAGCTGCGTTGGACATTTTTTCTTTTATGTTTTGAGGCAGAGTCTTACGTAGCCTAGGCTGGCCTCCAATTCATTCTGTAGCTACAGATGACCCTGAATTCCTGAACCTGTCCCATGCAGCCATCACATAGCCCAGCTGTGAACTCACAGTCACTAGTAGTTGGGTTCAAAGATGGCATAGATAGAGATTCTAGTAGAAGACAGGGGTGGGAAACATGGGATTTGGAAGAATGGGTTAGCAAGCTGCTAGAAGAATAAAATAAGAGACACGCTAAGAAACAGAACAAATGGCATGTGTGCAGGTCTCTGAGAAGACGTGAAATAGGTCAGGAAGGCTGAGGGTCATCAGACTAGGCAACCACCCTTTCATTCTCTGTGTATTTTCCATCTGTTTGTCCTTCCTTCCTTCCTTCTTTCCTTCCTTCCTTCTTGTCACCTTTCCCTTTCTTTGTCTTGTCCTCTCTTTTATGTTTTTCTTCTTTTTCAGCAGGCTCTCATGGAGTTCAGGCTGGCCTTGAACTTGCTGTGTAGTTGACAGGATGACCTTGAACTCCTGACACTTTTGTCTCTGTTGCCCAAGCACTGGGAACACAGCCATGAGCCACTGTACCAGTTCATCACACAGTTGACTATTATTTATATTCGTTATTATTACTGTGTGTGTGCACTCATGGACGTGTGAACGTGGGGGTGTCTGCACACCACACCTTGCGTGGAGGGCACAGTTGGTTCTCTTCTTCCACTGTGGGTTCCAGGGTTCAGACTCAGGCCCTCAGTTTGTATGGCTCCCGCTTTTCCTGACTTGGCCATTGTGCCAGCCATGTCTTAAAGTTTTAAAAAATTCTTTTATCCTGGACATGTTTTCTTGTCAGTCTGCCCCTCTTTCAGGCAAACCAGTGCTGAGCAGAGAGACTTAGAATCACCAAGCTCAACTTAAATTTGACTTCTAGCACTTTTTTTTTTTTGTCTGTAAAGTGAACTGAACGACGTTTATAAAGGGAAACTGAGGGCTGACGTGTAGGTAAGTGGTAGAAGCTTGCCTCATAAACTAGAGGAAGAGTGGCTTCAATCTCCAACACTGCAAAAAAAAAAAAAAAAATCTCTTCCTTTGCATAAGATTGCCACTTTAGAGGAACTCATGAAATTCAGCTTCCTTCCTGTCCCCCCCCCCCCCCGTCTCTCCACTTCTCCATATTATAAATTGTTGGGGTGGAGGGGCCAGGTGCACACAGTGCTCTTTGTGAACATCCAGCACTGCACTAAGTGCAATTAAGTATTTAATAAATGCCTTTTCATTAATGTCAGCATCGTCCTAAGCAAGTGAAAAGCACTCTGCTCAGTCTCCCTGATTAGATGTTTTTCCCCTGGAAGAAGTTCAGATGTCACCAGTGCTAAATTCAGCACATTAGGAGGCTTTGGTTCCTCTCTCCTCAGAGACGGGATGATCACCCTCACACCTGTCTCCCAGCCCCACCTCTATGCTTTTGGAGAGTCATCTATCTCTCTGTGCCTGGAATATGAGACCCTACCTTTTGATCAATGTATCATATGCTGTTCTTGTTTTGGAGACAGAGTTTAAGGAAGACTTAAGGAAGGAGGGTTTACTTTGGCTCATAGCTCATCCATCCTGACAGGATACTCTCAGAGCAGGAGCTCCAGGCAATCACTTACCTCAGTAGGCAGGAGGCACACGTGGGGGTGGAAGAGGAGGAGGAGGAGGAGGAGGAGGAGGAGGAGGAGGAGGAGGAGGAGGAAGCTGGTGCTCACAGGGGATGAGGGTTCAGGCTGGTGCTCAGTTCACAGAGGATGAGCTGGGGCTCAGTTCACATGGGACAGAACTGATGCTCGACTTTCAGGGAATGGAGCCGGGGCTCGATTCACAGGGGATGAAGGATGTAACTGGTGTTCAGCTCTTAGGGATGGATTTGGTGCTCAGCTCTCAGGCGATGAGGGATGAAGCTGGTACTCACCTTTAGGGATGGAGCTGGGCTCAGCTCACAGGGGATGTAACTGATGCTAAGCTCTCAGGGATGGAGCTGGGGCTCAGTTGACAGGAGATGCAGCTGGTGCTCAGCTCTTAGGGGATGGAGCTGGGGCTCAGTTCAGGATCCCAGCCCAGGGAATGGTGCTGCCCATATTTAGGGTGAGTCTTCTTATTTCATTCTAATCTAAAAGCTTCCTCTACACCTCCCCAGAGGTTTGTTTCCATGGTGATTGTAAAGCCCATCAAGTTGACACTCAAGATTAATCACCACAATCATAGAGTTATGTAACCTAGAGCCAAAGGGGCTGAGAATCCAAGGGCTCACAGGTGAGACTGCTGAGTGCCTTGTGACTTACCACTGCCACCACCTCACAGCAGACAGGCAGAGGAGCAGATCGTTCTACACAGGAAGCTCTCAGAAGTAACCTTCGTTTCCCTTTGTTCTCCTGCCATTGCTCTTCTGCAAGGAACCAGTCACTGCCAGATGTTTGCTGACTCTGTAGAGTTTCCTGAAGGGCCGGGGAGGAGTGCAGGGTCTTCATCTGTTTCTGTTTTGCTGGTCCCACCCTCTTCTCGCCTCTGTATATCTCTAACTGGCTAAAATTCCCAAAGGAGCATTTCTCCTTGTTTTCTGCATAGGTGCATAATTCACATTTTGTTGTCTGTGCAATTTCTAGATGCCCTAGCCCTTTCCCAAATAGTTTATTAAAATATGTTTGTTGTTTTACTTTTGTTGACACAGGGTCTCATGCAGCCCAGGTTGGATTCCAACAAAGTGTGTGGCCAAGGATAACATTGAACTTCTGATCTCCTGCCTCCACCTCGACTGTAAGTACTGGGACTATAGGTGTGTGTCACCAACCTTCTCAGGCCCTCCCCACAGATATTTCTTCCCTACAAAGAAAGAACTCTTTTTTTCTTATTATATATTAATTGTACACAATAATGTTTCATTATGACATTTTCATGCACGAATGCAATGGACTAGAATCATACTCTCTCCTTAGCTCTTCCCCCAACTCCTTCTGTTCCCTTACTGTCCCCCAACGGGTCCCCCTTTTACTTTCATAGATGTGTGTGTATGTATGTTGGGGGTGTGTGTGCACGTGTCCGAGTACACATACCAGTTCAGTTCACACATTCCTGTTCTCCTCTTTCCCTTTTGTATTTAAAAAAAAAAAAAAAACAAAACATTTTCTTTGTTTATTATGGTGGATGGGTGGGGTGAAGGAGTCACGAAAGTATCACAATGCGCATGCGGAGATTGGAGGACAACCTCTAGAATCAATACTTTCCTTCCACTATTTTGGCAGATGGAACTCAGGCCATCTGCTAAGGACTATCTCCCAGGCCTCGTGATGATACAGTTTCTCCACCTCTTTATACTGCTTTCTACTGAGCACTGCATCCCTACACCACATCAGTAGCTGCTTCCTAGATTCAGGCAATGAAATCAGGGCAGGTAGTGACTTACACTGTATATGGAATCTTCGAGGGCAACATACACAGAAGGTTAGTGGTGCAATTCCTATCCTTCCCACTGAGCGGCGCTGTTCCCTTGTTGGTCAAATGGCGATAACTCCGGGTATGCGATTAAATTTTCAGTTTCTGGCTAAGCCCTTAAGATGATGGCCCTGCTTCCTTTTGGTGGTATATTTGAAGAGGCTTTTAAAGTGACTTCTAAGAAAGCAAAATGAGCTAGATTTTGAAAAGGACTTAATGTTACACTTGGTGATAGGACGTTGATCGATCCAAACATCTAAGGACAGAATTCAACTAATTTTTCATCTTTTTTGCTGGCATGGAACTCACTATGCAGAACAAGCCGGCCTCAAATTTGGATGATCCTCCTGCCAAGTGCTGGAATTGCAGCCTCACTACCATACCCAAAGATGAAATTTAAAAATGTAAGAGTTCCATGGGACGCAGTAATATATACTTAAAAGCTCAGGCACTTGAAAAGCTGAGGCAGGAGGATCAGTTGAGCCTAAAAGCTAGAGGCCAATCTGAGCATCACACCCTTAGATAAGGAAGACCCTTCAACTACGGGTGCCAATGTCACCGTCACTGGGTCACCAAGGCCAGACTTTTGAGCACTGCATTGGCAGTCATTGTATGTCTTACTGTGAGGGGCAGAAGCAAGAAGCCAGGATGAACAACCAAAATTAAAGACTATTTCAAACCTTTGAAACATGACAATCTAGATGAGTTTCCTTTCCCTTTAACAAGAAGACCAGGAAGAGAGAATTGATATTCACAGCATACACACCAATATCAAACTCTGATACTTTAAGGGATATCATACTCATTTTGCAGAAAAGAAAACCAAGACTTAGATAAGGTAGAGGCTTTGGCCACTCAGAGCTCCAGCAAAGTGTAAGGCCACGTGAGAACAAAGTCCTAGGCTTCTCACCACCTATGAGAAGGTGTGATTCCACCGAGAATGCCCCCATAGGCTCATAGGTTTGAAAACTGGATCAGCAGTTGGTGGAACTGTTTGGGAAGGATTGGGAGGTGGGTGTGGCCTTGTTGGAGGAGGTGTGGCCTTGTTGGAGGAGGTGTGGCCTTGTTGGAGGAGGTGTGGCCTTGTTGGAGGAGGTGTGGCCTTGTTGGAGGAGGTGTCTTCACTGGGCCAGCTTTGAGGAGTCAGAAGACTAGCACCATTCCCAGTGTGCTCTCTCTGTGTTTCCTGATTCAGGATCTCGATGTGAGCTCTCAGTGGCTGCTGTAGCGCCTTGTCTGTCTGCCTGCCTGCTGCCATGCTCCCCCACAATGGTAGTGGTGATTTCCCATCACTCGGGAACTGTAAGCCCTTCCTTCTATAAGCTGTCTTGGCCATAGTGTCTAACCACACTAATAGAAAAGGTGAATTTTTCTTCACTTTGGTTTTTTTTAATCTCTCTCTTCCTCTCTCTCTCTTCCTCTCTCTCTCTCTCTCTCTCTCTCTCTCTCTCTTTCTCTCTCTCTCTCTCTCTGTGTGTGTGTGTGTGTGTGTGTGTGTGTGTGTATCTGTGTGTCTGTGTGTCTCTGTGTGTGTATGTATGCACCATGTTTGTGCTTGGTACTCATGGATGTCAGAAGGGCACTGGATACCCTGGAATTTGAGTTATCAATAGTTGAACCACCCTGTGGGTACTGGGAATCAAACCCAGATCCTCTGAAAGAGCAACAAGTATCCTGAACTTCTGAACCACCTCCTAGCTCCACATAATTGAAAATTTTGAGGCATGAATAGAAAACAGGTTCACTTAGGGCTTTAAGTACTGCCCCACCCCCATCCCATCTTTCAACTGGATATATTCAAATAATTGCAAATTTTAGGGAGTTTCTCTAGGGAAAGAGATACAGTGATTTTACATGTGAGCATTTCTACATAATAAAAATGGAGGTATCGTATTGAGGCTCAGCCTCAAGCTTTCTTCAGTTTCCTATAAGGAGAGAAGGGAACTGGATGGCTGACTCAGCAGTTAAAGGCATTGGCTACTCTTACAGAGGACTTGGGTTTCATTCCCAGTGTCCCCATAGCAGCTCACAACCATCTGTAACTCCAGTTCCATGGATTCCAAAATGTTCTCCGACCTTTGCGGACACCAGGTACACATGTGGTACATGCATGCAGGCAAAATATCCAGATACATAAAATAAAAAATAAACTAAAAAAAAAAAAAAGTTCGAGATGGAAAAAAATTGTCTCCTGAAAAGGATCTGTAGAATTATTACATTATTTCTCTCTCTTTCATTATTTCTTAACTATATTTGGGTGTCTGACATATTTGGGAGGTATCTGGCACCTCTATAGATATTCTTACCGGTTTGAAATTGTGATTATGTGTGTGCATGTGCATGTGTACTCAGGAGAAATCCAGAAGGTTGTCAGATCCCGGGGACCTGGAGCCAGTAACCAGTTGCAGGCAATTGCAGACTGCCCAATGAGGGTTCTTGGAGCCAAAAGCCTCAGAAAGCTCGGCAAATGCGCATAAGAAGCAAGCTGTCCCTCCAGCCCCACCCTTAGCAATCTGACGAGCTTTTCAAATACTTACCCCTCATAATTAGATAACAGTGACAAGATGAACCAAGGCAAAGTTGTTTGAACTCCAGATTTATAAACACTCTCTCTTGCTTCGTCTACTTATGAAATAACATTTAAGATTTTCTGTCATCTGTTTCTAAAAAAGGGAAGGAAAGGGAAATGATTTGCAAGTGTTTGAAATATGGTGTTTATATTTAGATTAGGGTTGGATCTCACATTTCAGCAGCTTCTATGGCTTGGGGGGAAAGATTTGGCTAGTTACTGTTGCTCCAACTGACAAAAAAAAAAAATCAAGTTTCTACTACCTTTTAATATGTACACATGTGCCTGAATGGAAATGTACATCACATACACACGGGAGCTCCGAGAGGTCAGAAGAGGCATCGGGTGCCCTAGAACTGGAGCTGCAGAAGGTTGTGAGTGCCATGTGGGTGCTGGGACCAAACCGGAGTCCTCTGCAAGAGCACCAAGCTCACATCATGTATGAACCTCCTTTCCAGCCCCGCACTTCCTGCACTTCTTTCCTGGAGATTCCTCCAAATCACCGTATAGAAAGCCTACCCTTTGCTCCCTGGATCCTGACTTCACATGTGCCACAAGACCGGCTGCCGCACTGTGACAGACTGTCTCCCTTAAGCTTCATTCTCCAAGACCTATGCTTTAGCAGGAACAAGACCAACAGTGTCAATGCGTGGTGACTGGTCAGAGATGGGAATTCTGAGGCTCTGCTTCAGTTCATTGGGAATGGGGGTGGAGTAGAGATGGGGAGTGGAGTGGAGGTGGGGGTGGGGTTTTGTTGGGTGACAGTGTCTCACACAGCCCAGGCTAGCTTTAAACTCACCACCTTAAGACTGACTTTTTGTTTTGTTCTGTTTTGGAAACAGGATTTCTCTGTGTAGTCCTGGCTGTCCTGAAACTCACTTTGTAGACCAGGCTGGCCTCGAACTCAAAGATCTGCCTGCTTCTGTGTCATACTTAAAGGCATGTAGCACTCTCTTTTGGCTGAGGTCGACTTTGAACTCCTACTCTTCCTGCAGATCCTGCCTTCCAAGTGTGAGGGTTGTAATTGATCACCACACCTGGAGGAGACTTGATTTGAGGGCCAGCAATGTGCGTTTCCCTATGCAATTCAGCACCTAGGTTGTGTTCTGAATGTTCAAGTTTTAGTACCTAAGAATCAATTAAGATGTGTTAGTGAATCTGTTAAAAGAAAAAAAAGTTTTGTTTTATCTTTTTGAAAAAAGTTAAGTCGACCCACATTTAACATATAATTTCAAAATAGGTGGGAATAAAAATGAGTGAACTGTGCAATTGTAAATATTCTTCTGTAAGGGTCTGAAAATCTCTGAAGGAAGACTTCAGATACAGATAATAAGCAAAAACAAAGAGCATTTATTCTTCAGAAACATCCAGCATGCAGGGGTCACCCATTCTCCAAAATGGCAATCTAGACAAAGGTACGCAGGTCTTCTTATAGGGAACTGAATGAACTCTCTAGAAGGATTAGATCATCTAAAATTTTCATTGCTGGGTGCTAGGAGGTCACAGGTGGTCAGTAGTCTGCATTCCTATGTCATGAACATTTAATCATAGGATGAGATAGGGCTGACCCGAACAGATGAATGAGCCATTCTGAGATAAGATATTTCTTCATTTTGTGGCTATCCCCAGGCTGTATTTGGGAGGGTTTTATGATCTTGTTCTGGATTTTATGGTCTGTTCCTGGAGCTGGTACCACCTTTCTTCAAAATCAGGCCTGGTCTTTAAATGGAGACAAGTGGGGTTGGTGTTGTCCTTTCACTTTCTGATGAAAAGCAGAAAAGTAACAACTTTCTTTTCAAATGATTGTGAAGGCCAGAAAATTTGGAGCTAGCCCAGAGCCAAGCCACTACTTAGGCCCTGTTGGCTCCAGTCATACAATGTGTGGCAAATCCATTTCCTACCCCCTCTATTGCTAGTACCCTGTCCCAGACTGTTTATACTTTTTACCAGGACTGGTTCTGTTTATTTGTTTGTTTGTTGTTTATTTTGACACGTTGTCTCACAGCCCAGGCTGGCCTGCAGCTCTTAGCCCAGGCTGGCCTGCAGCTCCTGCCTGAAGCTCTTAGCAGAGGCTGGCCTATAGCTCCTGCCTGCCTCCAGCTCCCATGGGCTGGGATCACTGCCCGAGCAACAATCCTGGTGCTCTTGGGTATTTCCTTGGCTTTGTAAGCAATTTCTTTGTTTCAGTTTCAATTCTCATCCCAGGCTGTTTTCTATACATTAGTCACAGTGATCTGTAAGAAGCAAAAAAATCAAATTATGATGTTCCTTTGTTCAGAATGTTCGAATGGCTTTGCCCTCACACTGAATAAAATCAGACTCCGTTCCGGGCCTTTCAGGTCATGAGACTTTCCATCACTTACTTTAGTCTGAGAGGTTCTAGCTCTCCACCCACGGGATTCTTACAAAGGCATGATGGTCCTAGAGCATTCAGATAAGGCATTTAAGGTAACGTACCTTAGAACTGACTACTGAGAAAAAAAAAAAAAAACCCAAGCTTCTACATTTCAGCTTCAAAAAGGAGGCTGCAGGGAAGAGGGAAGTAACTAACCAAGCCCGCCTGCTTTTAAACTTTGAGGTATCCCCCCTCCAACATACCCATACCATCCCCAAAGCCACGCCCACCATATGATACTAGGGCCCAAATTCAAAACCTTGCCCATGCTAGGCAAACACTTTGCCACTGAAGGACATAAGAAGAGTCTGTCTTACCGAGACTGGGTGGCTCAAGCCTTTAGTCCCAGCATTAGGGATACCTGAGTACTAGTGGATCTCTGAGTTTTAGGCCAGCCTGGTCTATATAGAGTGAGTTCCAGGAGAGGCAAGGCTACAGAGAGAAACCCTGTCTCAAAAAGCAAAACCAACCACACAAAAGGAAGATGGCCACAGCTTTTGACCTTTATGAGACTTTTAGGTTAACATTGGTGTTTCAGCAAGGCATTGTCATACATCGGTGTCACTATACTTTGTCCTTGTCTGTTCCTGACTGTCCCTCAAATGAATCCCTTAACCCAGTTAGTTTTTCTTTTTTGAAACAGTGCCTAGTGAGGTATCTCAAGCAAGCCTTGAACTTGGTACAGAACTCAATCTGGTCTTGAATTCACAGTCCTCACGGCTCCCTACTGAGCACAGGGATTGCTGGCGGACACCACCATGGTTGCTATTGTCTCACTTGTTTTATTTATTGCTGCCCTTACTGGCTAACACCTAGATTGTTTTTTTTATTTAGTAAATGGAAACACTACTAAATGTCTACCTTACAGAGTTGTAGAAAAATTCTAACTGAGTTAGTAGCACATATTAGATGAGATACTTATAATTTTTATTTTTGAGACAGGGTCTCTCTTTGTAGCCTTGGCTATCCTGGAACTCACTCTGTAGATCAGGCTGGTCTCAAACTCAGAGATCCACGAGCCTCTACCTCCCAATTGCTGGGATTAAAGGCATGTGCCACCACCGCCAGGCTTACTTACAACTATTCTTGTTGCATGGCAGGCATTTCCTGAATTTTTACCTAGTGTTAAGAGAACAACAGCTTTTTGACCATAGCCCTTGGTGATTGATGGGCCTTGTTTCCAGCCGGTGCTATTTTTATGTACCTGCCACTGATCGTGGGCAGCCATTTACACAGGCTGTGACAAGGACGGACAAGCTTATCTTTGAAAAGGTTGATGAGGAGTGACAGGTGATCGAAACTGTCTGTGGAGCTTGCAAAGCCACGGTTCACAGCCCTCTGCAGTCTTCTAACCAGCAGGGTGGTGAGACGGCTCGGGGTACGACTAGAGGACCTTGCTGAGCAAGCCCAGCACCCTGTGGTCCAGCCTACAAAACAGCATCGATAAAGGTAGGAGGAGAGCATGACTCGACGGAGATCTCCTCTGACCTCCGTATCTGTGCCTAAGCATGAAAGAAAGAGGTGAAACACACAAAAAACAAACATAAGGAACAAAAGCAGGGCCTTCCTTGCAATACATTACGTGGGTGTGTCGCCAGTCTCAGACATGGGGCTATTTTATGTTTTCCTTCAAAAGGATCTTTATGTTTTCATTAATTTTTTTTCAATGGTGAAGCATGCCATTGACCCCAGCTTGTGTGTGTAGAGGCAGATGGATCTATGTGAGTTGAGGTCACCCTGGTCTAGAGGGAATTCCAGGACAGCCGAAACTGCACAGAAAAACCTTTCTTCATAAATCAAAAACAAACAAAAAACCAAAAAACCCAAGCCATACAATGTATTTTGATCATATTCTTTCCCCTCCCCCAACTCCTCCCAGATCCTCCCACCTCTCTACCCACCCAACTTCATGTTCCCCCTCTCTCTTTTGCAAAAACAAAACAAATATTACACTAGAACATAGAGACCATCTTGTGTTGGCCAACTACTGAGCATGGGGCCTGCCCTGGATTATTGTTGATTTAGCCAACAATATAGTTTTCTATTGGAGAAAACTGATTTTCTCTTTGCCAGTAGCATCAATCAGGAATGGCTTTGTGGTTATGGTGAGACACCATGTCCACTTCCCTCTCCCAGTGCCACCACCCTGTCTAGCTTAAACCTGTGCAGATCTTGTGCAGTGCATGCTGTCACAGTCTCTGTGCTCATGTGTATATAGTCCTGTTGTGTCTGGAGAACATTTCCGTGGACTCATCTACCACCTCTGCTCTTACAACTTCCATCTCCTCTTCTGCATCTATCCCTGAGCTCTGAGTTTCGTAAAAATATCACATGTAGGGCTGAGTGCTCCAAGACCTCTCACTCTCTGCATGTTGTCCAGGGGTGTTCATTACCGACTACTGCAAGAAGAAGCTTCTCTGAGAGGGCCGAGCAATACCCTGATCTGTGGGTACAGCAATAATACAAAAGGATCAGGAAAAGTTGTTTGGAAGATCTAGCTAAAGAGTGAAGGTTGACCCTTAACCCTTGACTCTTGACCCAAGAACAGCACCGAGGAAATGACTCAGTGGGAGTGGTCTCCTGCTATGCTAGCATGAGGACCTGAGTTCAGATACCCAGCACCATGTAATAAGTTGGATGTGATTGTGCATACCCCTATATGTGGAGACAGAAATGGAAGGACCACTGGGGTTTGCTGGCTACCCACCAACTTCCAGGTTTGGTGAGATACCCTATCTCAAGGGAATAAGGCAAACGCTAATAGAACAAAATTCCATAGTGGTCTTCTCTAGCTTCTGCATGTACTGCATCATACGACCTATTGGAAACACACTTGCACATTTCACACACACACACACACACACACACCAAACACCCCAAACCCAAGGGTCAACCTCTGATCATGGACCCTCAGAGGCACCCACATGTAGCAATGAAGGGGGGCATCAGCCTAGTCATCGAGATCAGCTCAGTCAATACAGACTATCAACTGGGTGACAGATACCTCAGCCAGATTGCCCTCACCTCCATTTTTGAGACAAAGTCTTAGTATATAGTCCAGGCTGGACTTGAACTCATGGTCTTCCTACCTTCACATACCAAATGCTGAAAATATAGTTGCATGCTGCCATACTCAGCTCATATTCAACTTTAATTTTGGATGGAAATATTGATACCGTTATGATGCTGATGTTGCATATTAGTAAACACTAGGTCTGGAAAGATGACTCAGTGATTAAGAAGAGTATGTACTGCTTTTCCAGAGGACAAGAGTTTGGCTTCCACACTCACACTGGGCACTCATAATTGTCTGTACCTGTAGCTCATAGGGATCTGATGCCTTCTAGCCTCTGTGAGCACCTGTACACATCCCCTCACACACACACCACACACAGAAGGAGAGAGAGAGAGAGAAAAAGAAGGAAGGGAGAGAGAGAGAGAGAGAGAGAGAGAGAGAGAGAGAGAGAGAGAGAGAGAGAGAATGGCTAAAGAGTTCATTTTCACAAGATACTTGGTCTGGCATAAGGACCGATTTAGGGACAGTTTCTTGTTTGACTGCCTGTGCAATCAACTGAGACTCATCCCAGCACACTGAGGAAATCCCATCCTGTCATTCTCTAATATGGCAAGGATTCAAAATATTCTCCATGCACTGCTTGGGGAACAAAGAGAAACGTAAGCCTTGCGATCAGCCACAACCAAGCGAAGGACGGGGAATACGTTGTCAGTGATAAGGGTCCACCTTGGAAGTATTTGGAAGTAATAATTTAGCTTTGTTACAAGATTGTCTCTGCTTTCGATTCAACAGGAAACACTGGTTCTAGGAAGGGGAGAGCAGGCTTGGTGTACTATGGGGACAGAGATGAGACTGAAGTCCAGTTTCACTACTGTCTGATTTCCTGAACTGTCCCATCCACACCTTTCCTTCTCTTCTTCCTTTATCCTCCTCCCTTCCATTCCATCTTCTCAAAATTAGCTTACAAAACAACCAGGGTCCTTACGGTGCGTGTGTGGGGTCAGAGGACAGAGTTCAGGGGTGAGTCCTCCTCCCACCAGGGTTGCAGGGAGGAACTCTGCTCAGGCAGGTGTTGACCCCAGTGAGTCATCTCCCCGGCACACAAGCTCCTCACTTGCAGACAGTGTGCTAGATAAAGGGATTGGGGTGAGTATGCTAACTAGAAGCATTTTGTCTGAAAGCCATGGCACCAAACCCTAGCCATGGCATGTATGCACACACACACACACACAAGAGAGAGAGAGAGAGAGAGGAGAGAGAGAGGAGAGAGACAGAGAGAGAGACAGAGAGAGAGACAGAGACAGAGAGACAGAGAGACAGAGACAGACAGAGAGAGAGACAGACAGACACACACATAGGACACAGACACACACACACACACAAGAGAGACAGAGACAGAGAGAGGGACAAGCCCACTATTCAGGGATATACAGTAGACTGGAGTAGAAGCCTGTAGCATTACCAGAGCCAAGTATTTCACTGGATTTCTTAGCTCCTCCCACTGAACACCTTTGTTTCTCCAGCAATGTGGCTGCCAACCTTCCCTTTTCTTTTCAGTGCTGGGATGGACTCCAGAACAGTCTCTGTGCCCATTAGACAACGCCCAAATCTTTCTTTCTTAGCCTATGGATTATTGACCCACCAAACAGGACTCTTCATTAACAATGGGGCTTTACTCCTTTGGGTACAGATGTCCATGGCATTAATGGTCACTTAAGTAGATTTGTAGTGAAAAGAATTTCCAGAAGACAAATCTGAGGAATCAAAAGGCCTTCATTGGCAGGGTGTGGTGGGAAAAGCCTGTAATCCTCGTATCTTGAAGGTGGAGGCAGGAGGACCCAGAGCCATTCTTAGCTTCATAGCAAGTTCAAGGCCAGCCTGGACTACATAAGACCCTATGTCCAAAAACAAATACATAAATCAAAGCAACAAGAACTGTGGCTAGGCTAGAGAAGAAGGCTCAGCAGTTAAGAGCCTTCTTATATATTGCTCTTGCAGAGGATCAGGGCTCAGGGCTCAGTTCCCCCTACCCTCACCTAGTGGCCTACAACTGCCTGTAACTCCAGATCTAATGCCCTCCTCAGGCCTCCACAGGCACCAGGCACACACACGGTACACATACATACATGCAGGCAAAATACTCATATACGTAAACAACAATAAATCTAAATTTTGTTTTAAAAATTGGAGTTCATGTCTAGTAATCTTCAAGGTTCTATCCTTATAAATCAGAAAATTAATGCTTGAGAGTTCTACATTTCTCTTTCCTTACAACCCCTAGCCAGGAAAAAAAAAAATAAATGTACTGACAGCTTTGACTGAAAATGAATGCGCCAGACTGGCTAGACAGAGTAGAGCTCTAGGACAGTCAAGGCTACACAGAGAAACCCAGTCTCGACACCTCTCCCAACTCCCTGCAAAAGGCCAATCAGAATCGCAATGTCCAGTGTCTTCTTTCAGACTTGCAGAAAGCAAGGAGCCTACTCAGTCATAACTAGTAAAAGCTGAAAAGATTTGGTCTGGGTGTAAAGGTGCACACCTTTTAATACCAGCATGACAGGTGATGAGTTCAAAGCCAGCCTGGTCTAAATAGGGAGACTCAGCCTTAAAACAAACAAAAGATAGGGGTCTGTTAGTTGTAGTCTTTGGATGAGCTGACAGGAAGACTGACTAGGGACTAGCACTCAGGCTAACAGAGGCTCTGTTACTGGCTGAGTCTCAGGTGTCCACTAGAGTTTTCCATCCTATCATTTAAATAATGAAGTGCTATCAGGAGCAGAAGCCAAATGCCTTTATTATGCAGACCCGAGCCTACAGCACTCAGAGTGAGGCCCTCTTCTGCACACAGCCCTCTTCTGGGAGTCTAGTTTGTTGTAGTTTGCCTTAAGAAGGGATTTTAGAAGTGGTGTTGAAGGGCCGGAGAGAGGGCTCAGTGTAAGCAAAGCGCTTGCTGTACAAGCATTCGGACCTCAGTTCTGATTCCCCAGCACCTGGGCGTGTGTCTGTAATCTCAGTGCTGGGGGTGGTGGGGTTTGGGAAGGTGCCCAAGGTAGGTGGATCCTAGGGACTTGCTGGCCAGCTAGCCTAGCTGATAACATCCCCAGTAAGTTTCCTGTTTAGTGATGGGAGAGATTCCATCTCAAAAAGTAAGGTAGAAAATAATAGGAGAAGATATCTAACGTTATCCCCTGGACTCCACACCCACATGCACATGTGTACACAGACACACACCCCCCACACACACATGTTGTACTGGCTGGTTTCCTGTATCAACTTAACAACAAGCTACAGTCAGCACAGACCAAAGAGCCTTAGTTGAGGAAATGCCTCCATGAGATCTGGCTGTAAGGCGTTTTCTCAATTAGTGATCAGTGGGGAGGGCCCATGTGGGTGATGCCATCCCTGGACTGGTGGTCCTGGGCTCTATAAGAAAGCAGGCTGAGCAAGCCAGGGGAAGCAGGCCAGGAAGCAGTATTCCCCACAGCCTCTACATTGGCTCCTGCCTCCAGGTTCCATCCCTGCTTGAGTTCATGTCCTGACTTCCTCCAGTGATGGACTATGATCTGGAAGTGTAAGCCAAATAAACCGTTTCTTCCCCTACTTGCTTTTTGGTCTTGGTGTTTCGTTGCAGCAATAGAAGGTCCAAGACTCAAGGGCTGGAGACATGGCTCAGCAGTTAAGAGCACCGTCTGCCCTTCCAGAGGTCCTGGGTTCAATTCCCAGCAACCACATGGTGGCTCACAAGCATCTGTAATGAGATCTGATGCCCTCTTCTGGTGTGTCTGAAGATAGCAACAGTGTACTCATAGACATAAAATAAATAAATCTTTAAAAAAAAAGAAAGAAAGAAACGCTAAGACTCATGTTTGCATGCTTGTGAAAGGTTGCCTGTGGTAAAAGTGTAGCTCAGTTGGTAGAATGCATGCCTGTCACCCACAAAGGCCCAGTTCAGTTTCTAGCACCACATAAACTGGGCATGGTGACACAAATCTGCAGTCCCAGCACTCAATAGGTAGAGGCAGGAGGATCAGAAGATTTTATTTGGTCCCCTCAGAAGTTTGAGGCCATCCTGAGCTACATCTGTGGACTTGCTGTGATCTAGAATCACCTACCAACCCACCTAGGCCAGCCTTGGGCATGTTTTGGGGAACTGTCTTGATTGCACTAATTTAAGTAGGAAGACCCAGTCCACCTTGGGCAACGCCATTCTCTGGGTTTCAGTCCTGGATTCTATAAGAGTAGAGAAGATGAGCCGAGATTCAAGCACCCACGATTCACCCTCTCTCTGTGCTTTACTGTGGGCGTAAGTACCGCCATTGGTGGCAGGCTCCAGCTTCTGTGCCTTTACACAGAGAAGGACTGGAACCCGGATTCTTAGGTAAGATAAAACCTTTGTCCCCTAGGTTGCTTTTTTGCCAGGGCTTTTTTATCACAGCGTCAGCAATGAAAACAGAACACCCGCAGACTCTGTGTGTGACTGTATGCTCAAACGTGCCCAGCTTGCTTAGGCTTTCGCTACCATGCGGGTCCCTCCATCTTGGACGGTATACTCTAAAACCCTGAACCAAATAAAACCTCCCGCCTTCAGCTTTTGTTACAGCAACAAGAAAACGCACACAGCTACAGAATGACTAGGTTCCTAACACTTGCCCACCTCTTGTGCTTAATGTTGGTACAGTCTGCTCCTACGGCCCCTCCCCCACTTCATGTTCATCTTCATTTATGTATAATTTGACAAGCCCTGACCGTTGTCGGGTTTTATTTTACTTTGCTTGGTTTTTGTTGTTGTCGTGTCTGTTTGTTTCTTGAGACAGTAGCCCAGGCTGGCCTCAACTTCCATATGTAGCAGAGGGTGACCATGAACCTGATGCTTCTGCTTCCTCCTCCCCAAGTGATAGAATTTTGAGTCTTTGATATTACATCTGGTGGAACGCAGCGTTAATTAGGGCCTTTCCATGTTCACCGTGACAGTTGCGTTTTATACGGATCTGCATAATGATTTTAAAATCCTATGACTAACACAAGGCCGCTCACTTACCTCCCCTCTCCCTAGTTCAGTTCTCTAAGCCTGTGTACATCATCTCTACCCTATGTCTTCTGCTCCTCCACGAACCATCTACTGTCTTTCCCTTACACCACCATACAAACACTAGCCGAGGAAATATCAAACACATTCACTGCCTCTGCCTGGGCAACATGGAGAACACTGACAGCTGACAGATTTGCACCCAGCTCTGCCTTGTGCAGTGGAACCTCGTGACCCTACTCCTTCGGGAGCTCAGCTTCCTCACTCATAAACTAAGACTGATAGTACCAGCTAGGCTTGTTGTGAGAACCACCTAGGATAACCGTGAGGTGGCCTTTTATAAATTGCTAGGTTATAGCAGTAATATGAAAATTCAAATGGACAGCTAAAGACCCAGAACTGCTGACCGGAATGTGATATTTATCTGGAAGAGCATGGATTAAACAAAATAGTTTGTTTTGTAAATAATTTAAATAAATAAATAAATAAATAAATAAACCCAACCAGACTGCAATAAAATTGCCTGACTTGTCAATGTACCACCCTGTTAGTCTCTGACTTTTTCCTGAGAGTTCATTCTGTGCCCAGCCTCTCCGGTTCATCGTGACAAGAGAATCCCAGCTCCTTAAAAGTTGGCAGGCAAAATTCTTGTCTCTGGGGATATTTAAATCTTTCTTGGCTCATGATTGTTCCCTCTTGGGTGTTGAAATGAAACGATGCCTCCCAGCCTCTTGAAATAGAGCTGTAAGAAACACTCTCCGTGCTCGGGTTTTGACAAAACAATCTTCATAAATCACAGATGTAATGAGCTGTGGTCACAGGGTACAGCTTCAAGGTCTCTCTAATTTCCTACTTTGGTTTTAGGTTCTGACTATATGATATTCTCTCTCTCTCTCTCTCTCTCTCTCTCTCTCTCTCTTCTCTCTCTCTCTCCTACTTTTAATTAACTGAGGATATCGACTTGATATTTTTTCCTGTTTTCCTCCTAATGCTTGCTTCCTTCCCCACTGTTCTGAAAGGCCATCTGTTAGAATTTTTCTGGCTTCTTTGAAGCACCATGCGATTTCCCTCCTTATCCGTTATTAAGATTTATATACAAAGGACACACAAATATGTTATCGTTGCAAATGGTTCACACAAAATCTATAAAGGGATGATCGTAACTTACCTCATTCCCACTCCTAATGTTCTCCAGTGTTAACTGTCACCGACAGTGTCAGCCATATCCCTCACTTCATTTTCTGCACACAGATATCATAGGCACACACATCTGTCGCACACGGCTTGGTGATAGATGCTCATTTTATTGCCTTTTTTATTAGGTTAGCATGCACAGTAATGGGTTTCATTATAGCTTTGGCGTACATATTTGTTCTCCTTCACTCCTCTTTCCCCACTGTGTCTCCTGCCAAGGTGCCTCCCTATCCAATTTCTTTTCATTAAGACAGTCTCACGTAGCCCAGGCTGGCCTTTTCACTCTGCAGCTGAAGATAGCCTTGCACTCCCTTTATCCTGCCTCCATCTCCGGATGCTGGATTATAACACGCACCACCACACCTAGTTTTGATCTCAGACTTTTATTGGCTCCTTAGCTCCCTAGCAGTATTCCATCACCCCATGTTGCTAGTTGTTCTTTGAGAAGAAAATGCTCGCAGGATTTTATTTGTGCCTATGTGGATTTCAGGATGTATAGAAGGCTGAGCAGGTGGTTCATCATTTAAATCCCAACCCTTAAGCATTTGGAAAGTGGAGGGGCAGGGAGGTTATCCTTGGTCACACAATAGGTTTAAAGCCACCTGTGCTTTATTTCACAATGCCTTATAAAAGAAAATGAAAAATATAATTGAACAAACTCAGTACATCACAAATGGATCCCTAGAGCGAAGTGCTGGGTTAAACAGACCTCTACCATGTACACTTTTGTCTTTGTTGTTGTTTCTGAGACAGAGGCTCACTGTTCAGCCCAGGCTACCCTCAAACCCATACTCGTCCTGTCTCAGCTAGCCCCAAATGATAGTATTACAGGTGTGTGTCCCTGTAGTTGGCTATACTATACTAACAAGACAAATAATTTCTGCAATATTGGTTCCACTAGAATACCCAGGGCTTCAATGACGGACTGACGTATCATCAATATCCAAATGTCTTTGTTTAATCTGTTTAATTACTTAAAACCATACTTAAACTGTGTTTTCCAGTGATGAGGATTGAACCTGAAGCGTTTCCTCATATTTGTATCTATTATTTTTTAAGAAATTCAGAAAGAAATATATGTTTAATAAGTGATGAAAATGGACTATTCTTAACTGCCAAGCAAGAACTGAGAAACCAGTAATACCCTGAGAAGGTAGTTTGAGAAAGAGAACATGCAAAAAAAAGAAAAAAACAAACCCACAAAAACAAACAAACAAACAAAAACATAGCTAAGGTCATATTTAACAAAACAGTAGAAATAGTCTTGGTAAAGTCAGGAACCAGAATGCATCTGTGTGCTCTCTAATATTTGATTCATCATTTTTTCTGGGTATTTTAACTACAACAGCAAGAAAAGAAATAGACTTAATGGGAGAGGGTGGTTAGATGACCCTACCACTGTTGACAGGTGACAGGATGCTCTCTTGGATAGTCCAGGACAGATGGACTTTCAGATAATGAGAAGCAAGGCTGGAGAAAAGGTCCCCTAGTGAGAGTGCTTGCTATGCAAACGTGAGGGCTGAGTCCTGATCCCAACCTGGCATCACAGGCTGGGGGTGGTCCCAGCAGAAGAAGGGGAGGAGAGAGGGAGATCTCTAGAGCTTGCTAGTCAAATAAACTGTCAAAAAAAGCAAAAAAAGCCTGATTCAGGGAGAGAGCCTGACTCAAAGGAATAAGGCAGAGAGTGATAGAGGAGGCTATCTGATATCATTTTCTAGTTTTGACCATGTGTGTGTGTGTGTGTGTGTGTGTGTGTGTGTGTGTATACTACCACATGCGTGCAGACAAACACACACACTCATGCTCACACACATACAAAAGAAAGATAATTAGAATAAGATAAGGCTGTTAGATATAAGACACAAACACAATTGACATTATTATTATAAAATAAAATAATAAAATTATTTTTACTCATTTATTAGTGTCTCAGAGAAGGATACTTGCCTGTGCCATGGCACATGTGTGCAGGTCACAGACACAGTTCTCTTTATCTACCATATGGGTCCTAGGGCTGGAGTTCAGGTTAGTCAGTTGATGGCAATGCTATCTGTCATGCCTCCTCCTCCTCTTCATGTTGTTTATTGAAGAAAAAGACTCCTGAGCAGAAAGGGATAATCCAGGGAAGGCTTACCCTCACCACTGTTCTTTACTAATATTACTCTATTAATGCAGTGGTGGATTTGAATATGCTTGGCCCAGGGAGGTGTGGCCTTGTTGGAATAGATGTGGTCTTGCTGGAGGAAGTGTGTCACTGTGGAGGTGGGGTTTGAGACCCTCCCTCTAGCTACCTGGAAGCCAGTCTTCTGTGTGTCTTCAGACAAGATGGAGAACTATGAGTTCCTCCAGCGCCATGCCGCTGGGAAGCTGCTGTGTTCCCACCATGATGATAATTGGACTGAACCTCAGAACCAGTAAGCCACCCCCCAATTAAATGTTGTCCTTCATAAGAGTTGCCTTGGTCATGGTGTCTCTTTACAGCAATGGGGATCCTAACTTAGACAATGCATTAAGATGTAAGGATGAAAGAGATCCAAGACATCTCTAACCACCTTTTTTTTCTACTTGATCTCTAGCAATCACTTCAAATGCTCCTGTCACAATGCCAATGTTTAAAAAAACAAAAGCCTTTAACTTTCTGAAATCTTGTTTCCCCAGCTATCCCTTCCTGTACTCTTAAATACCATTCTTAACCTCCTGGGCCACATCATCTCTTTTTATGTGCTTATCTTTTTATTTGAGACAGGGTCTTACTATATGGCCTTGGCTAGCCTGTGTCTGCTTCAGGAAAATATTCTTTCATGTGTTTGCTTTAGCAAGACATCCTTTCACCTGTATGCTCCAACAAAACATCACTTGATATAACTAACTTTCCGAAGAACTACAAGTTTCCACTTCAAAATACCTTTATTTTAAACTCATGGTCATAGTCTCTTACAGACAAGTCTGTTCTGCTTCTTACTGTTTTCCTTGCCCCTCCCCTCTCTCTTTCTCCTTGAGACAGTGTTTGTGTAGCCCTGGCTAAACTCATTTGGTAGACCAGGCTGTCCTCAAACTCAGATATCCACCTGCCTCTGCCTCCTGAGTGCTGGAATTAAAGGGGTGTGCCACTATCATCTTGCTCTTTTTCTTTTTCTTTTTCTTCCTTTTTCTTTTTTGTCAAAGGGTTTCATGTAGCCCAGGCTGGCCACAAACTCATTCTGTAGCCCAAGGCTGACTTTTTGTCCCCCATTTTCCATTCTACATCTCCTAAGTGCTGGTTGACAGGTGTGCACCACGCCCAGGTAACTGATTATTTACTTCTTAGTCTTCCTGCAAACCCCTGCACTCTCTCCTGCATATTACTCTTCACATGAACCCCCACCTGACAATGTATTAAACTCTGAGACTGACTTGCTCATTGGCCTGACACACATCTATACAGCTGCCTATGTCGCTTCACTGTTGTTCTTTCTTGTTAGTTACAAACAGGAAGCCTCCCTCTGTCATCTTTTTGGTTCATTTTTTGGTACAGCAGTGCCGGTCTGTAATCCCAGAACTCAGGAGGCATAGATAGGTGGATCATAAAAAGTTCAAGGCTGGTCTACAAAGCATGTTCCAGGTCATCCAGCAATATAGACCCCATCTTGGTCCCTCCCACTTCTGCTCAAAAAAAAAAAGAAAAAAAGAAAGAATTGGCATTTATGATTGAATGATGAAATAAAACTAAAGAAATTGATGCATCTGAGTTGTAAGATATCCCTGCCTATGCTTTTCACTGAAGTGACACCCACCCCACCCTTTTCTCTCTTCCTCGTTCATTTTCTTTTAAAACATTTTTAAGGGACCAGTGAGATGGCTCAGCAGTAAGGGTCTTGCTGCCAAGACTGAGACCATTCCTGGGACCAACATGGTAAAAGGAGAGAACTGATTCTGGCAAATTTCTACATGTGTACATGAGTGTGTGCTGTGTTATTGTGTGTGTGTGTGTGTGTGTGTGTATGTGTTGTGTGTGTGTGTGCTCACAAGTAATTTTAAAAAAGAGAAAAAATAAAAGATTTCCTTTCTACTTTCTTTCCTGGTCCTGGGTTTTGAACCCAGGGCCTTGGGTCACCTTGCCCCACCACTGAGATCCATGGCCAGCCCTAAAATATGCTTAGAATATGGACTGAGAATATGCAGCTCAGTGGGAGAGTGCTGTCCCCCAGTGTGTGATTCCCTGTCCCAGTTACCACCCCTCACATACCAAAAACATCCCCAAATAATTTTGGTTTGGACATGGAAAGCCTGTGCTTTAGCTAAAGTGAGACAAGGCAGAAAGATGCTGGAATGCAGGAGTTGGGAGCCAGCAGGGCCAATACTGTGGAGCCCTTTCTTTACAAGCAATCTGAGCATGACTCTACTAGAACTGCCTCTGCCTGGAAGTTGCTGAGTTAGAAACAAATCTTGCACAAGTCTCTGCAGATGGGCCAAGGTGGCTGGGAATTGCCTGCCTATTGTGAGAGGACTATCTAAAAGTGGCTTGAATCCAGAAACATGATGTAACTCTGGTCTTAGGAAACGGTTCCATGAAATAGAGCAGAGACGGCAATAAAAATAGAGACGGTTCGCAATCAGTTTTCTAAGGAAAGACTCCTCTATTCTGCTTAATATAGTTTTCCAATCATTCTGCTTTTTTCTTTTTTTAGAAATAGAGTTTAGTTTTATTTTCTGTTACTTTTGTCTGCTTGGGAACCAAGTTCTACAACATTGAGACAGCTTTCTGTGTCTGAGGACTTCTGAAACTGGATCACCAGGCCTCGGACAGCCCCAAACAAATGATTATGCAAATACACAAGCATATTGGTTGTTCGGCACAAACATTAAAAAAAACATAATGGAAGAATCAGCTTAAAGAAAAGGTTTGTGTTGGGCCTGGTGGTGCATGCCTGTAATCCCAACGCTTAGGAGGCTGTGAAAGGAAGACAGGGAGCTCAAAAAGAAATACACTTAGCCGGGCAGTGGTGCACACACCTTTAACCCAGCACTTGGAAGGCAGAGGCAAGTGGAGTTCTGAGTTCGAGGCCAGCCTGGTCTACAGAGTGAGTTCCAGGACAGCCAGGGCTACACAGAGAAACCCTGTCTCGAAAGAACCAACCCAACCAACAAACAAACAAACAAAAAAACCACCACACTTGGAAGACCAATGATCCACCATTAAATATTGTTATCTGCCATTATTGTCCATTGCTTTTTCTTGTTAGGTCTAAATCTGAGAGGTGCACCTGAAAGGACCTTTTTAAGATACCACTTCTGGTAGGGGAGAGAAGGGAACATGCAGTTGGGGTCCCTGGGTCTGCACATCTTGGGAGCAATTCCAGGATACTTAGGCTGAGGATGAAGGAGAAAGGTCTGGACAGATGATTCCGAGGTTAAGAGCGCTTGCTGCTCTTCCACAGGACCAGAGTTCAGTTCCCAGCACCCGTGTTGGGTGGCTCACAACTGCCTGTAACTCCAGCTCCAGAGATCTAATGGCCACTTCTGGCCTCTGCTGGTGCCTGATAAATAAATAAATGAAACAAAAGGAGGAAGTAAAGCCTCAGAGAAAATAAAAATTAGGAGAAACGACTCAGTGAGTTAGTTTTATACTATGCTTGTTATGATTAATGTAAAAATAAGATGGTCCTGGTAGCACAGGGCCTCTAATCTCAGCTACACCCGAGGGTGAGAAGGATCACAGGTTTTAAGGTCTGTCTTCGTGGCAGAATGAGAATGAGTTCAAGGCCAGCCTGGGGAACTTAATGAGACCCTGTCTTTAAAATAAAAATCACCAAAATTGCACTAAGGATAGGTCTTAGCATTACTGTGTCGCCTCAGAGTTTTTGGTTCAATTGTCAGAGCTAAACAAACAAATAAGACTACATTAACCAAACTAGAAAGTTTCCTTTAACACAGCAAGACCAAAGAGAACTGAGAGACAATTTTAGAACCTGGATATGATTTCCCTGTTCTTTTGAGTTTCTTGTTTTTGCCACGGTAACCTGAGTTGCGCCTTCTCTGACGTCACCCTGCCTCCAGGCATTTGCAGAAAGCTATCTCCTATACCCAGTGCCCAGCTTTGCTTGCCCCTTTCTTTGGTTAATATTGTTCTCAGTTAAAAACAAGTAGGACTTTTCAAAATATCTGATCCTACATCTTGGGAAAGGAAAAAAAAAAATCAAGATAAACTTGGACCTTTGCTTCCCCTAGAAAGCAAAGATTCTTTCAAAGGTACTCTGTATTAAATGGGTAAAGAGGTCAGTCTGAAGAGAAGGGGCCCCTAATGAAAAGCTGAGGCACAAAGAGAAGAAGCAACAAAATGGGGAGTGGCTCCGATCACACAGTGCTTGCCTAGTGTGGTCACAACTCCGGGTTTGATCAGCAGTACCACATAGTACCAGGAATTGTAGGACAAATGCCTGTATGGGATGATCTAAGGTTGTTCTTTATTCTTGGCTACATACACAGTTCAAGACCAACATGGGCCACTTGAGAATTTATTGCAAATCAAAATCAAAACATAGAGCTAGCAAATACCATTAGCCACTCTCTCTATCTCTGTGTGTCTCCCTCCCTCCTCTGACAGACTCTCAAGTCGCCAGGGTCAACCTTGAACTTTCTGTGTAGCTGACATGACCTCAAATTCCTGATCCCCCTGCCCTCGCCTCCCAAGTTCTGGAATCATGGGCAACGTGTATCTTAAATACCACAGTGTCCTTTAAAACTCTGAGTTCTTACAAATTGTTTTATTAAATTACTTTTTGATCTTCAGTGCAGGCATTTTGGAATTTCCTTCAACATATGCAGGTCCAGATGAATCTTTCTTAGCAAACTACAAATGTGACATGGACAGCCAGCATAATAAGTGAGATGAGCAGAAAATATGTTAATATCTGACAAGCAAGTTATTTTTGGACTGCTTTTTCTCAGTATATATTAATTTCACACATGAGTTTGGATGGCATTTACCTATCTCTATATAATAGAATTTGACCATATCTACTTCCATTTCCACTGGGCTGCTCAGCTTGGGTATAAAAATGGGGTGCAGGAACACCCCTAGATATGGTCATTTGCGTTCCTTTTAGCTGAAAATATGGAAAGACACTTTAAAGATGTGTCAGTAAGGGAGCTAGACCCTAAAGGTGTCTGTTTCATTTAATTTCTAACAATATATCCAGACTTGTCTCAAAAAAAAAATTTTTTTTTTTTTTAATGATTGTAAATGGCTGATCCTCCGGCTTCCACACGACGAGAGCTGGAATTGTGGACATGTGCCATGGTGCTCAGCTTCTGAGGTGCTGGGATAGACTCAGAGGACTGCTCATGTCAGCAAGAATTGTACCACTCACATACATCTTCAGCCCTTATGTGACTTTTTTTTTTCCTGACAAGGTTTCTCCGTGTAGCACTGGCTGTCCTGGAACTCACTCTGTAGGTCAGGGTGCTCTGGAATCATACATCTGCCGGCCTCTGCCTCCCGAGTGCTGGGACCGAAGGCGTGCACCACCGCCCTTATATGACTTTAAAAACTTCATTTTATTTTCCATCATTTCTATTTGCATGTGGGTGCCCATTCAGGCTAGAAGAGGGTGTTGACTCCTTGGGAGATGAAGTTACAGATGGTTGTGAGCTACCCTACCTGGGTGCTGGGTACAGTCCTTGGGAGGAACACTTGATCGCTGAGACACCCAGCCAACCCCACTTATATATCTTTTTATGTGATGTGGTTAGCATATGTGCGTATGAGCACCCATCCGGATTCATAATGTGTTATACAAATGGAATATTGCATAAGCTGTCTTCAGCTCCTGCTGCCATGGGGTCAAACATGTTAGTATCCATTTCTGTTCCTTCTAAGGCCAGAGAGTTTTAGCCCTTAACACAAAAATAGAAGAACATCGAAGTAATATTTCACTTGTGGCCAGTACACAATTCATTATAATTTTGAGGGTGGTTTTAATGCCATCAAACTAGAACTGGGTATCAGTTTGTAGACCTGCTATGATTGAAGTCTTATTTGAAAACAGATTCTGACGCTGGAGTCCTTCAAGGTACCCAGCACCTTAGCTGCTCATATGTCCTCCACGAGCGTATACTAGACCACAGAGATTCAGCTTGCTCTTCCATATCTTTATTTTGTTTTTTAAGACAGGGTCTTGAATAGTCCAGGCTGGCCTTAAACTCCCCACGTGGCTGAGGATGGCCTTGAACATCTTGATCTTCCCAGTGGTACCCAATAATCCTGCTGGGATTACGGATGTGCACCACCTGGGTTATGTGCTGCCTGGAATCAAACCCACGGCTTCAAGCCAGCTAGGCAATCGCTCTACCCACAGAGCTCCGCTGCACTGCCAACTTGGTTGCAATTATTGTTTTCATCTCTGCAGCTCAGTGGTGCACAAACTATCTCATGAATATGAACCACTTGAGAGAAGCAACTAGTGTAGTGGCCATCACAGCTTGGGGTGGGGGAGGAAGTAGGAGGATGGAGCACTGGAAAGCCATTCTTGCCTACATACTGAGTTCAAGGCCAACCTGCGCTACATGGAACCTTGTCTCAAAACAAAAGCCAAAATGAATCATTGAAATGGCTCTGTTGGTAAAGGTGCCTGCTGCCAAGCCTGATGACCAAGACCGATGTGGTGGAAGGAAAGAACTGACTCCTAAATATTGACCTCTGACCTTATCATGTGTGTGTATATTTGTGCCCAACCCCAACAAAAACAAGACAGATAAATGTAATAAAGATATTATTTAAAAGCAATAAGAAACACCAGCCAGTGTAAGTTAGTACATTCCATACTTTAGAAAGATGTACTTTATCTTTCAAATTATTCTGGGGGCTTGGTTTACCAGAACAATACCCGATCATTCCATCCTGCTGGCAGAGAAGGCTTAAGGTAGACCATTGAAAGCACAAGTGTGGGTAATACATCAGGGGAAGGGTGGGCTTCACTCTCATTAGTAGATCTGTTCTCATTAGAAGGAAGCAAGCCAGATACAATTGCTTTGATTCACTGGTAGCTGACTTGATTTTGTCCATAAAAGTTAGTAACCATTGGCAATTAAACAGATGGACAGACTCAGAAAGAAACCTCCTGTGTCATCTCTGATGGAGAAAAACTCCCAAAATGTCATCCTCATGATTGTGAGGTCTTGTAACTGCCCTGCTGTCCAAAGGTGTTTGCAGGTGCGGTGGTGAGGAAAAACTAGCTGAATTTCATAACTACACTTGAACCATGGAGACGGAATATAAATTCCAATAGCAATCGAAGAAACCAAAACATGCTTTTTCTTTATCCTCCCTCATCTTTTGTATTATTCTTTTTTAAAAGGGAATTATTTTTAATTATGTATATGAGTATTCACGTGCGTGCGTGCGTGCGTGCGTGTGTGTGTGTGTGTGTGTGTGTGTGTGTGCGCATGTGCATGAACACCTGGGTATAAGAATGTTAATACAGGGCCCAAGGAAGCTGGAGGCATTGGAACCTCTGGAGCTGCAATTAAAGGTGATTGTGCCATCTGAGATGTCATTGGAAATCCAACTCAGGTTCTCTGGAAGAGTAGTAAGTGATCTTAACCACTGAGCAATCTCTCCAGCCCCAAATTCTGTAGTATTGCATGAAGGAAATTTTGCTGGTTTTTCTTTGATTGGTTGATCCGTGTGTCAACATGTATGTGGACACAAGCATGACACAGCACTATTGTGGAGATTAGAGGACAACTGTTGAGAGTTGGTTCCACTTTTTGGAGGCAAGCCTTTCTTGTTTTTTCATACTCCAGGGTAGCTAGCTGTGACATTTGAGTGACTCTCCTATCTCTACTTCGCACATGTTATCCCAGCAACAGAAATACTACAACCAGCTAGGCTTTTTAAACTCTGTTGCTTTTCAAGACTAAGCTTGGCGGCTGTATTAGTTATGTTCATTGTTTCCATGGTGATAAATACATGGCAGAAAGCAGCTTAACGAGGAAGACTTTGCTTTGGCTGACAGTCCCAGGGATATGTTTCCCCACGTCTGCAAAGCCAGGACAGCCAGAGCTTAAGGTACTTGGTCACATTGCATCTGCAGTCAGGTAGCAAAGCATGATCAGTGCTGATGTCCAGTGCCCATTCTCCCTCATATTCAATCTAAGACCCCCAACTATGGAATGGGGACACCACCTTTTCATTTCGCTAATCTGGATAATCACTCGAAGCCACGCCCACAGCTTTGTCTCTGAAAAGAGTCCAGATCAGATCAAGTTGACGAAGCATCTAAACAGCACAGTGACTGCATCTCTCACTTCCTGCACACATCTGAAAAGGGACTAAAGACAAATGGGAAGAAAGGAACATGTTTCCATCTTCCAAACTCTTTTCTGATGAAGGTTGGCAAACAGCTGTGTCATCTGCGCTTCGTGCAACTGCTCTGACGTCTTCTCTATTATTTTTCTTTATGCCAAAATGAAAAATAGTGACACAAACTAAAATACATGCATGTTTTCCTGCTACTGGTCTATTTCATATGGGCTTAATTTTTAAATTCCTTGACAGTTTCCTACATGTACATAATGAATTTTAGTCATTTTTCATGGCCCATTACCCTCTCTCATCACTGCTTCATCTTCCCAGCAAGCCCCTCCCCATACTTTTATGCCTTTCTTTCTCACGTGTGGCCCACTGAGTGTAATTAGAGTTGCTTGCACGCGTGTGGGTGGGAGCTTGTTCTCTGGATCTTGTGCACTCCTTTCTCAGCAGCCATTAAATGTCAATAGTCCCTCAGGGAGAGATGGGTGGGGCTCATGAGCCCCTGTATGTACTTCTTTTTATAAAGCTGTTTTACTGAACTGGACATACTGTCAACACACCAATGAAGAGCTTAAAACATATCTTACTAACTCGGATTATTTGTAGAGTAAGTTGTATGCTTCAGTGTGACTGTCATGATGATGATGGTGGTGGTGGTGATGACGATGACGATGTAAAGTCCAGTTTAACGAACACAGAGCTTATGCTGAAAAGTTGAGAATGTCCTGACATTGATAGTTATGGATACGAAGTGATGAATGTATTCAATGTTAAGGACCTGTGCCCTGTAAATGATTAATGTGGCTGGGTATGATGGTGGCTGCCTGAGAAAGACCATCCAGATTAGTAAATCCAAAGGTGGTGGCTCCATCCCATAAGCAGGAGTCCTAGACTGAGTAAGAAAAGAAACGAAATTCATTGATCACACTTTGCTTTCTGACTGCAGATGCAATGTGATCAAATGCTTTAAGCTCTGGCTGCCTTGGCTTCCCAGGCATAGGGACCATATCCCCTGGACTGTCAGCCAAAGCAAAACCTTCCTCCCTTAAGCTGCTTTCTGCAATGTATTTATCACCATGGAAACAACAAAGGTAACTAATAAAGCCATCAAGCTTATATTTTAAAAGCAATAGAGTGGGAAGACGTCAACAAGGTAGACCTCACTTAGAAGTAATACTTCTCCTTTGAATTAGAATGTTTCCAAATTCACTCATTGAGAAGACGGGATCAGCTTGAAGAAATGACGTGGATAGATCATCCCGAGACATTTCATTTGCCAAATCTGTGTGATTTCATTATTTTTCTGGAGCTGCTTTCATACTAACACTTTAAGAAATAATTCTGTGCCAATGCTTCACCGTTCCTTCCTGGTCACAAGACTCTTTTTCTTTAGGCACCTGTTTTGTTATTTTGAACTCTCGAAGACTTCTAGGTTATATTCCATCCTAAGAGAGGATGGAGAATCATGGTCAAACTCATGACAAGGACAAGCTTCTCGTAGTGTTGTCTGTGTGCAGTCTTGAGGATTGAACCTGAACACTTGCATGTGCTAGGTAAGTGCTCTGTCACTGAGCCACACCCTTGGCTGGCCAGTGAGCTCCTGATCCTCATGTCCTCATGTCTCTGTCCCCCAATACTGGTATAACAGGTACATGGTACCATATTGAGCCTTTTTTTTTTTTTTTTAAGAAAAATGATGGCGATCCAGGCTCATGTCCGCGTGCTTTCCAGGTGAGCACTTTCACACCGAACCATCGTCTCAGCTCATCGGTCATCTTCAGATTTTCTGGTGACCTTTGAATATCAAATCTGCTAAAACTGTAACGTTTTTAGAGCTGTTTTCTAGGTGGCCCTAGCTCTTCTGAGGATTGCAAAATTAGATAAGCTACTTTTGACTCCTCGAGCATCACTCCATCTCCTCTTGCTCTGTAAAGGCATCAGCAGCATCACACTTCAGGTTGCAATGAAAGCAGCCAGCTCATCCTCCTGCTGCCCCCGTGGCGGACTCGACCCACCAACTACGAGCCAGAATAAACCTTAAGCTGCTTATGTTGGGTACCCTGCCCAGCATCATGGACAGTAACTAATACGATATGTTGTACAACACAAGAACAACAAAAATTACCTTTTCTTTTGGTGTTGTTGCTGACAGGGTTTCTTTTTTTATAATCCTACTTGATCTGGAACTCACAGAGTTCTGCCTCTGCTGCCCTAGTGCTGGGATTAAAGGTGTGAACCGTCATACCAGCCACATGAACCGTTTACAGGACACAGGTCCTTAACATGGAGTACACTCATCTCTTCGTATCCATAGCAACCAAACACCGAAGAGAACATCTCTCCCTCCCCTAGCAACCACCAACTGGTTAGAGATCCTCAGGGGTGGGTAGGGACCAGCCTTCATAAGCCCCTCCCCTCCTGTGCAGACCCTGTTCGAGTAGTCATAGTTTCTCTGAGGAAACTCAAGAGTGTGACAGCTGGCCAGAATCCAGTTCCCAGCACCTTCCTCTGGTGGCTCACAAAAGCCTATAACTCCAGCTCCAGAGAATCTGATACCCACTTCTGACCTCCTCAGTACACAGACGCGCATGTATATAGAAATAAAATTAAATAGACCTAAAATTAAAGAGAACATATCAACTACATCATGCCCAGAAAACCATGTTCCAAACATTCCAGAATTTCCTCTAGCTCAAATGCCCTTTCCACGATCTCCCCCGTGTTCTCTTCTCCTTGGAGGGGGTGAGACAGATGTGCCATTTGGGGCTAAGCATTCAACAGTGATTTATTTTAATCACCTTGACCAGTCATGAGGCCCTGCAGTTATTGCTGATGACTGCAGAGAGAAGTTTCTCTGACAATGATGACCGCAACACTAATCTGACTGCTGGAGTCCATCTTATGTCTCCTGGCATTCGTCCTTGGCTCCTAAAATCCTGTCCTGTCGAGGGAGGAGAGCTCCTCTCCATTCTAATTTCTATTTACGTGAATTTGTTTACTGTGGGCACTTTGTGGAAAAAGAATTTTAAGGCATTTCTATTGTCTGCCTTATTTCACTTTGCATAATGTTTTCAAGATTCAATCATGAATCAGAATTTCATTATTTTTCAGATGAGCAATATTCCACTGCAAGTAGGACTATACCACGTCTTTTAAAAACACACTGATCTTCAGTCTATCTCAAGATCCAGCTATACCACTCCTGGGCATATACCCAAAGGATGCTTTATCCTAATCCAGAGAAACCTATTCATCCATAATTCATTGCTGCTTTACTCATAACAACCAGAAACTGTAAGCAACCTAGATGTCTGTCAGTGGATGAATGGATAAAGAAAATGTAGTATATATACACAATAGGATATTAATCCACCATTAAAAATTCGTAACATTTGCATCTAAATAATGGAACTAGAAAATTCATTCTATGTGGGGTATGCCAGAGCTAGAAAGAAAAATATGGTATGTATTGTCTTGTATGTTTATGTCTGCTGTTAAGTCAAAGATAATCAAGTTACAATGCATAGAACCACAGAGGTTATGTATAGATAAGAGTAAGGGACTGGGGGGGGGGGGGCAGATTCCCCAGGAGGGGGAAATAGAATAACAGTTATGGATGGATAGTGTGTTGGGGGTAGAGACTAGAGTGAGAAAATCAGGTGGAGGGGGAGGGCAAACAGGAAGGGACATCTAAAATTAAGAGCCATTTGAGGTGTAGTACGAAAACCCAACGTAGTAGAAGTTTCCTAAGATATATACATATATAAAGTTGATCTAAGCAAAATCACCAAACAGAGAAACATAACAGGAGAAACAGAGTCCTGAGCTGGACATCTGTCATTATCACATAAGGCGTCAGCACAGGGAATAGGTTACATTTAATAGAGTTGTTGTTCACAGTGGTCCCATGGGAAACCCCAGACAACCCAGAACAAAGGCTACAGGTCACTCTCTACAAGCTATTGCTGAAATAATACCTGCACAATTCACTGACCATGGAGAAGTGGAACTGGTACCGACAGAGAACCTTCACCCACTGCTACACTGTACGAGGTCTAGGAGGCCACATTGGTTACGTCGGAAAAAAGGCACTTAACACTTCTGTGCAATTAGCCCAAAGGAGAAAGAGGTAACAGCAACCATGGTCTTGGTAGCTGAGGTTTACTGCTTGGACCCAGACAGGCATCAAGGAGAACATCTTATTGCCTGGTGCAGAGTTAGCCTTAGTACCTCATGGCCCAAACTTCAGTGTGACACACTGTCTCGAACTGAGGTCACATCTATTCCAAAAGGCAGTCCAAATCACTTCTACTAGGCAAGTATTAAGCATAGATCCTATGCCCCCTTCGTTGACTATTTAGCCAAATAACTATATTCCTAAAGCCATTTGGTCAAAGGTTCTATCCAAACAAAATTCAAACAGAACACCATTCTATTAATGAACTCCTTTTCTTTGTATAATAAGCCAGCAAAAACTACCTTAATCACTTTTTTGGTCAGGTGTTCATAATCATACAAAATGTGCAGCAATGAGAATCCTATTCTATTAAAGGAAGCTGGCATTATTTGTAATCCGACAATCACAGCATGTTTCAGGTTCATACATAGCGCACATGGAGATCTTGTGTTCAAGACTGTTTCTCCACAAGCTTCTCCGGGAAGGCTGTCTCATGGGAGCAGGACAGCTTTACTAGCCTGTGACCTTTCTTTGCTTTAGCTGTGTGTCTAAAGACTTTTCTGGCACTGGATCATCCACCAGAGTCTCATCATAAACTTGCTTTTCTCAGTCAATCTATAGAACCTGTCTTTATAGAGTTTCCAAAGAGCTTTGATGCAGTCACATCTAATCCATGTTTAGCTTGCTTTGCTCCTCAAGGATTTTTTTTTTTTTAATGAGTACTTCATTGTACTCAAGAGTTTGGGTTAATTATCACCAACTAAGTTCTTATCAGTTGTGCTGTGGCTAAATATATCTAAAATAAACTACTCAGGGTCAGACTCCAAAAGTTTAAACCAACACCAGCTACTTAGTTTTGTTAAAGTGAACTTTTCCTCCGGAGATTGTCTCTCTGCAGGCTTGAAAAGGTTCTAGGGACCCTGTCCCTCACACACACAGAGTCCCACTATATGTCCTAGGCTGGTTCGGAACTCAGTATGCAGACTAGTTCAAACTCACAGAAATCTACCTGCCTCTGCCTCTTGAGTGTAGGGTGTGGGAAAAACTGGCGGGCAGTGCAGCGAGTGACAGGCAGCGGTCCAGGACCTGAGAAGTGGAGGCTGCCTGGAGGCCTCCAGGCAGCCTGTGTCTCGTACAGGAGGAAGGTCCCTGGTTCCAGTGGCTGGAGGCTTTCGGTGGCGGCAGGCCCGCAGGCCCCAATGACACAAGGAAGTCCTTGGTTCCAAAAGGGTTTATTGTCATGGCTGATGGTAGATGGATCTGGATGTACCCCCCCCAAACTCAAGGCAGACCTGGATTAAGTAGAGAGGGAGAAGAGGAAGGGTCTGGGGAGGGAGGAATGCTTAATTGGCTCCGCCCTCTGACCTTCATTAGTATGTAAATCCCTAGGGCCTGAGGCCTGTAGTTACACCCTCTACCTGTGCACTTTGGGAGGGGCTGTAATGGCCTTCGTGACTGAATAATGTAGGTCCATGGAGATTAGACTGCTTTTCAGACCCTGAGTTCTGGGGGCGTGCCGAACTCCTGCCGTTTCTCCCTTGGAGTCTCTGGAGTTCTAGGCCCATGCCCAGCCAAGAACCAGGATACCCTTATGCAGTCCCACATAGGGGTTAAATTCTTGCGCTACCTCACCAAGCTAGAAACATTTTTCATCAACATATTAATAGATACAGAATTGTATAAACACAGGTATAAAAATATCCAGCCTCTTGCTATGCAAGATGATTTTGAGATGAAACTGATTTTCTAAAGAAATAATATTTACAAGTTATTACACTCCTCTTCTTAGCTTTGTTTTTTTTCTCCATCTGCAGAGAAAAATCAATCTAGTGAATATGTTTCTATGAATATTTTAGTGAATGAGTATGTTCCTAGTTAATATTTACATACATTAATGCCCATATAGTTGCTGTATTGTTAGCAAGAACATGGACCTTAAAGTGCAAGTATGAATCCTTGTCCTTCTACTTAATACTCGTTTCATCTTGAGAACAATTCTCTCTTTTTTTAATTTTTTTTTTAATTTTTATTTATTTATTTTTTGGAGGGGAATTCTTTAACCCCTTTGTATACTAGTTTTCTTGTCTGTCATGAGAGATTTACAACTGTGTCCTCTAAAAAAAAGCAGGTTGTAAGACGATGTTTAATGAAAGATTCCTTGGAGAAAACATCTGTGAGGAAAACAAGTTAGTCGGCCTCACTGGCTACTATAACATGGTCAATTGACCTGCTGTAATACACACTTATAATCCCATGGTTTTGTAGATCAGAAAATGGGGATGGCTCAGATGGCATCCATCCTTCAGTCTCTCACAAGGCTCCACAAATGAGAGTTTGTTTGCAGATTCTAATAAAGGAGCACGGCTACTTGTCTACCTTAACTCTAGAATGATCCTCCTGAGGTCGGAGACATGGCTCAGTAGTTTGGTTCCCAGCAGCCACACTATGGGAAGGTCTCTCTCTTCTTCCATGCTCAGCTTCAGGAGTGGTACAAGGAGTAGTGACAGAGGAAGGGGACCCCTATCCAGTGATCATGAGTGACAGTTAGTTGAGTAGATCATCCTCATGTTCATGTCCTCAATGTCAGCCAGAGCTGTGGTCTCTTTTTCTGATCATACTTGACTTGGGGAGTAGATACATCCAATTTCACTCATCATTTTCCTATCAGAAGAATAAATTGTATAAACTGACTATATATCAGTTAGAATGACAGGTTTACCCATTACCCGATGGTCACCGTATTAGGTTCCTGTGATGTCGATAGCTTCAATGGGCACAAGTCTCAAGATAGAATCAATCTTCAGCTGCCAAGCCTAGCAAGTCTGAGAGGCCCTCCTGAGGAGGAGGAACTTGGAAGAGATGATCTCATCTGTGTTCACAGTTTGGACTAGGCCCTGGCATTGGGCGAGACATTGAGGCACTAAGCCCAGTGGTTAGGATACCACAATCCCTCTGGTGACCTTTGTTGCTGTGCCCTTTTCTTCTTGGAGACCTTGGAAGGCCATTGTTAGAATTTGGGAGTCTCTGTCTGTCATCCTAAATTTAAACATATTAAATGCCAAAATCAGCGAATCTGTGGTTTGAGGGCCGTACCTACCTAGCATATCTGAGTTAAACAATCTTTTCTGTTTTAGTTATCTGTTCTAAACTGTACCTTGCGAACATAAAACAGGAGTCTAAATAAAGCTTTAACTTATAATTAACTGTATCAGTTTTTAGCCTGACTATCAATTCCTGTTAAGTTTGACACCCACCCACCCTACCCCCTACTCAAATAGCTGAGCATTTTGGGAGAAATTTCTCTCCCCACTGATAAGTTAGCTCTATCTGTGTCTGTATCTGTGTCTGGTTTTCTGACTGTTGTCGATTTGGAGACCGAGAGGAACACAGAGGATGCATATACTGTCACCTGGCCTGGGACAACCTCTTGAGCCTCCCATCTGGGAGAATTGGCTCATCTAATTTTTGAATAAGCTGTGGATCTGTGGCCTTGCATGACCAGGAAGGAAGACTGTATGAGACAGCCTTTTCTTTTTGATTTTTGCTTTCCCAGGAAGTTCTTTCTGTGTCTGCTTCTGTTTTATGTGCTTTACAGATTATTTGTTCTCCCCTCTTAGCTTGAGAGACACCACGAGCAGGGATTCAACTCCACTCTGCTGGCCATAGTCTGGTTACACCTCAAGGACATCAGATTCCTGGCAGAGAATCTAAGCTTAACTGTACAGTCTGGGAAACTAACCATCTTTTTCAGGAAGGAATGGCCAGCAGGTCTGTTATCTTAGATACCCGTTAACTACTTTTTCTAAAATATGGATTTCAATACAATGGTAAATACTAATGTACATCTTTTTGTAAACTAGAGTTCACATAAGCTTCAGGGAATCAAAAGTCCTAATACTTGGATCTGCCTGCCACAGATCAAATGGACTCCAGATAAGTACACCACCTGTCCTTAAAAATGGAATTTTCCCCTTGGTCTTGGGATTTCTTACCTTCCTCAATTACTAGATAATTTTAACTTCCGTCCCCAGTCTATATTTGTCTCAGTAGGTTTTCACCTGACTGATGCTGACAGACTTCATCCAGGGAACACCTGAGGACCGCAAGCCACTAAACTCTGACCTGCTAAAATCTGATGTTAACCAGCCAAGTCAATATGACAGTTCCTGTCTTTCAGTTGGATCATCTAATCAGGTGCTTCTGATAAATGTCCCATTGTACAGCCTTTGGCTAGCATTTCAGCCTTTCTGAGCCCCTCAGAAGACAATGTCCTAACGTCAGCAGGAAGCAGTTACAGAACAGGCTGAAATGCTAAGTCCAAAAGGTCTGCATTCTGGCAATAACTTATGATTCTTAGGTTCCAATTGACTCTCTGGCCAATGACTTGGACCTTGGGAAAAAGAACTGGCAAATTAATGATTTGATTCTACAAATCAGAGGGGGGATTGAGGGGACTGAGTTAGCCAGAGCCAGGTTGACTCCATGACAGGCTGCAAACTGGCAGTTTGAGAGACTATGCCAAAGTTTCTGTTTCCCAGAAGTGAGAACTCAGATCCAGGAACCTGTGGTCAGCCAACCACAGCCTTGGGCAGCCAATGCGAGAACACCTTGTCATCTGGCCTGAAGCAAGAATAGGTAGCTAGAATGAGTAAGCAACTACCCTGGAAAGTCTCCAGAGCCTGACCAATTATAGAATCAGTCAGACTCCTAGAGCTAGAGCTAACCAATCAAGGTAAAAGGGCATAGACTCCTCCCTGGAATTCCCCTAACTGACAATAAAAGCTGGGCCTGCAAGCCCACCAGGGATCTCCATTCTCAAACGGGGAGACCCCTGCATGCAGGACATGTTGCTGAATAAACACTCTTTACTGTTGCATACTATTTGAGTCTTGGGTATCAGTTTTCAGCAATTCTTGGATGCTTCCACTAGGCTGTTGGATGAAGGCCTTAGGTTCTTTACTGGTATTGTCCAACATGAACCCACAGTTCCATCCTGCATGATCCTCCCTGGAGATCATCTTGTGATGCAAGAGCTGTCTTTCCTCCCAGCAAAGGAGAAAGATGCAGCATTCAAATTTGGAGTCATGGTGAGGTTTGGTTGTTTGAGAGTTCGTTTTAAACCCTCTGGAGTTTATGGAGGTTAGAATGTGGGTGAAGAGTTCCCCCCATTCATTGTACCATAACATCCTTCTCTAAAAGGGTTCCTTTTACTCGCAATTGAGGCAGGGTCTCATCGTCCTAAGCTGGCCCAAACTCACTATGTAGCCAAGAATGACCTTGAACTTACGCCTTGCCTCTGATTCCTGAGTGCTGGATCACGGGTATATACCACTACACTTGGTTTATGGATTCTGGGGACTGAATCTAGGACTTTGTGCATGCTAGGTAAACACTAAACCATTTGAACTATGCTTTAATTAGGGTTTCTATTGCTGTGACCCAAAATACCATGACCCAAAATACCATGACCGAAAATACCATGAGGAAAGGGTTTATTGGTTTATACTTCTAGATCATAGTCCATCACTGGGGAAAGTCAGGACAGGAACTCAAGCAGGGCTGATGCAGAGGTCTCGAGGGATACTGCTTACTGGCTTGCTTTCCATGGCTTGCTCAACCTGCTTTCTTATAGACCACCATCCCAGGGATGGCACCATCCACAATGGGCTGGGTCCTCCCCTATCAATCACTAATTGAGAAAATGCCTTACAGCTGGATCATGGAGGCATATCCTCAACTGAAGCTTCTTCCTCTCTGATGATTCTAGCTTGTGTCAAGTTGACACAAAACCAGTCAGTACAAACTCTACCCCCAATTCCTAAGTTGGTTTGTGTTGCATGTAATTTGTGGAATTCGTTTTTGTAATGTACTCTCAGCAGTGACATCTCATCTCTTTGTTGGGTTCCATGAGCTGGAAGCTAGTCTCGGGGTCCAGTCAACTTCACAGAGGAGAAGTCCCACAATGATATGCGTACCAGATGGTGGAGACACCGGATGCCACCCCAGAGGCTGCCAGCTACAAGCTGGCAGATTTCGGAAGAGTTATGTGTGATCTGGTTAGGTTTCTTCCTGCGAGGGCAGCGGGGAGGAAGAAGAGTTAGAGAGAATGGTTTTAGACTTAGACTGGAGCAATTTATGTGGTCTTTATGCCTTGACCGTGCTAGATAAATATCGATACCCCAAGCCACACCCTGACCCCACAGCACAGTCTTCAGAATGTTCTAGCTAGGATAACACTGAGTCCTTAAGCCAACATCACCATCCGACAGGAAGAAACTTGCCTGCAGACTTTGTCTTACTCATCCCTGGCTGGGAGCAACAAATGATACCTATGGCTTCAGAGGTGCTGGTTCCAAGTACAGCAGCCAGGCTGTCCAGTTAGCTCCATTCCCAGCAGCTGGTATAAGTGGCACATTCTGCATTGAGTGAAGGTGCTGGAGAATTAAATGAAGGATTATACAAAGAGCACCTTGTGCCCTGTGAACAATGAGCTCCAAGTGAGCGCATTATTTTGCCTCAAAAATACTGTAGTGCTTTGTAGCTGTTGTTGACCCAAGGATTCTGTTTTCTTTTAATGAGACAGAATCTCATGTAGTCTCAGGCTGGCTTCAAACTTGCTGTGTCCACAAGAACAGCCTTGAACTTCGGATCCACCTGTCTCTAGCTCCCATGTGCTGGGATTCCAGGTGTGTGCTATATAATGCCTGGTTTGTGTGATGCTGGGAAGATTGAATCTAGGACTCCATGCATACTAGGTGTTTCTCCATGCAGTTAGGTTTCTATTATGGTGGAGAGACACCACGACCACAGCAACTCTCATAAAGGACAACATTTCATGGGGCTGGCTGACAGTTTCAGAGGTTTAGTCCATTCTTGTCATGGTGGGAAGTATGGTGGCACACAGGCAAGACACGGTGCTGGAGGAGGAGAGGCCTCCATCTTGATCCACAGATAGCAGAAGAGATGCCACACTAGGCCTAACTTGAGAGTCTGAGAATTCAAAGCCTGCCCCCACAGGGACATACTTCCTCCAACAAGGCCACACCTCTTAATAGTCCCACTCCCTGTGGGCCTATGGGAGCCATTTCTATTCAAAGGACCACACAGAGCAAGCACTGTGCTGAATTCACAACTTCTTTTGTGCTTGCAGGTTTTTTTTTTTCTTTTTTCTTTTTTTGCAGTTTTTTTTTTTTTTTTTTTTTTTTTTAAAGTAGGGTCTCACTACGTAATCCAGGTTGTTCTTGAACTTGCTAACTTCTCTTTCCTCTGCTCCCTAATTGCTGGGATCATCAGTGTGCCCCAGGCCTGGCTCTATCATTAGTTTTTAATTTGTTTATAGAAGTTTTACATGTTCTTGTCTATTCCTAAACGTCTTATATATGTATTATAACTATAAATGACATCTTCGTTTTTGTAACATTTTCTAATGTGGAGAGATAATTTTGATTCATAAAAGTTAATGACACATGCAGTAACCATGCTAAAGCAATTTCTATGAGTTTCTCCAATGATTGTGTTATGTTTGCTAAGTGGGAATTTACATTATCTATAATAATGACTGTTTTGTCTCTTACTTTTTCCATTTTCACATTTTTGGTTTTTTTCATTTTTTCTTTCTTTTCTTCTTTCTTTCTTTCTTTTTTGACAGCAAAGTCTCCTGTATCCTTGGCTGGCCTTTGAAGTCGGTATGTATCTTAGGATGTGTGCCATCACACCCAAGTGTATGTGGTCCTGAAGAATCAAACCGAGGGCTGATGCAGGCTAATCAAGCTTTCCAAACCAACTGTGCAATGATGGCCTTTCCTTTTTATTTCCACCAGCCTGACCAGGGCCAACAGACTGTGTTAAACACAAAGGAAGATGAGGATTTTTTTTCCCAGCGTTTGATCTTTAAGCAACGCATCTATCAGAATTAATGCTGTGAGTTGGTGTATAACCTTTATGAGGCCTGTCATTTACTCTTCTTTACTAATTGCTTGAATGATGAGCAGCTGTCGAAGACCATCAAACGCCTTGTTCTGCATTGATTTCTGTAATTGTACTTTTTCCGTCTTCATTCTTCTGAAGTGGCATGTTTCCCTGATGTTGAACCATTCCTGCTTTGAAAAGATGACTCCAGCCAGACCGTGATATATTACTTTTTAATAACCCATTTGGACAGCAGATCACTAATATTTTATTTAGGTTCATGAGTAAAATCACCCATCACCTTCTCCCTTCAATCATCATTGGTTTTGGACTCAATACTGATGCATCCACATGCTACATCCTCTTTGCACTAGTTGCCTGTTTGTGACGTTAATCCCACTGAACGAGATAAACACCACCACCCAAATTAGCCAAACTTATAGCAAGCTTTATTATATATACACAACATAGCTGGTCCAGCAACTGCCTCTCCAGAAATGTGGATTTGAGAGGTCCTCCTGAACATAGAGGTGGGGTTTTTTATAGCCTAACTGCAAGGCTAGGGGATTTCCAAGGATTGGCAGATTTCCAGAAGAATTTAGCAGAATATCTCAAAATTATCTGGCAGAACATATCTTATGAGGTTGGAGGTCAGGCTATAGAGTATAGAACATGTCAAATTGAAGAACTTTTTTTTGATTTTGTAATACGATGGCTTTTGATCTTAAGATGGAGTCAGACTGGTCCATCAGTGATTAGTTTTATTGGTGTTGTATTGAGTGGTCTACCAGGGTCTGGCTCCCAATGGGACTTAGTATATTTGTATGTGGTTGAACAGGACAACTAGTCAAAGCACTATCAGAAATGGCAGAGAAATCTCACGTCATCTCTTTTCCTGTTGCCCCTCCCTGTTCTTCCCTCAGCTGTCACAGATCACCAGCAAGAAAGGGACTTGGGCTCTGCATCTGCCTTTCCAATTGCTCTATTGACTCAGATGAGTGGTTTTCCAATCATGATGATATCTAATTCATAATGTTTTTAATTTATGGCTTATACTTTGTACTCTGAGAAGTCTTTCTCTAACCCAAGTTCACAAATGATTTTCCTAGGTTTTCTTCCAGAAGTTTTAGTCTTGAGATTAATTAAGATTGGCTTGTAATGTGTATGACTATGTTAATTTTCAGTTCCGGTCTTAGTTTCTTTTCCTGTTGCTGCATGACAATCCCCTCCCTCCAGCCCCCAACAGAAGCAATTTAAGACAGGAGGGTTTTATTGTAGCTTACAGGTCAAGGCCTTAGAGTCCCTGAGAGCAGGAAAGCCAAGGCAGCAAGGTTAGTCAAATTACCTCCACAACCAGGAAACAGAGCAATGGATGAACGCTGCTTCTTAATGCAATGTCTCCATCTTTAACATTGTAGTTTACTTGTGTGCATGAACACATGTGTACATGTGCTCATGAATGTGTGCATGTAGATGCAGCTTTATAACCATGTTCTAAAGAGGCCAGAAAACATTCTTGTTTCAGGGATCGAATCACTTTGTCGAGCCTGGCAGGTAGCACCTTCACTCGCTGAATCAATTCACTGGCTCTCTCCATTTAGAGAGTCCAGTGTTTCCCAAGAATGATGCCACTCAATAGTGGGCAGGGTCTTTTCACCTAAAGTGTTACAACAGAAAGCCTTCCAGAGGCACAGAGCTCTCCTAGGTGATTATTGTACAATCAAGTTGATAATTAACACTAACCATCGAAGCCCTTCTATCAAATACGGGAGCTAATCAGTTTATGAAGACATAAGGCTTATTCTGAATCACTGTTCTGAAGTTTTCCATTCTTTAGTGGTTGAACCCACGGCCTTATGTCTACAGCCATCCTAAAATGTGCACCAGTTTATTTCAAGTTCAAGACTGAAAAAAAGGGAAGAGGGTGGGGTCCCACTAACTACTTCAAGAGCGTTACTCCAATGACTGGAAGACTTTCCACTAGACCCCATCTAAAGCTTCTATCTCTGCCCAATAGCCCCATGCTGGGGCTGAGCCTGGAGTCTTTTGGAGGTTTTTTAAGATAAAAATATAGCAGTATTTATTTATTTTTTTGTATGGAAGTCAAATCAGATTTTTTAAAAATTTATTTATTTATTTATTTATTTATTTATTTATTTTTGCATGCTGGAGTTGAAACACAGAATGCTAGGTGTGTGCATGGTGGGCAAGTACCCAAATGTTGACCATATCACAAGTTCTTGGAAGTACCATTGAGAAGAAAAAAAGTTCATCTCTTTTCTGTTAAATAAATGATCTTTGTTGACAATGACTTGACCATTTATTGAGTATCTATTTACAGACTTTCTATTCTGTTCTGTCAGTTCGGATCTCTGTAATTCTCTCATAACTTCAACTGTACACTTGCTTTTGTAGTCTCAATAATGGTATATGTCTTAAGTATTACCTTTACAAGCAAAATTAGTTATCAGATAATTTGTTAAATAAGCTTCTACTTTTGTGCATGTGCATGTGTGAGTGTTTATAAGTGTATGTGTGTAAGTGTGGGACTGTGTAAGGTATCCTGGTTCTTGCTGGGCAGGCTAGAACCGAGACTCCAAGGAAACGAGATTCGGTAAGTCCAGAACTCGTCCTAAGCAGTCTACTCCATAGACCACATGTCAGAAGGCATTACAGCCTCCCAAATGAAGGTAGAGGTGTGACTACAGCTCAGGCCTAGAATTTACTACTAATGAGCAGAGGGCATTACATGCCCCAGAACTCCCCTTTTCCCTTCCACTTAACCGTCTCTGAGTTTGGGGGTTAATCGATCCATCACATGCCATGCCATAATCTTTGGACAGACTTCTCTTGTCATATGGGCTGTGGGCGCGCCTGCCGCACGAAGCCTCAGCTCTAGAATCAGCCTTTCACGTATGTGAGACATGCTCTGGAAGCTCCAGCACTCAGTGTAGGCCTGGGCGTACTGCGCCGCGTTTTTCCACATAAGTGTGTGTGCATTCGCATGTGTAAGAGCTCAGTGCAATAGGCATGGTACTCCTACATGTAACTGTAGAGACCAGAGGTTGATGCTGGGTGTCTTCTATTACACTCCAATTATTTTGTTGAGACAAGGTCTTTTGCTGAACCTGTAGCTTGTGTTTCAGATAGACTGGCTAGCCAGCAAGCCCCCAGGCTCCCCCAGTATGCATCCCCATCACAGTAATGAGGTTACAGGTATGCACTAACACAGCAGCATTTACATGGATTCTGTGGATCTAAACTCAGTTCTGACATTTGCACAGAAAGCCCATTACTCACCAGGCCATGTCCTCATCCCTGTCATCCTTATTGGCCTCAAACTCTCTTTGTTCATCTCTCACTAAGACTCACAGAATGAGGTTGGGGAAATTTGAGAGAAGGGATGGTATAGTAGAAATTGTGTGTTGACTGACCCCATTTGACCCATAACTCTGACCTCCCCAGGCAATATTCTCCGTGCAGCAGCATCTGTGTGACGTCTAGGTGACACAGTTCTGGTCCATGAGTTATGAATTCCAGTTACAATACCTATCACATAAATCTTCCACTGGCAAGAAAATCTTGACAAGAAACAAATACAGGTCAGCAGGAATATGTCACTGTTACAGAAAAGAAACGGAATGTTCAAGCCTGTTAATAATGAACGGGGAGGTGAGGGTGTGTGGTGGCATATGTCATTAGTCATAGCACTTGAGAGCTTGAGACAGTAGATCTCTGTGAGTTTAAGGCCATCCTGGTCTACATACTAAGTTCTAGGTCAGCCTAATTACTTAGAGAGATCCTCTTTCTCTCAAAAAAAGATAAGAATAGGAGAGAGGAGAAAGAAGAGGAAGAAGAAGAGGCAGAAAGAAAGAAGAAGAAGAAGAAAGAAAGAAAGAAGAAAGAAGAAGAAAGAAGAAGAAGAAGAAAAGAGAGAGAAAGAAAGGAAGGAGGAAGAAAGAGGAGGAGGAGGAGGAAGAAGGGAGGGAGGGAGGGAGGGAGGGAGGGGGGAGAGAGGGAGGAAGAACATTGAATGGGATACAGTCATAAAGTTGCCACCTAAAAAGCCAGTGTCTGAAGGTGAATCAAGAGTTCTAAGTCATCTTCTGCTACATAGTGACCTTGAGGCTAGCCTGGGTTAAAGGAGACCCTATTCCCAAACTAAACACAAACAAGTATAGTGAGTGGACAGGTGTCTATTCATGAAACCCTAAGCTTGCAAAACAGCACTGGTAGAAGGCGAGTGGTACCATGCTCAGCCTTAGAAGTTGGGTCTCACAATACCCGCCCCTCTGGTGCCTGCATAATAATGAACAATCCAGACACCTTCATTTGCTGGCCTGGGATGCTCCTCCTTTAATGCACAGACAATCGTGTCTGTGAGTATCACATAAGAGCAGGCTAGCTGTCTGCAATCACTGAATCGCTGTTCTTTTACTACTCAAGAGTGTCATGGTAGAGCGGTGGTGGTTATGGCACAGAGCTGCGCTTTTTATTTAAATTAAAGAAATATTTTATTTGTTGTTTCTCAAATCAGATGCAACAAAAAAAATCCAAGCCAACTTTCCTGAAGACACATGGCCAGTGCACAGTGCTTGCAGGCGAGGGCAAACACACAGGCACAGTTTTGTTTTCTACTCAAGAACTGAGATCAAAGCCACTTTACCCTCAGGCACCGAAGTTCCACATTAGCCCAGCTCATTAACATATCCTCCTGAATGGGGAATTTAATATTAAATGAAGATTTGATTACTTCTTCCTAAGAGGTCCCTGGACCGAATTCTGATTGCTTAGAGTAACCTGATGGTTACACAATAACAACAAAATGGTGAATTGGGGGTCTTTTGAAAGAAGTGGGTATGGATGAAAGAGGGGGTGAAGGAGAGAGAGAGGGAGGGAGGAGAGAGGACAGGAGGGAGAAGAGAGAGAGAGAGAGAGAGAGAGAGAGAGAGAGAGAGAGAGAGAATGCCATCAGCCAACCCTGAGTATAGCTCCCAGGAGCTATCCACATGGGTTTTGCACTTGACTTGTTATGAGTGTTTTGCCTGCCTATATGTCTGTGTACTGTGCGCATGCCTGGTGCTCCTGAAAGGCAGAAAAGGCATGGATTCCTGGAACTGGAGTTACAGGTGTTTGTGAGCTGCAATGTAAGTGCTGGGAATTGAACCTATGTCCTCTACAAAGCAAGAGCTTTTTACCCCTGAGCTGTCTCTTAGTCCTTACTTGGTATTCATACACACACACATACACACACACACACACACATACACTCATATATATAATAAAATATAAATATATATTCTTTGAGAATTTTATACATGTATACAATGTATATTGGTTATATCAACGTTTGTCTTGATGTAGGTTGAGCTCAGGTCCCCAAACTTGTGGAGCAATGCCCCCATTGTGCCATCTTGTTGGCCTATGGTGTGGATCTTGCCTAGTGACTGGCATGAGTTGATTTGGCCTTTTAGGAACTGCAGTGAGGACTGGAACATAAGGCTGGTTCTGTGGTCTGATGACAGGGAGGGGACTCTCCTAGGAAGGAGAGAAAGCCTGGAGAAAATTCATGAACTTGAGGACATTCTCTGATGATGTACCTGTTACACACATCTCCTCTTTGACCCTTGCTGTTCTCCTACCACTCCTCTAACCATTGTGAGCACTTTTGTCAGTACTTCAATAGACAGAGCAGGAAGATGCAAAGCCCCAACTTTGTGCAAGGCCAAGTCAAAGGTCAATCTTTTAAAACCTAAAGACCTGTGCTGACAAAATTGGTAGACCAAGAAAATCATTCACCCCTTCTCAAGTATTGATCTACAGTTACTATTTAGTAAAGCCATAACTTTCTAATAGGCTGTATTAGACAAGGTAGATTGAGCATTTTCTTTGTTCTTGCAGTGAAATTTCGGTATTCAACAGAAGGTTAAAAAAAAAAAAAAAAAATCTCAGAGCCAGCCTTTGAAAACTAGGTACAAAAACGTAAATTGCTTTCTACCTGTGACTTAACACTTTTTCTCACATAATTTTTTTTTCTAACATAATAGTTTTTCTGAGATGCAGTTTATGCATAATATTTTTTTTAACTTTCAAATTGACCAGCTTGGTGATATTTAGTCCATCTGCAGAGTTCCGAACCAGCATGATTTCCTGATTTTGGAGCATTTTATGCCTCTAAATAGAAACCTGGTGACGTGGGTAGTCTCTCTCCACTCCCCAGCTACCGGTGAGCACTAATTTATTTCCTGCCTCTGTGGGGTTGGCTATTATGTACAGTTCATAGAAATGGACTCATAAAATTGTATGAGTTGCTGTGGCTGGCTTCTTCCAGGTTCTTACTTACATGAGCAATTCATCAATCCTTTATACCTTTTACAGTTGAATAATATCACTTAATATGACTATGCCCCATTTTGTTTAGTTATCAATGGATGGCATTTTTTCTAATTTGGGACTGTTTTAAATAATGCAGTGAAGCCTGGGAGTGTGTGTGTGTGTGTATGTGGGGGGGGGGCACAGCTCAATTGGTAGAGTCCTTATGTAGTGTGCACTTTTCCATCCTCTAGCTGTCCTGGAACTCACTTTGTAGACCAGGCTGGCTTCCACCTCACAGAGATCTGCCTGCCTCTGCCCCTGAGTACTGGGATTAAAGGTGTGTGCATAACGCCCCCCCCTACTTCCCCTACCGGCTGGCTAAGATTCATTGTTTATGATCAAATTATAAATTCAAAGTAATCTTAGATTAATAAATAAAATTCAGAAATACATTAAACAACTGATACTTTTTTTTGTCCAGGTAAGATTTATTCCAGTAACACAAATGTTGCTTTCACATATTAATAAGTACAAGGAGAAATGATATGGGCATATTAATACATTCCAAAAAAGTATTTAAAAAATTCAACCCATTTCCATCGAGAACACTAGGATAAGTAGCATTAGATAACTCTTTAAAAAAAAAAAAAGAAAAGAAAAGGAAAGAAAGAAAGAAGAGTGAAAGAAAAGAAAGCATTAGTTTATTTAAAGATTATTTGTTTCTTACTTTTGTTTTCACTTTGTTTTGAGACAGGGTCTCTCTACATAGCCCTGGTAGTCTTAGAACTCACTATGTATACCAGGTTGACCTCTAATTCACAGAGATCTACCTGCCTCTGCCTCTTGAGTGTTGGGATTAAAAGCATGCACCATGATGCCTGGCCCTAGATTACTGTTTCATAATTCATTTAAGTCAGATTCGAAACAGAAGTGCCACTCATATCTTAATCCGAGGAATCAAATAAGAGACAGAAGGAGGCTGAGAAATAATCTTCCCCCATGCCCCACACTGAGAGAGAAGGAAGGGAGAGGGGGGGAGGGGGGGGGGAAGGACATTCCTGGATTCTGATGTAAACATGCCCTTTTGTTGGCACTCAGGAGGGTCTGGGCTCTGCATGCTAGGCAAACAGTCAACCACTGAGCTACATCCTTACACTTTTCTTTTGAGACAAGGTCTTATATAGACCAAGGTGGATATAAACTTTTGTCTCTATAGTCTGCCCTCTCAAGCACTGGGATAATAGATAAACATTAGCCCTCCAGCCCTAACTCTTTGAGACATAAAGTCCCTGCAAGTTTGCTTTAGACTCTCTTTCTTCCAAGTACTACAGGCCCGAATAGTTGTTGTTTCTTTAAGACAAAGCCTTGATATATAACCCAGGGTGGCCTCAACCTCAAGCTCTCCCTGTCTTAGTCTTTCAAGTGCCAGTGACGGTGCATCCTGTCTGAATATATGTTCTTTACAATACCTGGGGAGATGGCTCAGGGGTAAAGGCAACTGCGTCAGGCCTGACAACCTGAGTTCATCTTCCAGGACCCATGTGGTGGAAGGAAAGGACCAATTCCCATCTTCACACACACACAAACACACAAACACACACACACAAAATGTGATGGTTTGAATAGGTATGCCCCCCTCCCTGCCCCATTGACTGACATGTTTGAATGTTTGGCTCATAGGGAGTGGCACTATTAGGAGGTGTGGCCTTGTTGGAGGAAGGGTGTCACTGTTGGGATGGGCTTTGAGGTCTCTTACGCTCAAGGGAGGTCCATTGTAGCACATAGTTCCCTTCTGTTGCCTTCTGATCAAGATTTAGCCTCTCAGGTCCTTCTCCAGCATCACATCTGTCTGGACGTGCAGCCATGATGACACTGTAATGATAATGGTCTAAACCTCTGAAACTGTAAGCCAGCCCAATTAAATCTTTTCCTTTAAAAGAGCTGTATTGGTCAAGGTATGTCTTCACAGCAATAAAACCCTAACTAAGACACAAAATAAAACCTACTGAGAAAACACATTAGAAGAAAACATACAACTTCAATGACAAGCGAAATTCTAATTTCATCAGAAACATACTGTATGAAGACTAGGCTTTTATAGGAATTTGTTTCTGGCTCTAAGTACAATGCTTTAGTTACTGAGCTGGAGTATGTAGACTCATACACACTCATGTATATAAAAAAGGTGGCATTTGAAATGACTTAAAGGGGCTGGAGAGACAGCTCGGTGGTTAAGAGCATTGCCTATTCTTCCAGGGGTCAGTGTTAGAGCCCGCAAATCTATATGGCAGCTCGCAACCATCTGTAACTCCAGCTCCAGAGAATGCTCTTTGATCCTCTGTGGGCACATGTTCTGGCACATCACAACCAAATATAAAAGAAATCTTTTTTTTTTTTTTTAATTAGGCATGGGGCATGAGAGATGCCTCAGTGGTTAGGAACAGAGACCCACATGGTGGCTCACAACTGTTTGGAACTCCAGTTCCAGGCAATCCAATGCCTTTTCCTGGCCTCCATAGTTACGAGGCACCAAGCGCACATGTGATACACATATAGCAAAATACCCATACACATAAGATTAAATAAAATTAAAAGCATTAGGCAGGTTGAGGTAGTACACACCTTTCATCCCAGCATTCATAAGCAGAGGCAGACAAGAGTGAGGGTACAGACTGAGACCCTGCCTCAAAAATGAAAAGTAAAATCAAAATCAAACTAAAAAAACCTAGACAGCAGATGTAAATTCATGGTAGCGACGTGTAATATGTTGACTACAGAGAGTGATAAGTGTTGTAATACTTGAAAATGTCTAATAGAACAGACTTAAAACATTGTGTATGATGTGTATAAGTAGGTATGTATGCGTGTGCGTGTGCGTGTGCGTGTGCGTGTGCGTGTGCGTGTGCGTGTGCGTGTGTGGCGTGTGCGTGTGCGCTGCGTGTGCGCGTGCGTGTTCGTGCATGCATGCACATGCCACAGAACAAGGAGGTCAGTGGACAACCTCAGGCCCTTGTCTTCCACATTGTAAGAGACGGAGTCTCCTTCGTTGTTCGGTGCTGCATACTCCAGGTGCCCTCAGAGCTGGCCTGAGATCATCCGGAGATTCTCTTGACTCCACTTCCCATCTCTCTGTAAGGTGTCTGGATTACAGATGTGCACTTCCCTGCCTTGTGGTTCTGGGGATTTAAGCTCATGTGTTTAGGTTTGTGTAGCAAGCACTACACCCATTGAGCCATCTCCTCAATCATCAAGAAAGTAGATTTGAAATGCTTTGCCCCAAATAGAATGTATGTGAAGTCACATTTGTTAGTGAGCTTGATTAGCCATTCCTAAATGTATACATCCTTCAGAACTTCAGTTGTATACCATAAATATGAATTTGTTTTTAACTAAAAAAGATGTCAGGGGCTAAGAATGTAGCTCAATAGTAGAACATTTGCTTAGCATGTGTACGGCTCTAGATTAAACCCCAACACTGAAAATACAAAATAAATTCAACTCTTACATATAAATGCGTCCTGGATGGACACATCACAGATGTGTAGATGTAACATCATAGTTGAAATGTTGGATGTATTAGAAGAAAAAAATGAATATGTTTCCCTTAGGAAGATTTCAAGCATCTTAAAAAATCATGTCACCAAAATTTAGAAGCTAAAAGAAGATTGATAACTTTGACTGTTAAAACTTCTATGTTGGAAACAAACATAAAAGAAACATTTACAACTTGCAGAACAAAAAGGGGGAAAGACAAATTTGGAACATGTTTTGTAACATAAAATATACCAAGGAGCTAAAATTCTAAAAATATTTCCCATATGCAGCAAAAATAAAAACAAGAGGATTATAAAATATGAATAGGAAGTTTATAACAGAAAGGTTTTCAGGGCCTGGAGAGACAGCTGGGCCATCAACGGCACTGCAGCAGACCCAAGTTTACTTCACAGCACCCATCTCCAGAGCTAATTACCCATAATTCCAACTCTAGGCAACCCAATACCTTCTTCCAGCCTCTTCTGGTACTGCATACACACACACACACACACACACACACACATACACACACACATGCAATCTTAAGAAAATTAAGTTATCTGTGGCTAATATTAATGGAGATGTTCAACCTTGTTAGTCTAGAAAATGATACAAAAATATTACTGAGTCAGGTCTGGTGGCACACCCCAGCTGTTTAGTCAGTTGAAGCAAGAGGACTCAAAACTGAAGGGCAGATGGGCAACTTAGTGAGCCTATGTCTCAAAGTAATAGTAAAAAGTCAGGAGATAAATCTATGTATCTCAGAGCATGCACTGGGTTTAGTCCTCAGTCCTTACATAAAGTATATGCATGCATAGAGTTAAAAATACCTTGCCTAAGTTATATTAAATTGTTTTAATACCATTCAGAGTTGGAGATATTTTTAGGAAACAGATATGTTTATGTTTTATTGGTACAAATGCCATCATATTGCTAGAAGATAGTTTGGCAATAAAATACCACATGTAATGTGGTCACAGTGGCGCATGCCTATAATTCTAGACATAATACCAGACTCCAGGAAGCAGAGGGATGCATACAAAGATCTGATCCAGAAAAAAACAACAACAGAGAATACAAAAGGTAGAGAAAGCAGAAGAAGAAGAAAAGGGAGGAGAAAAAAAAATGTCCCCACACAGAGACAAATTCCAAAGAAGAAACTGAATAAGTGAGATTAGACTGACCCTGATACTGCTCGTGCCTTTGAGACTCATTGGTTGTAACTCAGAAAGATGGCTAGAGAGATGGCTCAAGTCACCTGCTGCTCTTGCAGAAGGCAGGATTCCCAGCACCCACAGGGTAGCAACCTCAGTTCCTTAGGATCTAATTTCCTCTTCTGGTCTTCACAGGTACTGCAGCTACATAGTACACATATATGCACAGACAGAACACTCATATGCATAAATAAATAATTACAAGAGAAAAGACGCAGGATGTAGAAAGGTGTGACGTCGTTAGTGTCCCTATTGGCAAATATACACATACTCATGGAGCAGTGTCAGGAGAATGTCATTCCAGTGACAGGAGATTTTGTCATGGTGATGGCATGCTTCATACACTCTCTTTTGTCCACAGCAAGCATGCATCATGTTTTAAACACAGGAAGCTGCAGTATGTTGACCTTAGATGTTACGCGTTTCATCCTGGCAGGTATATGACAGTAGCCTGGTCCGATGATCAAAGACACACCTGGCCCTATAGCAAAATGTAACCATGCCTAGTGAACAGAGGGAATACTAGGAAATCCTTTGCATACTAGAAATAAGGAGTATCCAATCAATTAGATTACCTTCAACCCCAAACTGGCCTCATAGATAGACTTAATGCAATCCTTTTAAAATAGTCTACAATCAGACTATCACATTGGCATTGAAAAGCAGCAGTGCTCAAAAACACCCCACTCTATCTCTCTGTCATCTCTCTATCTCTCTCTGTCTCTGTCTCTCTCTTCATAATATATACATATATACATATTCATCTGTATCTCATATATGCATGTATATGTGTATATATGACATTTCCCACAGCTGGGAAAGTGTCACCGTAAAGCAAGATCCACTTCCATGCAGGAAGCTAACATCAACACTCAGAGGCCAAAAACATGTCTCGTGCCGTGCCAAGTGCATTACACATCATTTTCAGAAACACATTTCTGGCAAGAAAATACAGGCTGGTAACTGAACTATCCAACATCTTTCAAGAGGGTATTATGTTCCAGAGGGAATGGAACAGATCAGAAATAGATTTGGTCTTCTCCTTTTGGCCTGAAGCATTTCTGTACACCGGTAACTATCAGGCCAGCTCTACACAGTACTGCAAGCACTTCAGACAGTGGGGAACTCTTCATATGTACTTATTCAGGGGGTGGTTTTTCTGTGTAATGATACAAACGGGCTCATTCTAAGAAAATTTTTTATTAAATGAATTTGAATGAAACCATATATAGTCCAGCACATTTTTAAAACCATGTGTGTGACTTCCACAACATCAGGCACACACATAGTGTACATACACCATGTATATGTATGTACATACACATGCAGTCAAAGCATTCATATACATAAAATAACAAATCTAAAGGAAATTTGTGTGTGCACATATATGTACATATGGTATAGCATATGTACAAGTGTTCAGATGTGAGAAGACGTCAATGCTGAGTGTCTTCCTCGGTTTCTTCCCCTTACTTTTTTGAGACAGGGTTTCTAATTGAATCTGCAACTCAGTGAGACACAGACTAGCTAGTCCATGTTTCAGGAATCCTTCTGTCTCTGCGTCCCCAGTGTCAGGATTTCAGGCACAGTGCTATACTCTAACTTTTTGTTATAGGTATTGGGATCCAACGTAAGTCGTCAAGCTTGTCCAGGTGTCACATTACTGACTGAGCTGTCCTCCAAGTCCTAGTCAAACTGTTATTCCTCTAAAATGTGACTAAATAGTCCACAGGGGTTAGTGAGGGCTAATGAAGCAATACTGATAATCTTTTAGCAACATAAAGGGAGAAGAAAAAGTAAACATGGTGGCACATCCTATAATGCTACAGGCAAAGACAAGCTGCCCTCTGCTAGTTCAAGTCCATCCTGGTGTACAGAGCAAGTTCCAGGCTAGCCGAGGCTACATAGTGAGACCCTGCTAAAAGAAAACAAAAAATGCCAAGGATATGTTTATCATGCATTGATAACTAAAGGATAAAGTATAGTTTCACAAATAAAAAATATGTGTAAACTTAAATATTTTTCAGTGTTCCACATTCATAGATAGACCCAGCACCTTGTTGAAGAAGGAAAAACAAACCATCAGAAAATCCCTTCAGATGCAGAACACTCCGAACCCCAAGGCCAGAGCAATACTGACTGTGGCATCTCATTATTTCAATGCCTTAACCATTGGCCAATTAAAATTTCAGAATATTATGTCTTTGTAGGAATAGGAATAGGTCAATTTACAACATAAGCTACTATACAGATTCACACGAGTGGGGAGAGGGAATCAAGATAAGACCCCCGTTAAGACCAGACAATGCTAAATTCTCCTCTGTACAGCCGGAAACCCAAGGTTTCTCATGGACCACTAGTTTTTACTGTTGAAAAAGCTGAAGTCATGACCGTAAGGTTCCAGGATCAAGTGTGGGACCTGTGAGAAACTCCAACATTTCCCAGGGGCTCAAGGAGTCCCTACCATAGCCACAAACTTGGAGCTCAAATCAAGCTGGAAAGCTGAAGCCACAATGGCCGACTGACTCCTTGGGTTTTCTTTTCAGTTCAAGTTAGATGACCACTGAACATGTAATCCTGTCATTCCAGGAACTCATACGCAGGTCCACAAGAAGAGTGGAAAGCCAAATCTTGTTCCTCTCTCTTCCCCAATCAGGGCAGGTGAGTTTGAAAGAGCCTGTATGTGTTTGAGAGCAAAATAAGTCAATTATGACAATTTTATAATTTGGAGAAAACATTTTTAATTTCTATTTTTTATTTTATTTTATTGTAATAAAGCCACAGTAGGCAAGGCTCTGAAAAAAAGAAAATCTAATGGATAACATGGAAAAGATATAGAACCGTCTGGGCGAAAGGTCTGGAAAAGATGGCTCCGTCATCTGCGCCGTGCTGCTATGCAAGCAGAGGACCCAAGCGTGGGCTCTAGGGTCCGTATTTTAATAAAGCAGTGTGAACGTAGCAGGGCACTGCCTAGTGGGGCCTCAGTTGGAGAGGATGCACCCAACTTAATGCTCCAGGAAGGGGCATGCTGGGGGAGGGCACCATCTCAGAGGCAAAAGGGAGGAGGGGTCCGGGATGGGGGGGGCGCCTCTGGAGGGATGGTGTTCAGGGCTGACCTCTGGTCTCCACACACATGTATCAGAAGAGCCACCCACAAACCTCTGTTCCCACAGAAAGGCCAAGAAACATTATTATAATAAGAATTACTGTAGAGGAAAAGGGGTCAAAAAGATCTGGTCGTTTAGCTGGGAGCATAAGAAAGTGTTCTTGGTTAAGGAGGTGACTGAGGGACAAGAAGGATCAGGCAGCACCCAGAGCGTTCTGTCCTAGCTTCCTCCCCCATCCCATACTTGTCTAATTCACGAGCGAGCTGTGAATCTGGACCGCTTCATCTGTGGCTTGATGTGCGTGATTAAAGGCCGAGCTGTGCCGAAAGATTTGGCACTATACTTCAGAACGGATACAGATAAACACCGGCCTTGCCAAGTGGCAGTTTCTAAAGTTTAGGCGTTTTCGTGGTTATACAGGTGACTGGGAGAGTGAAGAGGGGAACCAGAAATGAGAAAGGGAAAGAGAAAGAGAGAGAGGAGGAAGAGGAGGAGGGGAAGGGTAGAGAGAAGGAAACGAGGAAGGGGAGGGGTAGAGAGGAAGAAGAAGGGGAGGGGAGGGGGAGGAAGAAAGGGAGGGTAGAGAAGAGGGGAGGGAGAGATAGTGAGTAAAAGGAAAAGGTGGAAAGGAAGGCTGAACAAATGAGAGCTTGGGGAGACAGAAAAACAAGGGAAAGTTTTTTAATTTTTAAATTTGTAAAGAAACCCACAGGCTGAGGATGTAGCTCAGATGGCAGAGTGCTGGTGGAACAGGCAGAAGCCCTGGGTTCGATCCCAGCACTGCACACACTGATAGCATGCACACACTGTAATCCCAGCTCTGGAGGGACAGGAGTACCCAAAGCAAGGCCACTCTTGGGTGCATATTGAACTCAAGGTCAGTCTGGGATCAATGAGATTGTGTCTCTGGATAAATGAGTTCAAAAGCAGAGACAGGGGCTGCAGGTACAGTTTCTTGTAGAGCATTTTCTTAAGATATCTATGATCCATCCCTGGGACCACCACCAAAAGGACAGGGGAGAGAAAGAAAGATAGAGACAGAGACAGAGAGAGACAGAGACAAAGAGAGACAGAGAAGGGGAAGGAAGAAGGACGGGAGAGTGAAGGGGAGGAGATGAGAGAAGAGAGGAGAAATAGAAACATATTTTAAAATTAATATAGGTTGTTGGATGATGGTGATGCATGCCTTTAATCCCAGCATTTGGAGAGAAAGACAGACCAATCTATGAATTTGAGGCCAGCCTGGTGTACAGAGTGAGTTTCAGGATAGTCAAGGCTACAGAAAGAAATTCTGTCTCAAAAAAAACACCAGCACCACCACCAATAATAATAATAATAATAATAATAATGGCAATAAGTTCTCTATAAGGCATAGAAATTTGACATTGCAGAGTAACAAGCCTATTGCTATCAGAAGCTGGAAATAAAATTGTAATTAAAAGCGCATATTGCTTGAAGGCAATTAGGCTGAATTGGCTAGAGATCTATACTATGAGCAAGCAGAAATGTTCTATAGTCCACTAAGGAACCTCTATGTGTGTGTGTGTATGTGTTTGTATGTATGTGTGTATGTATGTATGTGTGTGTATATGTGTGCATTCGCATTTGTGTGTGCATGAAGGCATGAGGTTGACATCAGTTATCTTCCTCAACTGTTCTCCACCTTCTATGTTGAGGTAGAGTCAACTGAGGCTAAAGCTCAGGTGGCTGCTCTGCCTTCCTGCTTCCCTTGGGATCTGGGTTTCCACCCTCTGAGCATCTGGAGCACAGCTGGACCCCCACACCTGCCTGGTATTTACATGGGTGTTCAAGAGCCAAAGTCAGGTCATGGCAAGTGTTTTACCCACTGAGTTACTTCCCCAGGCCCAGAAAGACATATGTTAAAATATAAGCAGAGCCATCCTAGAAGAATATCATCTGTGATGGTTTGAATATGCTTGAGCCAGGGAGTGGCACTATTAGCAGGTGTGGCATGTTGGAGTAGGTGTGTCACTGTGAGAGGTGGGCTTTAATACCCTAGTCCTAGCTGCCTGGAAGTCAATATTCGGCTAGCAGCCTTCAGATGAATATGTAGAATTCCCAGCTCCTCCTGCACCATGTCTGCCTGGATGCTGCCATGCTCCTGCCCTGATGATAATGGACTGAACCTCTGAACCTGTAAGCCAACCCCAAGTAAATGCTGCTTTTATGAGTTGCCTTGGTCATGGTGTTTTCTGTTCACAGCAGAAAACCGTAACTAAGACAATATCATGTCTGAGTTTCTTATAACTCTTCTTTTTGAGTAGTAGGGTTGAGTTGGGTCCTGTATGCAGCTAAGTTTGTGTAGCCTGACTTATCTGAGTTAGACTACGAGGAATAATTCCTCATTTGCCACCTTCCTGAAACGCCTTGTTAAAAGTCGTCAGTCAGTGGGTAGAATCACTCAGCCCTCTGAAAACTCTAATTCTGAATAATTATGTTGAATTGCTTGAAGAACTCAAGCAAATTAAATTCTGGCTTGTAAAATTCCTTTGGAGATCTGTAAGTTTGCACTTTAAGGCACTTCTGGAATAAGGCACAAATTCTCACAATTTCCAAGAAGGGTATTATTTGGACCGGTTTTTGACAAATACATAAAAATCATTTTAATTAGCCTATCATTCATATGCAAATAAATGCTGCTGAAGAACTTCAGGCATCCTTCAAAAGGCTTCCACCGTAAAGCTAGTAGTTCCGTGGTGTGTCTTTTTCCCTCGATGTCACAAACCCTCTCTTCAGAGAAAGTACAGTGGTTGCGATCTTGCTATGGTAGAATCATCCAGCTCTTTATATCATGATTATTTAGTGACAGGTCACTATAGTCCTTGTCATTTTACTACTTGAGTGGTAATTGTGCCATGTATTTAAAACGTCATGGGACAAAAAGCCCAGACAGCAGTTCCTTATGGTTTCATTCTAGCTATGTTTATGGCATTTATTTTCAACACTAACCAGGATTCTGGAAAATATAGGTTTCAGGGTAATTTTCTGATGAATATTTATCTGCATCTTTGTCTTCATGAGCAATGTGCTGGGAGATAGTGCAGACAATGTAAGAATCAAAAAAAAAAAAATGTATAAAAACTAACCATAGACCACTGAGGTGAGGGGTTTAGGAGCAAGCCACCCAGCAGTGCCCAGGCTGGATGAGCTCCTCAGAACTCATGGAACTATGAAGAAGCATTGGGAGCCGACTCCCAGCAGAAAGCAGCAGCATCTTTGCAGCCACCTCAAGCCATATACCCTAACAAGAGACTTGTTTTTCAACAGCCCACAACAGCTGAGCACACTCTGATAAACATCTTGTTTTTCTCACATATCTTGTTTTGCTGTTTAGAGCCCCCCACTGCAAGGCGCACGTGGTAGAGCACCTTCAGCGGTGTTCCCCTGCTTGTCCATGGCTGCAAGGCACGTGGTAAAGCGTATAAATACCCAGGATTTCCTTTCAATAAAGGGGATTTGATCAGACTCTCTGTCTTGTCTCCATTCTTCATGTCTCTTGCTCCTCCATCCCCACTCTCTCTCTTGCTAGATCCTGTTAACTGACCCGTGGGGGGGCAACAGTGTAGGTCAGGACATTTGGCCCCCAAATGTGGGGCAGCGCGGGCTGGGACAAAGAAGGTCATAAGCCACTCAGCCATCAAGTGGTTTGTTGTGTCTCCTCTACCCACACTCTCAGGTCTCATGTAGTCCCCATTAACTTTCTAGATTGTCAAGGATGACCCTGCCTTTCTGATCTACCTGCTTGGTGCTGGGTTAACAGGTGTGTACCACATAACCAGTTTTATGTGGCACTAGAGATCACTGAACCTAGGACTTCACACACACTAGGCAAGCATTCTTCCTACTGAGCTGTATCCTGAGCATCATGGACTGGTTCCTTCTATTCAGGAGAATTACGATAATGACCGATATGTGTGCTTCTGTAAGCCTTGATACCCTCATTAGCTTACAGAGGACAAATGGAAGGAAACAGAGAAACAAAATGGACTGACCTAAAGATAAAATGTGTGGAGAAGAGCTTGGCCAGACTCCAGGCAAGTATCAGCCAAAGCTCAATGGAAGTCTGTACTGTACATAGAAGAGATGAGTCAGGGAGGGAGGCGAGCTGTGCTCCTCCTTGCTCTCAGGAATCATCATCGGATATCGGGTCCATGATGACAAAGGGAGCCAGACAATTGACAGGGTCTCTGGAAGCTCTGTGAGTATGAATGTATGTATGTATGTATGTATGTATGTATGTATGGTGATGGAGACATACCAGGACTGCTTCAGGGAGGCCCGTCACCTTTACTTAAACTGATTTATTTCAGTCTTATATAATTTGGAGAACTTGGGAGAATCTCAGGTGCTAGCTGAACGGCTTCTTATCAGGAGAAAGGAAGCTGAATCTGTGATCTAACTAAGGCTATGTGACATTCTATAGGTAGAGGGTTTGTGTGTGATGGTGGTGGCGGTTGAATTCCCCAGAGAAGGTCACAGAAGGGAAATCCCGGCCAATGAAAGGAGTCTTCCGTTGTGATAAGCTCAGAGGCTATCTGGTTAATGGTAGACTTCGACCTTAATTGGCAGAGTTTCCCCACAGCGAACCTTCCAGATAGATCCTCAAATGTACATGTTGTAGAGGAAGAGATGGAGCTACAGTACACAGCATAGAAGCAAGAGGTCCCTACTTCCCCTTCATCGCCTCTGCCATGGACATCTTCTTCCATCCTTTACGGTTCTACTTGAAAGCTAGCTCTTCCGTTACCTTCCCGACTTTTCCTAACTAAAAGTTATCCCTCTCAATTTAGGGATTTCTACAGTGTTCATATAATGCTTTCTCTTTGAATATTGGTCACCCATGTGTATACATTTTAAATTACATAGTCTTCAGTCTACCTAACAGAGTACTGTATAAGTATCAATAAAAATCTTTTGTTGTTATGATTATCTTGAGATGTGGTCTTGCTATAGCACTCGTGTTGGCCTGTAACTTTTTATGTATCCAGGCTAGAATGGGACTTTAACCATCCTGTCTCGGCTTCCCAAGTGCTGGGATTGTCTACACATCAGCTGGATGTTGACACGAGTGTTTAATAAATAACTCCCAGGACTTCTTTTTAATGGACAATATTTCTTAACCTTGTCCAGACTTAGAAACAGTTTTGTTTTGGCTTTCTGATTTGCTGTCTTTTTTTAGATCCAGGTGGCCCGCTTGAGCTGTTAGGGAAAACACTCTCTCTGGCAGGTGCTTCTGATCAGGTCCCTGCAGACTAGACAGCGGGGTGATCTATGTAGTTTATTCTTGCTGCAGGGAAAGCAAAATAAGAAAAGTATTCCGGCTCATTACTTTTTTTTTCTTCCTATCAATAAATGCCATATATAAACTCCACCTGTTTACTTCTCTTTTTTTCTCATGAATCCAAGCTGTAGATCATTTAAGGTTCCCACCCAGAGCATTCCATTAACTCTGTGCTGCGACTCAAATCACTCAGTCAGTCAGTTGTTGGTGTCATCATTGTCATCATCATCATCGTCGTCGTCGTCATCGGCCATTTAGCTACTTTATATCAAGCGAACTGTTTGGCCCTCGACAACTAGCAACATGAAGCTAATCAGTGTTGGATTGGATGTAAAACTAACTAGTTGACTTGCATTCAAAGGAGAAAAGAGAAAATCTGAGGCCACCAAGACTCCAGCCCTGGATGAGATGATGATGATGAGATGGATGATGATGAAAGACCACCACTCATCAAGTATAGTACGAGACACTGAATGGGTGAATGAATGAATGCATGAAGTCAATTGCTCTAATTCAAAGAAGTAGGAACATGTGTTAGAGGCCTCCTGGAGAGTGAGGGTTGGTCTCACCTTCCCCAAAGCCTCTGGTCCATTCTAGACATCTTTGCTGCCATTAGTCCTGAGACATCCTGTGTTGAGAAGGGCACCTGTCTCAGCCAGGCATCTCCGAGACCCTACCAGTGTCTTCTGATCTTTGCACATCTTCACAAGTTGGTGACAGCAAAGCAGATGACCTTGACCTATGTGGTATCTGTTCTTCACCAGAACGTCTTTCCTTTCCTTCTGTTTGTTGAATGAAGAAAGAAATGATGAACTCTTCAGTAAGTAACAGTATGTCACTACTGCCTCTCGAGAGGGTACATCAGAGCTGGTGACTGGCTCAGCAGGTAAAGACACTTTCCTAAAGCTTAATGACCTGAGTTCAATCCCCGGGACCCACATGATGGAAGGAGAATCTTTTTAAAAGTGGTTCTTTGACTTCCATATGCACACCATGGCATGTGTGCCCTCCCCAAACCTCAATCTCTCTCTCTCTCTCTCTCTCTCTCTCTCTCTCTCTCTCTCTCTCCACATATGTGTTTTTTTCTGTCTCTGTCTGTCTCTGTCTCTGTCTCTATCTTCCAGAAATAAATGTAATAAAATGTAATAAAAATAAAATAAGGATAACAAATGCCCCAGGATCTTTTCATGTCTAGACTATTATTGGTGTGGATTTGGTTCTGGAGTTTAATTACCAGGGAGTGTGGAGACAGGGGTCCCTCTGTTATTGGGAATTTCTCTTTTGTATTTCTTCATTGATCCTTCTGTCTCACACATGCAGACAGTCTGTCTAGAAAGCCAATTAAATGTCTTGAAATAAAGTTTTCTTAGCTGGGCATTATGGGTAGTATCACCCCTGAGAGGTGGTCCCAGGCTGTAGCAGAAAGTAGGTTGAGCAAGCCATGCAAATGAGCCAGTAAGTAGTACCCCTCCAGTTCCTGCCTCAAATTCTGTCCAAATGTCCCCAGACAATGAATTACGAGTTGTAGTGGAAATAAACCATCTCCTCCCCACGTTGCTTTGGACATGGTCTTTATCACAGTAATAGAGAGCACGTTAATACACCAACACACTTCAGAAGCCAAAGCAGGACGTTTATGAGGTCCAGGCTACCTAGTAAAGCCTCCCCACCATCAAAAAAAAAAAAAAAAACAAAACCCAGTAAAATAGGCTTATTCTTATTTTAAATTTGTGTATGTGTATGTATGAGTGGTACACAATGGGGGTGTGTGCATTGGAACATGCAGAGAACAGAGCAGGACATCAGGTGACTTTCTCTTTTGGCCTGAAGATATGATCTCCCACTAAACTTGAGGCTCACTGTTCTGTCTGGGTTGGCTGGCCAGTGAGCTCTTAGTATCTGCCTGTCTATCTTTACCCCTATGTTGGAGCTACATGCTTGGCATTTTTATCTTCTATCTATCTCTATCTCTCTATCTCTCTATCTTCTCTCTATCTATCTATTATGTGAGTGCTGAAAATTTTAAAATTGCATCTTACGGTGTTTTTCTTGCATGTATATCTGTGAATCACTTGCACACATGGTGCCTGCAGAGTCCAGGAAACAGACTCTGGATCCCCTGGAACTAGCATTACAGATGGTTGAGTCACTGTGTAGGTGCTGGGAATCAAACCTGGGTCCTTTGGAAGAGGGCTCTTAACCATATCTCCACAGCCCCATTGTGCTAGGGATTCTAGTTCAGGCTCTCCTGCTGACAGAGCATTGTTCTTACCCACAGAACCATACCTCCAGGTCAATTTTCAGGAAAACCAACATATTTTTACTGTAAGAAGTGCTAGCAGAGAACTGTATGGGGTAAACATGATGTAGTCCTACCCACCGCCGTGCTAGGCAGAAGTGGGGGGGGGGGACTGTGGGTCGGCCAGGGTCACAGTTCCACCCAGTCACTAGAGGTCACAGTGGATAACCATCTTGGCCCAAGAGATTTCTGACCATCACCTCAGTTGTAATGTTTGAAAACAGAAAAATCTTACACTCCAAACAATTGTGTCTGTGTGCCTGCCCATCAGTCAGTTCACAGTTTTGCTAGAACAGTGGTCAGATACTAAAAAGGAAATGTTAAAGAATGATTTACACCCAGCCCATCCTGTGTGTGGTACAGACTGTTAACCGCACACCTTGTATTATCCTCATACATCCTGGATTCCTGGGGAGAGGGTGTATGATGTGGGCGTATTTCGTGTGCTTGATATCTATAAATACACTCAGAGGCTGCTCAAAGCTGCTCACTGTTATTCCGGCACTTTCCCTATTCCGGGTTTCCTCATACACCCTCACAGAAAAGGAGAAAGTGAATTTCAACTCTGCCACCCTGACCGCAATCCAGAAAATCACTCCAACACCAGTTATTGATTTTTCAGGCACACCTTCATCCCAGATAGGGATATGAGAGTTGAGTCCTTCAGCAGCTGCATGCCACACAACTTTCTGCTAGGTTCTCTTGACCTCCTTCTGGGCTGACTTCTATTTCTGGCACCATCTGCCTTCTGTAGTTTGATTCAGGGTTTTCTCTCAGCCTATGACTCTGATGCTATTTTTTGTTTGAAGCCTTTCTTTCTTTCTTTTCTTTTTCTTTCCCCAGGAACCCCAGCCCACAGATCTTCCACCCACTGTCGCCTAAGGCTTACCCAGCCCTTGGAGTCTGCATCAGTCACCTGGAGAGAAGGACTTGCTAGGGTTCAAGGTCCCTTCTCACCCCTCTAGTCACACCTTTTGTGACTTTCCTGTCCTACAGCAAAGCAATTAAGAGTACAGTGTACGCCTTACATCTTGGCTTTGCCCTGTGCTAACTATGGGTCATGTATTGCCTTACTAGGCTCAGATTTCTCAACCTAAAGAAGGGAATCCCTGACTTCACCTCAACTGGATCTTCCTTTATATCCCATGCTGATCCCAAATTCCTGGACTCAAATAATCCTCCCACATCTGCCTCCCTAGTAGTTGAGACTACAGATACATACTATCCAAACTATCTAAAATGGGGGATATTAATAGTACCTACATCACTAGATGGGATACGTAATACTGATTGTTAACTTGACAGGACCTAGAACCACTAGGAGACAAATATCTGTAAGGAAGTTTCTAGACTGGACTAACTAAGATAGAAGAACCTCCCTAAATATGGGCAGCCCATTCTACGTATTATGGTCCTGGATTGAGTAAAAAAGGAATAAAGGAGAGATGAATACCAGTGCTCACATTTGTCTTTCTCGGCTTCTGACTGGATGCAATATGACCAGCGGTGGCCATGATGCCCCGACTCTGAGAACGATACTCTCAAACTGTCAACCAAGATGCACCCTCCCTTAAGAAGCTTTTGTTGGTGTCAAGGCAATGAGACAGTATCTAACACATGAGGTTTTAATAAAGATGGTAGTGGATTAATGGCAAACTTAGTGAACCATGCTTCCTCAACCTGAGATATCCCTTGCAATGTTAGTTTTAGCTTTGGCCATGAGGCCTAATTTGGTTGGCCAATACACAGAGATTTGAAACCCTCATGCACACTGTGTTTTCCATTTAGTTGCTTATTGCCTTGTAGAACTTGGCCATCACCTGAAGAAGCCTGGCTTAGGCCTGCTGGAGTCTGCGATACTTGTTGGCCCTGTTTTATCAGTCAACCACTAAGCCAGTCAATGGGACATCAGAGTCTAGCCAGCCCCGCTGGCTTGCCAAGTGGCTATAGCCTATGTGTGACTCCAGCTGTCACCATATGGAGCAGAGGTAAAGTTTCCCAGTTCAAAGTGCCAGTCTGCAGAGTCTTGAACAAATAAGCCATGATCAAGTCATTATATTGGGACCAGTCTGTTATGTAGCAGTGATAGAATGATACAAAAATAATAAACTTCTTTGCACAGACAATTCAGGAACATGTCCAGATTGGGATATGTCAGCAGCTATTTATTGCTACTTAGCATTAGTTTGAACCAACCATTTTCTTATTCTGGAAACTTCTGTCTAGGCTGAGGCTTCTTAGACCCTTGTGCTTTCACAGATGTCTGAAGCTTGCACATTCATATTTGTCCACCGCCTACCTTTTTCCTTGTCTTCCAGACAGGGAGTATTCAGAATTTTCCTAATTAGTATGGTATGGACATGACCAGTGCTATGTAATCCACTCAAATGTCAGGCTCCTCTTCAAGATTTAGATTAAGCCTCATGTCAGGCTACATGTCAGCTGGCTTATCCCAACAGCACATCAGATTTCTCTGCTCTGGCTTATATGTCACTTAACCCCCACCTCATCCTGTTCTTCACACACTACATCTCTTAAATCAGATTATCCTAAGTCAGAGGTTAAGCTGTATGTAGTTGAGTTGGTAGAGTGTTTGCCTGGTATACACAAAGTTCTGAGTTCTATCCTCAGCATAAACCAGGTGTGGCACTATACATTTGTAACGCAGATCTTGGAAGATACAGGCAGGAGGATGAGAAGTTCAAGGGTCATATTTAGCTACATAGCAAGTTCAAGGCCAGCAGGGAATCTATGGGCCTTTATAATAAACAAGTAAGCAAAGGCAGGCAGAGGCAGGAAGACCACAACTCTGAGGCTAGTCTAGGCTACATATGTAAACGCTGTCTCCCCAAATTCAGATTATATTACCATGAGGGAAATGTAATGCTACAACCATTTTCTTTTTCACTTAGTAAGATCTGAAGTTTTTTTCATAGGCAGCCAAAGAAACTCTCTTGACAAACTGCTAAACCTTAAAACTACTGGTTCTCCTTCATAACCTCTGGCTCCCTAGCTCCCTCTCACTACCCTGCACCCCAAGCCTTCCTTTGCCTTTTTACATTAGTGTCAATTGAGGACCCACCAGAGAACTAGAAGCAGGAGATACACCCATGGAGAGCATGCACACACACAGGAAAATACATACACACATACACAGGGACAGATGTACACACACACATACACGTGTACTCTCACATAGCTACACAGAGACAAACACACTCATACACAGAGACAGGTGCACATACACACATACACAGATGTACTCACACATACATAGAGACAGATATACATACATAGAGACAGATGCACACATGCATATGCATACAAAGAGACATGTGCACATGTACACATACTCAGAGACAGATGTGTACACATACAGACAGATACACATACACATGGATAATATATATATATAGACAGATTTTCTCATATATACATACATAGAGACAAATGTAAACACATACACACAGAATAGACATATATACACATACACAGATGTACTCACATATACATACACAGAGACAGATGCACACAGAGACAGATAAACATACACACACACATGTCAAATCCTGCATGACCACGTGGAAGGGATGGTGTGACATGGTTTCTTGCTCCTGGAGCAGAGGCAGCAGGACATAGGCCTCTTTGACTACTAATGGTTGCTGGGCGTGAGGCTTGTTTATATAAAAAAATATATTTTTTACTTTATGTTCCTCCTTTGGGGCAATGTTCTCTCTGCCAAGATTAATGACTCCATGATATTCGTAGACAGCAGGAGTCTGGGAGGTGAGGATGTGTCTATGTCCTTAGCAAATATGGTAAACACTGTGACTTTAGGTCAGCTCTTAAGGCTGTGGGAAAGAACTCTGAAAAGATGAGTTCAAAAGTATATAAACAGGACTTCTCAACTATGCAAAATATAAGGATGCAATGTGAACTGTATTAGGGGCTTCACGAACCTAAAAGAACAGAGGCAGCTGCACTATGAGCCAGCTTGTCAGAAAGATATAAAGGTGGGCAGATTCCTGAGTTCAAGTTCAGCATGGGATAGAGAGAATTTAGGTCCAGGCATGGTCAGAATGGTAATCTCAGGACAGGATTCCACCCAGCTAAATTTATTGTTTGTGTATACAAAAGCAGGCAGATCTCTGAATTTATTTGCAATGTTAAAAAAAAAAAAAATGTACTTGCTGTGTTTTCCTAAGAGTCAAGGGGCTAAGGTCATGGAATGTGGATTCATAGGATGGTCAAAAGAGAACCTAGAGTAAATGACTGAACTGATATGTAAATAAAAGACTGGGCTTTTGGTCTGCATGAGATGAGCTAGCAGAGAGCCATAGCTGCTCTTTTTAGATTGTTTTTTTCTAGGAAGAGCTGGGCTGTCAGCAGATCTCTGGATAGTGAATACAGCTCTTTTAGAAAAGTTTACAGCTCTTTTAGAATTTTTTCTAGCAGCTACCCAGAGAGAACTGCTTGGAGAGCAAACACAGCTCTTCAAGAATATTTTCTAGCACAAGAGAGCTGCCTTGAGCAGGGAGATGTCTCTAGCAGAAAGCTATCTCGAGCAGACTACAGAGCTAAGAGCGATCTGCAGAGAGCTGTCTAGGGAGCCACCTCAGGCAGACTACAAGCCCGTCAACTTGTACCTAAAATTTGAATCTGAGTCATTCTTTTCCCTTCCTTAGAGCTTCTTTCCAAGCTGATGCTGGTCCTTGGCATGAGCATGCATGTGTACACGTGTGTATACACACACACACATACACACACACTCACACACACTCACACACACTCACACACACACACTTCACTGTGTTGCTCAGGGTGGCCTTGGACTCCTAGGTCCAGTGGTCTTTCTGTTTCACCATTCTGAGTAGCTAGGATTACATATGTATACCACATGCCCAGGTACATTTATGTATGATCAAGTATAGAACATATCCTAGTCAATTAGCAAATGTAATTGAACAGCATTTTAACATACTCTGTGATATTCTAATTTATTATGGCTATTTCCAGTCTCCTCAGACAAATTCAAGTTCGACAGGTGTTGGGGATGTTTGCTTTGTTTGCTGATATATTGCATAGTAAGTATTTTGTAATACTGAGAGACAGCTCAGTTAGTAGAGTGCTTCCTTAGTTTGGGTATTAGTTACTTTTCTATTGCTGTGATCAAACACAAGGGTTTGAGGGATGAAGACATGGTTCCGTGTTAAGAGCACTGACTGATTTTCCAGAAGACCTGCATTCCATTCCTCAAACCCACTGGGTCACCTACAGTCTGTAATCCAAGTTCTAGGGGATTGGATACCTCTTCTAGTCTCCAAGGGCAGAAGACACACATGTGTGAAAGGATTTATTGGGGGCTTATGGTTTCAGGGGGATGTGTCAATCATCAAGAATCATGGCAAGGAAATGTGACAGCAGGCAATCATGGCTGCTACAACAGCAACTGAGAGTTCACATCTTGAACTACAAACCAGAAGCAGAGAGTGTGAACATGAATGGCACAAGTCTTTAAGTCCTCAAAACCCATCACCAGTGAGATATACACGGCCACATCTTTTAAGCCACCTCAAAGACATCTACCAACAGGGAGCCAAGCATTAAAATGCTAGAGACTATGGGGACAGCTCATTCAGACCATCACAGCACACATGAAGCTCAGGATTCAACCCCCATCATCCAAATATTATGGAGCACACTAGCACTCAATAAGTGCAGGCAGAAAGATTAGAAATTCAATGTCATTTTAGGCTACATAATAGCTCAAAGCCAGCTTGAGTTCTGTGATACCCTTGTCAAAATAGCAGCACCCTACTGAATAGATTTTTGTTGGATTGCAAAAGAAGTCTTAAAAGCTTAGGAAGTCTCCTCCGAAGACACTTTCTCCTCACAACAGACATCTACTTCCCTGAGTTAGCTGTCACTCATCCACTCTTCACAACATTCTTCTGATTTAGTCAGCTCAGTCCAACCTTAGAGCATTTATCAGGGCACCAAAACAACTAAATATCTCTGCTTATTCTCCTATGCACATTAACCACCTATTTTTTTTTTAATTAAAACAAGACTTGCACATATAAAAAAAAACTCTTGCAGAAGTGGTAAATGCTGTTTGACATCTTTCCCTCAAGCAGGCTCCCAATCAGGCAACACACATCCATTCATGAATAAAGTACGAAGGGCAAGGCCAGGTGTGCTGGCACAATTCATTAATCCCAGCACTTGGGAGACAGAGGCAGGCAGATTTTTTAGTTCAAGCCCAGCTTGGCCAAAATAGTAAGTTCTAGAACAGCCAGGGCTATAAAGTGAGACCATGTTTCAAAAACCAAAAAAGATGAAACAATTTAAGTACCAAGAGTAAAGAGATACAGAAGTCAAGGTCACTGCCTTCAAGTATACTGAAGATTTATAAAGTATTGCCCTGGTGACTAAACAATGCCCATATTAGTCAGGGTTTTAGACAGTAGCAGAACATATAGAAAGAATCTCTTTTCTGTATATATAGAAGGGGATTTATTAGAATCACTTATGGGCTGTGGTCCAATTAATCCAACAATAGCATGTTATGAACAGAAAGTCTAAGAATCCAGCAATTGCTCAGCCCACAAGGCTGCATATCCCATCTGGTCTTCAGTAGATGCTGGAATTCTGAAGAAGTAGGCTTGAATGCCAGAGAAGGAATGGACTTGCCAGGAAGGCAAGAGCAGGCAGGCAAAGAGCAAGAGCTTCCTTCTTCAAGTCCTTACATAGCAGTGGTTCTCAACATATGGGTCATGACCCCCACATGGGATGCATATCAGATGTCCTGCATATCGGATATTTACGTTACAATTCATAACAATAACAAAATTACAGTTGTGAAGTAGCAATAAAAATAATTGTATGGTTGGGGGTCTCCACAACATGAAGAGCTGCATTAAAGGCTCATAGAAATCGGAAGGTTGAGAACAACTGTTATATAGGCTTCCATCAGAAGGGTGGCCCAGATTAAAGGTGTGTCTTCCTCCCTCAAAGGTCCAGACTAGAAGAGGGTTCACTCACTTCAAACCAAGCCAAAACCAAAATCTCTTTTATAGATGCCCTCCATTTCTGGACTGTAGCTCATTCCAGATGTAGTCAAGTTGACAACCAAGAAGACAGCCATCACATTGCCCTTATCTGTGATTAGTTTCCTGCTTTAGATTGACTCACACTGTGTTGGTCTATGTGGGGCTTGATATTTAAATCAGTAGTCAACATGAAAATCAGGATTTCAAGGGTCTCTTAGTATATCAGAAGATCCAGCAGTATGTATGGTCTAGTTCGGCATGGGACAGGCAGCTTAGACCCAAGGTAGCTCCTCCCTCTCAAGATGGATGGACTCCCTACTGCCATGGTTACCATTTCCACTACATTATCACTATGTTTTGTCTCCCCAACTTCAGGGTCAGATCATACACCCTGGCCTGACCTAATTATCTCCATCACTTGTATGGCCTCCTATAGGTATTTGGTTGCTGGGTTACTGGTCTAATGTGATACATACATATATATACGTGTATATGTATATAAACACACACATATTTTATGATTTATTTTCATCTTATGTGTATGGATATTTTGCTTACACATACATCTGTGCACCATGTATGTGCAGTGCCTGAGAAGACCAGAAGAAGGCAGCAGATCCCCTAGAACTGGAGGTATGGATAGTTGTAAATTGCCATGTGGGCACTGAAAATTGAACCCAGGTCCTCTGGAAGAGCAACCAGTGCTTTTAACCACTGAGCCATCTCTCCAGTCCATAATGTGATATATGGACATATATTGATAACATACCACTAAAACATTTTAATTCTGTACACGAATTCTGCATCTATAATATAACATGATGTTTCCAATAAGCCTGAGAAGTAGGTCAGGCAAATTTTATGAGCTACATATTCCATACAAGTTAATGAGAAATTAGAGTGGTTGATTTATTGCTCCTTGAGGCAAGGAAAAGGTGGTTCTAGATTGCCAGTCTAAGTCTAAAAAGCATTGCAGAAGGGTTCCTGGGCATATCTATTCTCCCTGTTTTAAGATTCAGATGGAAGAGGTCAGATATCAAAGAAGGAGGCTATTTTCTCCTCCCTTGGAACTCCTCCCAGTCTTAGTAGTTTTGTTCTTCTTTCTCACTTTTGACTAAGAAATCTCTTTGCTTTGCTAAAAAGAAAAAAGAAATTAGAGAAAGAAAATAATAACTCATAGTTACATTGGGAGTTTTGGCTATTAAGACTGAATTGTGGCTATATATATATATGTGATATATATATACATATATATATGTGCGTGTGTGTGTGTGTGTATACATATATTGTATATGTATGTGTATATATATGTATATATGTGTGTGTGATACACACACATTTCTGGTTATTTACTTATTTTGGCCTGGCTGCAGCAAGTTCCAGGGATTGTCCTAACTCTGCCCCCTGCCAGTCCTGGGATATCTAGGCCACCATGCCCAGCTTTTTCCATGGGTTCTATGGATGCGACTCAGATATGCATGCTTGTGAGGCAGGCATTTTACTAGCTGAGCCATAGAATTAGCCATGCTTTCTGTTTGGTTTGGTTTAGTTGTTGTTCTTGTTGAAAGTGTCTCCCTGGGTTGTCAAAGCTAACCTCAGGTTCACAGTCTTCCTCCCTCAGTCTCCTGAGGGAGTGAGGGATTCCAGGTGTGTGCCATTATGCCACAGCTAGACTGTTAATAGGATGGAGAAGTTGTCATTTTAATGAGTCATGGTCCTCCTCAATATTTTATATTACGGTAGGATAAGATCACACCGATAAATACACATCTGAAAGGAAAACAGAAGCCTAAAACTTCACATTTTCTATACAACCAAACTGTGTCAGATTTTTTTTTTTTCAATTTACCACATACCCACATAGATGCTGGTTTTCTTTTGATACATATTCAGTATCAAACAACATACAGTGTTTTATAACTTAATTTGTCTTTAAACAACTTTATTGGCAGTTAAGATCACTTGCTGTTCTTCTATAAGACCCTCGTTTGGTTTCCAGGACACACACTGAGCAATAAACAACAGTAAACAACTGCCTGTAACTCCAGCTTCAAGGAATCACACACCCTCTCTGGTCTCTGAAGGCATGTGCACATGTGTGCTACACACACACACATACACACACACACACACACTTTCTCTCTCTCTCTTACACACCCACACTCACATACAAATAAATCTCAAAAATATCAATGCCATCTTGTAGTAGAAATTATTATTTAAATCGGCCTCTGGCGTTGGGTGCCAATTTGTAGTAGAGGGTATTATTTAAACCCCAAATTGTAGTAGTAGATCTCCTACCCGAAGGAGATCAGTAAAGGAAAACACAACTCAATAATTTTGGTATAAATTGCACACCTGGATTGGGCAGATTTACCATTACACTACTCTAATCCCTGGCTATGAGATTCCTTATAACTTGTGGTTTTTCCAGGCCATGTGCTTGTCCTCCCAGCTCCGGCTCCTGAGTCTCCGGCTCCTGAGTCTTCGGCTTCATTCTACCGCCAGCTTCCTTCTGCTCTGCTTCCTCCTGCTTCTCCCTCTGCTCTCCTTCTTCTCCTTGTTTCTGCTTCTGCCTCCTTTTATATCAAATTCCTCTCACTCTCTCCTCCCCTAAGCCTTTTTCTCCGCCTCCCCTTCTACTGCCCAATCTCTGGCTCTAGCCTTTATTTTACAGGTTTTAATTAGACAGAAGGTTTACAAGATGTCACCTGTGTACAGATTCAATCCTCCTCTGCAGTCCCTCCCAGGAGGGTGGAACTAGGATCAAAATACAAGGCTGAGGCTATCCACATTTCCCCCTTTTTGTCCAATTAAAGAACTCTTTTCTCTCAGATACATTGAGCACAAACTATATTACCATGTTGTAGTTGTTAAAGTGCAAGACAGACCTAATACCTAGTCTATCATTTTTGTTAACTAAATAGAACCTCTGCTATCTCTCTTAACTGAAAGGCTTAGTTCTGAACCTGGCTTATGTCCTGTCTTTAAAATGAATACCATCTGATAACTATCCTCTCAAAGTAAATAGTCTGTGTTGGCTGTGAGACTATAAGTCTTCAACCCCATCAGAAATCCAGAATGACAGAATTAACTGAAGATATGAGAAGCACAAAGCATGGCTTCCAAAACTTAGCCAATTTATATAGACCACTGAACACCTGGACAGTTCCTTACTTCAAAACATTGGAGCATCTGGTCTTCTGCCTTCTGGTCCAGGATCATCTGACAGACCTAGTAATGCAGAATTTTTAAGGGCTGATTACTCTGTCTTGGCAGATATAATCAGTCAACTATTCCGCAAGTGTGTCCTTTTTCTGGACAGTATTTTGTCTGTAGATGAAAAGAGGCAATTCTTGCCTAGTGGCTGTCTCACCACAACTGGAGTAACTCCAAAGATGCTCACTTTCTTCTTTTAATCTAAGACAGGGAAGCTGTCAGGAGCAGACAGGTCTCTAGTAAAATGAACATTAATACAGAAATACTAGTGACGTCACTTCTGTGGACTTCTGACATTTTTGAAAACCAACTATCTATGTAGAGCAATCTGGACTGTTGTCCATTAAGTCCTCTCCACTATTTCTAATTAAAATCTAGAAAACATCCTAACAATAAACTCAGAGCCATGCAATTGCTACAGGCCCTTAACTCACAGGCTAACTCTCAAATCAGTTAAAAAGCTTAAAGAAGGGCTGGGTCTAAGCCTTGTATTCCTAAATGTGTTATATAGGCACAATGCCTAAGAGAGTAACAATATTAATCTCACTTTTATATCAATAAGAAACTCATATCAATGAAAACTTTAAATTTGTACAAATAAATTCTATACCAATGAAAGAGATTATAACCTCAACTTTGTATCAATTATGGGGATTTCTACCAATGTAGAAATAATCAATTCTAACTATTTCTCCTTGTTCCAATAAAACCATTACTTTCCCCTAGAAGGATAGCCTAATATTAACCACCTCAGTCCCCAAGCTCAGGGAATAGGGGCGCCGACTCTTCATCAACTTCTTCAAGCTGAACTTGGGCATAGAATTCCCATCTGGGGTCCCAAAGGGAAATAGGAAAATTGGCTTAGTCAAAGGAGAGCTAGCAGGCATTATTTGCCTTGCAGTCACTATGTGCTGAGAGAGTTCATTGCTTAGCTAACATTGTGACTGTGACAATCAGAAAGGCTGGACAGCCAAGCCAGCTGTTCTGGAAAAGTTCTGGAAGCAAGTCTTCTACGTAGTTGCAGCTTTGACCAAGAAGTAGCTTCAACATAGTTGCAGTAGAATCAAGCACAAAGCTGGAATAGTAGGTCTCAGCATCCTCGAGGGTGAATCTTTTTCAGGCTGTCTTTCTCTTCTTTCATCCTTCAATATATAAAACTTAAAAGCAGCAGTTAGTTCTGCAGGGTACATAGCTTTGTCAATGAGGGTCAATAAAGAAAGACAATTGCCTTTCTTCAGGTTAGTTTGATCACTTAATCAAACTGTAATATAACTTTGTATACATGCCTTCATAAAGGATGGCATCTATTAACAAGTCATTAGAAATTAGTACCCAATAAATGTTCTTGGCTTTGTATAGACATTTTAGTCCCAGCCAGTTCCAGAGCTGTCTCCATATAAGAGACATATATACATCACCCATCTTGAAAATAAATCAACTTAGTAACCAAAAATACTGTATGTGCCTATTCTTTAGGCCTTCCCTATTTTGCCAAGCAGGAAAAGAACCCAGAATTCCCGTGGGGCCCACGTTAAACAGAACCCGAGTCTCCTGTGAGGCAAATAACTTTATATCATCTGAATACATCTGATTCACACTATCTTTCTGTTCAGTCCTCTGCCTAGAACAGTTTTTTATTTATACACTGTACTCTCTAAGCTGGAGTCAGTGACAATTTTCCCTATCTAAGTTCCAAACTGCAGGCGATAATCCCCACCTGATTCGGACAAATCTGTTTATAAATCTTTCCTTAAAACAAATAATCTCAATTTTAATTCATAGACACTGTACTTTCTACTCTAGAGTCAGCTATTTTCTTCTTTTCCTAACAAAAAGCAACTTGTTTTGTTTTGTTTTTCGAGACAGGGAGGCTGGGGCTATCCACAACATTGATTCAATCATCCTCTGCAGCCCCTCCCAGAAGGGTGGAACTAGGATCAAAACACAAGGCTGAGGCTATCCACAACACCATCTTTTATAACATTAAATATCATTACACTCTATCAATATAATGGCCCCCTAGTAGTTCATTTTGTGATACTATTATAATAATATTAATCCCATCATCTAATGGCCAATTTGGACTTTCAATTTATTATTATGTAAATATGTTCTATTAACGGTTTTTGGAAGCTGACTCAGTGTATCTATAATTAATTCTCTAGAGTGAATTTGTAGAAGTGGAATTGATGTGTTGCAAGGTTCATCTCTTGTTAAAAGTTGCTTGGTCCATATATAATGGTCACTTCATCAATACCTTTCCTTTTAAAATCCCCAAGTCGCAAGAGGGAGGTGGTAGGAAACTCAGTGGTAAGGCCTTGCCTATCACACTGGATACTGCTAGATCAATATCTAAATAACTAAATCTCTTGTCCCAGAGAGGTGACTCGGTGGTTGAAAGCACTGACTGCTCTTTCAGAGGACCTGGGTTAGATTCCCAGCACCCACACAGTGGCTCACAGCTATCTCTCAATGACATGCTGTTTGGGCCTACATGGACACTACACACATGTAGTGCGTAGACATACATGCAGGTAAAAACATTCTTGTATGTAAAAACCCTCAAAACATTTATTAAAAAGATAAATGTCCTCGATCGTAACTTGTCCACCTCAGCTACACCATTCTTACTAAGGATCTCACACGTAGGTAATTCCCTTATTTAAAAGCCTTAGCTGTTTATAAATAGATCAATTTAAAGCATCCCAGCTTTGGGGGAACCCCTGCTAGCACATGGCTGTCATTGTCCAACCTCATTTTCTACCTCCAGCTTACGATAGGACAAATCCTCCGTCTCTGCCAACTCTCATGTTTGTTTTGGTTTTTTTGTTTTATCTTCTCTCAATGAATGAGGTTCTTTTCTTCCTTATGAATCTGACTGTCTATGTCACCCAAAGTACAGATCAAAATTATATCTCTTGCAGAAAGTGTTGCTGAGATAATCCACCCCAAATTATCCTCTTTTTTTTTTGCACATGAATCATGTCCCTCTGTAATTTTAGATATATACCTAAAATTTCCTTGGGGTAGGCAGGCTGTTCCTGCAGGTTAGATGTTTTTCAAATCTACCTCCACTGCAAACAAGAGGACTATGTGCTACATCTTCTAAAAGGATTCTAAGACAGTGTGAGGAGGTACTAAAGGAAGTTCAGAATAGTCCCTAGATGTATTTTTTTTATTTTTCTTTTTATCTATTTTTTTTTTTTTGAGACAGGGTCACTTGTAGCCTGGTCAGGTTCAAACCCACCTATGTAGTTGACGGCAGAACTTGGAACTCCTGCTGCCATCCCTCAAAACGCTCAGATGAGAGGCTCGTGTCACTATTCGTGGCTCTCAGATGTCCTTTTAGAATGTTTTTAAAAGTTTATTACTGTGCATGTGTGTATCTGATCACATATATACTGCACTCAGCGTGTAGACAGGTCAGAGGACAGCTTACAGAAGTCAGTTCTCTCCTTCTTGTCATGTGGGTCCTGGGGACAAACTCAGGTCCTCAGGCTAAGTGGCAGGCACTTTACTCACCAAACCATCTTGCCTGGCCTCTGCATATCTTTCAAAAAGGTCATCCTCCATGTAAAATTAGATGAATGAACCAGATGAGTCTTTGAACACATTTCAGAAAATTTTCTCACAATGTGAATTTAGTTATGTGAATTAATTAGTTATCATGAAACAAATGTTTTGTTTTGTTTTTTTTTTTTTTTAGTGCAATCAAAGATACTTCCATTTACAAAAAAAAAAAAAAAAAAAAAAAAATGTTTGATGGTGAATTAGATGCATCAGCATGTAAAGGTACTTATTGCCAAGTCTGACGACCTGAGCTCTGTTCCCAGAATTCACATCGCAGAAGGAGAGAATCAACTCCCACAGGTTGCCTTCTGACCTCTACATGTGCATTGTGGCACAGGCCTGTGTGAACATACAAACAAATAAATGTGAAAAGAAACTTGGCATGCAATTCAGAATAAAAGGAAAAAAAAAATCCCTCAAAGATAATTTAATCAGAACAATGACAAAAATAGCTAGTGGTGGACACGTGACATGGATATTGCAAATAAGGCTCATTGTATAAAGATATTTTTATTCACAGCTTATAATAAAAAAAACAACCAATGAATTTTAAAATTATCCTAGACACTGAACATTAAAAAGCTTAGTTCGTTTAAAAATACATAAATTATTTTCATTCCGCCCCCCCAAAATATGGTACTTTACTGTTCTAAAAATACTACACGTTCAAATAAACCATAATTATGAATACATATAGCTTCTCACATTTAGAAGTATAAAAATGGATTGTGTTAAATAAGATGCATGTTGCTGCAATATTTAAGCATGCTTTAAAGTACATCATTATTATAAGTAAGCATGTAATTACTATGGCTTTGGGAAGCTTGCCCAGGAACTAAAACACAAAAAATAATAAAATTTCAGCACCATTTGACCAATAAGATATCCGATACCTCAGGTCTGCTGCCCCCACACTCAAGGTCTCCTCTGAAAAGGCAAGGGGAATAAAAAACCATCATGGAAGGAAAGAACACAGGCTAGAACAAGAGGTATTAAAACCTAGAAAATCTAGAAAAAATGAAGGATTTCTGAGCAATGTAAAACCCAATAAAACATTCACATTTTTACTGGAGAGACAATGACTCTGAGAGTTGGGTTAAGAATTAAAAGCAAAGAGCAGAAGAGATGGCTCAGAAGTCAAGTGAAATTGCTGGTCTCCCAGAGGACCCGAGTTGGCTTCTCAGCATCATGCCACGTAGCTCACAGTCTCCAGCTCCAGGGGATCTGATGCCTCTGACCTCCAAGGACACCTACACTCATGTGCACATACCCACACACAGATATACACATAATTAGAAATAATAAGAATACACTTTAAAAAAATCATAATACTATTTCCCAGCTAGGCACGGTGTCGGACATTTGTAATCCAAGCTCCTGGGAAGCTAAGGCAGGTTTGCCTTGGCATTCAATGCCAGCCTAGGCTACAGAACAAGACCCTGTCTCAAAAAATCAATGGGAATAAATAAAGAGTTCTGGGCATGGGAAAATGGTTCAGTGGGCAAAGGCACCGATGCCAAGCCTGACAGCCTGAGTTGATCCCTGGGACCCATGTGGTACCATTCTTGTCAAAGAAACATAAGAATAGGAATTGGATCTCCAGAACGCACATAAAGCCATCCAGAGTAGCACACATGCGTAACCCTAGCACTCGTATATCAGAAGTGATGGGAGGTAGCTACAGGAGAACCTCTGGAAGCCTGACAACCAGCTAGCTTGGCATGTGCAGTAATGCCCATCAAGAGCTCTTGTCTCAAACAAGATGGAAGGCAAATCTGAATATTGGTACCCAGGGTTGTCATCTCACCTCTACATGTGTACCATATGAGGGCACTTGCACTCACACATACATGCGCATACACATGTATTCACACATGTAATGATTAAAACAATGAAGAGATTTCCGAGAGAATGTGTTGTGGGAGGGGATGGAATGCTCTGTGGTACCCCGATGTACAGCTATGATGGAACATTCTTGCCTGGCAGCACTCTGTTCAATCTGGAGCTTTAGTCTACCGTCTCATGCCCATCATCTTTTCTCAAATTTGTGTTAGTTTAAATCCTAGACACACTGGTAATTGGCAGCTGAGCTTTCCCTGCCTGGATTCCCTACAGCTACAGCAAATTGGCAGTAAAGTTTTCTTAGCAGCTGCTAATGGCTAATGGTAGCATACAGCATGATTCCATTTACCAAAGACAAACAAATGCAAATCCAGGTAGATCTTTAGGTAACGCCTACGATGCAACTGCATAGAAAAACTCATGAGAAGACACAGGGAGTATGACTGATGCATGCCACATTTGATGAAAGGTTAGGAGGGGGTTCTCCAAGCTGTAGTTTGAATTTCTCCTGTAAGAATATACTCATGCATTATTTACTTAAATTTTAAAAATGAGCAATTAAAGAAATGTTATGGTGTCAACTCATGCAGAAGAAATGTAGAAAACAGGCTGGAGAAGTGGTTTCAGCCAGTGACAAAGTTGCTCACAGAAGAAAGTTGTATTCTCACTTTCTGCAGGGGCTAATAACTTTAAGTGGTTATTGTGTCTTTGTATCATGAGTCTATATTCTTCTGGTTATTTCATTGGAACATCTTGCTATGGTTAAAAAGCCTTGAGTGTTGTCTTAGTCAGTGTTCTATTGCTGTGAAGAGACACCATGGCCATCACAACTCTTATAAAGGAAATTATAAACTCTTATTTAATTGGGGCTTAGCTACAGTTTCAGAGGTTAGTCTGTTATCGGCATGGTGGAAAGCATGGTGCCACACAGGCAGACATTGTGTTGGGGGAGGTGAGAGTTCTACATCATGATCCACAGGCAAGAGCGAGCAGAGAGAGCCTCTGGGCCTGGCTTGGGCCCCTGACACCTCAAACCCCACCCTTAGTGACAGGCTTTCTCAAACAAGACTACACCTACTCCAACAAATAATGTCACCCCCTAAGTACTCAAATATATGAGCCTTTGGGGTGGTGGTCTTAGTCAAACTGCCACAGGCCTAAAAACCATACACTGTTACTATCATGCACTCCATGTGATTTTCTTAGTTTTGTGAATTGAATCATCAATTTTTCATGCTCAATGTGTTAATCTTTTGGCCATTTTACCTTCCTTGTTCCATGTAAGAATCATTGATTGAGTCTGGTTGTATGCCATCGTTTTGCCTTTGGTGTCTTCCTGTAGAACACGCACTGCAAGCTTTCATTATGTCATGAATTTGTGTAATTTCTTTTGACAGGTTTCATTTCCAATTTCTCCTATTTGTACAACCGGGTTTCCAGTCTTATCCTAGTACCTGGACAAACACACCCGAACATGCTTACAATATACACACTGACACAGTCATTCAAGAATTAGCTATTTGCTCTATAGAAAGTCTGAGATTCATCCAAGAACCCTGAACATTAACACCTCTGCCTTACTGTCTCTATGCTTCATCCTTGGGACCATGTGTTCACAGATCTTCTTCCTAGTCACTAAACACACTTTCTTTTCTCTGGTTATTGATACTCAACACATCATTTCCCAAAGATTTTGGGTATCTTGTATCCTTTACTTTTTAAAAAAATCTGTATCTTTGCATATGTTTATGTGTATCTGTAGGCTTAGATTTTTCAAAACCTACTTTAATAAGGGTTCCAAAATGCTTCAACCCCCCTTCTAGCCCACCATCCAAAGGTAGGGGAAGAAAGATGGTAAATAGGACAGGACAGGGGGATGTAGACCTCTTTAGGTTCTTTGGGGGTGATTCTTCTTTAGAAGTAGTTCTTTGGGCTGATTCTAATCTCCATTATTAGGATACCAACAGTTCGGTTCTGTAGTGTCAGGATACCAGCAGTCCAGTTCAAAAGTGTCACCAAATATGAATCAGCAAAGGCAGCACAATCCAGCAGAAACTGCCAGGCCTCCGCTGAATAAGCACAAGTCCGCGGGAGCCACCAGGACCAGCAGCAATGCCTTCTGTGCTTCTCTCAACGAAGTGCAGATCAGCAAAGACTCAAGACCAAGGAAGAGTTACACAGCTAGCTATGCAAGAGCCGTACCACTGTCTGTTGAATTCCACCTAAACTTTCTCCAGATATCATGTATCCTCCCGTGGATCTTGCCTCAGCAAAATTTCATGTGAGTCTGCATCACATGACAAAACCAGAAACTTCTACTTCATGTATTACGATCGTGAGCATGTTCATGCTACATACATGTGTAGAGGTCAGAGGACAATTTGGGGGTCAGTCATCATCTTCCACCTTGCTTGAGACGGGGGTCTCTTGCTGTTTGTACCAGCATATATCAAGGTTAGCTGCTTTTTGAGATTCCAGTGACTCTCCTGTCTCCACCTTCCATCTACTTGCAGGTACACTTGAATTACAGATGCTCCCTGTGTCCTGTCCTGCTTTATGTGGGTTCTAAGGATCTGATCCCATATCCTCACACTTACACAGCAAGCACCTCCCCCACTGTGCTATGTCCCCAGCACGTCTTGTGTCCTTTAATCTACTTTGATTTAATATATTGGATTTATTTTCTGTGTGTGTGTTGTGTGTGTGTGTGTTGTTGATTACAATGTGTTAAAGGTAGAATCCTTGCCCTAACCTTCATGTCAGACCTAATGACTTCCCCAGTCTACTCTTTGGTCATAGTATGATCACTGAAGAAGGCATCTTATGTGGTTGGCTGACCGAAAGACATGGGACATTTCTCCATTCCTTTATTATTTGTGGGAAGCATTGTGTATGCACGTCCAAGAGTAAAGCAAGAAATAAAAAGACCTAGATATACTTAAAAAGTAAACTGCATGCATCTGAGTTGGAATATATACAAAAAGAGGTAGATGTTTTAGTATCAATTCATTCATTCAGTAACGTTTGTTGAATACATAATGCATGTTTGATACTCTGCTAGACCCTAGGGATATGATCGTCAGTAAATAGAGTAAAATCTATGCCTTCATGTGGTTTGTATTCCAAAGGAAAGCATAAACAGTAAATGAAATAAGTTATGCAAATAGTTTGTTGAATTTAATAAACTAGAATAGGCACTTAGGAAGTGTAGGAGGTATGGTGAGGGGGTAGTAGTTACAACTTAAAATAGAGTGTCCAGTATTTTCCCTTCTGGCATAGAAAAAAGTCAGTATCTCTAAGCATAACAGAATTAAGATTGGCTTGAATCACTGTGCCTCAGAAAACATGGCTAGAAATATTGTCTTTAGGATTTAATTTTACTTGGTTCTTAACAAAGACTTCAAAATGGCAGCTCATGTTGATTTTTAGTTCAGTGAAGAATAGCTCTTGTACACATGCAGCTCAGAGTCAGTCCTTCTCTGGCTGGATCATTATGGAGATCCAACAAGGAAAATGAAGAAATATAGATGCTACAGGGATTGACAAACACCTTATCTTCTGTATCTGGCATACTTCTTCAGAGCTCACCAGCACCAGACGAGGAACTAAGGATTTCTTGGCAAAGGATCCTTATGTGCAGAAAGAATTCAAAGTCTTGGGCCAAATTCACATTTTGGGATTTCTGTGGAAATTCCAACATATCTTTTTACATTACCATATGAACAATTTGAAGAAGCAATTGAAACTTCAACAGATTCACTCTTAAAAGGTTTGTGGTTCAAAAAAAAATATATGTTCCACCCGCTAAATTCAACATGGCTTCTTAGCAAGCAAAGTAAAGTGTTCTTTTTGTGTAGTAAAACAACTATTAATGAAAACAACATTTCAGCTTAAGGATTCCTGCCTATAATGTGATTTAAATAATATAGAAATGCATTAGAATGCATCCTGGTGTAAACAGAAGAGGAAATTGAGATTTACTTAGCTACGACGATACCAATATGGTGCTAGGGGTATGGCTCAGATGGTAGAGTGTTTACCTACCAGCAACCTGGGTTTGACCAGCCATGCAAACAAGGTGTGATGCCTATAGTGGTCTGAGTGTGCTTGACCCATGGGAAGTGGCACTGTTAGGAGGTATGGCCTTGTTGTAATAGGTGTGGCCATGTTGGAGGAAGCATGTCATTGTGTATGTAGGTTTTGAGGTCTCCTAGTGCTCAAGCTCAGCCCAGTGTGGCAAAGAGTCTCCTCCTGGCTGCCTTTGGATCAAGATATAGACCTCTCAGCTCCTTCTCCAGCACCATGCCCACCTGCAGGCTACCATGCTTCCTGCCATGATGATAATGGACTGAACCTTGGAAACTGTAATCCAGCACCAATTAAATGTTTGCCTTTATAAGAGTTGCCTTGGTCATGGTGTCTCTTTACAGCAGTAAAACCCTAACTAAGACAGTGGCACACACCTGTAATCCCAACACTTGGGCAGCAGAAGTAGCAGAATCAGAAATTCAGCCTCTTTCTTAACTACATAATGAGGTTGAGGCTAATCTGGGTTACATGAGACCCTGTCTCAACGTATCAATAAATCAATGTGTGTGTGTGTGTGTATGTCTATCTGTCTGTCTGTCTTAATATAAAGTTATTCTATGTACTGGAGCATCACCTCTTAATCATTCTGTTGACTGCTACCACCTCATTGCAAATGTCCACTGGAATAGCAGAAAAACACAGGTGGTCCATACAGTGGGGGCTAGAGGGCAGGGGAGAGGTATTAATGCTAACAAGAAAAAGAGAGAATGGGAAGAATAAGAATATCTGAACAAACTGACTCAGAACCTGCTTGGGGTCTGTCCTCACATTCCACTGTAGGGGCAACCAAAAGCTGTAGGGGTGGGGGGTGCTCCTTAGTGTGTGCACATATGTGTGATCTGAGATGAATGGCCACAAGCAAATGGCACTTCACAGAATTTATCAAGAGTTTGCTTTCTCCTTCCTCCAGCACTGCTGACCATGTAGAGAGTTGTTTAGTTCTAGATAATTCTATAATGAGGCATTATATCACCAGACCATATAAATAGATACTATACAAGTGAAAATAGATTAAGTCAATTTCTTTTCTTAAAAAGGCACAGAAAATGCTTCCCTGATATACATTAGCATGAAGCCTTTTTTGGGCCACTTCCTGGACCAACTCAAACAGATTTTTCAATTAAACTTCACAGCGAATGATTTTCTTTCATTTCTCTGGGAACACTGGACACGGTAATGGGCAGGTGTGGCATGCTGGAGCTGTAGTGGGTATCCTCAAGACAAAAACAAGGAACAAGCATTTGTAGAGGGAACCAAACTCACAGGCATAAAAGACATGTCAAAATGAGGGTTTTTGTATTATTTTGGAACAGAAGAATCACATTACCCCATCTGACATGGTAAGGCTTACCACCAATACCTTCATGTATTGTCAGATTCCCTTGCTGAACAAGGGAAAGATTCATGAGAATGTTCTGAAATGCCTCATAAGATTCCACATTCAGTAAGCCTCCAACCTGTAGGTAGCCAAGCAAAAACTGGAGCTTAAATTTAGTGCACCAGGGCATGGTTGCACACACCTTCAATCCCAGCCAGCTCTTGGAGAGACAGAGGCAGGCAGATCTGAGTTCAAGGCCAGGATGCTCTCTATATGGAGTTACAGGTCATCCAGAGCTGCTTAGTAAAACTCTGTCTCAAAAAGATTAGTGCAGCAGTTTAAGTAATGCACTTTAGGCTAACTGTAGGATAGAAATGAAGACTTTTCAAAAGATTTCCATTTTATCTAGCACCTATTTGTCTCTGTCTTAGAGAAGGGTCTTTTTCTGCTGCTCAAGCTGTCCTTGCACTTCAGAATGCCAATGACCTCTGTGCTGCAGCCTCCTGAATCCTGGGTCTGTGTCACCATAAACCTGTATATCTTTTTAAGACAGTTTCACACAGTCTAGGTTAGCCTTGAATTCGAATATAGCTGAAGATGACCTTGAACTCCTGGTCACCCTACCTCTTCCTCCGTAGTGCTGGTTTTATAGTGTGTGTCACCATGCCCTGCTTTATGAGGTACTGGGACCAAACCCAAGGCTTCCTACCTGTTAGGAAAACACCCCACTGACTGAACTATCTCCCCAGCCACCAGCTTATCTGTTTTTGAATGAGTGATTTTTTTTTCTTTCTTGTACTTTCTTTCTGGGGGAGGGGATTCCACATGCTCTGTATGATGTTCCACAGGGGTGTGGAGTCTTTTCCTCACAGTGGCTTTCTTAGCCCTGAGATTCTTGCCGTGACACAAAGTTTGTGCCTGCCACATCCTGCCACTAGCTCTACCGAAACATCTGATTTCGATTAAGTAATTCCTGACACTGATACGGCCAAGCACTCGCTCACCTGTGTGTGCCATCGTCTTTGCAAGCGATCCATTCTGGCGATGTCACGTTAATTTTAGATTCTAGTGTCTTAGGGACTGTTTTATTTTACAAGTATAACAAATGGAGGCAGTTTTATAGGGTTTCATCCCTTGGTCAAGGGGGAAAGATTCTTGAAGAAAAATCAGGGATCTGGAAATACGGCTCAACCACTAAGAATGTTTGCTATTCTTATAGCAAGCTGGGGTTCTTAGCATCCATATTGTGTAGCTTACAAATACTGGAATTCCAGCTCCAGGTAATTCAACCTACTTCTCTGACCTCTTTGGGGACCTGCATGCATGTGTGAATATCATAATGGGGAAATAAATAAAAATAAGCACTCTACCGAGTTTACTCCTGAAACCTACATATGGAGCGGTGGTAAAAAAAAAAAAAATTAGACATTTAGAATATTAGCAGAAAACTGTGATGGACAGAGGTGAACTAGAGGAAGATATAATGTGGGCTGTCACTCAAAGTATGTGCTTAGCACACTGACATATCCTTTAGATATTATTATTATTGCTTCTCAGTGCTGGGTTTGAATCTAGAGCTATGCCAGGCACTATCATTGAGCTACAGCCCCTATTTCACTTATTTTAACGTCCTATGAGACAGAGTTGCTAAGGCAGTTTTCGAACTCACTCTGTAGCAGGCTTACCTTTTGCTAGTGAGCTCAACTGTGCTTCACACCCACCTTTTCACTCATTTCTTACTTTATAAAGCAGAAAGTTTTCTTATGGCTCAGACAGATCCATCACTAATACCAAGGAAATAAGTCATCATGCAGGCACTCCTCCGTATGCTAAGTCAGTAATGGCCTCAGGATGCAGAGACATCATGGCAAGGCATATTTTCTTGTATTAAAACAGGTCAACAGTGAGCATCCTTTCTTGGCCTCCAGAGTGCCGGGATTATAGGCACACACCACCACTTTTGATGTTATTTTATTTTACTCATTGGCAGTGCTACGGATGCCAGTCCCAGGTAAGCAGTCTGTTCCTGTGATGCATCTCAACCCTCATTTTAGTTTCTTAATGTTGGAGAGCCCCAGGGACCACGTCTTGGTCTTTTTTTTTTTTTTTTTTTTTCCTATAGCTACATTACAGAGCTTATTTCAACGAGTCTCTCGACTGTACATACTATCTACATGGGTCAAGTCCCAAATTTAAGTTCACTCCGGACGCTGCTTTTTCTGAAGCCTAATCCATCAGGAATTCTTACTGAGCACTTTATCATCTAGAATCTGACCACTTCTTTCAATCCCCTTGACTCCAGTCCAGCCATCTTTCCTTTTCATTCTGGCTAGGTTAATGCTGACTGCTCCCTTCTCTCTCCGAGTGAACCACTTATACAACTAACAGTAACCATTTGGTCAGTAATGGGCCTCGCACTGCCTCAGCTACAGTGGAGAGAATCTCAGACCTTAGTGGGTCCAGCACCATCTGGAGCACTTCTTCAAGCCGGGAATCCTGGCTCTACCTCGAGGGTGCCGATGAGACATTAAGTTTGGAGTGGAACTGGTGAATTCCCATCTCGTTCCTTCCTCTAGCAGGCAGTGGTCAAGAATCCGGAACCCTCCAGCCTATTCTCAACACGACAGGCATCTTGCTGACAGGGATCTTCGCTGATCTTGCCTTAGCCCTGGGCATTCACCCACCCCTTGAGTTATTCAAGGTTCATGTTAATTCATCTCTGATACCTCAAGAGGCCTTCCTGACCATTCCTCGTCATACAGCACGCCCTATCTCACCGCAATTTCTTCTTCTTCTTCTTCCTAGTGGGCATCCTGGGCTCATTGTCTCTCTTATCACGTCCAGATGGGCAGCTTGCTCAGCTAAGCGACCCACGTTTGCTCAGTCACGTCCCCAAGCTCAACCAAGCAGGTGCTCATCTTCAGTTGTCCAAGGACCAGATTAAGGGAACACCCAGGAAAGACGCCCGCTAGCTTCGGGCTCCCGATATTGGTCAGGCCGATCTATCTCTTCTTGCCTCGGTTTCCCCCTTTGGAAAGGCAGTGCTTGGTCTGCCCTCCCCCCTCCCCCCTTCCCCCGCCCCCTCCCGGGGGATGGGGAAGGCACACCGACGCCAAGAGAAGGATGTGAACACACCGGTGAATCAGAGCAAGCCGTGCACAGGCGAGCACCCCTTCCGCGCGAGCCCTCCCCGCCTCCTATCTCCGAGTCTCGGTCCCGGGTCCCCCCGCCCGCGCGCTCGCCCGCTCGCCCGCCTGCCCGCCGGCCGCCTCCTCTAAGACGCCGCGGAGGAAGGGGCGGCGCCGAGGGAGGGGTCCCTCCGCCGCGGGAGGCCGCAGCGCCCGCCCGCCCGTCACGGCGCCGGCGCCGGCCGGGAGAACCCGGAAGTGGCCGAGCAGCGCGCTCGCTCGCCCGCCCGTCCCGCCGCCGCCGCCGCCGCTCGGCACTCGGGGGAGCGCGGGAGCCGCGCCAGGCACAGGAGCGCGCGGGGCCGACGGGCCATGGCCGCGGGGGCCGCCGCCGCAGGTGGTGGCGCGCGGTGAGGAGCGCTGCGCCCCCTCGGGGCGGATGGAACGCGGCTGGGCGGGCGGACAGTGCCGGCGTCCGCGGCTGGTATGGTGCTGGCGGCGGCGGTCGGTGCCTGCGTTCTGAAGCCCGCGAGGAGCCACAATGGAGACGCCGCCGCTGCCTCCCGCGTGAGTGAGCGGGCGCCGGGGCGCGCGGCGGAGGGCTCGTACGGCTGCGGAGGGCGCGCGGCGCTGCGGCGGACACGCCGCGATCGCGGGGGGCGGCGGGCGAGGGGAGCCGCGGGGCGTGACGGGGCGCGGCGCCCGCAGTCCGGAGGGCGACCGCGGGACCGGACTCTGCCTGGCCGGCCGGGCGTGGGTAGGGGCTTCTAAGTCCCGGGGCGAATTGAACGTTCGGGATGGAGCTGTGCGTGGGGCATGGCGGGGTGTGTGCACGCGGGGTGGGTGGGCTATGATCGTCCTGTCGGTGCCCCCCCCCAACCCTCCCGGAATGCTTGGGCTGCTGCTGTCCATCTCGCCTACCCCTTTCTAGTGGGGAGCGAAAGGATGCACAGAAAACTGGAAAGTACCAGACGCCTGGAGTCTAAAATGAATGCAATCTGAGGTTGCTTGCTTCTTGGAATTTCTAATAAAATTAATATCCAAGGAGCTTTTACATCACTCCAAATGAGCTGCGGCCGTTTTAGGGCATGTGATCTCCTACCTGGCACTGCAGAAAATCTTTTATCCAGAAATCAGAGCATCTCTCGTTCCGTTCCCTCGGTACCGGAGGGCACGTTGATAGTGTTACCGACCTGTTAGGCACAGGTGTCTTTTTTCCTTGGTGCCCAAGTGCATTCAAGATCACCTGCTACAAAATTACTTTCTAGAAATAAGAGCTTAAAAAAATCATGTGGCAGATGTTATTCGGTACAAGGTTTTTGTTTAAAAAAAAAAAAAAAAACCTTTATAAAAGTGGCCTGTAAATCTTTAGGAGTTTGAACGTTTCGTGCTCCCCACCTCCACCCCCAACGCCGCCTTCATCAGTTTAACCTTTATGAAAAGGAGTAAAGAGCCCTTTGGATCTGACTTTTCAAACCGCAAGACAAACCTCTCTCCAAAAAGGGTGCACCTTTTCATTCGATCTAATTCATGGAACCTTACCGGTTTTCAGTTAGATTTGGCTAGCTAGCTTCACTCTATCACCGCTGTTTCTCACCAGCCTCTTGTGGCTATTTGGCAGGATTCCAGCTAAAATAAGGATATTTGGTTTGGGCTCAACATTTTTTTGATTTTGTATTTTGAGTCTTTTCTGAGATCGAATGGGATGATAGAGCCACAGTTTTTGTATGTGCATTACAGAATTTTGAGCTTGAGAGGAACAGGTCGTGGAGATCTGAAGAGTGGCTGAGTCTTGGCTTGCCCCTTCTAGAAGGGCTGATAGAAATGATAGAAAAAGGGAGGGATCAGATGCTTGCAGATGGTGGCAGCTTTGAGGCTGTGTGATCTGCTCACGCTCCCCAGAAGGTTGGGAAAGCCTCTTGAGCCCCCTGGGAAAGGTACAAAGCTTCTTCTGCAGCTTGAGTTGCCAGCACACGAGGTTGCTAATCAGCCTCAGAAGCCCTAAAGGCAGAGTATACTCTGCATATAGATAACATGCTGGGTGTGATATAGGATGTGTGGGTAAGTTACTTATGGTAAACTTGCCCTCCTCACTTTTCTGTCGATTAAAATGCTGCCCTTTTTTTCCTTTGGGAGCAGAGTGAACTGGAGGGAATGAGGGGACCATAGGATGAAGGTTCAAAAAAAAATGGGCGTGGAAAACAGGCCCTAGAGCAAGACGAGGCATAGAAAATGGTTTAAATCGAAAAACTGAAGTAGATGACCAGCTCTGTTCTTTGCTATTGATACCTCACAGGTAGTTCTGGAGCTAGATCAGAGGCTTGAGGTAGAGGAGGAATCCTGGAGTGCTGAGGTGGAGGAAAGAAACTGTCTTGTAGTTGCTGGAAAGCTGCTAAGACCTCTTCATTGTTTACATGCACTTAATTAAAAATACAAAAGACATTTAATTTGCATTAGGTAGATCCAAGACTCAAGCCCAGTCCTAGAGCCTGTTACCTTGCTGCTTAGGTTTCTATAGATTAGACACAGATCTTGGCTCCCTACCTTCTGGCTTCTTTGCCTCTGTTCCCTTTAACTAACTCCCTTTTACCTTGGGTCATGCTGTCTGAAGTAAGCAATTGCAGGTGAGGTCTTTGGGAGGGGCTTTGCTGGGTTTCCCACCTAGAGCTAGGCTGCTAGGCTAGGAGCACTCACTGGGAGCACTCAGCTCTTTATAAGCACTGAGTGTTAGCCTAAGCTTCAAGGCAAAGAAAGATGTTTGACCTGGACTTAAAGGGCCTTAGATACTCTGATTGGAAGCAGACTCAGAATTCTCTTTGTGTGTCTGTGTAGTTATTCATTCAGTGTGCAAATTCTTGGATGCCTGGCTTTGCCTGGCACTTTTCAGGATGCTTGTCTGGGCTTCTGTTTTAAGAGCCAAGGCTACATTGTTCTCTGGTCCCACCGGTCTCCCCATAGGCTGTCTTGGAGGGATGGCGGGCATCTCTGCCTAGACTCTTAGTTCCTCCAACTTTTTCTCATCCTCTGAGAAGTCTCACTGATTGCCACTGTCCGTCATAGTTCCAGTTGTCTCTTTGCATGCTCGAGTATATATGGCATTCAGGTTCTGCTTCATTTGGAGGTCTAGGTGATATTAAAGACCATGGGACATTTATTTACGTCTGGTCAGATCTGAAAGACCAAGAAAATGAGTCAGGGAATTGGAGGTACTAAGTGGGCTGTGCAGACAGAATGAGGTCTAAACCGCCTTGACCTCTGGGGTGCTTCTCATATTTTAGCCTTTATGGTTATTTGCATAAAGGAGTTTCCTATTTAGTAAGCTGACCAAAGCCTGTGAAGATCTGATTGTGGGAATCCCTCTGACATCCCTTTTGGAACAGTTTTCTTAGCTCTTATTTGCTTCCTGTTTCTTTTCCTAAGCTGCCTTAGTCTTCCTGGCCTTGAGGTCTTGCTTTTTCTCCTTTCAGTGGAGTATTCATACCTCAGGTGCAGCCTTATCTGTTCCCAGTGGGCGATTCTGCGTCACCAGGGACACCTGTCATCAGAGGTGGACCAGCACAGCCAAACAACTTGTGAGCCATGCTCTAAGGGCATGGAGCCCGCCGAAGATGGGTTAGATCAGAGCAAAGGTTTCAGGGCTTTGGATTTCTTTGATCTGTTTAAAGGAAGAAGTGAAGTCCAGGATAGAGTTGCCAAGTTTCTGGTTTTGCCAAGTAAAGAAGTGTCTGTTGAAGAGTAATTAGCAAGTGTTGTCACTTACCAAAGGCTATTGTAATGCTGTTCTGGAACAGAAGGAATGTCTTGCAGGGATAGTACTTTAGTGGTATAAATGTAACTTTGTGAAAACTTGTTTCATTGCCCTCATTTTGTCACAGAAACAAAGTAATTTGTTGAAGTTTGATGCTTTGTAGTGCAGCATGGAGTGCCTGCAGGACTAGTGCTCTTTCCGAGATTCAGTATGGTGAACTGCCAGCTGTGCAGTTTAGTGTGCACTGTTTGTATGCCCATCTTTCATAAAGCCCATTGGAGTACATTCTTGTTTTCACTTCATTAGTCCTAGATATTGAAGCAGAGTCACTATCATTTCCTTAAACATTTTTTGTTAAATCTTTATTTTATGTGCAATGCGTTTGTGTGTGTGTGTGTGTGTGTGTGTATGCTTATGTATCCACATGTTGTACACATGTTGAGGTCATAGGACAACTTTCAGGAGTTGGCTCTCTCCTTTCACAATGTGGGCCCCAGGGATTGAACCTAGGCAAGCGCTTTTGCCTGCTAAACTATTTCAGTGGCTCACTTCAGATATTTTCTTCATATTAATTGAATACCAGTAGGCTAAATTCTGGGGATTTCTCAGAAAATAGAACAAAATCTTTCATCTCATGGCTGAAACTGATAGTAACCAGACATAAAATTGTGGGACATGACAGAGAGTAGTGAGAGGCAGAGAGGTATATAACGTTGGATATGATAGAGAATAGGGTGTGTATATATATGTGTGTGTGTGTGTGTGTGTGTGTGAGAGAGGAGAGAGAGAGAGAGAGAGAGTAGTTAATCACTAATTGCCATTCAGATCACCCCAGGGATGTCTTTGATGAGGCTAACTGAACTGAGGCCAAAGGGAGGACCAATATTGAAGGAATAAGGAAGAGCAAGTCCCCAAGTAAGCACAGAGACCCTTGCCTGGTTTTGCACGGAGGTGTCACCGTTCCGGCCAGCGTACTTGGCATGCTGTATGCCGCACCTTCCTACATTTTGGATTGTTGACATCTGTTCACATATTCTGACTAGATCCTTTCACAGATTCGGTCTTGAGCAACAGCCTTTGCTTTTTATGACACCACTTGTTTTGGCCTCCTTCTTTAGTTTTTCAGTTTCGGAATGTGATTTACATAATTTCATACTTACTTAATCTACTCAACAATCTTACCCCGTAGGTCTCCTATTATTATCTTCTTGGCTGAGGAAATGCAAGTTAAATTGCTTTCCCAAGCTCTTACAGATTTGAAAAGCTGGAATTCTATCTAGTCCCTCAGGGTTGATCACCTGTTTTTTTGTTTTGTTTTGTTTTGGGGTTTTCATTTTTCCTCCTTTTGGAGACAGGATGTGGCTTACATATACCAGATTGGCCTGGAGCTCTGATCCTCCTGCCTCAGCTTCCTGAGTCCCGGGATCATAGGACTGTACCACAAAGCTTTGCTTTGCCATTTCTGCAAATCACAGGCAGTATTCACTCCCGGAAGTGGGTCTTAACCTCATCTGTATTCCCATCTGTATCTTTTTCTTGATTACATTTTAAAACAGGGTGTCTCACTTTGTAGCTCAGATTGGCATCAGTCTCCCAGTTAGCCCAGGGTAGCCTTCAGTGTGCAAGAATACTTTTGCCTCAGCCTCTGGAGCATTGAGACAACTATATCCTAAGTCAACACTTACATCTGTGCTTAAAGGCTCTGGGATAATGGGCCTCTGATAGAGTTTCTTAGCTCCTGTGTAAAATTCCGTATTTCTAAGGATGACTTTGTAACCGTTTTCTCAAACTGGCTTCCCTTGTAACTTTTTCAAGTAGGAATGGAATGACCATCCTCTGGTTCCTGGCACTGAAAACACAGTCTGTGACTCTTCCTCCTTCCCTCACCGCCACCCCCCAAACCCCCACACCTTGTCTGTCTGCAGGAGCTGGAGAGGCTTGGTGTCCATAGAGTTCATCACTTCAAACCTGGAAGTTTTCAGTCATCTCCCCTTAAATTCTTCTGGTTTTGTTCTTCACCTTTTAGTGTATCTGCCAGTTTAACCTTTCAGCATCCTAGAATCATGTGACATGGGTAACCAAAGTCACATACTCAGCCAGGAGGCCATGGTCTGCCATCGTTTTGACTGTAAGTCCATGGCTATGTGCCGTAGCCTCTGAGGCTAAACTCTTTGTGCAGTCATAAACCAGGATTCTCCATCCCTGCCTTCACATTCCCATCTCTGCTTAAAATGATTTGGAGTCTTTGCAGGGCCCAGTTGAGCCTCACCTCCTTTACAGTTTTTATTTATTTATTTATTTATTTATTTATTTATTTATTATCTTTTTATTCTTGACTTCAGCCCCTTCTAGATCATTGTTAGCTTCCTATGGAATTTCCAGTCTTGCGTATGTATACTGACTCGTGCCATCTCTTGACATTTGGCCTTGCCTTCTCTATTCCATTTGAAACTAGACCAGGGTCTTGGGTCAGCCCCTCTTATCTTGCTTTATTGTAGGTGTGCACTGGGCATTTCGGCAGCAGTTACCTGTTTGATTTATTAACAGCTGTGGTTCTCTATACATTTCAATTTCAAGTTGAGTGTTGCAATTAAAATTGAAGGCCAAGGGAGCAAATATAGGCAAATGGTTGTATTCCATCTAGTTGCTGACATCAACATTCTTCTTTATGCTTGTATCCATATGGTATTTGATGCTTAGACAGATCTCTGAGAAAAGTAGATGAGCGGGAATTCCCTCTCACTGACTCAGGGTCACTAGTTTAGTGCTCGGCATGGCAGGACTACTGCTTCATCTTCCCTGATTCCTGTCTTCAAGTGGTCCTTCCCTACCCCCCATCCCCATGAAGATGATAGACAATTTAGCCAGTCGTCTAACTGCCAGGTTAGGTCGCTGTTTGAAGAGATGACTACTGTAGAAAAGGTAGCAAAGGGGAAAGACGTGAGCGATGAAAGACACGGAAATGTTCGAAATGGGTCATTACCCTCCACTTCTCCATTTTATCTCTCGTGAAAAGGTTTCTCTGATCGCACTTTGTTAATTGTTTATGAGATATTCTTTTAAAAGATTGATCTTGCATAAGACATGCTCTTTCCCCATCCCTTTCCTGGTAATAGTCACTGTCAGGGACAAAAAGTGCCTGATTGTGCAGTGTTTGTCATGTAGGTGGGAGGGAAAGAGGATGGAGCTGGGTTGAACTGAAGTGGAGCTTTTTACAGCACCATTGTTCTACTATCAGAGAGCAATTATGCTCCAACTTCCATCAGCCTCTCAACCTCAGACAGCCCATCCACCTCCCCTGCCAACACCTCCCCACACAGCCAAGGCCCAGGCTGGAGATGTCTCCCCTCTGCCTTCCAGTAGGCTCAGGGCTCTGGTTTTTAACTCTAGTTACAAACCTGACTTTTCTAGGTGTTTCCTTTTCAGCTCTGTACCTTTTAACAATAAGGGCAGCAGCAGCAGCAACAACAACAACACACACACACACACACACACACACACACACACACACACACACTTTCAAAGGCATGAGTATGAGATTGTGAGGTGTTATGCCACACACAGGATAGGAGGGTAATCTCACAAGGAGCCTTATACTCCGTTCTGAGGGTCTACACAGTGAAGACACAGCTTTTCTGTCTGCTGGGTGGGCACCTCACTCAGAGCCTCACACATCTTAAGCAGTATCTGCCACCTCTGTAGTACATCCTCAGCCCAGACCCAGCTCTGGCTGTAATAGGGCAGACGTTCTCAGTTCTTTTTTGAAGGCCATATTTATTTGTTGAATACTGTTAAGGTTCTTGATTACAATTTGTGCAGTCATACAACTGAAGCCCAAGTAAAGCTTAAATTCCATACACTTGTAGAAAAATTGCCTTTAGAACATTGCAGCAACACCCACCATAAGTTTACCATGAGCTAAGTATTGACTGAGGAAAACCTATTGCTCTCTCAGCCTCTCAGTGATGTGCCGATTATTAGGAGACGCCATGGGGCAGGGGACTCTGAGGGCATTTTGTTGGGAAGTTTTATTAGAGAGTGGTGTGATAAATACTTGTGGAGACAGTCATTAGGTTCTTTTGTCCATATTTCCAATATCTGGTCTTGTTTTAAGTGGATCGTTGCTAGTAACTTGGCAAGCTTCTGAAAGTACGTTTGGCAGGGAAGACAGTGAGGGCACAGGAGAAATGTTACAAAGTACTGGGGAAACTTCAGAGCAGTACGGTGGCACGGATGGTGACTTTGAAAACAACAGCTGCTGACGTGAACTTGGCAGAAGTTTGTGAGTGATGGTGGCTGACTCATTGCAAGCCGGGGCGTCTTGCAGCTTTTGAGGTGAGCAGGCAGAGGGTAGAGCAGAGATGGTGGCCACCCAGGGGCCAAGTATTTACATCCTAAATGTGACAGTGTCTTTGTCCCCTGGGAAAATTTGCAACTGTAGCATTCGCATGACTTGTAGCACCAGAAAACACTGAAGTTATAAACAACCCAGATTCTCTAAAGTGCTTGTTCTCCAAATCTGGGATGATCCGCTTGGGGTGGGAGGGTAAGTGGGTGGTAAGGCGTATTACATCACCGGTTGTTGTTGTTTTTAAAAATCATGCATGGCTGCCTTCACCCTGTCCCCCAGAGACACCACCATTCTGACATGCGTATTTCTGAAAAGGTCTTGCCTGACTCCCTATAGGAGGACAGACGGATCTGCGTGGTTTGAGAGCCTGATTGGGTTTTTCTTTGTGTGTGTGTGTGTGTGTGTGTGTGTGTGTGTTGTCTGTCTGTCTGTCTGCTTGCCTGCCTGTCTGTCTGTCTGTCTGTCTGCTTGTGTGGAGATCAGCGGTTGACTTGTGGGACTTGGTTCTCTCCTACCCAGTGAGTCCTAGGAATCAAACACAGAACATCAGATTCAGACTTGGTTGCCTTTACCTGCTGCTGAGCCATCTCAATGGTCCTCCATCTTAGTTTTTTGAGACAGGTCTCTATTGGGAACCGAGGCTTACTGGTTCCATTCTGCTAGTCTCGGCTAGGCAGCAAGCTCCAGAAATTCTTTCCTTGCCTCCCAGTGCTAAGATTACAGGTGTGTTTTATTATTCCCTGCTTTTTTTATGTGGGCACTAGGGAGTCAAATTCAGTTCTCCGTGTGTCTGCAGCATGAATGCTACCCTCTGACCCATCTCTCCAGACCTGGATTGGATTTTTCTGTTAACCTTTCTGTGTGTGAATGCGGTATATATGTGTGTGGTCTATGGCCTCTGGGCATGAGCATGTATTCTTGTGCCAGAAGAGGATGCTGGGTGTCCTGTGCTAGTTTTTGTTCTCTTGCTGTGATAAACACCATGACCAGAAGCCAGACGGGGTGGGGGCGGGGGCTTATTTCATCTTATAGGTTACAGTTGTTCATCCTTGAAGGAAGTCAGTCAGGGCAGAACTTGAAGCAGAAGTTACGGGGGAGGAGTGCTGCGTGCTGGATGGCTCTGACTCTCTCTGATAATATTATTCTTCTGCTCAGGCCCTACCAACTTAGGTACCATGGTAGTACCATCAACAGCAGACTGGACCATCCCCTAATCAACAAGCAGAAAAGCTCCTATGGACAGGCTCTCAGGCCAGTCTCAGGGGAGCAGTCCCTCAAATGAGGGTCCTGCTTTACAGGTGACTCTAGTTTATGTCAAGTTGACAGTGAATAGTTAATCATATAAACCTGGTCACTCTCTTCCTGCTTGCTTTGAGACAGGGTCTCTCTCTCTGAGCTTAGAGCTAGGCTGGTCACCAGCAAGTTCCAGTGATGGCTCCCTGTCTCTGGTCCCCACAGTGCTGGGATCAGGGGCATGTGAACAGTCCTGCTTGGCTTTTCATGTGGGTTCTGAGATCTAAATTCAAACCCTCATGCTTATACAAATTCTTCTAACTCTGAGCCATCTCTCCAGCCCTTTTCTCATATTTCTATTCCCCATGCTTTCAAACAAACCCAGAAACCACTGTTCCTAATCAAATGATGCGGAAGAGATTATCTGCTCTGTGTGTGTTGTTGGTGAAACCCTTCGCCTGGTTTTGAAATCTTGATTATTTGAGAATTCTTCAGGTTAGTGTATTTTCCTGAGGTCTGAGAATACACAAGGCCAGGTGGTAAGGTCACCTCAGCCACAAAGCTAGTCTGGGAGTCTTTGGAGGTCAGGCATTCGGGTTATTCCTGAGTATTGCCTGTGCATCATAGTTAAACTGTATGCTGGAATTTAAACTCTCAGATGGCAACTGATGCTGAGGCGGACGGTGGTCACTCATGCCTTTAATCGCAGCAGAAGCATGTGAATCTGTGAGTTTGGTGCTAGCCTGGCCTATGGATCAAGTTTTAGGACAGCCAGGGCTACACAGAGAACCCTTTCTCAAAAAATTGAACCAAACAAACAAGAACTAAAAAACCAAAAAACCAAAAAAACCCAAAAAACCCAAAACCAAAACACATTACAACCCCCAGAACCAACAACAACAAAATCAACCACAACCAACCAACCAACCAAAACCCATCCCTCCCCCACCAAAAAAAAAAAAAAAAAAAGAAATGGCAGATCTTTAGATATATTTTTGATATCAATAGGCACCTATTAGATAAGAATGGTTTGGAGTGTAGAGTTGAGGAGAGAAAGGTGTAAGATGGAAAAGTGTCTCCTATTGATATTCCCAAGAAGGCAGCGCCTGCCCACATTGCTGGAAAGGCTGCTCTCTGTTCAGAAGGGAAGGAGAGACAGGAACCTGGGCACACAGGTGTAGTTTCTAGGGTAAACTTTAACCCAACCCCCAGCAGGGTGCCCTTAGTAGCTGTAGTTTTCACTGCTACAGTTTTAACATGCTGTGTCATGTCTTGCTCCATTCTGCTAATGACCAGGACATCTAACACAAAGCCATATAGGAAGGAGGGCTTGTGGGAAGGACTTAGTAGTGGACTAGCCTGTGTAGTAGGGTTGTGTTTGTAAGTGGCTCTCAGTACAAGGAACACTTGGAATGGAAAGCCAGCGTTAGTTCTTTGTATAAACAAAATGGAAGCTGAAAATTGCTTTAAGAAGATTAAGAAAAAGTACCACTGCCATGTGCATTGACGTGTGTGTGGCAGCCTTAGCACGCACTGGTAAAGTCAGGAGTTTCTTTCTGCCCCAAGCTCATTCTCTTGAGACAGGGCTATGCAGTGTTTCTAAGGGTAGCCTTGAACTTGTGATCTTCCTCAGTTTATAGAAATGCTGGGGTTACAGGTGTGTTACTACCACACTTACTCTTAAATCCTAATTTTAAAAGAAGATTTATTTATTTCATGGCTGTGTTGCCTACATGCATGTACATGCACCATGTGCATGCCTGGTGCCAGCACAGGCCAGAAGAGTTGAATCTCCTGAGGCAGGCGATTGTGAGCTGCCGTGTCAGTGCTAGGAATCAAACCCTGGTCTTTTACAAGAGCAGCAAATGCTCTTGACTGCTAAGTCATCTTTCAAGCCCCTCTTAATTACTAAAAAAAATGTTAAAACTAATTGTCTGTCTGTCTCTCTGTCTGTCTATGGTATATGCTTGCCACATCATGTGTGTGTAGGTCAGAGGACAGGAAGTGGGAGTTGATTCTCTCTCTCTACTCTGTGGGTCCCTGGGGTTGAAGTCAGGTTGTTTAGCTTAGGGCCAGTGCATTTTCCCACTGAGGCATCTCGTGGCTCCTGATTGCTTATGAAGGTATAAAGCTCTTCACTGTTAAATAATGCTGTTCTTTTTTAGAATAGAGTCCATTGCTTCTGTTCTGAATGTTGGCCACTGTCCTGTGATTATTTCACTAATTTTCACTTACAGTATTTTCTTCCTGCTGAAGCCTGATTGGACTATATCTGTGCATATATGCTGTATATGTAGGAATTCCATATTGCATGGCTAGAGAGGGGTTTGCCTGGGTTCCACAGACTTTCTGTTAGAATCCTGCTCTTTCCTGTGCTGTGAGATTGGGAATATCTGTCTTCTATAGTCATTGTCTCTCTCACTCCCCTGCCTGTCTAAAGATTTACCAGATTATTTTCTTTTCAAGATATTTTTCCTTTTTAACATTCGTGCACATGTGTAGTACATGTGTTTGGGGTCCAGAGGTCAATACTGTATGCTTCTGTCTACAGCTCCCATCTTAGTTTTTGAGAGAAATGGAAGTTGCTCATTGGCTGGAAGGCTGGTCAGCAGCTCTGGGGATCTTCCTTCTTACTCCCTTTGCTAGGGTTGCAGCCGTACGTCAACGCTTGGCTCTTATGTGGGTGCTGGGAATCTCAGTCTGGGTCTTCCTTGTGCAACAGGCACTTTCCCAACTGAGTCATCTCCCCAGCTCTCTAACATCCTTTCTTTAAAAAAAAAAAATTTTATCATGCATGTCTGCACTGTGCTATGGCTGGGACCCACAGAAGCCAGAAGAGGGTGGAGGACCGCCTGGAACTGGAGGTACAGAAAGACTTATGAGCTGCTATGTGAGTGCTGGAATTGAACTCAGGTCGTCTAGAAGAGTAGCCAGTATTCTCTAACCACTGACCCATTTCTCCAGCCCCAGGACTCTTTCTTGAATCATTTTATACTTTCTCCCTGATAGCTAATGGAGTGTGCCTCCTCTTATCTCACGCCAGCAGTGGAATTTGCCTCTGGAGGCCATGCTCTCTGCTCACCCAGTTGTTTAGCTTTAAACAAATCAACAGGGAAGTGGGGTTTGGGTCTGGTTTTGGTGGACAGCCTGGTAAGGAATCAAGGGCTCCACTAGTGCTACTCAGGGTCTGGGGAAACAGCAAATGACGCTGAATCATCTAGGTTTCTTTAATGTTGACAATCTGTGTCTCGGCTTGTATACTGCCACGTAATTTTGGCTTTGTTCATGTAACCCATGATTCTCAGAACTCTGTCATTAATCTAAATATTAATAGTGTGTGTGTGTACTTTTGGGAGTTGGTTCTCTCTTTCTACCACGTGATTCCCGGAGGTAAAATTTTAGATTGTCAGACTTGGCAAATGTCGCTGCTTGTTCAGCCATCTTACCAGTCTGCTATTTTTTAAATTTTCAACTCCAGGCTATCTTGATATTTTTCTCCGATTTTTGTATCCCCACATCAGTACCAACCTGTGTGAAAATGATCTTCCTACACCCCAGATTAGTTCCACCCATTGCCTTCCTCTTGCTGTTAATGAAACTCAATACTTGTCCTTGCCCAGCCTTTCTCTGGTATACACATTCGGTCTGTGAACACATCTTGTTGCCCCTTCCTTGAACATAGCAAAAGCCAGCCACTTCTCTTACCCAAGGCAGCCTCCCTAGAATGCTTTCGGTCAGTGCTTCTCAATCTTTCTAATGCTGTGACCCTTTAATACAGTTCTTCATATTGTGACACCAACCATAAAATTATGTGGTTGCTACTTCATAATTGTAACTTTACTACTGTTATGAATTGTAATGTAAATATCTGATATACAGGATATCTGATATTTGACTCCTGTGAAAAGGTCATTGAACTCCGAAAGGGGTTGAGACCCGCAGCTTTAGAGGCTACTGCGATACCTAAATCCCTTTCTTCTTTTCACTCTTGACCCCTATAGATTTTTATCCTAGTTTGCTTCCCATTGCTCTGATAAACAAGAAAAACAAAACAACCCACTCTGACAAAAAACAGCTTAGGGGAGGAAAGGGTTTATTTCACCTTGCATTTCCAGCTAACCATTTGTCCGTGAGAATGTCTATGAGAACGTCCGATCAGGAACTCAAGCAGGAACCAGAAGCAGAAGCCGTGAGGCTTCTCTCATGTATTGACTGGCTTGCTCTCTGGTTCCTACCATGCTTTCATTATAATATGGCCCTAGACCGTCTGCCTAGGGACGGTGCACTCACAGTGGACTTTCTTTTCACATCAGTAAAAAAGTCTCGCAGACATGGCACGGCCATCTGAGTTATGAGCTTTCCTTCGTTTGAGGTCTTGGGTGATCTAGTTTGTCGAATTGACAATAAAACCTAACTTGCTCAGGTGACTTACCTGGAGTCATGGCCTTTGTAAATGTAGACTGTAGCCTTTGTTACTTCTCGGTTGTTACATGGCTATGGGGCAGTGGACATCTTCACCTGGCTGTGCCCACCCCCCCGCTCCCCTCAGCTCATCTCCTGGCTAGGCTTGTGAGGAACAGTTCCCACAATGTCCTTGATCACTCTTTATCTGCAAATCCAGTCCTTCTTGAGTCCTACCTCCGCTTTCTCCTTTATCTTGCCCTTTTCCTGTTGCATGGTCCTCACTCAGCTACTCTACCACTCAGTAAATTTTTGACTTGCATAATTGACCCTCCACAGACTTCCAAATTTTGCTTTATTCATTGATTTTTCAAGTCAATTAAAAAAGCTTGGTTGTAGGAACGGTGCATAATAACTTTCTTTTTTAACAAAGGAACCTCCTTTAGATTGGGTCAGGGGAGAGAGCAGGCATGGCGAGGGGCTGAGTGGTAAGACCCCATATACAACTGTGTGTGTTTTCAGGAGACTTACATGTGGTGCCGTATTGTTTAAATTGTAGTTATTGATCTTTACTTGTATCATGTGTTACTTTACTTGTTGTGTGCATGTATGGTCACCTTGATGTGTGCACCTTATGCTAGCGAAGGACAGGAAGGGTCAGATCCGGTGAAGTTACGTGTTTGAGATAACCCAGATGTTTGAGAAATGAATCCAGCCTCTGCAAGAACAACGTCCTCTGCAAGACTCTGAGTGCTTTTAGCCATTACCTCCATCTTTTTTGGACCATTATTTTATTTTTTTAATAAATTTAATTCGTAATTGTGTAAATTCAGTGACTTTGTGTATGTCCTTGACTATGATGTTCACTTTCGAATTTCCTTCGCGTCCTTGATTTCCATCTACTTCCAACTTTTTACCTATTTTTGCCTTTTCCTCCACCTCTCAAAAGAACAGTTACTCAAGCAGCTAAGCCCGCGTCCTAGCAGAGGACTGGAGTCGGGTTCCCGTCCCCACCCTGGTGGTTGACTCTCTAACTGTAGCTTGAGGAGAGCCAGTGTTCTCTTCCCTGCTTTCACTGAAACACTCCCTGCCACAGATGATATTCACACCATAAAAAGACACAAAAAGAAAACAAAGCTTTTCTTTAAAAAAGCAAAAAAAAAAAAAAATCCATCTGAATATGAGGTTAACTGCTTTGATGCAGGAAGTGGTAGAGAGCAGGCACCGTAGAGAGCGGTCACGTTGGCTGGGCCTTGATAGTTACTGTGTCACTCACACATTGCCTCTGCCCCACCTCAGTCTCTTCATCTGTGAAATGGGCTAATTATGGTAATTAGTTTACAGAGTTGTTGTGACGATTATAAATAATGAGAGCGCACTATTATTTGCGGAAGCTGCTGAGTGCCGAGAACTTTAGTTAATACGATTAATCTCTTTCTAGTGTAGGCCCCAAAAGATGGGCTGAGTGTCTTTGCAAAGAGAGCAGTTTAAATCAGATTCTGTATCTGAAGTTTGCTTGAAGTACAACTCTGTCTCCCTCCATATATGTGTGTGTGTACATGTGTGTATGTATATATATCCATGTATATTACATTATGCATGTGTATGACCGTAGTTTGATAGTAAAAGCAAGCTGATTTCCAACAGAGATCATTTTGCAGTGTCTTTATTTAGAGAGCTCTATTAAGCCATTTTCCCTGAATCTTTCATGTTTATATTTGACAGGTCTTTGACACCAGGGAGGTAATTACCCACTTTTTTTTTTTTTTTTTTTGTAGAAACCATAGTGACCGTAGGAAAGCTGGAAATTGTGTCTTACTCTTGATTGAGGACAGCCGCCTTCCAAATGAGCAGGGGAGGGCGACAGGGATTCAGTTTGTGTCTCGTGTCTCGTAGCTTGACAAGCCGGAACTGAATTATCCTTTAATGAGATCTTTGTCTTCTCTTCTTGTTCTTTTCTCTGTGTACAGATGCACAAAGCAGGCTCATCAGAAGTCCCTCGATTCAAAAGATGAGAATCCCGAGAAACACTGCCCACTGACCGTGAATCCCTGGCACATGAAGAAAGCCTTTAAAGTCATGAATGAACTAAGAAGGTACCTACCGGTCACTCTAATGCGTATGCACCCAGTAGCCTTCCTTTTATTTCTCTTTGTCTGTAGGATACCCCCCCCCCCATTGTTGCTGGGATACAGGGAACATCAAAAGCTTTTCTGCAAGGTTTTTAGGAGAAGCAAGGCATGGGAAGTGCAGGTGATAGACGGGCTCTGTCCAGTAGCGTATAGTCATGCATGGTGGGTGTGGTGCAGGCTTTCCTAAGAAAGTCTACGGTGACTTTCAAGGAAATAGTTCATTTCCTTTTCTCTTCTTGCCTCTTTCTTTTAGTTTTAGTACCTTTGAGAGAAGGTCTTGTGTGTTCCAGGTTGGGATGACCTTGAACTCCCGACCTTCCTTTACCATCCAGTGCTGGGTGACAGGCATGTTCTCCACTGTACTCCTGCTTATAATACGCTAAATATGTTTTAATCTTTAAAATACAGTTGTATGTTAACTTATCAATATTCTGCTTATTCATTTCTATTCATTGTGTGTGGTTGGTTTGTGGGTGTGGCTCTGTGTGTGTGGGTATGTGTGTGGGGGTGTGGGTATGTGTGGGTGTGGGTGGGTGTGGCTCTGTGTGTGGGTAGTGTGTGTGGGGGTGTGGGTGGGGTGTGGGTGTGGCTCTGTGTGTGGGTATGTGTGTGGGTGTGTGTGTTGTGGGTTATTGTGTGTGTGGGTATGTGTGTGGGGGGCCACACTCTGCACACGTGTGGGTGGGCACATGTGGCGGTGAAGAGGATAGCCTGTGGGAATCAGTTTTCTACCACTGTATTTGAACTCATGTCTTCAGCTTTGATGGCAAATGCTTTCGTCCTCTGAGCCTGAGGATTTAGGGATTTAAATGGAATATTTTATTGAAATTAATCTTGTTTATTTTACCTTTCAATGTGACTACTGGAAAAATATTACTTGCATTGTATTTTCACTCATTACTACTGAGGACAGGCTTCTAATTCCAGCCATAAAGAATGTGGAGAGATACTTTTACACAAGGAAACTTTAACTTGCGTTGGTGGTGGCAGTTGTAGTTGTTGGGGACAGTACCTGACTGTTGCTAAGGTGACTCTCATGTATGTTAAGGGTCATTGCCACACATTGGGCCTTCCTGCTTCACATTTGCACTCCTAGCATGCGACAGACTGAGGCTGGAAGTGCTCACGTTCAAGCCAGAGTTGACTATATAAAGAGATCTGGTTAAAAAAAAAAGACTTTGATAATAAGGGTGACATTAAAAGCTGATTAAATAGAGTCTGGAGAGATTGCTCAGCAGTTAAAAAATGCTTGCTGCTCTTGCAGAAGACCTAGGTTTGGTTTGCAGCACTGACACGGTGGCTCAAACAGTCTATAACTTCAGTTATAGGAAAGCCTTTTTTCGACCTCTTTGGGCATCAGACACGCATGGGTGCATACACGTACACTCAAGCACGACAGTCACACATAAAATCGAATAAATAAAAACCAAACCAACTAAAAGACTGGTTTTTAGCAGGCCTCCTTCCCCCACCCCTCCCCCTTGCTCCTGTTGGGCACAGTAGCTTCGGCTGCCCTTTTTACCTTGGTTTCTGGTTGACCTGGACATGATTCACGACACTACAGGATCGAAATACCTCCTGCTCCTTCCCCTGAGGCAAATGACTGCATTTTGAGCCACATTGATTTGAGTCTTTGCTTTATCCCAGGATTGTTTGACTCACACCATCCACCTGGTGTGGGTGTGGACTACATGGCTGTTCCTTGTGTTGAACTATTTCACGAGCCAGAGTCATCAGCCAGGGCTTCATGCTGATCTTCAAACAAGGGAGAGCTTTGAGTAGTTGCAGTTGGCTGCTGCTCTGGAAGCAGGCATGCTCTAATGATGTGTAGTATTTTTTAAAACGTGCTTACCGTGCAAGAAGAGAGCCTGCATTCGGACCCTCAGAACGAGCATCAGTAGCCTGGAGCATTAGCACAGGTCTGTCAATGAGACAGGAGGCAAAGACAGGAGCAGCCCTGGGGTTCATGGCCAACCAGTTTAGTCAGTCAGCAGCTTCACTGAGAGACCCAGACTGAAAAGATAAGGGAAGAGCAACAGAGGAAGACACTTGAGGTCCGCCTTTGGTCTGCACACATTTTCATGTATGCACACAGGCACATACACCACTGCACATTCGTATGTACATGAACACAAAGTGAATTAACTGCACAGCTGGGAAATGGATGAGCTGTGGCTAAAGTAGATTAAGGCTTTTAGTCTGAAGAACATATAGAAAAAGGCTAAGAAGCAAGAAGACAGACTCGTTTGTTTTGGAAATGTTATTCTTGAGCAGTGTCATACTGCATGCTTTTAATTCTTATACTGGGGAGTCAGAGGCAGGAGGATGTCTGAGTTTAAAGGTCTATATAGTGAGTTCTAGGGCTTCATAGTGAGACCGAGTCTCCAAAAAAAAAGTCATCTTTATTTCTTATTTTCTGTGTAATTCTTTTAAAAATACAAACACTCGAAACTTGAAGCTGTTTATTGTACAGCTGAAAGTCACTAATTACTTCCTGTCGTTTCGTCAACTTCCTGTTGCCAGAACAGGGTAGCCCAGGGTGGTTTCCTGACTTCTGGGAAGGGAGAGCTTCCCTTTTCTGTCTCCTGAGCTTGGCCTCCATCTTCCAGCCCTGTGGCTCTAGCCTCAGTGTGGCGGTGGTGGGAGGCGGGTAAGAGAGCGTCACAGCCATGCATTAGGGAAGGCTTTGGTGGACACTTTGCTGGTGAGAACGAAATCCCTTTCATGAATCACTGGTGTAAGGTATGGTTGCCTACACGTCTATCCCCGATAGAGGTAGAAGGGCAGCAGCTCTGGGAGAAAGGTTTAGCTGAAAACAGAACACACATTCTGATGTGGACAGCACCATTCCACGGACTGTGGTCCTGGAAAAAGTCATTTGAGTGCCAGTATCCCTTCTCTCTGCATCCTGACCTACCCAGATGTGAATAAGCCCCTACCACCATTCTGTCACACCATGATGGACTGGACCCTCAAACTGTTACCCAAATAAATCCCTTCTCTTCTGAGTCCCAGGATTCACACATAGGGCCAGTCTTTTGTGGTTTAACTAGTTGCACAGCCGGGAAAGGACAGACCTAAGATGAGGAGAATAAGGCTTTTTGCTGACGCTGTGTAGACGGGGTGTGAAGTCAGAGAAGGACAGCATCGTGCTAGCCTAGAGGAGTGTGTGGATTTTGACTGAATCTTCTGGGCAGTGTTATTCACTGATGGTTTCTGAGAAACCAAGTAACAAGGTAAGATGAGGGATTTGGGAGGCTGGCTCCAGTATAGCGCGGATTCTCTGGTGATTTAACTTCGGCTTTCTCAAGTGCAGTTGAAGGGGTGTTACTTTATAGTGTGAGTGTTGTCAGAGTCAAACAGTGGGCCCTTAACTTCACACTCTGCGAACTGGCTCAGTGTTTCCTCTCACTGTATCTTTTCCAGGTAAAAGTTACCTGAACAGTATGTTTTTAAAACTCTGTGTTTGCTCTGTGCTATGCAGGGATGAGTATGGGAGGGGCGAAGAAGCAGGGAATGTCACAGGGACCTTTTTATATTTTCATTCAGGGTCTCACTTTGTAGCCTTAGCTAGTCTGGAACTTATTATGATTAGGCTGGCCTCTAACTCAACCAAGTTCCTGTCTCCACCTCCCAAGTTCCCAAGTGCCGCCATTAAGGCCGTTGTTACCTGGCCGGCTTTTTTTCTTTTTTGCAGGGTTGAGTAGGTCTTAGTGCGTCCCTGGCCTCCTTGAAACGATGCACCTAAGGATAATCCTGAACTCCATCCTCCTGCCTGCACCTTTCAAGTACTGGAATGACAAGCATGCACCACCATACCCAGTTCTCAGAACTGTGACTGAGAAATTTTGATCGCCAGCTTTGTAGACATTAAAGAAACAGTAAAACAGAAAAGGGCAGCATTTTATCTTTCAAAAGAAATGAAAGAAACACAGTTTATTTCTAGGCTGTGTGATTCTGTCTGAGCTTGTTGCAGTCATTCTTACTGAGGGTGCGGGCGGTAGGCAGTCTCTTAGTTTTATTAGAAGAAATGTAATTTTTGGCCCTTAAATTAAATTTAGAGGCCAAAAGTGTTCTGTAAGGATGAACCGTGATTCACCTGTATGTCTTACATAATCCATACATCTTAGTTATTCACCAGTAGTAGTGGCTTTTACATTGTGGAGCAGGAATAGAAGACTGGAATCTTTCTCTTAAAGGAATGATTGTCATTCTCCTTCCCACTGTACCCCAGGATTGACACAGGGGAACCTAGCTTCCTCCTGGGATTCTGTTATCTGTGCTGGACCTGCAAACAGTCGAACCATGGCAATTCCTGTGTGGCTGTTCATACTTTGTTACTTAGAGGTCAGGGCAAGTAGATTGAACAGTGAACTCAAGCAAGGCTCCCTTGGTTTTGATCCCTTTCTGTCAGTATTTTTAAAAAGACATTTTAGAAGAATCACATAGGGTGTGACTTTCTGTTCTAGTATTTTTGATACGGGAGAATGTTGCCAGGACTTTTTGGTTTTGTGCACTACAGTGGAATACGAGATCTTCCTTGAAGGACAGGAAGCCCTTCAGTTCTTCCAGATGTATTTATGTAAGAAAGATTGAGAGACAGCCTGGAGCACGAGCAGAATTAACCAGCATAGTCTGCAGGGTCTCATAAGTACTGGTGGTTGATTTCTTTTTAATGGTCTTTATTGAGCAGGGAGAGGATCATTAAACTCTTGTAGAGTGTGGAGAAGAGACAGTTGAAAATGACTTCACTAAGACAACCTTCTTTCCTCCTTCTCCCTAAGATGCTGCAAACTGGAGAGGCATGAATTAGCCACTGCACCACCTCAGTTCACCCTTGGTAGCCTCAAAAACAGAAGTCGGAGCCTTGCCCAGCCTCTTTCCGTTTAGTCTGAGCTGTTGCACCATCTTTCTGTCACACAGATTTATTTGTTTGCTTTATTTATGGATTTGTATGTGTGCCTGTGTGAATTTATATGCACTGCATATTTAGTATTACCTGTGGAGGCCAGAGGAGGGCGTTAGACCTTTGGAACTTAATGTTGTAAGTGTTTGATGAGGATGTTTGGGATAGAATCCATGCCAACTATAGGAGCAGTAAGCCAGTAGGTGCTCTTAACTGTTGAGCCATCTCTCTGACACCCCTGACTCCCTTTAAAGATAGGGTTTTGCTGTGGCTAGGCTGGTCTGGAAACTCCTGCCTCAGTTTTCCAAGTGCTAGGATTACAGGGTTGCAGTGCTACCTTGTAGCAAGGAGTCCCGTATATGTAGTGCAGGCTCTGCCATGTAGCTAGCCTCACCCACATAGTCCAGATTCCCACCCAGCCCCCAGCCTGACTGTTTCCCCTCAGAGAGGCATCACCCACACTGCTCTTGACTCTCCGCCTTTCCCATACCTTTCCCTCATATTTCCTTCTACTTTATTCATAAATAATTTCCCTTCTTTTTTTTCTTAAGAGCAACGAACTGTTTTTTCTAGTTCCCAGATCTGCAGACGTCCTTTCTCTACACACAGGGAGTTCTTGCTTTCCCCAGGGTCTCCTTGTGGCTCTGTTCTGTTCTTTTTCATTCCCGTTTGGCTGTCTGAAGTCTATCTGAAAGGGATGATAGAGTCTCTATTCTGGGACCCATTACTAGTGTAAAGCAGTTACTAAATCGCTGGCAGTAACTGGCTTTCCTCTAAGTTCCCTGGTGGACTGTCGCCTTGGCTGTAACTGGCTTTCCTTTAAGTTTATCAGTGGACCGTCCCCTCTTCATGAGTATCTGCACGTCTGAGGCGTTGTAAATCTCCTGAGGGGCTGAGTGCTCCCATGCCTCTTCCCACATCGCCGAGTCTTCTCAAGCCCAGGACTTCGGTTTTTCTTGTGTGTAGCTGCCACAGGAATTCACAGATGTCGGCCGCCAGCATGGCTCTGAGAAGAAAAGGGAAGACAATGGTGACATGTGCGGTACGTGCTCACCTGTTCTCTGAGATCACTGACACTTCAGCCAGAGTGCATCTGCTTTTCTAGTAAAGGGCGTTGTCAGTCTTAGATTTGGTTAAATCTGACTCATTGAAATCAGAAAATGGGGGCTCTCTGCTCTGTAAAGCAGCTTAACTGAGGCTGGGGAATAGTTCAGTCAGCTAAGTGCCATCCTCGAACCCTAGCACCCATCCATATAAAACGCTGGGAAGTGGTGGTACACACCTTTTATCTCAGCACTTGAGAAGACAGCGGCAAGTGGATCTGAGTTCAAGGCCAGCCTGGCTTATAGATCAAGTTCCAGGACAGCGAGGGCTATACAGAGAAATCTTGTCTTGAAAAACCAAAAATCAAACCAAGCCAAAAAGCCAGGATAATGGTGTGTGCTTGTAATCCCAGTGTGGGGAGACATAGACAAGTGGGTCCTTGGGGCTCCCTAGCCAGCTAGCCTGACTTACTCAACGAGCTCCAGGCCAATGAGAGATCCTGTTTCCCAAAACAAAAGTGATGGCACCAGAATGGTGCAAGAGGATCTCATAGGAACATATGAACAGATAGATGGGGACACACACACACATACACACACACACACACACACACACACACACACACACACACACAGCAGCTTACCTCCTCACTTCAGCTCCCTAGTGCCCAGGAGCTAACAGTGGACCCCAATCCATGTCCCACGTGACCCACCCTCCTGACAGTTTTTAATTTCCTTGGCTTTCTTTTCCTGGGCCTCTTTCTCCTGACCTCATGTTCTTGCTTCTCTCATACCTGATGCTGCTCTCTGGTGCTGAGGCTCACCAGGCTTTGGGGTGCAGGGATTCTCACCGACAGCCTTTCTCAGGAGCCTGCCACCTCAGAGCTTGTGCTGACTTGTTTCCTGAGGCAGGAAGTGCTCAGGGCTGTCTCTGGCACCGTAGGGGAGGGGCCAGACTCTTGTCCTTTTTCCTGCTGCAACCCCTTTCCTTTCACAAGGAAAGTTTTTTTCCTATGACAACTAATTATCTCTGATATCTCCTAGTTGGATAGCACAATTACTTTAAGAAGACACACTGCATTTTAAAAGCCTCGATAGGTTTTTCTGCTCTTAGGAATTTATTTATTTTATATCACAAAACCAAACATTGCCTTAATGTATTCAGACAGGTTTCATCATTTTCAAAGTTTTTCGTCTTTTTTTTTTTCCTAAGAAAGACCAATTTTTATTAAATTGTTTCATTTAGAGCAGTGGTTCTCAACCTTCCTAATGCAGCAACACCTTTAAAATTATTTTGTTGCTACTTTGTAACTATAATTTTACTCCTATTAGAAATTGTAGTATAAATATACGAGATGCAGGACATCTGATATGCAACCCCTGTGGGGTCGAGACCCACTGGTTGAAAACCACCAATTGAGAAGATAAATTCCCCCTCCTCAGTGTCATTTGCGTTTTATATAAAATCTGTAATCTCCATATTCTCTCTCTAGGGTTGACTTGTTTTCTGAAGCTTTTTCAGAGTCGGGCTCTTTCTTCCTAGACACCACCGGCTTTCTCTCTGTTACAGCTCTGGCTGGGTCTCTTGGCATCTCTGGTATTTTGAGGCTGTGCTGGCCTAGCACTGACCTTGAAATCCTCCTGCCTCCACCTCCCAAGTGCTGGGGTTACAGGCGTGAGTCACCATGCAGGCACGTGGGTTCTTTATTATGATCCATTTTCTGGTGTGCCTCCCCACTCACCTGTGAAGCCATTGTTGTCATGACGCTGTCTTTCTTGTGGTAAGCTGTCAGCCCATGGCGCCTGGTAGGCACCCTTGGAGTGGCTGAGGAATGGATGGATGCAGTTCATGCTCTATGACGACTTTATTTCATTATTTGAAGTCCTTCTCTGTCTACTTTCCTATTAGGTTTCTAGTAATAGGATCACAAGCCCAGAAGGTCACTGTGAAAGTCAGGGCGTGAGCTACTCAGGATGTCTTGTTTTTATGGACAGACTTTTTCTTTCTCAGTTCTGTACATCCTAGTCCTTCAGCTTGTGAGAGAGCACCTTTAGTGTTTGTGGATCTTACACAAGAGCCCTTTGGTTCCCAGCACCCACATAGGCAGTTTACAACTGCTTCAACTCCAGTTCCAGGGCATCTGACACACTCTTTTGGCCTCCATAGGCACCTGAACACCTGTGACATACATTCACACAGATACCTACACACATATGCACATATAAACAGAGGTCATACACTCACACAGACATGTATACACACATATGCACACATAGGCATACACTCGCACAGATACATACACACGTATGCACATAGAAACACAGGAGGCATACCCTCCATAGATATATTTACACATATACACATATAAACAGTGGTCATACACTCACACAGACATGTATGCACACACATGAGGCATATATTCACAGTTACACAGACACGAGGCATATACATACACGTACAAATATTAAAAATTGAAAAAGAGAAAGGGGTGACCAGCTGTGAATGCTGATGGATATTTAGTGCACACTCAACAGTACTGAGCAAGAAGATGGCCAGGTCTTTGTTTTAAAATATACTATTGCTTGACCCAAAAGGATGACACAGAGATCTAAAAGCAAGTATATCCATGATTTCTAATGAGGCCCTCAGACTTCCTGCAACCTCACCCAGGGTGTGCCTGTGTAATATTTGTTAATGTTCTAGCCTTATTAGTTAACTGACATCAACTAATAAGCCAGTGAGGCCAAGCTAATTATGCAGCAGCCAGCAGGTGTTATGCTAAAAGGGTTGGATCAATGAGTAATTGTAATTGAAGCGGAGTGTAATTAATTACGTGATTTTTGAGGTATTCAAGTGTAATGCTACTTAAGATCCATCTTTAAATGAGAGCAGTAGGAGGGATTGCTGACACCAGGAAAACATGGCGCAGATGCCCTTGTCTTGGCTTTGACTGGAGTCCGCACTCCCACTCACTGTGGGAGAGCCAGCTCTGCTGCTTTACAAAGAGACGTGTCATCCTGCTGACCCCCAGCTCACTCGCATCCACCCTCTGCCCACTCTTCTTGGGCCACATTCTCCACTGTCCTTTGCCGAGGTGATCTTTGCACAGGACATACTTAGTTTGTTTTTTTGGTTTAGGTTTGCCTTGCTCCTTCCTCATGGAGCCAGCTCTTGTTAGTTTATTCATCGTCAGTCTCACTGGAGCTTGTCACCCTCCTGCCTCTTAACTCAAGTTGGGATTACACATGTGAGCTATGCTGTCTCCCATGACATCTCTAGGGTGGTGCTCTGCATGCTGTCTGATAATGCCTGTCCTTGGCTAGTTGCCGGAAGGGCAGAGATGGTCTTGGAGTGATTTTCTGAATGAGCATATAAACGTTATTTGATTTTTTTTTTTTTTTTTTTTTGGTCAATATTTTGTAGAGATAGTCCAGCTGAACCTTTGATTAGCTGTATGTAACACTTAGTAATTTCTTGACTAGGGTGTAGTGACGTACATCTATTACCCAGCACTTGGGAGGCCAAAGCAAGAGTCATTAAGAATTCAAGGTCAGACTGGGCTATGTAGTGATTTTGGCTCTAGCCTGGGCTATGTAAGAGTTCAAGGCCAGTTTGTTTTCTTCAAGCCTTAAGAAAATTTGTCATTACCCAGCTTAGGTGATCGTGTGATGGGGAGGAGGTGCTGGGTTTAATATTGATGTCATTATGTGAGGTGGGGGGAGGCTGTCAGCAGGTTATCCCTATGTGTGTGGTGTCGAGGATAGACCCCTAGGTCTCATATATATGAGATAGTCCTTTATCACTGAGCCTGGTTTTTAACCTTGGTTTCTCCATGTGTTCATTTTGAGGAATCTAAATACTATGTACCTTGCTGACTGAAATGGGCCATGCAGGAGAAGGTCTTCCCCAGGCCTCCACCCTTGTCATGCCTGTTTACTTGTGAGCTCTGCCATTCATGGAGTGCAGAGCGTTTTAATCCTCTGTGCTGATGGTAGACTTTGTCACTGTGCACCCAATCTGGAGGAATTGCAAATGAGTGTCTCCTTTAATGACTCTAACTTGGGGCCTTCCTGATGTCTCACTCGGTATCACGAGCCCTTAAGTCAGCACCACCCACAGCACACTTCAGTCTAAATGGCACAGCAGGCTTGTCGGGAATTAGGCCATGCAACACTGTCCTATCTGGAGTTGGGCTTCTCCTTTTGCTCATAGTTTTTCGTCAGCTAAGGAGAGAAGAAGTGACAGTAGACTTCCCAGAAAGCTTTGATGTGAGCCCCGCGGTAACTGGCTGATAAACACGTGAAACACTGCAGGGGCCTGGCTAAGTTCCAAGGAACGTGCTGCTCCTGAGCTGACAACAGGCTCTCCTTGAAGGAGAGAGGCAGAGGGACTGAGAGCGAAGTGTGTACCCTATACACACATGAGCTCAGGGCTCACATATTTACGGATAGCAGGCGTGCCTGGACAGTGTATGTCTCTGTCTTTCACAAGATGACTGCCTGCAGACGACTGGGCTTTGAAACCTTCCTGCTAAGTTCCAGAAGAACTAACTGTGAGGAACTTATTAATTACCCTGAGAGTGTAGTATCATGTAAGCACCTAAAAAGGGCTCGCCGCACATTTTAAAGGGGATTAAATTGGGCGTTTTAGAATTATAAGGATAATTGTAGATTGAAGAATGTTTGCTGTAAGGTTACAAAATGCTTTTAAGTTTTGTTACTGGTAGTTTGGCCTCAAGGAATAATACATTTTATGTTGGTAAAGTGGTCTAAGTTATGGTTTTCATGCCCAAATGCTTTTTAAGCAGCCAGTGCTTGAACATAATGTTATCTTTGTATGGGGACCCAGGGTCATTTCGAATATCTTTTGTAATTTGGCAGGAGGGGTGATTTTGGCTCAGTTGGCTTGTCTGCATCAGCACGTCATACCACTGTGTGTGTTTCTGCTGACTGTTCTTGCTGAGCTGTCTCCTTTTGAGAGTCATTGCTAGTCTGCCTCCCTGACTACCTGTAGGGCAAGAGGCCAGTGATCGAGTGTGGGTAGGTTTCTGTGACAAGGACAGGCTGTGGTGAGGTGGACCTTTCTGTAGCTTACGGTTTTGCGTGTCCTTATGTTTAGGCATTCTGTTAGAAGGGAAGGGATTTCCTTAAAGTAGACAAGACTTCCAAAAAAAAAAAAAATGGGTTTTTACAGCAGCAGTTTTGCATAGAAGTTGAATACTTTTATTTTTGGAGGCATTTACATTTTCCTTTTCTCCCCGGGAACAGTCAAAATCTGCTGTGTGATGTCACGATTGTGGCAGAAGACATGGAGATCCCCGCTCACCGGGTGGTGCTGGCAGCCTGCAGCCCTTACTTCCACGCCATGTTTACAGGTAGGAAAGATCTCCATTTCTAAGGTGTGTTCAGACCTGAGGCTTTTCCATGTTAAACTTTGTTTTTCAGCGTTTTGGTTTTATAAACTGAAGCACTATAAAGGGAGAGCCTCAACCATCCCCAGCAGTTTTTTCCAAGAGAGTCTCTACATTAGGCCTGACTATCCAAGAACTTGCTTTGACAACTGGTCTAGAATCTGTCAACTGTCGCCAACATCCACATGCACCTTCGCTTTGCTTTGTTGTCCTCAGTAAATGTGTTACACACTGTGGCCTTGGTGTCAGCTCAGTTTTGCCACTGCAGGGTACATTCCCATCCATCCCCACTGCAGGGTACATTCCCATCCATCCCCACTCCAGGGTACATTCCTATATATCCCCTCAGTTTGCAGCATTTTGGGCTCTAAAATTATTATTGATTTGTTTTTGTGTATTCAAAAGACTTTTTTACTGTTTTATAGTTTTCTCCAAGTGGGTTTTCCCATTTGCCTTTTCCAGTATTTATAGTAAACTAAAGCATTGTCTTAGATGATTTACTTTGGAAATCTGAGATGAAGGCTGATGTATCCATAAACTTAGGTTTTACTTTGGCATGTATGAGCATGTGTAACATGCTGTTAGCACTTTTGGAAGAGAGCTATTGTATGCCAGTGATGCCCGAAGCCTCACAAAAAATCCAGTACCAAAGCCGACTTAGAGCTGGGGGTGGAGCCCAGTGGTGCAGCACGTATCTAGTATGCACAGGCCTGGGGTCAGCCTCAGAAGGTAAAGGACGAAGAGAAGAGAGGAAAAGAGAGAGAAGGGGAGGGGAGGGGAAGGAAGGGGAGGGGAAACACGGATAGTCCTTTTACAGTGACACCCAAAATTGGGGATAGGTCTAAACCCTATGTAAACTGAATATTTTTATGTACACATATGTACCTTACAGTTTAACTTATAAATTAGGCCAACAGTAGCAGCCTTGTCTAAGAGTAAAATGGGATATAAAAATATGCTATGGTAAAATAGCCAGTGTCACCATTTTTGTGCTTAGGAGATATTACTCAATAAAATAAGGGTCACATGGACATACACTTGGCAATACTGTGACCTCTGATTGATACTCTAGCTAGCTACTAGTGACTGATGGGTAGCATATGCTGTAGAGCTTTGCTGAACAGAGAGATGGTTCATGCCCCAGGCGTGGCAAAAACAGAATGTCTCTGAGAACAGGGTCTAGTTTAAAGCTTAAGACTTTATTTCTAGAACTTTCCATATAATATGCTTGGACTGTGGTTGACTTTGAGTCATAGAAGCTGCCACAAGTACAACTGATAAGGGGCCACTAACTGCAGTGTTGCACAAGGAAGTATGTTTATTATGTGATCAGCTAGTTTAGTCTTGTCTTTTGCTGCACCAAATACAGTGTATGGGCAGGCACGCCAGAAGAAACACAGAGACAGTTGTGGCTAGGCATGGTAGCATGCACCTTTAATCCCAGCAAGCAGAGGCAGGTGCATTTCTGTTGTTGGAGGCTAGCCCGGTTGATATGATAAATTCTAGGATAGTCAGGGCTAATGTAGAGAGACCTTCTCTAAGGAAAAAAATTCTGGTGACAGTTGATAAATTCTGAGTATTTCCTGTGCATACAAAAGGTATAACTGCTTCCTGTTTCAGTGGTTCATTGTACAGCTGGGAAGATGAGAGGCGCCTAATTTAAATGTAGGATGTAGAAACCTGGGGCCAAACCGTGAGTCAGTTGGTGGGGCATCATTGAGAGGAGGGGTCCAACCTTTCCTGTGAATGCAGAGAGTCTACCCAGGTGAATATGGATCATGTAGGGGGAGTGGGGGTAGCAGAAAACATCCCATGAGTCATAGCAGTGCAAGGGACTGGAGTCTGTTGCTTTGCTCATTCTGAGCAGTTTAGTCATCAGGAATGGAGGAAGGTCAGCAAATGGCTTGTGAGCCGGGTTGGGGAAGTGTTGGGGAGGCGCTGTCAGTCAGGGCTGTGAAAAGTCAGTACTGATGAGGTGAGGGTGGCACATTTCCATGCGCCAACTTTCACTTTGGTCTCTTGGCATGTATCCTACTTCTTATCTTGGATGCTTTCTGGAGAAGGTCTTGGCTTGTGAGCGTTCTCTGGACTGTTGGCCTGGAAATGCTCTAGGAAAGACCACAACCTGTGGGAAGCACTGGGTCTCTGGAGACTGACCCGAATAATCTGGGCTTCACCAAATGGAAAGTAGGTAACTAAACGGATAATATTGCTCACATTCTGGAGTTTTGTAAAGATTAATTGAGGTTATGTATGTGCATTTCTTAGCACTTCTCTTGGCCATTAGAAAATGCCCAGTCTAGCTAGGTATGGTGATACACACCCATAGTCCCAGTCACACTTTGAGGCCAGCCTGGGATACAGGGTGCCTTGTTTATAAAGAACAAAACTTTCGAGAGTGTATGTGTGCCTCTGTGTATGTTTGTGTGTGTGTGTCTGTGTGTATCTGTGTGTGTCTGTGTGTGCGTTTGTATTTACAGTAATTAAAGAAGTGCTCATGGATTTGAAAGGGAACAGGGGAACAGAGGAGGACGGAGAGTTCAGGGTAGGAGGGGAAATGATGCAAATATAGTACTCATGTAAGAAATTCTCCAAATAATTTTTTTAAAGTTAAAGGCAAACTAAAAACCAAGAGAAACTGCTGAGTTAGTGCCGGCACTAAGTATCATGGCCATCTCAACCTAAATTTCCTGTCGTATTATATAATAGGAGATTGAGCGAACCTTAGGCTACACATCTACAGGGTTGTTTTCCTTAAAAAGCTCTTAGTATGTATTAATTTTATAAAATAACTTGTCTCGTTGTGATAGTTCACATATGCGTGTGACATACATGATCATATGTTCCGTCTGATGCCTTCTCTTATCTTCCCTCCCTCCCCTCTCCTCCCTCTCCTCCCTTCTCCTCCCTCTCCTTTCCCATCCTTTCGTTTTTTTTGGAGACTTTGTCTCCCACAGCACAATCTGACTTTGAACTTACCATGTAGCTGAAGAGTCATGGATATTTTCTTTGCAACGTTTTTCATTCCCCCACAGAGTAACAAAAATGGAGTTAGTTGTTAACAACGTAGCTTTACCAGCAATGCACAGTGATATGGGCCTTTCGTCCCAGCTACACGGAAGCCTGTGCCGAGGAGTTTGAAATAGTATGACCAACGTAGTAATAAGGCTCTGCTTGAGGGGATAAAGTTATATTTATTTCGTTTCGATTTTGTGTATGTGTGTGAGCCTGCATGGGCTTCTGTACGTGGTCTGTGTGTAGGAGCTGACACAGACCCAAAGAGCAGCTTCCATCTCCTGGATCTAGAGTTACAGGTGGCTGTGAGCTGTCTGACATTGGTTCTAGGACCTGTGTAGGAACAGTGAGTACTTTAACTACCGAGCCCGTGCTCCAGTCCAGCCTCCTATTTTAATCTCCCATAAACCATAGGTGAAAAATCCATTCAAATTTTATGATGTAAAAAAGAATTCTGTTACTCCATGTAGTTTCAAGTATTGAATAGAGAAAGAAGGTGATAAATAATTCCATGGCGTAGTTGCAGGTTTTCATCTTGTGAAATCTGGGACTATTTAGAGCCAGGCCAGGTGGTTAACTATGACTCGAGAAAGAGCATAGCAAATTGGGTTCTTGTGTTTTTAGACTGTTTGTTAAAAACGTAGCCTTTAAAACACTTTTACTTAACAAAATCATTTAGTTGTATTTGGTGGTACAGGTTAAATTCTTTTAAGTTTTATTTTTGTTTTTTAATTGTGTGTGTGTGTGTTTGTATGTGCACATGAGTGAAGCTACCCTTCGAGGTTAGAGGTGAGGGGTGTTGGAAGCATCTAGAGCTAAAGTTACAGGCTGGGTGCTAACACTTGTGCTTGGGCCTCTGGAAGAACAGCAAGTATACCTAATGAGCTATCCCTCTAGCCCCATAGGTTAAGATTCTTAAACACTAGTCAGAAATACTGAGTACTATGTACTTTACTGGGAGTAAATACTTTTTGATAACTTCCTGTGCCATAGTAAATATAAAGTAGCAAGAAAAAAAAAAAAAGAAGCCGACAGATTCTTAGTTGACTGATTAAAGAATGTAAATGTTGAAAGCTATATACATGGCTCTCCCTGTCTAAGATTCATGCTTTCATGGATCAAGAGACTGAGCATCTTCCACTCACTGGATGTTAGAGGCTTTGGGGACCACGGCAGTGATGAAGCAGAGGAGTGCTGGTTCTTCCAACAGGGAGGGGAGGCTAGGGTTGGAAGTGACTAAGGAGGAGCTCTGGCTGTTCACGGCGCTGTGAAGAAAGTGACATAGGATGCTGCAGGCAGCGAGCCTGAGTTAGGAGTGATCGGGAATGCCACTGAGCAGAGCCAAGTAGGAAGAAGTAGAACCAGGCACAGAGCTGCACCCTGAGAGCAGTGTTAGGAGCCTGCTTCCTTCTGTCTCTTTGCCTCTCACCATTAATAAATACCTCCAGGTTGGTCCTCTGGATGGAAGATGTCTACGAGGGTGGAAGCAGCTTCTGAAAGATGGAGGGACACTGTCTCCTTTCCCTGCTTCTTTAGGAACTAAGAAGTCTTTGCCACAAGTCATCCAAATGGGACTAAAGCTCCAAGTCTGTGTGTTAACCACGTTCCAGTTAGGGTGCTGAAGAGCCAGGATGTTGGGCCTTGACTGCTACAGCGGGTGACTGGGGTGGCCTGTGGAGTCACTTTGCCAGACTGGCATTGCTGACAGCTTCGTTGTAGCCCAAACTAATCAGGAACGATGTCAGTGATGAATATTGTCAGTGACAAGTAGAACTTGAAAAGCGATGGGGCAAAATTAACTAAATATGATTTTTTTTCAGTTTGTAATTAATTGGTTTTCTGTCATTGATTTCTTAGGTTCTCTGTGAAATCAAAGCTTCCTTGTCAAGTTTTTGGTTTTTTTTTAAGTACCCCTTGATTAGAAATAAAATAGAAATTAGAATAATGGACTTTTTAATGGACTAGGTTATATAGACTCTAAACCTGTTCACCTTTTTCTTTTTAGGTTTTCTTTTGCTTATTTTTTAAAATATATTTTTAATTGACATAGAGTTACATCACACTTTCTCCCCTCCTTCCCCTCCCTCCAATCTCTCTCAGGTTTCAGGGTTGACCACTGCATTGGATGACAGAAAAGGGGGTTCATCCCTGGGAGAGGCTAACTCTCCTCTCAGTAGTCACTAGTTGTCCTTAGTTCTTTGTCTAAGAGTGGGACCCCACAGAAATTTCCCCTTCCATACTAACATGCTCATTTATATTTGCGTTGTCCTGGCCTTATTTGTGCAGCCATTTCTAGGAGAGACTTTTTCATGTCTCTTGATAGTCTAGCTCTTCTGTGGTGTTCTCTGAGTCGTAGATGCAGGTGCTGTGATGTGCATGAATCTGCTAGGTCTGGACCCCTCATGATCTGTTGAGCTTTGCCTTGTGCCCCTTGTGGCTTTCTGGGATGGTCTCCATTTGTTATGATGAGAGCTTTTGATGAATGGGAGGGAGGTAGCTACACACAACCAGGAAAGGTAGTTCTGCACATGTAGGTTTATTTTCAGTTTAGTTATGTGTACATATGTATCTGTGTATGGGTTTGTGCATGAGTGCAGTACCCTCGGAGGGGAGAATGGGGCATTCGGTCCCCAGAAACTGAGTGAGACTGTTGTAAGCTGCCAATGTGGGTGCTGGGAACCGAATCCCAAATCATTCGTAAAACTAGTCGGTGCTCGTAACCTCTGAGCCATCTCCCCAGCCCCCATCCGCTTTTAATTTATCTCATTCAGAATGGATAAATGAAGCTACCAGTTGGTGCAGGGCCTCAGGAGTCCTGGTTGGAGGTTCTTGATGGGAACATTTTTAGCTATAGGTATAACTTCGGGGTTTTAAGACTTGGGTGACTTAATTTTTTAAAGAAATCAAGTAGATGATGTGCTGTTTGCTGATGAATTTACTTACCCTAGCTTACAGGATAGAGTGTATGCTCGGTAAGTGTCAGATGACTGCAGTCCTTCATAGCATCCATGATCAAGATAAACGTAGCCTTATTATGCTAAATAAAGATGCTTCCTTTTAAGTCAACATGCTATTTATTTCTCATTTAGTTATTAATTCATGCAACCAATGTTGGGTTTCTACTGGGCATTGTGGAATATAGGACTAAGAAAGCTGTCTCCTGTGTCATTAGGAAGCCCAAAAGAACTAGGGAGACAGTTGATTATGACACAGTGGACATGCATGAGATACCCAAGTATATCTAGGGTGAGAGCCCAGTCTAGCTATGGGCCACCAGCAGATAATGCATCCTGTAGCGGTTCTAGCAAAATCCTGAAGAATGTATGGAGATCGTCCTGGGAGTATGGATATGGAGTCTAGTAGGAAAAGTTCAGCTCAGATAGCAAGTTGAGAGATTGTTTGGTCTTTGTGGAAAACTATAAAGCATTTCCTACTGGTATATTTTATGCCTAGGAGTGAGAGGGAGTGTATATGAGGTTAGGTAGTGAGTTAGAGGCAGGCTATGCATACTTGCATAGAGGTTTGCATACTTGGTCAAGGAGCAATGGACCAACATAGAACATAGTCATCCAGTGTGTCAAGTTAGCACCTGAGAGAGGATAAGCATTGGAGGGTTGTTGAGTTTGGTTCCCAGTAGCTGTTTGGTGACACTCAACTCCAGCTCTAGGGAATCCAGAATCCTCTAAGACACCTGTACTTGTGTTCACATACCAATGGTAGACACATACATATTCAATTTGGAAAAAAATGAGGGATTGCTCCCTAGGGCTCCCAAAGATGGTTGCACTGTGATGAGAGGGTAAAGAGGTGGGAGGTTGAACGGCAGTCAAGCTTTAGTTCATCGTGCAGGCTTTGGTGAGTGATAGATTGGTGGACACGGAAAAGAACAGTGCAAGCTGACCATTCCTCAGGGTGTTAGCACAAGCATCTGTGTGGAGATTTTAATTTAGTTCCTGAGTTAATCTTAAGTAACTTGGTTCATTGAGAGTGTGGAAAGTTCTAGGTGATATAGGGAGAGCTGCACAGTATGATTAGATAGCGCACCTGCCCTATCTAAATGAAGCTCTATCTGTTTTCTGTGTGAGTACTTGCCTACACATCTGTATGTGTGTCACATGCATGCCTGGTGCTGGAAGAGGCCAGAGGGGGTGCTGGGTTCTTTGGAGCTGGAGTTATAGATGGCTGTGAGCTACCACATGAGAGCTGGGAGCTGAAGGCAGGTCTCTGTAAGAGCAGTAACTGTACCTGGCCTGAGAGTACATTAGTATGGACCCAAGCATGTCAAGCTGTGTGTGTGAAGTCAGTTTTCTCCTTCTGCCATGTAGTTCCTAGGTCTGCACTTCAGGTTGTCAGCAAGCAATTTCACCAATGAACCATGTGGCTGCCTGTGATAGCTTTTAAAAATTCGTTATCAAATACAAATCTGAGAAAGCCATACTGTTTAAACATGTGTTCTATAACTGTAGCAAAGGGCAGGAACTAAGATACCATGTAACAGCTAGGACTGGATATAAATAGCTCTAACTTCTCCTTCCCTGTGCTTTGATTGTTGGGATTTTTTAATCTATTAATACGTTTGGTGGCAAGCTTTTAGGTTTTGCTACTATTTTTTTTGTAAGTTAAGATGAAGAAAGAAAGATTAAATCGTTTTAAGAGCAGTATGTAATTGAGGTTGACTTTGTTGGAAGTAGATGAATTTTCTAGGGAGATAATCTTTAAAAACTGACATATAAGGAAAAGATGTGATTTAGCAAAGTGCCTCTTCATACAGCACAGTAGTGAAAACTGCCTGGTGTGGGACTATTTTTTTTTTCAGTCATATACATAAATTAAGAGATGTGGTTTTGTCTAAGGCTTTGTCTACACCAGCTCATGCTGAAATCTGGGAACTAGGTACATGGCTCTGCACTTAATATTGTCCTAAGCCCTGAAGGACTTTTCAAAATTCTAGGGCACTGTGGATGAAGCAAGGTAAGGTGTTTATTTAAAATCTAATTTGGAGGGGCACTGTGGGATAGCTTAGTTGGTAAAGGGCTTGCCCCATTGCCCAGGTAAAAAGGCAAAGCATAGGCTGTCAGGGCAAGAGGTCGGGAGGACCAGAGTTAAACCATGTCTCCTGGACATCCCAGGACTGACGTACTCAGGAACATCAGCAGCTTCGTTGCTCACACTGAATCTGTAGTCATCTGTATTAAATCGAGGCAGTCAGCATCCTACCATGAACTGGGAAAGGGTTCATGAGCCCTCGCCCCTAACCGAGAAGCTGTGGACAGTCGATGAATTCTGAGGGAGAGTCAGTCAGTTTTCTTAATGGACATGACTCCTGATAGGTCCACCATGCCTGGTGTGTGGCCCCATACTTTATGGACAGCACAAATTGGAATTCATGAAATTTAAGAAAAAAAGGAAAAGAAAAGAGGACAGTTAGTTGGGAGTAGGGAGGTCAGGGTAGGTCTGGGAATAGTTAAGGGGAACAGTTAGATGTGAATATAATCAAAATAAATGAGGGTTACAGAGACGGTTCAGTGGTTAACTGGCTATTCTTCTAGAGGACCTGGTTCAGTTCCCACACTGGCAGCTCACAACCACCTGCCTGGCTGAACTCCAATATTATCAGGCATGCACTTGGCGCAAAGACTTGCTGTCTTAGTTAGGGTTTTATTGCTGGGAACAGACACCATGACCAAGGCAACTCTTATACAAACAACATTTAGTTGGGGCTGGCTTACAGGTTCAGAGATTCAGTCCAGTATCATCAAGATGGGAGCATGACAGTGGGCAGGCATGATGCAGGAGGAGCTGAGAGGTCTACATCTTCATCTGAAGGCTGCCAGCAGAATACTGACTTCCAGGCAGCTAGGATGAGGGTATTAAAGCCTACACCCACAGTGACACACCTACTCCAACAAGGCCACACCTCCTAATAGTGCCACTCCCTGGGCCAAGCATACACAAACCATCACACCTGCATACAGACAGAACATCAATACTCATAAAATAAATAAATACAATTTAAAAAGTACATTGTATGAAATTCTCCAAGAATTAATAAAAACTTAAACAACCCACCTCACTTGGTGACAAATACTAGAAAGGCACAGGCAGGTGGATCCTTGGTGGTCACTGGCCAGACAGCTTAGTCTAATGGGCGAGCTGCAGGCCAACAGCATGCCCCGTTTAAAAGATGATGACATTTATAACACACCCAGGGATCTCACACCACACACACACACACACACACACACTTTAGGAATTAGTGTATTAACTTTGGCAATTTAAAGGCCTTCATATTGTACTGACCCCAGAGACCCCTGAGCCAGGGAGAGGAGGGGTGCATAGGGAAGGCACTATATATGCAGGTGAATTGATTTTCCTTATTCATCCATTCCTTTAAAAGGCAGGAGCACAGAAACAATAGGATTCCCTTCCTTCTCGTGAAATGCTCTCTTTTGTACTCCAGGTGGACGTTTTCTCCTTGGACAGTGACAGGGCACAGTTTGACATAGTTCAGCCCTGAGAAGAACAGCTTCATTCTGAGTTCTTGTCAGGCCTTCTCCAGCGGAACACACAGTGAAGTGTCTATTGCTGTGATTAGCACCTCCTACCCCACTCAGGGCTTCTCTTTGCAAAGGAATCTTGTGAAATTGTAGATTCCCATAGGCCTTCTGATAGTTTATGGTATGGACACACAGTATGGACAACCATACTATGTCTGGAACAGAAATCCTGGGGCCACTGTTACTTTGTGAGATGCAAGATCCAGGTGAGAGGCTGTGGCACAGCTTCCCAAGAGCTCCAGAGTTTTACCCTTAAACCCTAGTGAATTCTAGAACAAAACTTTCTGCTGCAGGTTGCTCCTTCTTGGGGTAGCTTTTTAGTTTATAACTGAGGGTGTGTGTTTGTGTGTGTGTGTGTGTCTGTCTGTCTGTCTGTCTGTCTCTTTCAATACTGGAAACTGAGGCTGCAGTGTCCCCTTTTACTTTTTATTTCCAGACAGTATATCACTAAATTACCCAGTCTGGCCTTGAACTCACTGTCACTCAGACAGGCCTTGGACTTGTGATCTTCTGGCCTCCGTCCCCTGAGTCATATACCTGTAGCACCAGGCTTGGCTAGGTAGTTAAGGGTTTTCCTTGTTACTACTTAACTGTGTCTCTTTGCATCCTACGATGTTTTGTCTTATCCTGTTGTGCACACCTGCTTCCTGTCCTCACAAAGTTCCCAGGGCATGGGGACATCATTGTTTTTTCTCTCCTTCTAACCCAGTTTCTGTCCATATTTGTCCTGGGAAGAAGGGCTTGCACCACTGTTTCTCAGGCTGAGATGCAAAGGGCTCCAGACTCTAGCGGTTTGTACTGGTGTTGAAATGACTTGAGGATTAGGAGACGGCAGATGGCAAGTAAGAGCTGACCTTACATCTCTGTAATAACCCTTTGCCATTGACTAACCTCAGCAATGTGTACTTTGCTTTTTACTATGTTCCTCTGTGAGAATTGTGACTTCTCACTAAGAACCAGAGTGCTTGTGTCTGGCCAGGCCCTGCTCTTTGCAGGAATGATGCTAAGTCCTTGCAACACACAGTCCTTGTGACAGCTGATGATGGTGGTGGTATTGCATGCGGTTCTTCTAAAGGAGTTGCATTCTGGTCACTATACGCACATTAGGTGGCTCAAAGCTGCCAGTAAATACAGCCCCAGGGTGTCTATCTGGTGCCCTTTTCTGAGACACACACACACACACACACACACACACACACACACACACGGGTGCTCACATACAAAATAAAAGTCATAGAAATTTTTTTTTTTAAAATGAAACCCCAGCCAGATTATGGTGGTATATATAGGCCTTTAATCCCAGAACTTGGGAGACAGAGGCAGGCAGATCTCTGAGATCAAGGCTACCCTGGTCAACTAGTGAGTTCCAGGATAGCTAGGGTTATGCAGAAGACCCTGTTTTTTAAAACAAGCAACCAACCAGAGAGGAATTCACGAAGGGACCCTGCTCAGCACAGACAGCAGTTCCAACAGCTGGTTGCAGGAGTCTTCATTCCTGCCATGTTATCTTCAGGGTCAGCTAGCCTAACAGAAGTACAGTTCATAGTTTGCTCAAGGCAGCTTTTAGGGGAGTGGCTGAGGCCTGCAAAACGTGGCAGATCCTGTTGCCTGTCTGATGGAGTGAGTGGCCGGAAGATGGACCAGCCTGTCTGGTGTTGGCCTTTCCGCAGCAGCCTCCTGATGTAACTTCACCCCACCCTTCGGTGTTCTAGGTGAGATGAGCGAGAGCCGAGCTAAGAGAGTTCGAATAAAAGAGGTGGACGGCTGGACGCTGAGGATGCTGATCGATTATGTTTACACGGCAGAGATCCAGGTCACAGAGGAGAACGTACAGGTAAGGCCCACACGTGACGTGACGTGACACTGCCGCTCAGCTCTTTCTGATCCCAAACCGCATTCGCACACAGCATGCAGTTTGTGCCAAAGTAAAAAGATTCACATTGTAGAAATTTTATTTCTGAGAGGCACTTGGGATGATTGCGTCTTTTTAATGGCATTTCTGATTTCGATGCCTTTTATATCTTTGCAGATCTGAGACGCATCCTTTCTCTGAGTAATGCTTTTTTTCTTTGTGACAACACCGTCATTCTCTATAATTCCTGCTTCGTGCAGCCCACAGTTTTTCTTTATTCCTTTGAAGAATAAAGTCTACAAAGGATGTTTCTGACTACCAACATTCTCTAATTCTTTATTATTTGGGTATTCTCTTTAAATAAATCTGGACTTTAGTCAAAATTTGATGTAGGCATCTTATTTTCTGTGGAGAACGAATGTTTTATAGACACTTGTTAAATAAATGTTTAAATGTTTTAGGTGGCATAGAAGGATGTTGCAGGCAAACACAAAAGGGAAAGTCTCTTCTTAAACCGGCCTGTGCTGGCTGAATGAGAAGGCTCATGTAGGTGAATGCTTAGTCTCTGGTGGGTGGAACTGTTTGAAAAGATTAGAAGGATTAGGAAGTCTGGCCTTGTTGGAGGAAGTATACCACTGGGGTTTCAAAAACCCAAGCCAGGCCCAGCGGCATTCTCTCAGCCTGAAGATCAGGATGTCGTCTCAGCTTCTTCTCCACTATTGTGTCTGCCTTCATGTCAACCCCATTGTGACAATAACAGACTAAGCCTCTGAACCTGTGCACAAGCCCCAGTTAAATTCTTTCTTTTATAACAGTTGGCATGCTACTCATTGTCTTAGTTAGGGTTTTATTGCTGTGAAGAGACACAATGACCAAGGCACCTCTTATAAAGATGACACTTATTTGGGGTTGGATTACAGGCTCAGAGGTTCAATCCATTATCATCAAGGCAGGAACATGGCAGCATCCAGGCAGGCATGGTGCAGGAGGAGCTGAGAGTTCTACATCTTGTTCTGAAGGCTGCTAGCAGAATACTGGCTTCGAGGCAGCTAGGGTGAGGGTCTTATAGCCCAGCCCACAGCGACACACCTACTCCAACACAGCCACAGCCACTCGAGCAAGGCCACACCCACTCCAGCAAGGCCACACCTCCTAATAATGCTACTCCCTTGGCCAAGCATATTCAAACCATCACACCCATGGTGTATCTTCACAGCAATAGAACAGAGACTAGGACAGGCCCTTCTCTGTGATTCTCCCTTGCCCCCCTTATCTGTATTCTCCTTCCTGAGAAGGCTAGCTGCTGTTCTTTGATTGAAGCAGGTCCTTTCAGCCTATTACCCATTCATTGATTCAAGTAAATGAGTGCAGGACAGGCATGCACAGAATTGAAATTTTGAGTATGTTTTTTCTGTATTTGTCTGGAAACTTGCTTTTTTTTTTTTTTTTCCACTAAATAGAATGGCTTGTTCTTTTGTATGGTGTCTCATATGGTAATGGGTATGCATAACGCTCTACTTTTATGGATTGCTGCACTGAATGGGCATCTTAATCTTTGTGTGCAGGCCGGACTCCTGAAAGTAGAATTGGTTGAGCAAAGAATACATGCATCTTTTAATTCTGGGTGGAGATGCCCTATCAACGTTTAAATGTTAGTATTTATTTATAGTCCTTTCATTAGGTCACCTGTGTTTTAAGGGCAACGAAGAGAACTTAGAGCTTTTTTATAAAAGGTTTAATTCATCTGTCACTGTTTTGTGAGTCTATGCCATGAGTGCTTGTGATCCTGGAGCTGGACTTCCAGGTGCTTGTGAGGTACTCAACACAGGTGTCAAGAACCAAGCTTTGGTTTTCTGGGAGAATAAGCAAGCACTCTGAACTGCTGAGCCATCTCTTCAGCCCCTAGAACCAAACTCTTAAGAAACAGTTTCTAAATTCTACTTGTCCAAATTAAGATATGAGTTTCATGTTTTGAATTTCATGTTTTGTACCTCTGAGCAGCTGGAATGTGCTACCTCATGTTCGAGTGGAGCCTGTAGCGTGTCACATGCTCTCTGCTTGCTGTGAAACACTAGCTGGAGGGCGCTCAGCCTCCTAGGGCCCTTTTAACTCTCCTCTTAACTTCCTGGAAATTTTCCTGTATGAGGTAGAATGTTAGAAAAATGCACCATCAGTTTAAGAGTTGTGATTAAGGGTGATCGGATCATATGCTTAAAGAAAACTAAACTTTATTTATTATTTATATTTATTTATTTATTTATTTATTTATTTATTTATTGTGTGTGGGAGCATACATGCCATAGTAAACACATAGAGATCAGAGAACAACCTTGGGTATCATTTCTTGCCTTCCACTCTGTTGTTCCACACTACCTCAGGTTAGTTGGCTAGCAAGGTTTTAGGAAGTCTCCTGTCTCTGCTGTAAGGACTCCAAGATGACAAAAGCATACTACTATACTTGGCTTTATGTGAGTTGTGGGGATTTGAACCCAAGTCTTTATGCTTGGTAGCCACCACTTTACCCACTAAGCCATCTTCTAAATTTCAGGTGAATGTTTGTTTTAGTGTGAAGGAATGTGTTAGTGTTATGTCAGGATATGAGAAAAGGTCGCAACATGTCATGTCCTTCTAGACTTTTCTGTATACTTAAACTATTGTTGGGCTCTGGAGGCATTGTTTCAGTAAGACAGTACCTTGTGCTGTTGTGCTTTTTCTTTATTGATGTGCATGATGTCATTATACTCTATACCTAGCAAATAGATTCAGATTTCTCTGACACATGATGGCCATGTGGAGGGAAACTGCTAACGATGTGCGGGCCGAGAGTCTAAACGTGAGTCCAGTCCTTCCTGTCGTTTGTAGCAGTTCTTATAGTAGGAACATTGCCTGTTACGAGTGAGGACACTGCTGAGGTTCCTGTTAATAACTGTCACATTCCAGCCTTAACACATTAGTCACGACTTTGAGAAGAGCCACGTGTCATGATGGCTGGCCTTCTGTGTGCGTTGGTCAGTTGCTATAGTCCACTCTAAGAGTTGCACTGGGAGACCTGGTGCCATTCCATATAGCTTTTCTTCAGAGGGGAAGGGGTATCTCTTTAGCTTAGGGCTTTCCTGGTTTATAAAATCCTTATAACCCACTGAAAAGGCCTGGGACATTGGAAATAAAAGTCATGAAAGCAAGCCTCCCTTTTTGTAACAAGTAGTTTTCATTGAACCCTGGAATATAGATGAATGTATCAAACTTCTCTGTGTTTTGATTATTTTTCTCTGTCCAGCCCAGTGTGTTCTAAGGAAAGCGGCAGTGCAGTGAGGGTTCTGGTGTCTCAGGACGGTTACGCTGAAGGAGTCAGTGGTTACGTGGTGACACTTCTGAGCATTGTGTTTTTCTAGTGAGGAGGATCCTAGTGTCTGGGGTTGTGTGTTTCACAGAAGACTCTCAGTGCTTGGGGATGCTGTGGGCCAGCTGCTTCCACTCAGCTTCTTACCCTGTGTCTCCTGATTTCTAGCTTGAGTTCCCTTCCCCACTGTCTCCTTAGTGCACACACTTAAGATACCATGATAGGTATTTGAGGTGAAGGTTGTTAACTGAGTCAGAACGAGGGAATGAGTAATTTGAAGACTTCACTCCAAAGAAGGAAGAATCTCTTCTGTATTATATAAGCAATAGGGCTATTTCAAGTTTCCTTGATTTTGGTTCCCCTCCCCAACCCACCTAGTATTACTGTGGTTTTGGGGGGGTTTGTTTTGTTTGTTGTTTGAGTGATGTTAGATATTTTAAAGCTTTAGTTTGGCAGTTTTGTTTCATATATTTCAAAGTTGGCAAATAATTTGAGCTAAATGAACTTGCAGTAATTTGGATTTTTAAGGAGAGAGTAAAGGGAAATGATATTTCACCTTGCTTCAGTTTCTGCCTTCCTTCTAACTGGCTGAAATGTGCCACCACATGTCTGCATTTGGAGACTCCTTCTTTAGCAGAGTTTATAAATATTACAAATATAGGGGATAGAGACAAGCCTGCGGCCTGCTGTGAGGCAGGCATTTAAATATCTGCGAGTCACAGACACCTCGGAGCCTCTAAGCTTCTCCCAAGGGCGGTGTAGGAGAACATGCGTGAATTTTGTACACTTTCAGAAGGTCTCGGAGGCTTTGCTCCTTCCTCACTGCTTTAAGGACTCTTAGCAAGCCAAGCATTGTGGTGCATGCCTGTGACATGACGTAGGATACATGGCTGTGGTACTAGCATATCGATTCTCAACCTTCCTAATGCGGGGACCCTTTGATTCAGTTCCTGATGTTGTGGGGACCTCCAGCCGTAAGACTATTTTGTTACCACTTCCTAACTGTAATTTTGTTACTGTTACGAATTTTAATGGAAATATCTGATATGCACAATATCTGATATGCAACCCACAGGTTGAGACCTGCTGCAGGAGGGAGGCTAAATGAGAGGTCGTGAGTTCAAGGCTTTCCGAGGGGTAAGGGGGACCCTGCAGATGTCAGTGTGGACAGTGAGCCGAGAAGCGATGAGAAGGAAAACCTTGTTCAGATTGACTTCGTCGAATGCTCCTTGAAGTTCATTGTGAGCATATTTAAAACACAGTAAACATGGGGAAAAGATTCCAGGTAACAGTCATTCCTATTCCAGGTGTACAAAAAAGCCTAAGGTGTGACTACTCAGAACTCCTTTACAAAGTGCATGTGACCACGCAGCGTTCTATAGCTAAGAGACATAGAGTCATTGTGGTCTCTGACCAGGATATCATAGAGGTCATCAGCCCATAAAGTACACATGACAGCTCCCCTAAGGATGAGTCTAACTGGGAACTAAAGATTAGATCTAGGAAGTGCTGTTGTTCAAACCACATAAACACTGATCTCAGTCAGACAGGGATGGTTTAGTGAACACGCACCCTAAGACTGACACTCAGGACCAAAGCTCAGAATTTGGAGGCTGAGGCTATGGCTCCAAACATTTCTCAGGGCTGGCTTATACAGAAAAAACCCACAATGAGCTCATGTGCAGGTGCAGGAAGTACTGCCGGGTGGTCAGCTCTGACTCAAGCTATTCTGGCTAGCTAGACAAAACAGCTCTAACTGACCTTTATTCTGATTGGTCCTAGGTGGAGCTTTTGGCTGTTGAATTTCTTAAGGTTAACAAACCTCATAACATATAGAATATAAGAGCCAAGTTATTTTTCTGTGTCAGTGGCTGACAGGCATCTTATAGCAGCAATATGAAATAGCTGGGGGCATGGAACAAAATGGCTGCGGCTGTGCTAGGGGGATAGGGTTCAACAGGGAGGAAGAGTCTGGGATAAGCATTCTGGGAAATTTAGGTCTGCCTCCAGAAATACCAAAAAGGTCTGCAAGTTCTAAATAATATCCATGCCTGGCCTTCTGGATGGGAAAACAGGTATTTCATCTCCTCTATTGAGGAGAGCCACCCCCCCTCCCCACCCTGGAGTGTTTAACATTGCTGGTGTTATTGTGATCTGGTTAGGAACTTTTGCCCATATGGGGGAGGTGCTAGTAGCCCGCTCAAAATAGAAAAAGGAACCCTTTAGTTGGAGCCCGATTGAGGGGTGGTTCAGAGTGAGTTAGTAAAAGACCGCTGAAACCAAAAAAAAAAAAAAATAGAAAAAAATAAGTATATGATTGTGTGTATGAGTATTATTAGTGCAGACGTTTCAATCAAGTATATCTTAAACTATGTATGCATTGTATATATGTGTGATGTTTTTAGTGTAGTATAAGACACGTATTAATCTGTTTTGCAATTGAAAAATAGGCCCAGAAATCTTAAATGTGTTCAACACCATCCTGCATATAAAGGGATTTTATTTTATTTGTGTGTGTACACATGTATGTGTACACTTTTGTGTGTCTAGCGCCAGTGGTCAGTGTTGGTGTCTTTATTGGTGTTCACATTGTGTGTGTGTGTGTGTGTGTGTGTGTGTGTGTGTACTCACACAGACCAGAGGCAAGTACTGGATATCTTTGTATAGCACTCTCTACCTTATTCTTTTGAGGTATGGTTTCTCCCTGAACCTGGAGCTTGCATAGGAAAAGAAAAAAGGAAGGAGGGAGGGAGGGATCCAGCAACCACTTACCCACCCTTCTCAGTGCTGGTGTTCTAGAAATACATGGGGCATTCCTGGCTTCCTACTGGACTTGGGATCCAAACTCCTGTCCTCATGCTTGCACACCAGGAATTACTAGCTGCTGACAGTCTCACTGAACCTGGAGCTTACTGATTTGACTAGCTTGAGTGGCCAGCCAGCTCCAGAGACCGTTCTGGTATTGCTTCTGTAGCACTGGAATTATACATGGATTGTGCTATACTCCACATCTAGATGGTTGTCTGTCTGTCTGTCTGTCTTTTCCTTTCTTCCCTCCCTCTCTCCTTCCTTCTTTTCCCACGGATACTAGGGATCAAACATGTCCTCATGTTTGTGCAGCAAACGTTTGAACTATTGAGTCATTTCCCCAGTCCCTATAAAGATATTTTTATAAACTGAAAAAAAATATTGACTGGGGATATACAGTTCCATTGTAGAGCACTTGGCCTAGAATGTGCAAGATCCTGGATTAGATCTGGGTATCACCGAAGGGAAAAGAAACTATCTTTATAACAGAAAAGAAAATTTCCTATTTTCCAAAGTTATCAGAGCTAGGTATTAGCATTTTTTTGGAGACTAAAACATTTCAAGTTCTTTTGCCATTTCTTCCTTTGTTACATTTGTAATTTTGTTCCATACATTTTGACTTTTCAGCTTCCGGGTATGTTTGACTTGCTAAAAGTAGGTGTTTTTCACCTAATGTAAGTGTGAAAATCAAAAATAAAACTGAAGTGTGAAAAACAAAGGATGATAATAAATAGTGCTGGTATAAACAAGTGCTCATTCACACACTGATGCTTCAAGCTTGCATCTACAGGCTCGGTTTGTGTTTGAATGCTCACACTGGGGGGCGGATTTAAAGAGCTGTCTGATAGCTTCAAATGGATGAATCTTAAGCAATTCATGAAACTTACATGTAGCATCAGCAGGAATTGTCTGGGATGAGAATATTTCATTTCTTCAAGAAATGGAGCAGAATTGAAAATGAGCATTTTTCATGAGAACTTTAAAATCAGGTCTTGGTAATAAACACGTTTATGTTCAGTGGGACCGCAGCGGGTTGGAAAGTTCACCATGATGTGCCTATTTCATTGCTATAGACTAGATTGTGTTTGAAGTGCTACAAATGTGGTTTACAGGGGTGGGGGCAGCAGAAGGACTCATGCTTTACCATGTCTGTTGGCAATGGAAACATTGGAGGGAATGGAGAACTAGCCCAGCAGCAAGAGCACTGATGTTCCGTCCCAGGGCATTGGATAGTCTTTTCTAGTCTCTGTGGGAACCGGGTAGGCCTGTGGTGCACACATACACATGCCGGCAAACACGCAAAATAAAAAGAAATCTTTCAAAATAGTTTTTAAAAAATTTAAGTAAGTTACTTAAATCAATAAAAGGCCATTAAAGTCAAGGCATCATTAAAACATACATTGATCAGAATTTTATTTTAAGCAAAATGTGTAGACATAAGATTGTATATCAACCTTTTGTTTTTAAACTACATGCGCTCACCAGATTGGAGACCTCCATGTTTCTCTGCATAGTCACAGCATAAACACCATCAACTGTAATTTTCCAGCTTAAATACTTTCCTTACTTTTGAGAATTCCACTCATGAATACAATGAAATATGATCATATCCACGATCGTTCCCTACCTCTAACTCCGCTCCGATCCCCTTAGTGCAGTCCCCTCCTGACTTCATGTCTTCAGCGTGACAACTGGGGCACTTGCAAAGACGTCTCAGTGTGGTCTTTGAGTTCTTCAGTTCCTGTTGCTCAGACTTCTGGTTTCATTCTTTCCTTCATCCTCACACATTGATCTAGTCACTCTGAGTCAATCAAGAGTGTTTTTGTCTTGATTATCTGTATATATACATGTCTCTTGATTATATGTATATATTTAAATTACGTTATTTCAGTTGTTGTAAACAGGGGAGCAAACCCAACATGTATGAGCTGGCCAAGTGTAGCTTAGCTGGAGGAACGGCCATGTGTGGCCATGTACAGGATCCACTTTACCGAGGGCCGGGGAAGCCTGGGTTAATCGGTGAACAGATCACTTGAGGCTTGGTTATGGGGTTTTTGTTTTGTAAGTTTCTTATATGCATAGACATTGAAATAAAATTCTCTTTAGATGAATGTTTGTCTTAATAATGAACTTATTTTTTGGAGAAAGAATCATATTATGTAGCCTTTTCTGTCCTGGAATCTTATGTAAACCAGATAGGCTTTAAACTCATAGAGATCCACCTAAGTCTCCCTTTTGAGTGCTGGAATTAAAGACATATTTCACCATGCCCAATCATTAAAAATGGACATTTGAGACACCTCTGTTAAAGGCTGGAGAGGTGGTTCAGAGGTTAGGAGCACTGACTGTTCCTTCAGAGGACTGGATTCTGTTCCTGACACCCACATGGCAGTTAAAGCCATCTGTAACTCCAGTCCTAGGGGATGTGCCACTTTCTTCTGGCCTCCACTGCCCACGCATGGTACACAGGCATATGTGCAGACAAAATACCCATACACATATGTGTTTTTCATCTTCAAAATTTTAAACAGGAACAAAACACGCAGTCATTTCACCAGACATTGATTGATATGTTAAGCACGCAGTCCTGGAGCTACAAAACACGGCGGTGTTTAAATCCCTTTGGATGGGATTTAACTGTCCTGTGGCCAGTTTCCTTATTTATCTTTGGGGGATAATGCTATTCTTCCCACTGTAAGAGCTTGTGACACTTGTTGGGTGACTCGTTTATGTAGATAGGAGACTAGTAAAAATCTGCTGAGATCAGTTGAGGCATAAATGACTAGGGGAGGAGTAGGAGCACTGACTTATGAGACTTCTGTTTAAACTTATGACAACATGGAGTTCAAATAGGAGTGACTGGCAAACTCAGACTTGAATGACATTTTATGGGGGCATGGTGTTACGAGTCTTGTGGTAATGATGATGGTAGAGAAAGTGGTGGTGGCGGCGGTGGTGAGTGATGGAAATGGCAGTAGGGATGACTGTGGAGGTGGAGGAGGTGGTACTGGTGCTGATATAGGGAAAAGGTGAGAAGATAGTGATACTAGTGGGGGTGACGGAGGAGGGGATACACAGTAATGGTGATGGTAGAGGAGGTGTTGGTGATGATGGAGACGGTAATACTGATAATGGTGTTGTTAGAGGAGGTGGAGTTTATGATGGTGGTGGTAGTGATGGTAGTGACAGTTGTGGTGGTAGAGGCGGCGGTGATGATAGAGGAGTGATATTGCTAATAGTGTTGGTGGTGTTGGCGGAGGTGATATTGATAATGATGTCAGTAGAGGAGGCGGTGTTGATGACGGTGGTGATGGTGGAGAAGATTGTATTGGTAGTGATGACGGTGATAGAGAAGACTGTGGTGATGATGACAATGGTGATGATGGTGATGCCACTGCTGCTGGTGCTCTTGGTAGTAATGGTAGAAATGGAAGTGGTTGTTGAGGAGATGAACATGGAGGTAGTAAAGGTGGAGGCAATGGTGATGGTAGAAGTGATGGTGGATGTGGAAATGGGAGAGGTGGTAGTATGGATGTGGTGATATGATTATGCCTCTCAGGCAGATGGTAGTTTCTGATCCATGATGGGGTACTGTTGTGTGAATATGGCTTCAATCCTATAGTCTATATTCGCTTCTAGTTTATCTATAAAGAGATTTGGTTTAAGGGATAAGTGATTTCCATAAGTAGTCAAGTATGTTTGGGATTGTGGAGTGCCTATTCGTGTAGGGGGCGTGGAGATCGAGCCCAAGATCTGGGCTGTAGCGTGTGAAGCTTTCAAGTAGTAAGCGTAGTGTGCCGAGGGAGCACACTCATGTGTAGGGCAGCTGAGTTCAGGACAGAGCAGACGGTAAACACAGATCTGGAGTTTACTTAACTTGGCGATCTTGGACAGGATTGGTTCCTGGCTAAATAGGACTTCAGTGCTGGAAGACGTGGGGGTTTTAAGATTTGAATGGGGATGGGGCAGGTTATCATTGGTTAGGGTTGGTAACTGCCACTGTTGCCTGCACATGGCTTGCACCTTGCCTTTCTGAAGGCTGAGCTGATGACCTTGTACATTTGTCTTTCCACTGCCAGTATTGATTTGATGAATCCCAGTTTTCAGTCGATCCTTTGTTAAACATTTTTGGAGTATTTGTTATGTGCTAGCTAAGCAGTTTTCTCTCCATGGACAACTCAATGTCACACAGGGAGCCGAGGTCCCAGTCTGGAAAGCCTTTATGTTGTTGTAGAGGAGGGGAGAGTCAAGGCAAACAATGCGTCCTCAGATGAACCAGGTAGTTTTTACATTATTCCCGAGCTCTGAGGAGGGCTCGCTTGAACCAAAAGCAGAGTCAAGAGAAGTAAGGAGTTATACAGAGGTGAAGGCAGAGACTATCTCCATCAGAAGGAATGCCAGGTACAGCGATGCATGATGGGAGGAAGCTTGCCATGTTTAAGGCTCAAGAAGTAAAAGGTGATTAATTTTTTTGTTTTGTTTATTTATTTTTGCTTGTTTGTTTTGTGTTTTGAGGACAGAGTCTAGAGAGACTAGATTAGACTAGCTGTTGGCTGTCTCAGAATTCACTGTGTAAACCAGGTTGGCCTTTGCCTCTTAAGTGTTGGGATTAAAAGTGTGTGCCACCATGCCCAACATAAGGAGATTATTGTTTGAGGATAATATAGAAAGAATGGAGAAAGGTGATACTGAAAAGATCCAGATGCAGCAATCACTTTAGTGAGGAGGGAGGACTTATTTCATTTGTAGGACGTTAGATTTTACTGCCTTTTTCCAGTTATCACGTGGAAGATGGACTGTAGATGTAGTCATGAAAATTGGGAGGTAATTTATTTTTTAAAATGCATTTATTTTTATTTATGTATCTAAGTGCTTGTGTACATGTATGTCTGTGTACTACATGCATGCCTGATGCCCAAGGAGGTCAGAAGAGAGTGTCTGATCCCCTGGGTCTAGAGTTACAGACAGTTGTACTCCACCATGTGGCAAGAGTACCATCTCTAGCCCAGGACGTCCTTTAAATACCTGCTGAGGTAGGCCAACTGAAAGAACAGGGCTTCACGTGAAGTACAGAATCAGGGTTAGATCTGGAGATGCTTGGAGGTAAGGCCAATGATACTGGTATTTGCCTTGAGGGTGAGAAAGATTTACCAGGAATAGCATGAGCACTGGAGCAGACAGATGAAGTCATGGGATGGGGGTACATTTTGGGGTAGTGGAGATTGGAGATTCTTTTTGGTAATACTCACTTTGACTGCTGAAGTGTTCTTGAGTGATAGTGATCAGGGTTTGATTCTGTGCTGGGAAAGGACTGTATTTCAAAGATTGGACCCCTAGGTGCTATGTTAAGTCACTGCGTAGAGAATGGAAGAACAGAAAAGAATGAAAGGCAGCCAGTGGCAGTCTGGAGTATTCTGTAGTTTGCACGAGCAGATGAGTAGCCAGGTATGTAGAGGGAGCTGGGTGCATGCTAGCTTTAGAGAATCAAGTCCTCTGAGGAGGGATGTGGGGTGTTTGTTACAGGCCAGGAACGTAGAGAGTGAATTGACATTGAGTGGGGCAGCATGCTCAGGGTGAGTGTTATTACTGGGCAGTTTACTTCCCACAGTCTCAGTTTATGCTGATGATCTGGTATCCTGTCTGATGAGTGCCTACTGTACGCAGAGTGTTCTGGGGGTGGTGGTGAATGACAGGGTCATACTGGTCGATAATGACCCTGGAAAGCTCTTTGAATGTGATGTTAAGAATGAGAACTTGATTGGTGTGGGTTGAGGAGCTTGTGGAGATCGCAGACTCCTCATCTAAAGCATTTTGCTCCGAAATCCAAGAGAAATGTGCTGGTTGAAGGGATGAGGAGGGTAACGGCGGGATTGTTCCTTAATGTCAGTGTTGTATGTAGAGCAAGTGTCTACGACAGTCAGAGTGACCCACAGAGAGAGAGAGAGAGAGAAAGAGAGAGAGAGAGAGAGAGACAGAGAGACAGAGAGACAGAGAGAGAGAAGAGGGTGTGACTGGGAAGGTTTGGCAAAGCTAATAAAAGTTAAGATCTGAAACAAAGTATACAGATTTACCTGGGATGGGACAGGGAAAGTTGTTCCACCGTTGAACCAGAGGGAATGCAGACATGCTTAGAGGTTTAAGTAGGTTAGTGGCTTTGATGGCTGTTAGATCCAAGGCTAAATGTCCTGTTAGCCTGCCCGTGTTTATGGTGATGGGGGTGGTGGGAAGTTACCAGCCCAGATGAAGATGGAGAAAATGATAGAGACTAGCAGTGCTAAGACATTGTTGTAGAAAGGACAAATGTGAATTTGCTTATAAAGCACAGTAAGTAGAAATAGCATGTTGAGAACTCACTGGAGATTTGTAGTCATAACAATCAGCTACAATGGAGGTGTGGTTTCCTTTAGTTACACTCAGTCATTTCCATGTAGAGATGGTGCATATAGTTATGGCTTTAAAATGCTGCAGAAGAAACCACCAGCAAGCAGATCGACAGGTCCAGTCACGTAAGCTGGGCTGAGTGATTAGACGTGTCCCATGTTTCTGTCATCCTTCCAGATTAATGCAGTCTAGAGGAAGTTAGATAATTGAAAGAAATAGGGAAGGGCTTGGTTGTGTGAGCTCCAGTTTCAGCGGCCCGCTTTAGAAATGGTATTTGATTGTGTTTTCCCTCTATCTGGATCCGTATACTTTCAAACCCCATCAGAAATTGTGTTGTAGAGGAAAACCATGATTTAGGTTGTTAGATACGTAGCGGTGACTTATATCATCACACAATCCCACAAGGATCGTGAGAGGATGTGAGATTCAAGGAAACTGGGTTTAGGAGGAAGGAAATACCGGTGGGGATTGACGGCTGCCTATCATGAAACCCTGCTGTCTTTTAGGTGTGGATGGTAACCAGTTAGTGGGATAATTTCAGTAAGTCATCATAAGAAGCTAGAAAGTTTCGCCTCTAAAGACTCTCTCAAGTCTATTAAGTAGATTGGGAAATAGGTTCTAGAAAGTTTCCATGTTCTGGGAAACCTTTGAGTTGCAAATTGTAATGAAAAAGTCTTATGTGTAGTGTGAGTTTACCTGGGGTATGGGAGGAAAATTTAACAAATAGTAGGTCCATGACTGAAGTTTTACTAACTCTGCATAAACACATTGTTCTCTGGGTATATTTTATAATGTTCCCTTTTTTATTCAAGACTGCATTATTATATTATTGTTTATTGTGTGTATGTGTATATGTATGTATGCATACCACAGTGCAATTGTGATCAGAAAACAGTTTTTTGAGGTCCGTTTCCACCTTTCATCATGTGGGGCCCAGGGATTTTATCACTAAGCTTGGTGGTAATGTCTTCAGGTCTGTCGCTCCAGCTCCTCCAGACTGCATTCTTCTAGGTGCATTTCTAATACAGAGGTGCTTAATATGCTCTGCGGCTGCTTAACCACCAGGGCAGCAGTGTGAATACTCAGTAGTAATCCAGGGAGCACATTTTCTTTCAGTGAACAGGCATGCAGGGAACCTGCTTGAGATGGGGAGCATTGAAGATGACATAAGAGTGATGTCATCAGTCCATTTCTTGATGACTGGACCTTGAGTCCTCAGTCTGTTTCGTGACTTTGGAGGTGAGAAACTGTTTCATTAGCTCCTTTGGGGTCCATTGGGCTCAGTAGATCAGCTTAGTCAGAATTAAAAGATCAATATGTGAGCTTTAGTAACCTTACTTTCAGTGGACTCGCAAGCATTTCTATGAAGCATTTCTATATATGTTCGTATTATGTAATGTGCAGAATTATAGTTAGTTTTGTGGTGGGATTTGTAATGAGAGCATCAGGTGGGGAGCATGGATCCCAGGGAGAAGAGCTATTTGTCAAAGATAAAGAAGTGAGGAGAGCCCTGTTGAACTATCTCTCTACCCATGTGCTTCACACAGTATGTGTACAGAGTGTCCACCGTGAAGCCCAGTGCCTCTCCCTTTCCCAGGCTGAAAGACCTTAGCAAACAATTGCTCTTCACATAGCCTGTCTACTTGTTTACCAGGTTGGTAATTACGTTTTTCCTCTCTGGGCATTTGTGGATGTAGATTGCTAACTCAACCAGCTATGGTAGATCACTAAGGTAGTGAGTCTCCACCAGGGGGCCCTGGAATCTTGAGTTCTTCTGATATCCATGTGGATATTTAATAATATGGAGATTTAAACTATTAAAAATACCATGTACTTGATTATGGCCTGGCCTTTCCTTGATCACTTATGCTGAGGATTGAGCCCTTAACCTCAGGAGCATATTAGCTAAGCACTTACAATTGCACTGTGTCTCCAACCCCTTGGTTATGTTTTGTGCTTACTGAAATGTCCCTTTCCAGGTCTGCTCCCATACCAGGACCCTTTGGTCATCTCAGTAGGGTGACCTTTCTTGCTTCACAGTGGGGTTATGTTTAGAAGTTGCTCAAGTACAAGGGGAATGGAAGTTCAATAGGAGACGTAGCTTTTAGGTGACCAAGAGCATCTAGTGAGCAGTTTTGTTAAGTGTCCTTAGTGGCCCCTTAGGGCATCATCACTTAAGAGTATAATGCTGCATGTTTAAATGACAGTTGAACAGCTCAGAAAATAATAATAAGCCCTGAGAGTGGCTCTCTGTGAGAAAACTCCATGGCCAATGGACCCCAGCTAATTATCATATGATCATTTACAGCGTAAGTCCTGAATTACCAGTAGCTTCAAGAATAGATTTGAGTAGGGCATTAACCTTTCTGTCTTCTCAGCCATTAAGTGAAGCCAATAATGTCTTGCCACATCACAGAAATACTGTAAAATGTACTAGTTAAAGCTTGCAAAAATATTAAAAAAGCTTCATGAACATTGAGGAGAAATAAGAAATGGCCATCAATAAGAAGACAAGGGCTGAGGAAGATGAAGAATTCATTGCGATTGCCTGGCATCACTGGGTGGAAAAATGGCCTTTTTGACACCTTATATTCTGAATAGTTTATTGTTTTTGTTTCATTTATTGTTGTTGTTAATTTGCTAAGAGGTCTCTCCAAACAGTGAGTCTTTTTGAGTTTGACTTAGTGTTGAGGTAAGACTCTGAGTAGTTGTTGTACCAGGTTGTATATTTGATTTTTAACAACCTGTTCCTTTGATTTGACACATAATGACTGGAGAAAAAGTAGGATTCTCCCAGCACAGCATGTGGAGAGCTACTGCCTTCTACTTAGGTTCTGTTTTACTGTGTGATAGAAAATACATCCCTTGTTAGATGATGTGCCTTAGAAAGCATAATTGAAAGCTTGAAAAAAAATCATACATAAAAATCCCTTGGAATAAACCCTCAGAGCCAATGCTTGCTTATAGCCAACCATGACAGCTGCTTATCAATGAGGCTGTGTCATTGACATGGGTTACCTGATATTCCAATATTCAGTAATCGTCTAACATACTTTGTCCACTGTATAAAGATGGCACACATGTAGTTTCAGTATTATCCAAAGTCAGAATAGCTTAAATAATTTATCCAGTGTTGTGTCTTACTCTGTGGATGTTTGATTTTGACTGAATATTTGTGCAGCTAGAACATGTTCTTTCCGGTCATTCCGAATAAGTTGTGTTTTATTCCATAGAAGTTAGAAGTATAGAGCACATAAAAAGCTAATTGAAATTTGGTCTGGAAAGGCTGCTGTTGTCAGCTAGTTGGAGGAACATGAAGCCTTAGCATAATTACATCTTAAAGAACTAGGTGGGTTTAAGTCTTGATGTGTGCTAGGTGCTTGTCTGGGGCACAGCTGGGTGTTTTGGAAGCTTTGCTAATTAACTTCTTGTTGTGGCTTTGTGTCATTGAAGCACATAATCTTTCAAGATATCTTCATGGCTAAATCATTGTGAGACTGCTGTGTTCAGTAGCTTCATGTGGTACATAAAAGACATTTATCTCAGGGGACAAAAGTGGCTTTGCCCCGATTAGGACATTGCAAATGATAACAATCTCATAATCATTTGAACAATGATGAAAATATATCAGTAAAAAGCCTCAGCAGACAGAGCCTTTCATGGTCTTTGATATTTGCTTCGTGTTGTCCAGGTATGGAGCCTATGTATAGCAACATTTGCACCAATGTAGGTGCCATTACCCACAGTTTGTCTCTCCAAACAAGCTTGGTGGCTAGGAGGGCCTGAAATTCAATTATTTGTGGAACTGGCATGTTAAGTTTGAGATCAAACAAATTTTTGTAAAGCCTAGCATTATTGCTGTACACATTTTAAATTAGTCTGATCTTTTGAACTTTGATGTCTTAGACCCATTGGGAAGTTAAGAAAATTCCTATGCTTTCTATAGTCTGTTTGATTCTAGAATCTGTATTGTGAAAACCTGAACCCATCACTAACATGTATTCATGATGTTAGTGGTCTGGGGTGCGTGTGCGTGCGTGTGTGTGTGTGTGTGTGTGTGTGTGTGTGTGGAATGTGTGCATGTGCGTGTGGTGTATGTAGACGCCAGAGATTGACACTGAGGTCTTCCTTTATGGCTTTCCACCTTATTTTATAGAACAGGCTTTCTTATTGAACCTGACGTTCACCGATTGGCTCGACTGTCTGGGTAACCCCTACGATGTCTGACTCCTCTTCCCAGTGCTTAGATTAGAGGTGTATACGCAGCTTCGTATTGTGGGTGCTCTGGATCTGAATTCAGATCCTCACGTTTGCACAGCAGGCATTTTGCCCAGTGAATCATCTTTCCAACCCCAATTAGTGTTTTAAATGACGTTTGTGAATATGAGGGTAAAAATTTTATTACATAGCTACAATGTTTTTGTTTTGATTTATTTTAAATTTTGGATTCTACCAGACAGGGTTACAATTTTCCATTAAAAATAAATCAGGTAGTATGGTTTCTGAATGCCACCCATTAACTTCTGGCTAATCTCCAGTGTGTACTTTCTGTTTTGTTTTTTGATGATGATGAAGGGCCTATTGTATGCAGCAGTACCACTGAGCTGCCTCCTCACATCTTAGTGTGGATTTTAAGGGCTCATTGACTGTTCCTTAGTGAGGTATGATTCAGAATTTAACTATATAGTTTGCAGAGTTTTAGTAAGTGCAGATACTTATGACCCACGGTGATTTCAAGATATTGAACATGCAGAACCTTGGACATCTTTCCAGTAAAGGTCCCACCTGTTCCCAGTCCACAGGTGTGATTTCTCTGAGAAGAGTTTTAGCTGTTTTAAACTGTGTGTAAGCAGAAGCATCTGGGATGTGGTTGGGTGGGGTGTGTGCCTTCTATCCCACACTGCAGCTTTTGTGAGCTTCATTTAGGTGGTTTTTCCACAATCTGTTTCTTCTTTCCTGCCAAGTGAGCCTTTATATGTATTGACGATGATATGGTGTATTGATAAGCATGCCTGTTAACAGTGTGAGGTGTTATAAAAAGACCTAAAGAGCCCAATGGACCATGCTGAGCTTAACAAGTACACTGCAGTTAATCGTGTGTCGGGGTCAGCCAAGCTTTCAGTAAGATGGGTGGATTTAATTTCCTATAAAGTATAAACTTATTTGATTCCCCCCCCCTTAGGTGCTTTCTATGTATCTTTCTATTTCTTCTAGCAATAATTTAATCTTACTGTCTTTTTTTTATGTCTTACATTAGCTTTGAGACACAAAGTATGGTGGTGATTGTATGAATATTTAATGCAGAGAGGGTATGGAGGACAGATGTAATTTCTTATGAAAAACAACATGCAGCTGTCAAGTAGCTATTTCTCCTCTTTTTTTTAAAAACGTGTGTGTGTGTGTGTGTGTGTGTGTGGAGAGAGAGAGAGAGAGAGAGAGAGAGAGAGAGAGAGAGAGAGAGAGAGAGAGAGAGAGAAGTGTAGAAGCTCTGCAGCATGACTGTGGAGGCTAACAGACTACGTCATCCTTAGGAACACCATCTGTCTCCTGATGAGACAAGTTGTCTCACTGGCCTGGAGCTCATAGGCTAGGATAGACAGGCCAGGAGAGCTGGCTGCTGAGTCCCAGGCATCCTCCTGTCTCAGCCTTCTCATCATCTCCACAGCACTGAGTTAATGAGCGCATGTACTGAGCCTGGCATTTTTTGTTTGTTTTGCTTTTTTTGAGACAGGATCTCTCTATGCAATCCTGGCTGTCCTGGAACTCACTCTGTAGACCAGGCTGACCTTATCACAGAGATCCGCCTGCCTCTGCCTCCTGTGTGCAGCTCTTAAAGCATGTACCACCATTCCTGGCTCTGGCATTTTTATGTGGGTTCTAGGGGGTGAACTCAGTCCTTATGTTTATAATGCAAGAACTTTACCAACGGATTTATCTCACCAGCCCCTAAAATAGTTCTTCGAGTGTTAAGATTATATTGTTCGTGTATATCTATGTACCTGTTTTGATTTAGTGTTGTTTCTAAGGATATAAAACAACAAAAAACATTAGCCCTCTCTAAAAATTTCAAGATTCCCATTAGAAAGAATTCTGTGTGATTTAGAAAGAAGATGAAGCCATGTATGATGGTGTATGTTTGTACCAGCAAGGACACGGGTAGCCTGGGTGTGTGCACATTGAGTTCCAGGCTATCCAGGGCTACATGTGGAACTCCTGTGTTCCAGAAAAAGGAAAAAAAAAAAAGAGGAGAAGGAGGAGTCGGAGGAGGAAGGAGAGGAGGAGGAAGAGTGGGAGGGGGAAGGGGAGGAGAAGGAAGAGTGAGAGGGGGAGGAAGATGGGGAAGTAGGAGGGGGAGGAGGAGGATGCAGGTGTAGGAGAAAGGTCAAGGAGAAGGGGAAGAGAAGAAAGATCAGGAAGAAGAGAAGAGTAATAAAGCAATCAGTGCCCCCAAGGAACTCTCTGAATCACTTCCCCCAGTGTAGGAAATGATTGCCACAGAGCGAGGCCATGGAGATAAATTATTCTGACAATTATATTTGGCATTTAATTTGTAGTTGTTATCCACAGTTGTAAAGGTGCCTGTGCTCCACCTTTGAGAGGCAAGACTATCCTTAGTTCTTCATTTGAAGACACCTCTTACCAGTGCCCTTTGAGCAACTTAAGCATGCCTTTTAAGATTTTAATGTTTTAAAGGCAAATTGTGAGGTCGCCTGAGGGTACGTAATGCTTTCTGCTTTCCATCTTAGACACTGAATTGGTTCTTCAGCCTGCCAGTCTCATTTAGCTGGTCTCATTTGGTTGGTTTATTTGTGACAGGCTGCTTTTGAACTCGCTATGTAGTTTAAGGTAGCCTTTAACACTTCTTTCTCATCCTCCTGCTCCTCTCCCTACGAGATGTGCACCACCTCGCCCACTTTTGTGTGGCGCCGGGCATCAAACTCCGAGCCTCCCACATGGCAGGCAAGCACTTTATGAGTGCAACATTCAAAGCCCGAAATTGTGTTCTGGGAAGGTAGAGAGGAACTTAGTGGTGGTCTAGTTTTTAGTTATTTGAGAGGTTCTAAAGGTATGGAAAGGAAGGATTTTGAAAGATCTAATGTAGACACAGAAGGTAAATTTGACTGTGGAGGCACACAACTATGTTCCCAGTGTGCTGGAGGCAGAGGCCAGAGGCAGAAGAGGCCCAGTGTGGGCCAGATGGCATGACCGTGTCTCAAAAACAAAAGCAATATAAACAAACAAACCAAAGCAAGGCACAGGTAACTTTAGAGGCTTTATCCATGTGTGTTTTCATTTTATGTTCAGGTAGGATCTTGGACTGTTACTCAGGCCGACCTGAAACTTGTGGTTGTCCTGCCTCAGCTCCTGAACACTAGGATTACTGAGATTTATGTTTTCTCATTTGTAGTGACAATGTATGAAGGCAGCACTAATGCCCATGAGACAGAAGTATAGTCATTTCCAGAAGGGGTAATAGGATGAAAGACTTTTTCTAAAGCAAGGGGCTGCACTGGGTCAAGCGTGGACCCCATTGAGTTTCTACAACACCCGGACAGAGGAATGTTTTACAAATGAGAAAATCGTGGCACAGGAGGACTTGGAGGTTTTCCAGGATCACATAGCTACTGTGGAATGATTCTAGATTCAAGGCCAGAGTGCTCTGAGTACTGTGGCATTGTGTCTATTCTATATTCTTCTCAGTCTTCATGTCCCTGAAGCTTTTAGAAACACAGTGACAGTCTGGTGTTAATATCTACAACTCCTCACTCCCAACCTCAGTCTGTCCATGGCTGTGGAGTTTGGAGTTCGAAGACCTCTTGGAAGGCAGTAGTACTGGGATCCTGGTTAGCAGTCGTGGTGGGAGGGGTAGCTGGGCTCCAGCTGGGTCTGGGAAATATCATGTCATAAAACTAAGGCCACATTAGCAGTGGCATTAAGTTAGCTGGTTTCTTTATTGGTTCAGAACTCTGTCCTGATACAGACAAGATTGCACGCCGATGCAGGTACAGGAACAGGAGCCAAGCTGTCATTAGAAGACACTAATAGATCCCTGTCTTTACTCCTGCCCTCTGTATGCAGGAAAGACTGTGCGTCAATGCCCAACTTTTTGTGTCCATCTTTGTATGCTTGCTTGCCATTGGGCTTTTCTAGCGTGGGTGCATGTCTGTTTACTTTATAACATTATTATAAGTTGTAGCAAATATTTTATTACATTTATTTTAATTTTCTGATGCTAGATATTGAGCCCGGGATCTGGCATCTGCTCAGCAAATGCAATGCTGTTCAGCTACATCCACAGCGCAGAGAAATGGTCATTATTTTAAAAACTGTATTAATCTTGATGCCTGGTATGTCAGCACATTCCTGTAATGCTGTGGTTTGGGAGGTTAAGCCAGGCCAAATATGAGTTCAAGGCTTGCCTGGGCTACACAGCAACTCAGTCAATCTTCATTATCACTGGTCATAAAACATTTTATCATGTTGCTTTGTGATATTTGAGTCAAGCATGCACGCCTTTAATACCAGCACTTGGGAGGCAGAGGCAGGCGGATTTCTGAGTTCGAGGCCAGCCTGGTCTACAGAGTGAGTTTCAGGACAGCCCGGGCTACACAGAGAAACCCTGTCTCGAAAAACCAAAAAAAAAAAAAAAAAAAAAAAAAAAATCAACACGACAGTAAAATGTATTGTTATAACATACATTTTGTTGTATTTCGTTCTTTTCTTTTTCTTCCCCTTTCCCTCCTGTTTTCTTAGAATACATTCCCAAACATATACCTGTAGAGTCACAGCTTCTACCTGTGCGTGTATTTCTGTGTATGTGCATGCACACACACACACATACACACAAACACTTTGAATAGCTATGGCTTATTTACTTTCTAAAAGACGCTGGTGCCCAGGCTCACTATTCCTTCACACACACACACACACACACACACACACACACACACACATTATGTATGTGTGTGTTTTAATTGTACTAATAGTTCTAAGTTCCTTTCTCATTGTTTTAATTTATATGTACTTGATAACTAATAGAGCATCAGGTGTTCTTCTCATTTCTTATATATAGATTCTTCTGTAAATTACCCCTGGTCACATCTACCTTTCTTTTGAGAAAAGGTATTACTCTATAGCCTCCGCTGGCACATAGGCTAGCTTAGAACTAGAAATATAGCTTAGGCTAACCTGAAGCTTTGTAGTAATCCTATCCTCCTCCTGCCTCCTGGGTGCTGAGATTACAGGTTGACATCTGATTGCATCTTTTAAGAATATTTTAAGTGTTTTATTAACATTTTTTAATTAAAAATAGTTTTTAGTACAATCTATTTTCATCACAGTTTCCCTTCTTCCAGATCGCCCCACCTCCTCAGCCTTTCTCTAGACAGTCTATACCTTTCTTTCTCTCAGAAAACAGACATCTAAAAAATAAGTAAATAAAATGAAAACAGAACAGTAGGGCAAAACAACAGACAGGAAAAAAGAGCCCAAGAAAAAGCACAAGAAGACATACACATTCTCTCACACAGATGGCTCATAAAAACACAAAACTGGAAACCATAGTATAAGCAAAAGACCTGTAAGATTAAAAACAAGACAAAACAAAAAACCCAAAGCCCAGACAAAGCATTATGAGCCAAAAAAGTCCCTCCAAAATTACCATTGGGTTTGTTTTGTTGGCCATCTCCTGCTAGGCGTGGGGCCTGCCCCTAACTGTGGTTTTTATATCCAGTGAGACTCTCAGGGAGAAAACTGATTTTTCTTTGTCAATAGTTATTATCTGGGCATAGCCTCTGGGTAAGAGGGATTGGAGGGGGGTTGTTACTAACATATATTAATTATGGGTAATAATGGGTTTCACTTTAAGAATATTTGATCAGAAAAGAAACTCTAAATGCATGAAACGGTCTCATCTTGTGAATGAAGAGAACAGATCCTAGTGCTTCTTTGTCATGGGACTGAATCCCTTGTTCCAGAAAACAGAAACCCTTGGTTTACAGATAGTGTTAGTGATCACAGGCTGCCAGGCTCTGTGTTAAGTGGTGGGTATGTTTTCAGCAATGCTGCAAGCAAGGTAAGTGTTGTGCGCATTGTGTGTTTGGGCCACTGTCAGGGAAGTCTTGGATTGCAAAGGATGGAAATAACAGCTACAAAAAGGATACTTGGGGGGGGGGGGGTCTTTCAGATGGCCTGAAGAATACGTGGCCCCTCAGGTTTTCTTCCCAGCTCCTGATTGTACCACTAGAAAGTCCATCAACCACTGGTATATTCCCTTAAAGACACTATCTCTCTTAAAACTTTAAATGTCTCTGGCAAAACTTGTTCTGGAGGTGTTTGTAGTATTAGCTGTGATGTGAACTAACTGAAAAAGAATTTTAGATCCTGCTTCTGGTAAATACCACAAGCGATGGTAAGGGTGTGTCGGGCGGAGGGAGTCAAGGTAGGTGTGTTTAGGGGTGGCAAGTTATGGTTGGGTGCTTAGAGCAGAAGGCTGCTTCCTGGTTGCCAGGCCTCAGGTCTGAGCAAGAAGTGTGACTAAGATGCTGGCAGGGTACCAGAGACAAATACTTCCTGTTTGTAAACCGCATGGTGGGTGTAGTCCTGCATCCAAGAGAGGAAGCACAGGCTTCCTGTTTCTTTCGTGTACCCACTGAGGTCTCAGCAGTCAGGCGGTAGTGCGGCTCAGTGGTGCCGCCGCTGGGAACCATCTTGTCTGTAAATGAGAAGCGAGTTGAGAAAACAGCCCCCTAGAATGACTTAGGATCTGGGAACTGAGTACAGATTTCAGAATGCTATTGAAAAGCACTGATTTTTATTTCATAATGAAGTTTTTTTTTTAGTGTGTGTGTGTCCCCATTCATGTATGCACATCTATGAGCATGTGTATAGAAATCAAAAGTCATCATGTTGGGTGTCTTTCTTAATCATTTTCATCTTATTTATTTATCTAGTTGTTAGTTGTTTATTTGAGACAAAGTCTTTCACTGAACCTTGAGCTCACTAATTCAACTAAACTAGCCAACAAACTAGGAGCCTCTTGTGTCTGCCTCCCCATTGCTGAGATGAGAGGTGGGTGCAGCTGCTCTTGGCTTTGGTCTGTTTGTCTTTTAAACTGTGGGCTCTAAGGGATTAAACTCAAGGCCTCTTGCTTACGTGGCAGATTCTTTGTCCACTGAGTTATTTTTCCAAAGCCTCACAACAAGAGTCTTACAACATCTTCATGTGTGGTGAGAATGTCATCTCTCTGTTCGCGCCCTTGGGCAGCTGTTTTCTTGTTTGCTTCCAGGTCATTGCTTCTGAAATAAACATAAAACTGTTGGCACATTAACAAAAGCCTACACTTTGGTATCACATTTCTGAGTTTACAGTGGCTGAGCTGAGCTGTCAATTTCATGTTCATGTTTTCTTAGATATTGGACTATCTATAGTCTATATCTAAGATTATACTATATCTCTATATAGTATATAGAAACTATATAAATACACTATGTATATATTATAGATACTATATAAACGATACTCAGAACCTTTCATAGTCTCTTCTTCATAAACAGACTGCTAATGGCTAAGCATCTAAATGACATACTATATAAATTATTTTCCCCATGGTGGAGTGAATGCCCAAGCTGAAAACACACTACAGAGTCTAATAGTCAGCCAGAAGAAGTGTGCTTGTCTGAGCAAAGCATTGCATGTGTAATTTGGCTTGTCAGTGTGAGCTGGGCTGAAAGCATCTTACTTTAAAGTGTGCAGCTGCTGAAAGTGGCAGAGGGATGCTAATTGTTCGGCTCCAGCTTCCCTGTCTAGCGTTCTACTTGTCTTTGCTAATCAGTGCTCCCTGCCCCCACCTTCTTTATTCATTATGGAATGTTTCTCCTGAAGTATAGCCGACTATAGCCTTTAATTTGTCTTGATGCGTTTGAAATTAGCATATCTAAGAGAAAAATGTTATTTCTAAAATGATAGCATTTTAAGTTAGACTTATTTGATTAGCTGCCATGATCTTCTACTTCATCTTTCCCCAAACATGTGAGATGCTGCCGATTGCAAGGACACCATAGAGAGGATCCTCTCCAGAAAGATGCCTGTGGTGGTTTGAATAAAGATGGCTCCCACAAGCCCGTAGGGAGGGACACTGTTAGGAGGTGTGTGGGGGAGTGGCACTGTTAGGAGGTATGTGGGGAGTGGCACTGTTAGGAGGTATGTGGGGAGTGGCGCTGTTTAGGAGGTGTGGCCTTGGAGAAGGTGTAGCTTTGTTGGAGGAGGTGTGTGACTAGCTGGTGGAATTTGAAGGCTCAGAAGCTCAAGCCTGTTCACTTCCTGATGCCTACCAATCCGGATGTAGAACTCTCAGCTCCGTCTCCAGCACAATGGCTGCCTGCATGCTGTTGTCTTCCAGCCATGACGACAATTGACTAAACCTCTGAAACTAACCCAGTCCCAATTAAATGTTTTCTTTTACAGGAGTTGCCATGGTCATGGTGTCTCTTTACAGCAATGGAAATGCTAACTAAGACACTGCTCTGAGATGGAGAACCTGTGGTACTCAGGGGTCAGGGCAAAGTTGGGCATTCTGTTGAGAGTGTGGCCAAAGTTCACGAAGGGAAGTGCATTACATCAAGGCTTCCAGCATTCTCCTTGTTGGCTAGAGTTCTCAAGGTGAAGAAGGTGTTCCTTCACTTGCTTCTGCCTTTTCTAAAAGTAATATGTGACCATTCAAATGCACAGCTATTAGAACAGTAAGAAAACTTTACAAATAAATAGAAAACTTCTATACTGCCACTAACTTGGAGATAGTTTGTGGTAATTCCTTCTAAATCCATCTTTGTGTTTAAACACACACCACACACACACACACACCACACACACACACACAACGGAGGGACGGAAAAGACAGGACCCAGAGAGATGGCTCAGTGGCTAAGCATTTGCTGCTTTTCCAGACGACACAAGTTCAATTCCCAGTACTGGTGTAATTTGGCTAACATCCTCTTTTGAACTCCACACACCTGCTGTAACATGTGTATAGCCACACATAGACATGCATATATGAATAACTAAAAATAAAATTCCAGGCAATTGACTCACTCAGGCAGTAAGCCAATATGAGTTCATTGGCTATTAGTTCAAGGCCAACCTGGTCTAAATTGTGAGTTCCAGACAGCCAGTAAAACCCTGTCTCGAAAAACAAATAATTTTTTTTTTTTTAAAAAAAGGATACCATACTATATATTCTGCTTAGAAATTAGCTTATTGTGATATGTTAGATAGGATTGTGGCAGAGGCTCAGGATATCCTCTTCATGAGCCTGTGATAGCCTCATGAAGGCAGTCAGTCAGCTCTGGAGCTGGTCACTATGGTGGTGGCTTAAGTAAGAGGTCAGGTTGGAAGGATTTTGAAGTAGGACCAAAGAAATGTCACATGCAAATATATGCCTAACAATAGTGAGTGCAGTTCTGATTAAGAAGCATTTCAAATTGTATCTGTTTTAAAACACAGTAACAAATTGATTTCTGGAGTGCACAGCATATTCATCTAGGACCTGAGAGTCCAGCATGGTTAAAACTGATTTGATCTTACTGACATAGAATTTACACTCCCTAAGGAGATAGACAGCCAACACAGGGACCAATGCATAAGAATAATTCGGTTCACGCTGTATAAATGCAGTTCGTAACTGTGAAGGACTGAGCTGGCAGTGACAGTGTCAGGGCTCCAGTGGAGGGGCTCAGTACTGACAGAATGGAGCAGAAGGAGAAGCTGTAGGAAGGGACAGGCTTCGCTCACTCCACATTTCTCCCTGAAGTTCACACACCCATGGGGATGTCTTGGCTTGGAGAGCGTGGCCTTCCCCTGGATACACAGCCCTCGTGATGTAGTCACTCAGATCAGCGGGAAGTCACAGTTGCTCTCTTTGATGTTGCAGAGTGTACCAAGGGTTATTTTTCTCAGTCTCAGGGCTAATACCACCGAGGTGGGCGTAAACGGAAAATTTCTGTTAGATAAACGAGAGATGTCTGGGAGGTTATTGTGTCAGTGTAATTCCACTTTCGTATGAGGTATGAGGACTGGGGCTGGCGATCTGGCTCAGTTCAGTAGAGCATTTATTTTCTAGCGTGGATGAGGTTTTCCATTTGAGCCCAGTTCTCCTGAACCGAACCGAACCAAACCGAACCAAAAACAAACAAACAAAACAAAAGAACCCCAAACCATTGTTCCACTGCTTCTTAAATCTAGGACAGTGGTTCTCAACCTGTAGGTCACAGCCTCATTGAGGGTCAAGTATCAGCGACCATGCTTATCAGATACCATTCATAACAGTAGCAGAGTTACAGTTATACAGTAGCAGCAAAGTAATTTTATGGTTCAGGGAGAAGGGTCAGCACCTGAGGAACTATATTAAAGATCGAAGCATTAGGAAGGTTGAGAACCACTGTCTAGATATCTAGAAAGTTAAAAACAATTTTTAGAAACTTAAATCTGTCTGTTGGATCTTTTAGTAAGTTTTGTGCAGTTTCTTTGTGAAAGTGAGACAGTGTCTCACTGTGTAGCTCTAGCTGCCCTGGATACAGAGATGTGCCTGCTTCTGTCTCCTGAGTATTGGGATTAACGGTATCTGTACCACGCCTGGCCAGGACTAGATACTTTTATGACTTACAGCAGATCTGAACATTACTTCTAAGGTATTCAAGGTACCTCACACCTGGGATCCTCCCTCTGAGGACAGAAGGAAGACAGGCTTGAGGTTGATATGTGTAATGAGATCCTGGCTCAAAAGATGAAGAAGAAACCTCCTGTTTTACTTCTGGGTGCTTCCTGTCTGAAACTAAGAGTACAGTTTACCTGACACAGAAGAAAGATAAGCCCCAGTGCTACGATAGCCCATGTACCCTTTTATTGACGTGTACGCTCTCACTGAATATTGAAAAATGAGGCAGTAAATTTGATCTCAGAAACCAGCCTTTTCCAAAGTATAACCCTTTGTATGTCATCGTCAGGATCCTGCCATGTTCAATTATGAATCCTAATGAATTTTTTAATTCCTTTCTCTAGTTGGCTTAATCTTTGCTTAAATGGACTTATGTAAGAGTGCTTATGTTATGTAATTAAATAAGAAGGTAACATTTAGATGCACTCTCATTAATTTATATTTTTATATATAATATCTTATTGATTCTTTGAGAGTTTTATATAGTGTATCTCTACCATATTGCCTACATTGCCTCTAACTACTCCTAATCCATCCCCATTTCCTAGACTCTCCAAGTTTGTATCTGTTTTTTCAATTCAGTAACCCACTGAGCCACATTGGTGCACAACACTTTTTAATTTTTAAGGATTGTGTGTGTGTGTGTATTTGCATATGTGGATATCCACAGAGACCAGAAAAGTGTTGGATCCCTAGAACCATTGTGAGCTACCTACCACAGGTGCTGGAGGCTGAATTCCAGTCCTCTAGAAGAGCAAGCATTTTTAAACCACTGAGCCTTCTCTCCAGCCCCTGATTTACATTGTGAATCTTGAACACAGAATGTGTATGTGCTATCTGAAGTAGTTACCCCATACTACTCACATAACAGGCTTCTCTTGTCTCCATATCATATGTATGGCTTTAGGTGAGGTACACAGCTTCTCCAAGGCTCTGTCTTAACTTCTATATACTGAGGATAATGAGGTGTTATTGGCTGCCAGCTCTCTGCCTGTCCTGGAACTCCATTAAATAGAAGCTACTCTGAGAATGATTTTATTGAAGTGGCTGTGTTAGCACTGTGATGAAAAGGATAGTGTGGGATATTTAGAAATTATGCAAACACTTCCATTCTGTACCTAGAGATGGGACTGAAAGTCCTGGAATGGTAAACCAAAAACTTGGCCAGCTATATTCTATCTCCAGCTTCCCATGGCCTGACCATATGACTTAGACATTTTCTTTATCTTCTCTTGAATTTGGCTTCTTTGTAAAACAGATTGGAAGCTTTGTTGATGAGAGCCTAAGGTGTATACCCCAGGCTCTCTGCTAACTGCGCGGTTCTGGTAATGGGGTGTGGTTCTTTGATATGTTATATTTTGTTTTGTTTTAACCAGCTGTTTGATTGAAGGGTAGGTGGTTGATGTAGCCATAGCAACTTTTACAGTTGATATCATGAGTGACTGACTGATGGTCACCAGATGTCATGTTGACAAGCTGGGATAGTAATTTTTTATTTGTTTTGAGGCTGCATGTAATTAATTACATAATTATGAGTTCTTTCAGCTTGGTCCTAGTAAAGTTACATCACAAAACTAAGTAAGGATTTACTCGTAAGATAAAAATAGTAATAAATATTTTATACAGTTGACACACATGTTCAACATATGTTTTTCAAGCCTATAAAATCAATGAACTCATTGTTCTATCCATAAAATGTATTCAGGTAGTCTATCCTCAAAAGAACATTTCTAACTCTGCTTTCAAACACTTGTGTAGACTTACACTTTTGTAATTTTAATGATTTTCAATCTTCTAATGGGCTAGCTCTGAACTTCTTAATAAATAAATTTCATTAAAACCAGTAAAGCAGATAAATAAAAATTAAGGGGCTGAGCGAGGGCTCAGCAGTTTCAAAAGGCTTGTTGTGCGTTCATGGGCTTGGGAGGACAGATTCTGGTACCCACACAACAAGCTGATATCTGATGTCTGACTGTAACCCTGGCCTGAAGGAGGGTGGCAGAGAGGAGTGTTGAGACTTGATAGCTTAGAGACTAACCAAGAAAGTGAGAGCCTCAGATTTAGGAAGGGACCCCAACCCAAAGTGACAGGCTGAGAAAGATAAAAGAGAGCTCTTGTGGCCACTGTGTACACGCACACAAATTTTAAAACCTGCAAACCTGCATTGCTTTCTTGGAGGTGTGTGTGTGTGTGTGTGTGTGTGTGTGTGTGTGTGTGTGTGTGTGTAAAATGCCTGTTAAAATAGATATGCTGCTTACTGATTTTTTTCATTTGAGAATACATTGTAGACACTCTCCATTTGTATAGTTTTCTATGCAAGGTGTTCCACCGAAGGATGATAACAGGTATTTAAGCAGTCTCTGCCGGGCGTTGGTGGCGCACGCCTTTGATCCCAGCACTTGGGAGGCAGAGGCAGGCGGATTTCTGAGTTCGAGGCCAGCCTGGTCTACAGAGTGAGTTCCAGGACAGCCAGGGCTACACAGAGAAACCCTGTCTCGAAAAACAAAAACAAAAACAAAAAAAAAACCAAAACAAGCAGTCTCTGTGTGGTTCAGGTCCCCACCTCCAACTTCCACCTTTACCCACCATCACGCTGAAGTGGGCTTCTACAGAGGAGCCTGTGAACATGTTAGTGAGTCAGCGGACTCAATTGCTGAGTCTGAGGATACATGCCTTGGCGGTTTCGGTTGAAATAAACAAACTGTTCTTTGAGTCAGTTCCCTGGGTCTGTACCCCCACCAGTGTGTAAGCTGGTTTCTTTCTTCTCAGCCACTTTTTCCTCCCGTCTGCTATGTTATCAGTACTGTGGAATTGTCATTGCTTGGGAAAAGCCAGTTTAGATGGGTGATCGTTACAGTTTATTTCTATAAATTCCAAAGAATGAATATTACACTGAAGACCACTTTGTAAACTATGTATGTTCGCTAAATTAAATAGCTGTGCTGTTAAATGTCTTGGAAGGTATTTTACGTTGCTTCAGAGCACAATTATACCAAGCATAGAGAATTCTTTCAATGTGAACGTGATCAGCCAATTAAAGCCTTCCATGAGAGTCATTCTCTTAATGCAGTGAACTACACTCTGCACAAAGTGCAGGGCTCTGCACACAGTGCAGGTTTGGCTGTGACCACCTCATCTATGTGTTCTTCACATGTTGCTTTTCTTCTGTTATCTTTAGATGTTCTTTCTGTGTTTTCAGGGAATGTGGTAGTTAATAGACTGGGCCTCAATCATGATTAAACATCTTAGTGTTTAATTTTTATAGTTGTTACTGCTCGTGTATAGCATCGATATACATGTATACACACACACACACACACACCACAACCTCCACATCCTGGAGTGAAACCCTCCATGCTTCATGTAGGGAAGTAAGGGTAGCTTGTGATCCCCCCCCAAAGAAACATGTTCTTTTTCTCCACATTCATCATATTACTTATACATGGAAAATCACAAGAGATATCATGAATTGTTTTTGTCTTGAGCTGCAGTGTAATGCATATTAAAGTAATACTGTTTCTTCCCCCACACGTTCTACATTGAGCTGTATCCCAGCCTTTCCAAAGCCCCTGGAGGAACTTAGAAGGTTGTTTTTCATGCTAATGTACTCTTTTCTAAAATCGACTGTTTATTCTAATAGTTGACTTGAGGGACGGGGAGGTGGACTTCATAAGGACAGCAGGAATTTCATGACTTTTAAAATAATTTTTTCTCCTTATTTTGACTTTCAAATGTGGTGTTTAAAATGACAGCATCCTAATTCGTTTGCAGAGAAAAATATTTGCAATATTTTTTTGACCCATTTGAAAGGTACAGAAGTGATGGTGGGCAAATCACAATGATGATAGTTAACTTGTGATTAGTATTAAATTGCATGGAGTTACTTAAATGCAAATACACATTTAAACATTATCAGGTAGTTAGCTTTTATGTATTACTTCTTAGCATCCATATTACATTCTAGAGAAATTGTCTGCTTGTAACTTGAGACCTGTGTTGAGTTTGAAATTGTTTGATGCATATCCACCCCACTTCTGTCTCCCAGGCAAAGTAGGTTTTTACATTAGTCAAGCAGTAAAACTTTGAGCCTTCTATGAAATATAGTCTTCCTGTGTTGTGCATCTCTGGCCCATTCCTTTGCTAATCCTGGAAGTCAGTGACTCCTTACACTAAGGGAACAAAGCTTTTTTGTTGAACCATAGCACCCCCTAGCATCTGAATAATTTGTGTTTTAAAATTAAAAGAGGGCTGGAGTGATGGATCAGCATGTAAAGATGCTCGCCCGGCAAGCCATGCTGCCAAAATTCCATCCCTAGAATCCTCGTCAAGGTGGGCAGACTAGAGAGGTGGCAAATGCCAAGTTTGTCCTTTTACACACACACAAAGGCTGTGACACACACGAGCCTCACACATAGCACACGTGCATACACTACCAAGTAAAAGCTTAAAAAGTCCAAGTGAACGTTTTTTATACAGTGAACCATTCAGAGAATCCTGAGTGATGTCCGTAGGTGACTGGAGAGCCGCGAAAGAGTCTGTGGAAATTCTGGAGAACAGGAAGAATCATCACCATTTTTGCAATAATTCATTTCATTCGTTTGTGTGGGATATGTGACTGTAGAGATGAGCTGTCGTCTGTGGCTGGACCTCCTGCACATAGGGACGGCCAGGGGAGGGTGGCTGCCCAGATGCCTAAGTGTGTCACTTGTGTTGCAGGTCCTTCTCCCAGCAGCTGGCCTGCTGCAGCTGCAGGACGTGAAGAGGACATGCTGTGAGTTTTTAGAGTCCCAGCTTCACCCTGTCAACTGCTTAGGAATCCGGGCTTTTGCTGATATGCACGCATGCACAGACCTCCTGAACAAGGCCAACACGTATGCAGGCAAGTGTAACGGATCTTAACGGAATTTGAGACTGTTGAGAATCAAGCCCCTGAGATCCCTGTGGCTCCACAGTGGAAAGTCACGTCGGGCTTCTGGAGCTGCGTGGTTTAAAATTATGTTTAAAATTTCAGAATGATAGAACTGCAAAACTGAAACATAGTCTTAAAATTCTGAATTTAGAAGCAACTATAGGGCTGGGGATGTAGGTGGTAGGTTGCTCGCTTGCTTAGTAGGTGTGGAGCCCTGGGTTTGATTCTCTAGCATCACATAAACAGGGACTGGGAAGGGACATCTGTAACCCCAGCACTTGGGAGGCTGGGGAGGGAGGATCACGAGTTTAAGGCCATCTTGTATGCATAGTTCAAGGCCAGCTTGACATACGTCAGACCTAGTCTCAAAAAATAAAACAAAATACAAGTTATTGGGGCTGAATGATACAATAGCTTCTTTATATAAATATTGGATCCTTAAGTATTCTTTGAAATGCATAGGCGTATGAGAGAATGTATGCATGTATAATTAAATTATTTTGCCTTTGTGATGTTTTATGCCTTTCCCACTGTATCCATGGAAACAATTTTATGGCCTAAAAATCTTCTAAGTAATGAAATCTTGATGTGTGGAGATAGACTGGAAAGGTGGGACCCAATTATGCCCTCTCTATTTGTAGATTGGGGTGCCATGACCGCCTTTGGTATCAGCAGGGGCGCACCCGAGGCTGCTGTGCGGTCTGAGAGGTTGGTGTTAGGCCTTTGGACGGAGCTAGGGGTCACAGAGGGAGCTTGTATTCTTTCTCTGAGTTTGTCAACATTTAAAAATGCGTGTTAAAGCCGTCATCAGGAAGCATCCGTCTTTCTGAAAGCACACCTGACAGAAACTGTAGTTCACTCCGCTCCATCAGACTCATCCCGCTTTGTCTGACACTGTGTCTGTCCTCCAACTGCAATCGTTCTCCTGCCGCAGCTTCCGGAGCGCTGGGCTTGCGAGCCTTTGGCACCACTCCCAGGTGACAAGTGTCTTCATTTACTCTGTGTTTTGATGTGTGGTGTCTTGCCTGCACATATATCTGTGCACTGCCTGTATGCAGTGCCAGTGAAGGCCGGCAGAAGACATCAATCAGATGCCCTGGAACTGGAGTTACAGTCGGTTGGGTTAACTGCAGTGTGAGTGCCGGGAGTCGAACCTGAGTCCTGGAAGAACAGCAAGTGCTTCTCATGCGCTGATCTCTCCAGCCCTGCCCCTCTTTTTCTTCCAGTATTGGGAATTGAACCCAGGACCTTGTGCTAGGCAAGTTGTCTCCCTAAGCCACATCCCGTTATTTTTACTTTTATTGAGATAGTCTCACTAAGTTGGCTAGTGGTGCCTTGTGCTCATGTAGCTCAAATGCGATCTCCTGCTTAGGATGCTTCTGCTTCAGCTCCCGAGGGAGCTGCAGTTGCAGGCATAAACTTTGCGTATGTGCTTGGCCATGACTGCTTTACTGGCACTGTTCCCTTTAATTTAATGTAGCCCAGATTGGCCTTGAGCTTCTGGTCCCCACCCGAGTCCTAGGATTTCAGACAGAGCCACCATGCCCTGCTCTACCACTACTCTTACAAAATAGGCCTAATAGAGTTGAGCCATATGGGTTTCTTTGGGCCACCTGCTGGCCTAACTGCCTATGATAAAATCCGAGTTCCAGGAAGCTGATTTGGGGATGAGCTTTTAAAACCCACGCTTAAGTAAATGAAGGATGGTCCCTAACAGACTGATGGCCTGAAAACCTTTTCCATAACGTGCTGCTTTGAATTCACCGATGTGTTCCTTGTGTCAATAGTGTTGTTCTCCAGCCAAATAGAAAATACTCCTTATAAATGCAGTCTCCATTAGCTAGATGTAGTGTGTATGTTTTAAATGATTTACATTAGGCTGGCTGGGGCAGGCTTTTTTTTTTTTTTTAATGTGTATAAAGCGATCATTATTTAGCTTGTCTCCCCTGAGTTGCTTCTTGTTGACACTGCACTTGATAAATGTTGGTTCTTAATGTGGAGAAGGGGAGCATAGGGAAGTAAAGCAAGATGGATGCAAAAGATAAAAAACAGAGCAGAGATGGGGCCTGTGCTACACCTGAGCGGCTGTGGCTGCTCCGAGGGAGAGACCAGCGCACCACTTAGCTGGGCTCTCAGGAGACTCGTGGGTTCTATTACGTTTTTCTCTTATTGAAAGTCATAGATTTCTTTTGGCGTACTGCAGACTCTGGGAAAAAAATTCTCTCAGAGTGGAAACGTCTATGTCTTTACTCTATAGAGTCCTTCACGATTGAACAGACTGATTTTTTTTTTTTTGAGAAGAAAAAAATGACATTTTCTATAAAATTACACAGAAGCATGGATTCTTCATTTTTAGCGTGCTATATTTTAATTCAGAGTATCGTCTTAAAGATTATGTTGCATTTATACCTGCTTCTGAAATGTACATTTGCTTGGGTTTCTTAGGTTTATAGGTAACATTTTAAAACATCTTTTACTATGAAATGATACAAATATACAAAAAAATAGAACAGTGCTTATAATCCAACCGGAAGAGCTCTCAACTGGTAGAGAATCTTTCAACTGTAATCTTCTTTTCTTACCTTTTATGCAAACTCTATAGAGAGGTATGCACATAGAAAGTCTTGTTGTTTTGAAATAGTTATCATAGTTTATCCTTAACTACATAGGGAGTTCAAGGCCAGCCTTAACTCCACAAGATCCTGTCACATACGATAAGGAAAGGAATGGGGTAAGTGGTGGGATGGCTCAGTGGGTAAGGACACTTACCATTATGGCTGATGGTATCTAAGTCCCACGTGGTAGAAGTAGAGAACCGACTTCCCCAAGCTGTCCTCTGACATCCATGTGTGTTCTATGGCACCCCCATACAATCAGTCAGTCAGTCAATCAATCAATCAATCAATCAATCAAATATTTTTAAAAGAGGTCACAGTAAAATCCACTAGTTGATATAACTGATAAGGATTAATTAGTCATCATAATAATAAAATTGCTAAGTGAAGAATTTACCATGACCTCTGCCTACTGACTTACCAGGATTGTGTTGGCTAAGGGCAGTCTTCTCATGTTTTTTTAGCTGAGATGTATATTTTAAACATTTCCCAACTCAATGAGACCTTTGTCTTAAAGCTGCTTCCCTCCCTCCCCCCGACCCCCCAAGACAGGTTTCTCTGTGTAGCCCAGGCTGTCCTGGAACTCACTCTGTAGACCAGGATGGCCTTGAACTCAGAAATCCTCCTGCCTCTGCCTCTGCCTCCCAGTGCTGGGATTAAAGGCGTGCACCACCACCGCCCAGCTTAAAGCTGCTTTTGAAAGCAAGCCAGAGATTCAGAGAAGCTGGAGGTATAGCTTGTCAGCTTAGATGCATTTTAATCTTAGTGAAAAAGATAACTTTGGAAATTGGATTTTAATTATAAATTGAAATATGAACTTTTTTAAAGCCTTCCTTGCTGGTAGTTGAATTTCATGATTTTATGCAAAAACAAAGGGAGCAAAGTCTTGGCGTCCTCATCGTATGGTACCCCACCTGACTCACCACTCTTTAGATGAGAAAGTACTTGGTTCTACTTGTAACTGAACTTGGGGGAAACAACGTATCACTGTAGGTCTCTGTCTCCGCCACCATTCCCAGGTTGGTGAACACTCAGCCTTGCACTGTTGTCTGTGCTGCTCCCCAGCCCCGGGGCCAGTGCTCCCCCTTCCCCAGGCATTGAACCATCACCTTCCCATGCCTCCACTAGGCCTGTCCAAGGCTATTGTTTGAGATGTCTCAGTATTTTATATATGCACTTTCCTTTGTCTTAATGTGGCATTGGTCTTCGACTGCATGTCACATGTCCCTGAGGCCACGTGCTCCAGCTCACTGGGAAGTCATTCAGCCTCTTGACTGCTCTGTCTTGTTACCAGCCTTGGTTCTGCACCCTGTCAATAGGAGAAGGGTGAGCACTGGCCCCGGGGCTGAAGAGCACAGACAGAGCATTCACCAACCCGGGAATGGCAGCTTTGGCCCTAGTGTCTCTCTAGTGCATTCTCTCTGCACCACCATACCTGACCAAAAGTAGTTCTACAAGATTTTATTCTACAAAAAGTTGAACTTAGTTAATTTTTTGTATCTGCCCTCCCATAATTAGGCAAGCAGCCCCTGCTTGGTGTATATGTCTATGGGAATAAACTATGATTCAAATGCTGCCCTTGCAAAAGAAACACCGAATGGAGTATGTGATTTAAATAATGGCATTATCGGCTTGACTGTGTCATGTGTATACTGAAGTTGGGCATTCAAGGGTCTGTGCAGTGTTCATTTATTGATGCACAGGTCTTCTGGAAAACACACAAGCACTCACTTACACTTCTGAATGGTGCTTCTGAAGAGAATTAATCATTCTCCGCATCCTCACACCCATCATGGCTCTCCCTTATGTCTCATTAAACTACACGAAAGCTCTGCTCTGCTGGCAGTTTTTCCAGCGGAGATGAGTTAGCTGTTTTCAGCCCTCTGTATTAGTGGAACTGGCAGCAGAGAGTGTGTGAGGTTTTGTTTTTGTTTTTTGTTTTTCCCTCCTAGAGATTGAGAGTCAAGGCCTCAGTGTTACCATGTGTAGGGTCTGTGGCAGCTATGCAGTTATTTTATGAATCAGGAGTATGAAGATGAAGTAGGTACTTACTTTCCTCAGAATGCTCTGGCTGACGGACTGGGCTAGACCCGGGTGCTAGCAAATCCTCACACATATGCCGTGTCTTGCCTGCCTTTCTTCCACTTATCGATAAGCTCGTGTCCTTTGCTGGAGAGACAGAAGAGGAAATTTCGACTGCTTTAGTAAGGGCAGGCTCTTTCACACGCATACACTCAAGAAGATTGCATATGCATGTTGTGTAATATATAGTGCAGTATATATATCTAATATGTATTGTACTAATGGCATAATCCATATGGTTGGAAAGTAATTGCTATGACCATTATCTTATTGGCTCAGAGAGGGAAAAAAAAAGCAACTTCATTATTAGATGCCCGTAGGCTTTATTCAGTGGCCAGTGGTATACTGTTCCAGGCAGAGTAACTACTAATGTTACAGTAAAGCTGTATTGTAAGTGATTGGATAATATGTGAGTGGAAGGATCCGAAGTGATGGGTGATAGCTTACGTTGGTAACAGAGTTACAAACCAGGGCCAGATAACCCAAAGCTTTACGAAAACATAGCGCTTTAAGAAATACTTTATTATTTTATAAGATTATATGTAGGTGCATGTTTGGATGTGGGTGTGTGCACATGATTGCAGGTGCCTCTGGAGGCTTTTAAAAGTACCTTGTGTCAGTCAATATTATGTTTCCTATAGAACTACTGAGAAAAAGATCAAGAATCAAGATTTGCCCATCCAAGCTAGGAGTTGGAGAGAAGGTGGGATGGGAGACAAGTAGGATCATTCATATATCTGCAGGATGAGGAAGTTCTAGGATGAGCTTTGCATCAATGGGAGCTTGTGGTACTACTGACCAGTACCGTAGAAGATAGCTAAAGTGGTACATTTCATCACAGTAAGTCGTAAGGGGGAGGTGGGGAAGTGACCCACCAGATAAAGCGCTTGCTGGGCAAACCTGACAACCTGAGTAGATCCCTGGGACACATGTAAAGGTTGTAGACAGAATTGGCTCCATAAAGTTGTGTGCTCAGTGGCACACACACACACACACACACACACACACACACACACACACAGAGAGAGAGAGAGAGAGAGAGAGAGAGAGAATGAGAATGAGAGAATGCTTTTAAAAGAGAAAGAGAAGAATAGTCAACTAATTTAGACTTGGCATCAGTAGAACTCTCAAGATATGAAGGGAACACAGGATATTGAGGAGCTGTCTGTGGTTTTGATTTTCATTTCTCTGCTGATGAGTTACGCTATTGTCTTTTTGTAATTTTATTGGACATTTGTGTATTCTTTTTGGAGATATGTCTATTTTTTAATCATGTTATATGATGTTTAGGTGGTTGTTCTAGATACAAACTTACTGCGTTTGAGATTTGCACATACTATCTCCTGTTATTTGCAAGATTTTATTAGTTACTTTTATGCATATTATCATATACATATGTCTCTCTTCTGTATGTGACTAGCATATATGACATTGTAACACTGTGTAGCTAGCTGAACTGAACTGTGCCTTATGTTCGCTTATTTAGTTGCATTTACTAAGGCTGTTTTTATATTTTGAGCTTTCCCTTTAATATGTCGAGAATATTCCATTGTATGGCTTACTGGTAAACTTTAAAATAATTAAAATCAGTGTTCCTCATAAGTTCAGGTCTCCAGATTTGAGCCCAGTACTGTTATCTTCTACACACACTGCATAATATGGCAGTGGGGAACTTGCAGTATGTCATTGCCCAAGTGGCCAAGTATGTTTATGAGAGGAGATTTGAGAGCTGCTCTCTGTAGAGCTATCCATGTCTCCTCCAACATGCAGTGTGATACACACACACACACACACACACACACCACACACACACACACATGTATACTCACACACATACACACACTCATACACTCACACACATGCACACTCATATACAATCACACTTGAACACACGCATACACTGTCATACTCACACACAGGCTCACAGTGGAGGTTTGTAAGACACTTTGGGATCCATGGTTTTGTGGATTGAAGCTGGAGCGGTTCAGTCATATCATTTTTATTTTATTATTAGTAGTTGTAATATGAGAGCCCTTCGTGTCATGAGCTGAGCACCAGACAGAAACTATTTGGATCAAGAACACGTAAAATGACAGGGGGGCAGTTAACCTTCCTATCTTCCTATTATTTCTATCCAGATGTGTTTATCTATATAATGGCATTGAGAAATTGCTATGATTAGATATATTGGAGATATATATATATATATATGTATATGTATATGTATATGTATATATATGTGTTGTGTGTGTGTGTGTGTGTGTCTGTGTGTGTGTATTCATATATATACACACATATATATATGCATGCATGTCAATGTAAGTGTGTGTGTGTGTGTGTGTGTGTGTGTGTGTGTGTGTGTGTATATATGTATGTATGTTAGGGAAGTAGCTTGCCCTTTGGTGCGAGTCTCACATAAACTTTAAGTGTGGTTCATTTCAATCAAAGCTACACAGGCCAGGCAGTTTCCTCTAGAGATGTTTGGATGGTGCATGTTTCCACAGCAGCTTGTACAGCTCCTTCTGCCCTTAAACGGTCGAGATCCTTTGTTTTTCTTTAACAAATGTGAAATCGAACATTTGTCCCTAGAAATGGTAAGATCGGCTTTATCTGAAGTGTTTTATTTATTGATGTCCTGCATGTCTGGTGTGTGATGGCAGTAGGTGTCATGTGTGCCGTTGTGTGCGTGTGGAGGTCGGAGGAGGACTCTGGAGTAGCTTCTCCCCTTCACTTTTCTGTGGGTTCTGGCAATTAGAGGCAGGCCTTCAGATTTGTGTAAAGCATTACATTTTATTTATTTGTGTGTGTATGTGTGTGAGTGTATGTGCCCGTGTGTATGGGAGCGGGTGTGGTGCATATGTCCACGCGTGGAGGCAGAAGAAGGCTTTATGCTCTCCTCTTTTGCTCCCCACTCATGCCTTTGAAGAATCTGTCCCTGAACCGGGAGCTTCCATCTTCTTGGCTGGACTGGAAGCCAGCTAACTCCAGCCATCCACCTGTGTCCCTCCCTGCGCTCGGACCTGGGGTTCAGCATTCATGGTCTGCATGGCTTATGTGAGTCATTGCACCTAAGTGTTGTTCTCACGATTGTACAGCAAGCACTCTTAACTGCTAAGCCCTCTCCATAGCCTCTTGCTTCACCTTCAAAGAGAATATGCATAGGAATTTTCACACAAATAGTCTTTTTTCTTACCCCAAGATGTGTCCTACCGGTCCACAGGCTGTGTGCCCCCAGGGATAACTATGATTGTGTCCACCTCAAACATTGGAAACTTACTTAAAACATCATGAGATTATGCATGTGCATGTGTGTTTTGTTAAAATTTTTACTCCTATGTAAACTTTGTAGATGACAACATTGTGTAGCAATGTCAAGAGGTTGGACACTCCTGCAGGCACCCTGGGGCCCACACATGCATTGGGTAATGTGGCTCACAGGTCCACATGACTGTGTATGAGGCTGTGTGACTGTATATGCAATATACAACAATTCCTGATAATGGATCTTATCCATTGTGAGATACTGGTCTGCTTTTCTCAGGATTCTAGCTCATAATATAAAAAAAAAGAGGTTTGTTTTGTTTTATTATTATTATTTAGACAGGTTCTCATGATGTGGCCATGACATCAAACTCACCCTTTTCCTTCTGTGTTCTTAGTGTCAGGATTGAATGTGCTTGTCACCATACCTGGCACAAGTGGAGCTGTCCCACTCAGCTTAGAGTTGGAGGATCACCACTGTGATACTAGCATACCCACTTGGATGAGTACACGATTCAGACATGTTTTGCATCAGCAATTGATTAAGAATATTTCATCATTTGTCAGGTGTTGTGGTACACATCTGCAATCCCAGAACATACAGAGGGATATAGAAAAAGGAGATCAGGAGATCAAGGCCATCCTTGGCTGCATAGGGAGTCTGAGGTGAGACCCTGTCTCAAACACAAAGCTAAGAGAACGTTCCATTGCCAAGCAGTCATTGCTGTAACTCCTTTATTTCCGGTTTCCAGCAGTGCTTAGCAGAAGATCACACCAAGAACTTGTTCTTCATCAAACAGTTTTTCTTTTTAGTTTACCATATGAGGGTTGTAAAAGAAAAATAGAGGCAAAGCCAGGCCTAGTGGCTAGTGCAGGTCTCAAGACCCAGGAGGCTGAGGCCCGTGGTTCCTGTGAGCTGAAGGCCAGCCTGGGCTACAAACTGAGACAGTCTCAGTTGAGACAGTCTCTAAAAAATAAAATGAAAGTTGATGGGAAGAGGAAGAGAAGGAGGAAGGGAGGAGACTAGACTCAGGTGTCATGAGTGCATAGCTGGCCAAGCAGAAAGCCGCTGTGGGCTGGGTCAGGAACGGTACCCTAGGATATGCAGGAGCCATATTGCCTTGTGTGGTCGAGTCAGCTCACATAAACTGGTTTGTAGGTCAGTGTATAGAACCATGTTATTCTGACAACCACCAGTAAATAATATGATCAATAACTTCTAATTTATATAATTGCTGAGGTGTTGTTTTTGTTCTTTTTAGTTGACCAAGATTATTTTTTTTTTGAGTGAGTACAGTTTTTTCCTGCTCATGAAGCAGACATGAGGAAAAAAAATATGTGTATATATATATGTATAACACTGCTGGCAAACTTTTTCCCATTTGAGAAGAACAAGAAGTCCAGCAGTCTCTTTGATTCAGTTTTACATTTGTGGAAGAAACGTAGCAAAGAAAGGTTGTAGACATACTTATAGAGATGAAATACTCCTATGGCTGAGGGGAAGAATTTTATGTTAGTTTGTCGTGAATTTGGTAGCTGCTATTTTTCTATTTAAATTTCCAAATGATGCACATAAATATTTTTAAACATGTATACCCTTTTGCCATATTTTCCACAAAATGAATTTGCTCTTCAGCGTCCCCAAACTTTTGGTATAAAGATTCTCATTATCGGGACTGGAGGTGTGAGGTGCTTGTGTAGCATGCAGGAAGCCGTGTGCCGGCACCACTGGGAACCGCGCGGAGGGTCCATGCCCGCAGTCTCAAGTAGAAGAGGTAGAGCCTGGTAGTTTAAAAGCTGAAGGTCATCTGTGACTGTCTATCAGGCTCTAGGACAGGAAGCAGGATGTGTGAGAACCTGCTTCAAGAATGTAAAAGGGGAAGTGTCATTGTACTTTAAAACTACTCCATGTATGTGAGTGTTTTGTCTACATACATGTGCTTGTACCACATCGATGCAGCACCCGTGGAGGCCAGAGCAGAAGTGACATTCCCTTGACCTGGAGTGAGAAGCAGTGATCCGTCACCATGGGCTGTGAGGGACCAAAGCTCGGTCCTCTGCCAGAGCGTCCAGGGCTCTTAGTGGCTGAGCCATCTCTTCAGCCTCCGTTAATGCTTTTTTGACACAGAGTCTTGCCATGTTGCCTAGGCTTCTGTAGAACTCACTGTGGCCCTGGGTTCTTCATACCCCTGCCTCAGCCGCTCCAGTGTGTGCCACCACACCAGCCTGTTCTGCTTTCCTGTCTTCTTTTCCTTTTTGACATTTCTTTATTTACTTTGTATGGGGTGGAGACACGTCACAGCAAGAATGTGGGATCAGAGGACATCCTGTGGGCAGTGAGCTCTCAAGTACTATGCTGCATCACACACCCCCCACACACATATACACACAACTATACACCGCGCACACACATACATATATATACACACCACACGCACACCCCATATGTACATATACCACACACACATACACACACACAACCATACACCACACACACACTTAAGTATCATATATACACACCACACACACAAATAAATGGATAATTATTTTAAAAAGATCTTCAGAGGTATTTATTTATTTATTTATTTATTTTTATTGATTGCATAAACATCTGGTAAGGTCAAAGAACTGGAGGATGGTGTTTTTAGATAAAGAAAGGATCGTGGCCTGTTCTTTAATCCCAAACCCCACTGGGTGAGTGTTCCAGACAACCATTCTCTAAACACTGGACCTCGCCATCTCCGTTTTGTATTTTTCCAATATCAATTTGATACCTCTTTTTGCAGTTAACTTTTGGTCAACTTCCAATTTAACTGCAGATTTATCATTCATGTTGTTTATTAATACATTTTTCTTTTTAAAGTGATTCTAGTTTTAGAAAACTTTAGGGTTTACAGAAACTACTAGAGGAAAATACATTTACCATATATTTCTTTAGTTCGTCTGTTCCACTCGGTTTCCTGCTATAACACCTTAGGATACTTCTTACAGCTGACAGGCCAGTATGGACATTATTAAAAGTCTGTAGTCTGTCATGCTAAAGTGGACAGAGAAAAGCCTTCAGGGCCTCAACTGAACAAAAAGTTAGGCAACCAAGGAGAGACAGGAAGGAGAGTGGTGGCCTTCCTCAGGGAAGAACTCATCAACTGATTGTGCGCTGCCAAATGGTCAGTTCAGGAGACATATATACAGGTAGCATTATACGGACCAAATAGGTAATATTCAGGAATATATACAAATATATATGTAGTAACAGCTAATGAGAACAGAGGCCATGAATTTGAAGGACAGTGGGGAGGGTATATGGGAGAGTCTGGAGAGAGGAAAGGGAAGGGGGAATATAACCTCTAAAAAACAATGTCTGTAATGCATGCTAGTATTCATTCTTTGCGTTGTATATTGTGTAGGTTCTGACAAATGTGTAAGACACGTACCTACCCACCATGACAGGACAGTTGCCCTGTCCTGAAAACCCTCCATTCACCCCACTGTTCCATGTCAGATATGGGCACTACTTTCTCTCTACTTTTGCCTTTTCTAGAGGATCTTCTTGTAATTGTACAGCTTTATAGCCATTCAGATTGTCTTCCTTTGCTTAGTAATACGTACTTAAGAGTCTTTTATTTTTCTTTAATACACCGCACACACACATACATATCATATATACATATCATATAGTGGCTCCCTAGCTGAGTCGTAGTTTTTCGTGACAGGGTTTCTCTGTGTAGCCCTGGCTGTCCTGAAACTCACTCTGTAGACCAGGCTGGCCTCGAACTCAGAAATCCGCCTGCCTCTGCCTCCCAAGTGCTGGGATTAAAGGCGTGCGCCACCACTGCCCAGTGAGTCATAGTCTTTTGAGTAAGCCAGGCCCGTGATTGCTGCTACGTGGGAATTGCAATCTCAAGACCAGCCTGGGCTACAAAGTGAATTCAAGGCAATTCTGGGCAACTTAGTGAGAGGCTATGTCAACATACAAAGTGCAAACAGGCCTGGGGATATGGCCAGGCCCTTCATTCAATAGCCACCCCCACACCCTAACTCTATTATACAATTTTACTGTAGTTAGTGTACTTAAGGTGTCCCTGGTTACCTCAGAGGGTTTTTTTTTTCAGTTGTAAATAAGTGTGACTATACAAAGTTTGTAAGGATGAAACTCCAGGTGAGTTCACTTGGAGTACACAATAATGATAACAACAACAATAACGACAACAACAACAATCTGGGACATACGGTGTAGACCAGGATGGTCTGATATGACTGCTAAAGAAAGAAAAAGGTTGGAGGGGTGATCATGCTCATGCATTATTGTGTGAGTGGTTTGGCAGGAGGGCAGCATCTTGCAAGATCTGTCCTGTTCTGACTGTCTGTACTAACTGGTCGGCCGCCATGGTTTATAGGTAAGAGTTAGGCTCTTGTAGTTAAGTCCAGCTCTTGTTGTTTTGAGTTGGGCTTGATTTGGAGAAGACGTCGTAGCTTCAGTGGTATGCCCCCAAGCCACCTTCAGTGGTATGTCCCCAAGCCACCTTGGTTTTATTTTGGGTTAACTATGATAGAAATGATTCCATTTTGTGTGATACACTTTTTATAACTGCTGTAAACCTTGTTTTTGTTTTTTTTTTTAATATTTAGTTAGTGTACAAAGTAGCCCTTTCCTTTGTCATTTTCATAGTTCTAGCTTTGCATGACTCCTCCCACTACCGGCGACTTTGCCCATTTCTTTCCCCAACCTTGCTGTATCCTTCTACCTGTAGGACACCCATCTCTTCCAGTTTATATCTCCCTTTCTGCCTCTTCCCCCATCTCCTGGCCCCTTCCTATATAATAGTGTGTGTGTGTGTGTGTGTGTGTGTGTGTGTGTGTGTGTGTGTGTGTGTAAAAATTGGAAGCAAGGGTCTGTATATGAGAGAGGACACATATTATTTGTCTTTCTGATCCTGGGTTATTGCACTTAATAGAATGCAATAATTTTACTTTTCTTTATAGCTAAATACAAAGATGTAGTGAAAAAGGAACCCTCATTCACTGTTAGTGGGCGTATATAGTAGCAGTCACTGTGAAGATCAGTATAGAGGCTTCTCAAGAAGCTACAATTAGATCTACCACATGGCCTGCTATAACACTCCTGGGCATATCTCAAAGGATTTCATACCTTACCAGAGGTACTGCCTGTCTGTGCTCAACACTGTTCTTATCATAATAGCCAGGAATGAAATCAGCCTAGATATCCATCAGCAGATGAATAATCTATATTGGAAATGTGGTTCATATATACAGTGGAGGTTTCTTCAGCTGCTGTAATCACTGTGTGTTGGCTGTGAATGTTATTATATTACTATTGGGGCGTGCTCTGCCATATTACATATAGGGGCCAGAGGACAGTTGGAGAGTCAGTTCTTTCCTTCTACCTTGTATTTGAGGCAAGGTATTCTGTTTTCTGCTGGATGCTTGCTCCAGCTAGCAGGCCTTGGCCTGAATTTCAGTTGTTCTAACAGACGTGCGGATTTGTAGGATGCTGTAGTTCATGGTGGAACAAGATGATAGTGTCTTTTGATATTCTTGTTTTCCACCTTTATATAATCTTTGAGGAAGTATCTATTCAGATCTCTTGCTCATTTGAAAACTGGGGCTATTTTCTTCTTGTTGAGTTTTAAGAGTTACATGTTTTACATAACGGTCTTTTGTAAGATGAATGTTTTATAGAATTTTCTCTTGAAAGTTATGACTTATCTCTTTATTTCATAGCACAGTTTTTCAGAGTCAAAGATTTAGTGTTAATGAAGTCCAACGTACTAATTGTTTCTTTCCTCTGTCTTGATTCCTGAGATGGGTAAGGGAAGTCATCGCAGGCTGTGGCCCACACTAGGTTTGCTCCTGACATTTTGTGTTTTTAAGGCAGTTGTGTGATCCATTTTGGGTTAATTTTTGTGAAAAAATATACGGTCTTTATCAAGATTGTTTTTCATGTGTGGATGGCCACTTTTGTCTTTGTATCTTTCTGAAAAAAGTTCACCCTTCCTCCACTGAATCACATGGCTTCTTTGCCAGAGTCAGTTTGTGCGAACGATTTCTGGGCCCGTGGGTTTTTTTTTTCCCCTCATTTACAAAGGAAATTCAGTCTTTATTTTTATGTTTATTTCAGTGTGATATCTTGCTTGCCTAACCCAGACACTGACTTTGAAAAGAACTGTGTCTGTTGGATTTTTGTAAATCCAGTCATGTTGTAATTACCCGACGAGCTGCTCATTGTGTTCTAAGTCCTCTGGTGAGGAGCCTTTTATAAAGTGAGTAGGTATTCAGGAGGTTTGTGGAAGTGCACATTTTCTTTTTTAAATATTCTAAAGAGAAAGCTAATAATTTTCTTTAGGGTATCTTGAAATACTTATTGAAAGGAACCTTTTATTTCACCATAGAAAAGCCTTTCAAACACACTGTTTGAGTATAGGCAATTGTGAAAGCCAAGTTGGAGATAGTGTAGACTTTCTAGTGAATGTTTAGCATTTGGAGGTCACCGGGCTAACAGGCCTCAGAGTTCTCAGCCTCCTCCACACATAGTTCCTTATACTTTATAAACTAAGAGTATATTCACACCTATTCATACCATTCGTACCGTTATTATGTTAGTATCATTCTGAGTCTCTATGGGTGTGGAAATCGTGGTTTAGGGGATCATATAATCACTCCATATTGTACAAACCAGCATGCGGTAGAGCTGAGGCAAACTTGGAGTGCCTAAGTGCAGAGACCAGGCCACAGTCTTCTGTTTCCAGCTCACACTTTGAGCGGGAGGTGGACTTGCAAGAAAAAGATGTTTTTGTACCAAATGCATCCTTTATAAACTTTTAAAATCATTAATTATGTTAATAAAGTCATGTCATTATGTTGTTCCGTGACCCCCTCAAAAATAAGCATAATCAAGGAGAGGACTTGAGTATTTTAAAAATTACCAATTTTACCCATTTCCTGGGAAGGACTTGAGGTAAAATATAGAATTTAGATTTATTGTAAACCTTCGCTTTTGTTTCATTGTAATGAACTAATTTTTTAAAATGTTGCCCACATGTTCATATTGAGCAGCATTTAAGGCTTTTTGTTTAGTCTTCAGTTTTCTCAAATCATAATGTTCTAATGTTTTGCATCCTATATTCAAAGATGTGGATTTACACCACCACATGCTCTTTGTGACCAGAGGTTTTATAGATTTAAATATAAAATGTGCCGTGCTACAACATAGCTGTTTAATGTGCACCGTGGTAAGCCCTAATGCAGTTGTGTCCAGTGAGTGTCCGTGAAGGCAGGCCGTGTGACGATGGAGTGGTTGATGACTTCTGTCTCTGGCTCTCCAACAGAACAGCATTTCGCAGATGTCGTACTCAGTGAAGAGTTTCTCAACCTTGGCATCGAGCAGGTGTGCAGCTTAATCTCCAGCGATAAACTCACCATTTCCTCAGAGGAGAAGGCAAGTGACACCTTTCCTTTCCCTTCTGCCTCTTCTCTTTTTCGTCCTCTTTCCCCTCCATCTTCTTTTCACTTTCCTCTGTGGTGCTGGGTAGTTTCCTGTCTTTCTTTTCCTTTGAGGGGTCAGGCAGTCAGGAAACGTGTGTAGAACAGAGGATACGTATTGTCCATGTTGAGTTAGAGTCTCTCATTGGCCTGGAATTCTCCAGTCGGCTGGGCAGGCTGGCCAGGAATCTCCCATGCTGAGATTACAATGATATGCCACCATATCTAACTATTTTGACATAGGTTAAAAGGATTCCAAAGATCCAAGTCCGGTCCTGATGCTTGTGTAGACTGATTTCCCCAGCCCAGTGTTTCCTTACATTATTTCAGGTTTTTTTTTTTTTTTTTTTTGTCATAAGTTGTGCTCCTGTGTGAATAGAAGCCTCAGGGACCTATAAGAAATGTATTTGACCCCTACAGCAAAAGCTTGTACACATCAAAGGATTTGAACCAACTACCTTTGGGAGAATGGGTTCTTTCTCCAGCGAGATACCTATAGGTATTTGACAGAAACACAAGGACAAAAACCCATTAGTTTTGCTGTCTTGTGAGTTGAAAGACCTTTCTTTAAATTTTTAAAAATTATTTTTATGTATGTGTGTCTATGGCTACCTGGCCATTGAGAACCCTATATCAAAACAACAAGAACAAAAAACCAAAACAACAACAATGAATAAAGCTCATAGAAACGGTTCACGTAATTCACATTTAAAGTTACAGAGAGTCTGGTTCTGTTTCTCAGGGCATCCATCTCATGTGAGGATAAAAAGAAGCGTTCTCTCTTTGATTTACAATGTGACAAAAATGTGCGGAACTGTGATGTGTACAGTCTTAGCCATTTAGAGAAGGGTGACACTCCTGCTGACGTAATAGATGAGGACTGAGCACATCCGTCACTGTCTCAGGGCCCTGGATTTGAGACTGACCAAGTAGACTCTTCTAGTCATAGATGAGTGGGAAACCAGTGGAGTGACTATGGGATCACAGCTCTGTGTAGGGCACGGTAGGAGCGTTTGGTTTGGGGTGAGGGGTGGAATTCAGGTTGGTTTAGATGTAGGGTCCACACCTTTAAAAATGAGCTGTCAGAGACTTGAAAATGGATTGGGATGGGAGCAGCATTTCAGGGCCCGGGAACAGACCACACAGATGTAAAGGCTGTGAGAGTACGGTTGCTCAGGGATGGCTGGCGTTAGAGTATGCCTGCGAGAGTAGTAGGAAACGAAGCGGGAAGAGAGCGCCACGAATGTCTGCAGCTGGGTTAAATACCATGGCGTTTCTTGTGCTGTTGAAGGGCTGCTTCCAGGCTTTAAGTGGAGATGGATACCATTAGAGAAAGGTCATGAGGACTGCTTTGGTTTTGCACTGATACCCAGTGAGCCACTCTGAAATGTAGTGGATGCTCAACACCAACTCTTACCATGTGTACATGCCAGTGGTCCGGGGAGCCTGTTTCTGTGCCATAGCATCCAAGACTTCAGTCAGACTGGTTCAGATAACAGTATCTAGCCTGATTCTATTGGACAAAGATGTAGGGGCTTCCCTTCTTCATCATGTAGTGTCCTGTGAGTGTGGAATGTCTGGAGTAGTAACTCCTTCATGACATGTCAGGCTTGGGGATCTGTCTCCAAATCCCTGTCTATCCTCTTCCTCTCTTGTCACTTGCTGGAGGTTTTCAGGGTGTGGTAATCACTGCAGGTCACCACACTTCTTATGTGGCATATATGGCAGTTCAAGGGGCCGAGGTGAAAGTTGCTTGCCTCTTCTGATCCTCCTCCCACCTTCAGAGGTCACAGAGTGGCTTCTGTGCATGCCCTGTTGTTTGCATAGGGAAAGTTCAGATGAACTGCAGGATGGTGTGATCCTTGGAGAAAGATAGGACTTAGAGGGAGCAGCTGCAGAGCTAGCACTCATGGTGAAGGTGAGCTGGAGCCCTCCTGTGGCGTGAAGACCAAATAGGCAAATGTTGAGGTTATAGCCACAAGCAGGAGAGCCTGCTGTAGGGCTGCGGAAGCAGGGGCGTGGAGCTGACAGAACAGAGCTGAGGTGGATAGAACTGACAGACTGCCAGCTCCTCACTTCTCCATAGTTGGCACCTGGCGTACAGAAGCATTTAATACGTCCTGGTTGACAGGATACATTAAAGGTGATAATTAGAATGCACACTATTTTTAGTTTCCTGCTGTATCAAAATAACCTGTTTTTGTTTCCAGTAACCCATTTGCATATTTCCATACATTCCCTCAACCTTTAAAAGATTATCATGAAGTATATTCATCAGTCTGGGAAGAGGTTATGTACAAAGGCACTGCCTCTTTTTTTCTTTTTTTTTTTTTAATTGGATATTTTCTTTATTTACATTTCAAATGTGATCCCCTTTCCTGGTCTTCCCTCCTCCCCCAAATTCCTATCCCATCCCCCCTCCCCTGCTTCTGTGAGGGTGTTCCCTCACTGAGGCAGTCACCATCCCTGACCAAGCTGTACTACAGAGCAATAGTGATAAAAACTGCATGGTATTGGTACAAAGACAGGTAGGTAGATCAATGGAATAGAACTGAAGATCCAGAAATGAACCCACACACCTATGGTCACTTGATCTTTGACACTGCCTTTTAATTAGCATATTAGTTCTCTTAGAGGAATATGTTGGACAGTGACGCTCTTTCTGTTAAGTTTGTAAAGATGTTCAGAATACGATATTTAAATGTGTTCTGTTGGGATAAAGGAGTGTTAACCTATTTTGTAGACTGTTGATTTATAAGTGTATGATCCAAAATATGTTAGTAAAGCTAGAGAGAATTTCAAACATGAGTTATTTATAAGGGCACATTTATTTGTTAGCTCGGTGTTGCTCTGACCACAACACTTGACAGAAACGACATAAAGGAGAAAAGATTTGTTTGGTATAGTGGGTGTCAGAGCGTTCAGGCTCTCATAGCAGGAGAACATGGCGTAGCAACAATTTCCTGTCATGGGGGCAAGGAAGCAGAGAAATGGGGCCACTGGCACCGGCTGCATTTTCTCTTTACTGCAGCTGGGTTCTCAGTCTATGGAAAGGCATCACCAGCACTTAAGATGGGTGGTTCCCCTACACCTGGGTTGGTTTTGTTTGTTTGTTTTTGGTCTGTGAAAACAATTTCATAGGCACACCCAGGAAAGATTCTAAAGCCAGCCACATAAAGGTGAGTAGTCAGTACATGAATAAGTATGGCCCCCATAGACCCATGTATCTTTTTTTTTTTTTTTTTGGTTTTTCGAGACAGGGTTTCTCTGTGTAGCCCGGGCTGTCCTGGAACTCACTCTGTAGACCAGGCTGGCCTCGAACTCAGAAATCCGCCTGCCTCTGCCTCCCAAGTGCTGGGATCAAAGGCGTGCGCCACCACCGCCCGGCAGACCCATGTATTTTTGAATACTTGCTCCCCAGCTGGTGGAAATATTTGGGGAAGATTAGGAGGTGTGGCCTTGTCGGAGGAGGCGTGTCCCTGGAGGTGGTTCTTTGAGGCTTCAAGTGCCATTCCAGTGAGTCCTCTCTGCCTTACTTGGGATGGGGATGTGCTATCTTGGCCGGCTGCTGCCACAGCACCGTGCTTCCCTGCCTGCCTGCCTGCTGCCGTGCACCCTGACGTCACAGACTTGAACTCTAACCCTCTGGAACAATGAGCCTCAAACTAAACGTTGTCTTTTATAAGTTGTCTTGGCCGTGGCGTTTTGTCATGGCAGTAGAAAAGAAACTAAGATGCGTGGTTTGGGGGTTCCCTATGCTTTATTATTGTGGGTGGTTTTATTCTAAAGGAGCATAAGTCTTTAATGAGGACGAGGTGCACAGAGAAAGAAGGTGTGGATATCATTTATCACTGCTACCATCCAAGTGCAGTAAGATTTATGATGAGCTTGGTGAAATGCTTAGGAAATACGAAATGGAAAGTGATTATTGAGCAAGCCAAGGTACTTAGTGAAGTACTTACTAAACTTCATATATCAAAAGAAAGAGAAGAGAGTAAATAACCTTTGTGTGTGGCAAGTGAGAAGGTTTGCTTCATAGAGTTTAGTGTTAGCAGTGCTGTGTGTACCATGTGTTCCATCAGATTGTGGATGTACGCAAGCAGACGTACGAAACACATCTATTTGGCATATGGCTCATTTTTCTTTCTCTCTTTAAGGTATTTGAAGCAGTAATAGCCTGGGTAAACCATGACAAGGACGTAAGGCAGGAGTTCATGGCTCGGCTCATGGAGCATGTCCGGTTACCCCTGCTTCCTCGGGAGTACTTGGTGCAGGTAAGTGTATGCACAATATCTGCTTGCTGGCCTGCCAGCATGTACAAACCCGTCCCACAGTGGAAAGGGCTGCAGGATACAGTCTCTGGATGTAGGAATGAGGACAGGTAAGGCACCTGGTACCGTGGCAGCTTCCCCTACCACCCCCCAGCCCATTTCCTGTTCCTAGAAATTGGCTTCCATTCTCTCTCTGATTCAGGAGAGTACTAGAACTTTCTGAGGTAGCATTTGTGACCCCTCTGAGTGCGTGTAAATAAATGTACCCGAGCTTACCCCGCACTAACATCTTCCTTTCTTTCTTCCTATTATACAACAGGAATGGACTTGAGATCTGACCAATTGCTATTTAATTCTACCTCATAATTTCACAGGGACATATATATGGTTTCTTTATTTCTAAGGTGAAGAAAAGCAGGGTGTTTTAAATTTACTCTTTGTTGTTTATTAACCATCTTTCAGGAACATCTGAGCATTAGTTTCTGAAATTGAGACATTGTTGACGAGCAGATTAGGTTTCAGCGTTTCAAGGTTTATTGGAACCTTATTATGTAACATGGTCCATGTGCTCTCTGGATGCTATAATATTTAAAACGGGGGGGAAAAAGAGCAGAAAACTCAGTATCAAGGTGAAACATTGCCAGGGCAAAAGCCAAAACAAAAACAAAACAAAAAAAAACCCCATAGGTATAATGTGTTAAAGTGTTTTAGGTCTGTTTTCATATGCCCTCCAAGTGTAGGAAGAGCCTAGTTCATCACCAAGTTCATCAGCCTAGTTGAAGACCGTTATCGGCACTTCTGAATAGCCCAGATCGTAGTCTCCTCGTCTTCGTAATCACTTATGTTTGTGGGGCCCTTGTGGGGGGTGAACTCCAAGGTAAAGTCCCCAAATCCCCAGGCCCTGCCTTTTCCACAAGTTTCCCTTTTTGTTTTTCTTTCCTTTCTTGTCAACTCTTTGGCTTCTTTAAATGTGAGGAAATGAGTGGACATGACTGTTGTCCATACAGTTTGATTCTCTCTTGCTGAGACTGAAGCTCATTGCTTTCATTGCTGTTTTTCTCTGTAGCCAGATGCATGAGCAGAAGTCTGTATGGACAGGACAGTTACCGCTATAGTTTTTCCCCCTGTCTTCTCCTACACTAGCCGTTACCCACTCACAGGGCTTGCCTGCTGTCTTCCCACAGAGGGTTGAAGAGGAAGCGTTGGTGAAGAACAGCAGTGCGTGCAAAGATTACCTCATTGAAGCCATGAAGTACCACTTGCTGCCCACCGAGCAGCGCATGTTAATGAAGAGCGTGCGGACCCGGCTGAGGACACCCATGAACCTTCCCAAAGTAGGACCTATTGTTCACAGTTGCGCTTGCCCCATAGAATATGTGATCTCGTCTCCATTGGCTACACCTTAAGGATAATGCCCAAGAGAGCATCATAGAATATATGATTTAATTTCTGTTGCCTTCATGTTAAGATATGGATTGTTCAGCTCATTTAACCTTTTATAAAACATTTTCCAATTATTTTTTAGATTTATTTTATTATTTTATTTATGCGGTATATGTGTACACATGGAGGTCAGAAGGAGGTATTAGCTTCCATGGATCTAGAGTTACCGGTGTTTGTGAGCCACCCAGTGTGGGTGCTGGGATCTGAGTTGTGTGCCTTTGAAAGAGCAGTAAATGTTCTTAATCACTAAGCTACCTTTCCAGCCTAATTTATTTTATCTGTGTGTGTGCCTGTGTGCTGAAACTGGTGTTACAGATGGTTGTGAACTGCCATGTGGGTGCTGGGAACCTAACTTGGAGTTTCTAGAAGAGCATCTAGTATTCTTACCCACTGAGCCATCCCTAGAGCCCCACGTTATTATTTCATTCGTGCTCGCTGGTCTTTCTAAGGTAGGTGTGTGTGTGTGTGTGCACATGCAGGTGTGTGCACATGTGGATATCAGAGGATGACTTGGCAGTCCGTTCTCTCCTTCCCCTGTGTGGGTTCTGGAGGTTTGGTGGCAAGCCTCTCTCCTTGCTGAGCCACGTCAACACCCCTGCTTAACTTACATACTTCCTAAGTATCTCACGTCTGTGAGGGGAGAATAATAGCCTCCTTAGCTCACACTCTGTCTTCTGGCATTTTTAGCTGTACTGCAGAAGGCCCTTCCAATGAAGAGGAATTCAGCCTAATTTCACCTAATTTCCAGGCTAAACATGGCAATTTTGCAGCGCTAAGGAACTCTTGGTAAAATTCTGTCAAGTGTTTTATTTTCTCTTTGTACAGTGTAAGCCATCTAGTCAGTTAAGTTGTCTCCTGGGCCTCATTGGTACGGCCTACCTTTCCCACCGTTCCGTACTTTCAGAGGTTTCCATGCGTTAGCTCTTTTTGTGGTATGTGTATGGAATCATGGAGGTTCCCTGGTGTTTAGCTGCCTTGGGATTTCCCTTGTGGAAGAGTCCCACATGTGGCCAACAGTTTGAGCATCACCAGAGCTTTTTGTATGCGCCGTCCCTTCTTGGATGTTTGTGCACACAGGTCTTAGAAAAGGTGCTTGCGTAGGAAGTTTTCCTGTGATACCATTTATCATTTTGCAGCGGTTGCATTCAGGATGTATTCTAAGGAAGCAGGTTAGAATGAAGCGGGATTAAAGTTGTATACATATGTATCTTAGAGTCATGATATCTTATCATAATCTCTAAGGGTCGAATAGAATAAAGCACAGTCGTGATGCTGAGGAAGTTACCATGAGTTCATATATTCCCACTGAAGTGAGTTTTCTTATGTTACTGACTGCACTCACTAATTACACCTTGGCTTCCTCGTCTCCCACATGACTTTTGTATTCTGGATAAACTATGCAGAGATTCTGTGAAGCATTTTTACATTTGGATATCATAACAAGAAACTATGCTTTTTAGGGTGTTTTGTTTTGTTTTTTTTTTAGATTATTTAATTTTTTGTATAAAAGTACACTGTAGCATCTTCAGACACACCAGAATAGGGCATCGGATCCAACCATTACAGATGGTTGTGAGCCACCATGTGGTTGTTGGGAATTGAACTCAGGACCTCTAGAAGAGCAGACAGTGCTCTTAACGGTTGAGCCATCTCTCCTGCCCTGTAGGTTTATTTTTTTTTTATTTACATGTCTGTATGTACTAATATGCATGTGCATGCAGGTACACAGGAAATCTAGAGAAGGGCATTGGATTCTCTGGAGCTGGAGTGACAGGCACTTGAGAGCCACCCAGCTTGGGTGCAGGGAACTGAACTAGAGCCGTGCATACCCATAATCCCTGAGCCATCTCTCCAACCCTACCATTTATGTTCTGCTACTATGATTTGTTAGCTCTGTCAGCCCCTCCCTTTCGGTAAATAACTACTGATGTATTTCTGGGTGAAGGAAGTCTAAGCAACCTGCATTTAGGATAAATTTACTTCTCTTTTTTCCTCTTGGCATCCCCCAATGTTACCGTTCACGGCAGTCTAGGATATGACAACCCTTTTGCTGATTGCAACACTTCAGTTTCTCGGTATCTTCCGCTCTCTCCTCTCCAATGCATCCTTCCTGCTTGTACTGTGATAGAGTACCAATTTCTATCCCACTTGGTCTTTCTCGGAGAAGTAAATTGAAGATGCTCCTGTTCTCTGTAGTGACATGCTTTCTCCTCTGTTCTCATTTCAGTGTGGAAAGAATGAATTTCAGTTTGAGAATTGAGAAATCTATCAAACAATGTGGGGATTTTAAAACATTCTGGGGCTGGATAGATGACTCAGTGCTCAAGAGTGTGCACTGCACTTGCAGAGGACCTGAGTTTGGTTCCCAGAACTCCTGCCCTTTGGCTTCTGCAGACACTGTACTCAGCATGCACAAACACACACTTAAACACACACATACACACATAATTAAAGTGAAGAACACAGTCTTTAAGGTATCCACGTTCTGTTCTGAGGGTTGATGTTTGAATTGATCTTCACTGGATACATCGCTTTCCACACTGTGTCATTGTCGGACTGAGCTTTGAGGTGTGAGCACACATCTGGATGCAAGGCTGGGCGTGGTGTGCCATGCAAGACTGCTTTTACAGTCTGCCTCCTACTGTACTTACTCTTGGCTTGACCTTTTCTTAATAGGGCACATTGAATGTTTTTAATTCATATTTATTTGAAGTCAGAGCTAGAGGAATAGTCTGAGATATTCACACCATTGGTCTTTGCTAAGCCTTAATATGTCTAAGGGTTTCGGTTTTACTCGGTAACTTGTGCTACGTTTTTGGGTTTTTTTGTTTGTTTGTTTTGAGACTTGGGGTTGGCTGTGAATCTGGAATCACACTCCGTGTTCACACCTTCCTGTAGCTTTAGGTACAGGTAGGTGATCATGCTGCCAGGGACACAGACTACATGTGTCTCCACACTGGGTCTGTTTTGACTTTTTATTTTCAATATTCATTTCCCTTGTCATGGTCTCATCTTCCCTCCAATCCCTTCCCGTTCTTTACAGTTTTTTCATTCAAGACCTGTTTAACTGGGACATTGTCCTGACATCACCGTGTTTTTATTCCCCATTACCAGAAAGTGCCCATATATATGGTAAATGACAAACACAGGAGTGTCTATGTCCTTCCATCTTTCCAGCTCCTTAGAAAGCTTTCACTGAGTTGTGGTCACTCTTCTCTTTCTGGTCCCCAATAGCAGTTACTGTCATATAGGTATTCAACTGTATATAATTGCATATTGGTCTTGAATTCCATCCTTAGTTAGTTCCTTAGTGCGGGGACTTAGTGCAGCCCTGCCAGTGCTGGCTCTCGACCGTTTTGCTTTAAATACTGCTTTTGCTTGAGTGACCAGAAGCCTCTTTACATTTTTGAAAGCTGTATTTTTAAACCAAATGTTCTAGATGATAGAATTGCGGTTCTAACACATGCCCCTTGCTGGTATCACTGATGTGTTGGTTAGGGAGGCATTTTCTTCCAGCTTGTGGTACCCGGCATAATCTGGTCTCGTGTCTCTGTAGGTCAGTCTCTTGAGTAGGTGATACCACTGGTTCAAGCACTTACGTTTGTTCCCTTTTAGTTGATGGTGGTGGTCGGGGGCCAGGCACCAAAGGCTATCCGAAGCGTGGAATGCTACGACTTCAAAGAGGAACGATGGCACCAGGTTGCAGAGCTGCCTTCCAGGAGGTGCAGGGCAGGTGAGCTTGAGTACCCAACCAGCTCTCTGTTGCTGGGTCTTTAGGAGCTCTCAGGCCTTATTTCAGTCATTTGGAAAAAAGGTCTAGTAGAAAGCCAGGCATGGTAGGCTGTGCTTTTTAATCCCAGCTCTCCAGAGGTGGAGGCAGGAAGATGAGGAGCTCAAGGTCATCCTTAACTACACAGTGAGGTCAAGGTCAGCCTGGACTTCCTGAGAACCCTGTGTAAAGAAAAAAACATGGAGGAGAAGGATGTTGCATAGAAACCTAACTGAACACATTCTTGTGGAAAAGATAGCAGCTCTTTTATTTTTATTCTATTTTATTTTTTAAAGACAGGCTCTCTGTGACTATGTAGCTCAGGCTAGCCTTGAATTTCCAGTTCTGTCTGTCTCTGCCACCCAAGTGCTAGGATTACGTGTGTCTTCCATTACGCATGGCTGCTGCCCTGTCCTTACCTTCAGAATTGGTTCCCATTTTGTAGGACAAACTGGCAGAGCTGGCGATTTGCTTCATGATTTCCTAGTTACCTTAATGAAATATCAAGAGAGAACTCTTTAACGTTGGCCCTTTAGTTCTAAGAAATGTCCAACTAAGCTATAAGCAAGAGTTGCTTCTGATCTGACATTTGATTTACAGGCATGCTAACGCAGATGTTATGTAGCCAGAATGACTCGAACGAAACAGTTGCAAATCTTGAGTCCTCACTGGAGCTGAAATACGGACTCATTGTTCTCATCTCCCTTTATAAAAGCAGCTCTAAATGTAGTGTCTCTCCAGGATGACATCCCACAGCACATCCTGGGGATTGTTTCCTGCCAGCATACCCAGAGTCACTTCATTCTGTAAGACTGAAGGGCTAGGAGTGCGATCCTGTTATAAAGCACCTGCCTAGCATTTATGAGGGGCAGGATTCAATCTCCCATAGTGCATTTCTAATTTTATGTTTCTTACCAACGAAGAGAAATTTTCAAGACTGAGTTTTGTGTTCCAACAAACACTGTAGGCTTCCTTGATTGCAGCCTGCTTTCAGATCAGGGTAGCTGTTGGATGGCATATTCATCCTGAGTTGATTTCTTCCTTTGCAGGGATGGTCTATATGGCTGGGCTTGTCTTTGCTGTTGGTGGCTTCAATGGCTCACTAAGAGTCCGCACTGTAGATTCCTATGATCCTGTGAAAGACCAGTGGACCAGCGTGGCGAACATGCGAGACCGAAGAAGCACGCTGGGAGCAGCTGTGCTGAATGGGTTGTTGTATGCAGTGGGGGGCTTCGATGGCAGCACAGGTAATTTCCTCTCCCCTGCACTGCTGTAACGTGAAATTGACATGGTAGCCACATTTATGTAGACATTATAGTAACATTAGCACATACTTCAGTGTTTTAGAGAAGTTTTGAAATGACACCAGGAATTTCTTTAAAGGCCAGTGAGGTGAAATTTGTTAGCAGAAAGATTGTAAGTTTGAGAATAGCATTGGCTCCAGACTGAGGACTTGTCTCAAAACCTTAAATTCAAATTTTCTCTAAGAGACATGAGTGGAAACTGGATAGATGTGGTTAAGAGTGTTTGCTACTTCTTGAAAGCACTAGAGTTTGATTTCTGGCCCCCAGGCGGAGCAGATCACACAACTCACTCCAACTCCAGCTCTGGGATACCCAGCACCCTCTTCTGGCCTGAAGAGGCACTGCACTTACATGCACAAAGCAATGAGCACCAACATAAATAACTTTTATGTAGGGTCATAGAAACACCTAAATAACTGTTTTAAAAAGTTGTGACAGTGCAGATTTTATATATACATACATACATATACATATACATATACTTTCTGATGTATTAATATCCATCACTCTTCCATGTTTAAAAAGCTTATAAATGGTAACAGCCTGAGTAGAACCTAGTAGATGTAATCAGCAGGTTCTCTCATGTTTTGTTTTTTTTTTTTTTTAATTTTAGCCCAATATAAATGCCTGATGTTATTTCCCCTAGTGATATATATATATATGTGTGTGTGTGTGTGTGTGTGTGTGTGTATGAACAACGGTGTCTTCTTGGAAGAGGAAATGAAGGGTATTCTTCTTTGTCACAGGTTTATCGTCTGTAGAAGCATACAACATAAAATCTAATGAGTGGTTTCATGTGGCTCCGATGAACACCAGGAGGAGCAGTGTGGGTGTCGGCGTCGTTGGAGGTAGGTCTGGCAGTTCCAACAGATGAACACTTGCAGGTGCTCTGGGCTGCTGGGCTCCAGAGAGTGCTTCACCTGGAATCCCAGAACTGGTTTATGAATGGACGGAGGAAAAGCAATGGTTATATATTTTAATTGTTCTCTTTTTAAATGAGCTCATTTATATAAAAACTGTATAAGCAAACCCTTTCTACCTACTTCCCCCGCCCTTTTTTCTTCTTCCCTTCCTCTTTGTGTGTGACTTATACAAGACTGTCAACTAATTTTTTTTTTTTTTTTTTTTTTATGTTAGCTGGGAAATGAATTCAGACACTAGACAAGTACTGTGTTCCCTAAGTGGCACCCAGCCTTTTCACCTGTTCTTATGACAATTGTTGCAAAAACAGTTCAGGTCATTACACTTCCAGATGTTTGTATCTGGATGAGAGCCCTTAACACACAGGAGGCGGTTAGTGGCTTAGTTACTTTCTATCCCTTGACTCACAGCTGAAGGAAAGCTTTGTCTTATTTCTTCAGTGTGATTTTTTTTTCCCTCTCAGATTTATGTTTTTTCCATTTCCTCCTCACTGGTGGTAAAATTCTGTATGCCGCCCCCCCTTTTTTTTAAAGACAGAGTGTCATTGTGTAGCCATGGCTGCCCTGGAATTCATATGTAGACAAGGCTGCACTCAAACTCAAAGATCCACCTGCCTTCTACCTCCAGAGTGCCAGAGTTAAAGGTGTGTGCCACTAGATCCAGCTTTCTATATACTTCGAAAAGTAGTTCTTGAGGGGCTAGAGAGATGTCATAGTGGTTAAGACCATACACTGTTCTTCCAGAGAGCCTGAGTTAGATTCCCAGTATCCATGGTAGGCTGCTTACAACTGCCTGTAGCTACCATGTAGGGCCTCCAGTGACTTCTGCTGACATCCACATTCACAAATCGTATTAATAAACATAAACCTCTTTTAAAGTGACTTTCATAAAACATAATTGAAATGTCATAAAAACTTCCTGTTTAACTCAGACAATTCCATATGTCTATCACCACAAGTCATTGAAGAACAATTTTAATACCCAATAAAACCATTCCTGCTTCCCTAGCTGTCCCCTCTCCTCCCCAGTCCCCAGTAACCGCTACTTCCTGCCACCATGTATATTCCTAGACATTTTATGGGAGTTAAATTATATAGCATGTTTATGACTGGCTTGTCTCATTTAGCATGTTGTTTTAATGTCATTCATGGTGTGTATCACTACTTCATCCATGATGTGGTGTTAGTACATCATAGCTTTTTCTCATCAGATATATCATTGCATTCTGTATTATATTCTGCTGCTGACTCTTTTTTTTTTTTAAATGTATGTGGGTGTTTTGCCTTCATGTATGTTTTGTGTACCATGTACATGTATGTGCCCATGGATGCCAGAAGAGGGTGTCATATCCCCTAGAACTGAAGTTGGACATGGTTGTGAGCTGCCCTGTGGGTGCTAGGAATCGAACATGGGTCCTTTAGACGAGTAGGCAGTGCTCTAACTGTTGGGCCATCTGTCTAGCCCCCTGCTACCGACTCTTGGTTTAACTCCCTTCCCCAACTGGTATTTCTGTTTTCTGAGATGTCGTTCATGAATCAGCTGGTGTTATCTAACGTCACAGTGGACTGCTCCTGTGCTGTCTGTCAGATCACTGATGGAAGCATGAGATATGTAAAAAGCACATCCTTTGTTCTATACACTCTTAGTAATAGGATTTGATCATTCTACCTGCTAGCACATGTCAAGACCAACACATATCATGAAAATTAGAAAGACTTTAAGGGGAAGCACCGTTACCACAGAGCAACATATACTAATATCTTATATTAGTATATAATAGGAGATAATTATAATAATTAGTATGTAATAGGAAAATAAGTTGTTCATTTGGCTTTCTTTGTGGTTCCACGTCCAGGTTTGCTCTATGCTGTGGGGGTTACGATGGAGCTTCGCGCCAGTGTCTTAGCACAGTAGAATGCTATAATGCTACCGCAAATGAGTGGACTTACATAGCAGAAATGAGCACCAGACGGAGTGGAGCAGGTAACTGGAAGCCCCAGCCAGCATCTGAGGTGGACTGACTGATGGACATGTGTATGTGGGGATTGAAATTGTGTGCTGCTTCCTGATTCTATTAAGTGGGCTAAGCGGCAGTGAGAAGCTGTACTTTTGTATGTTTTCGCAGACTAAAAGCTCCACTGCTTTCCTTACCTAGTGTGGTTTTATCATTTGTTCAGTGAGGAAGATTTTTCATGGTCCTTCCTTTCCAGTCGTTACAACCTTTACAGACTGAATGCTTTGGAGAATGTTGTTTGTGAAGGGAGTTTCTTAAAGGGCTTGGCATCGGTCGCTTCTCCTTGGCTCTCTTCTCGTGTTAGGATAGGGCTTCTCACTGAGGTTTCGTCAGTCCATTCCCTTCCATTTCTGCAGTGCTGAGCCTCCCTGTCAACACCCTTTTAGTGAGACTTAGGACTTGAGGTCTGCATCCCAAGGCATCTGCAGCAACTGCACCCCAAGTCTCTTGCCTATCTTGCTCTACTGTAATTTGCTTGGTTTTGTTTTCCAGGTGTTGGCGTGTTAAACAACTTATTATATGCTGTAGGAGGTCATGATGGTCCTTTAGTACGAAAAAGTGTTGAAGTATATGACCCCACCACAAATGCCTGGAGACAGGTTGCAGATATGAACATGTGCAGAAGAAATGCAGGTATCTCTTAAGCCCAAGATTATGCTGTCCATACTGCATTTAGCTGATGTTTTTCTAGTTTGACTGTGTGCTTCTGTTGTTTTTTGTTTGTTTTTGTTTTTGTTATTTATCTTGTTTCTTGATAGATTTCGAGCACTTCCATTGCAAAACTTATTTAAGAAGCTTTAAAGTAAATACCTAGGGCTGGAGCACAGCTCAGTGGCTGTGGTAGAGGGCTTACTTCTCGTGTGTAAGACCCGGGTTGGTCCCCAGCACCAACATAATTTTTTATGAATTTAACAAACCAGATATGATGGCTTATGCCTGCAATCCTAGCATTTGGGGTGCTGAGGCAGCAAGATTTTAATGAGTTTGAAGCTACATAGAGGGTTCCAAGCCAGCCTGGGCTACAGAATAAGACTCTATCTCAAAACAAACACATAAGAGTCTACTTGGTAGAATGCTTGCCTAGCATTTGTGAGGCCCAGGGTTCAATCAAGGGCCATATAAGTCAGGCACGGTGGTAAAGGCTTTTAATCTAAGCGGTCTATTTAGGGAAGCAGAAGCAGGAAGATGAGAAGCTCAAGGTCATCTTTAGCTGTGTGTGTCTATGTGTGTGTGCATGTGAGAGAGATAGATACTTTAGAGACCATATAGTCTACCATCATTTGGTGATGGTTTGTAGACTGATTGGCTGATGGTTGAACCCTGTTTATTTAGTGTCCTGACCAGCAGGGCATTACACAGGGTCTGGGGAGATCACCTAAGAGAGAATGAGGAGAAACCGGCAAACACAAGGAACATGGCTTGTCTATAGGCTGATCAAACCATGTCTTTACTTTTTTACACACAGGTTATATACACAAAAAGACAGGATGTGGGGAAGGGGATAATGCAGGAGCATAGGTGTTCAGGGCAAGTACAGATATCTTCCAGAACAGAGTGTCAGCTGGGTGAAGGTTCAGGGAACAGATCACTATGACTCCGCCTATGATTCACTTGTCTTATCTAAGTTGGCACTATCCACCAAGGTTACCTATCTACAAGGTCTATGACTACTCAGACTTGGCAGCCTTCCACCAAAGCTGCTTGTTTACAGTAACTTCTAGCCATCTGTATCAGTGTTTTTCCACAGAGACCCAAGACTTGGTGCTAGCAGGCATGTATATCAGGCCTATGGCTGATTTTAGGCCTTCAGTGTATAAGCAGGCCTGCCTCTGGCAATTTAGTACTTGAATTCATTCACTTTTGAGTACTGTACTGGCTGATTTTGTGTGTTAACACAAGTTGGAGTCATCAGAGAGAAAGGAGCCTCAGTTGAGAAATTGCTTCCGTGAGATCCTGCTGTAAAGCATTTTCTCAATTAGTGATCAATGGGAGAGGGCCCAGCCCATGGTGAGTGGGGCCATCCCTGGGCTGATGGTCCTGGGTTCTATAAGAAACCAGGCTGAGCAAGCCACGGGGAGCAAGCCAGTAAGCAGTATCTTCCATGGCCTGTGCACCAGCTCCTGTCTCCAGGTTTCTGCCCTGTTTGAGTTCCTGTCCTGACTTCCTCCAGTGATGGATTGTGATCTGGAAGTATTAAGCCTAATAAACCTTTTTCTCCCCAACTTGCTTTTGGTCATAGTGTTTTGTCACAGCAATAGAAACCCTAAGACAAGTGCCTAACACATAGCTCATACTAGTGAGCTCAGTGAGTTCTTAGTGAATTTACCCAATTGGGTAAATATCAACAGCAGGTAAAAGCTACTTGAGCCGGGTATGATGGTGCACACCTGTGCCAGCACTGGGAGGTACAGGCAAGAGGATCTTGGGTTCCAGTTAGTCTGGGTTACATAACAATACTTTTTATAAACAAAGCAAATTATTATCTGAAAGTGGAGGGAAAGTCTGAAGAGCTTGCCCTGATTTAATATAGCTCAGGATTCATAGAGAAACCTGTAGTAACAAAAAACATAAATAAATAAATTTAAGAATACAGAGCTCTTCAAGGTCAGAGAACTGCAGTCAAGATGCATCTACAGACAAGATGCACATTTCGAAAAAGGGTTTAACCGCAAGTGTGTTTCACAATGTGAATATCACATTGACACAATCCCAGATGTTATAGGCCAATTACCACATGTAGTCCCTTGATGCAATAAAAAACACAGTAGGCATAAACTGTATAGGGCTGCTGCCTGAGTACAGTAAATGTCTCTTTGATAAGTAGAAGGATATTCTTCATAAGAACTAGAAAATACATACAACAAGTAGCATGGTTATTTACCGTGAAGTGTCATGTGCCGTTTGTAACGCTACTTGCAGTGCTTTTACATAGAGAACAGTTCAACAGGTGTGTTTACATCACTGCAGCATCACTGGATGATAGGAATTTTCCATCTCTGCTCTGCTCTCATGGAGTCCTCTCTTCTATTACAGTTATGTGGTGTATGACTGTACTCAAGAGATTCTTGGGAGAGAAATGCTAGCCTTCTCCTGCCGGTCCTTATAGTCCGCGTCCTTGGTGTTCCTCAAGGTTTCTGTGCACCATAGAATTAGGTTGTTAGATGGGCTCCCTAAAAATGTTTTCTTGCTTTCTCTTTGTGGCCAGAAGGGAACACAAAGTACAGTACAGTAAGGCCTACCAGTAGCAGGGCAGAATTTATAATTAACTATTCAGCCATGTACTTTAGCCGATCAATTGCATTTGGTAAGATATCAGAAGTCTTCCAGCAAGAGATAATCTAGAAGTATTGCAGGACCCACAAGTCTGGGCCTTTGGTAGAGAAAGGGCTTGATCAAGGGTATAAGGAGTCAGGATTAGAAATGTTGGGTAACCTATAAAGGCTACTCTGAGTGACCCAACAGGTTCTAGGCTAACCTAGACTACATAGGGAGATATTGCTTAAATACCAACAAAAACAGAATGGAGAAAAATTATGACATGGAGAGAGGTGGGAATTCCTGACTATGACTATAAGCAGCCTTGTTACACTTAGGGCACCTGTGATAGGTTCTCGATGCATGTTTGGTTACGATAAAGTAAACCAGACAGACTAGACCTGTCAAGTGCTTGAGCAAAGTCTATCCTTTTGGCAGAGAAGTTTGTTCCCAACTGCTTAAAGGGCAACTCAGGACATTAGTATAATGTTAACTAACACTAAATTAATATAACTAATTTCCATAACTTTGGAAAGGATAGTGGCTCAGTTCAGGTGGATGTGGAAACCAACCTACTCCGGAGTGGGATGCCCTTCACCTGTGTGTCCGTCATAGCTCTGTGTAGGAGCTGAGTCCGCATAGCCATGAACTCACTGGACCATCCAGGGCCGTTTGGTTTTCACACCATCTTCTGTCTGCCAGTGACTTAGCATGGATTTGTGCTCATATGTGGGCCTTCAGAAGCTAGTATGGAGGCTTCTGCTCTTCAGCACTCTGAGTTGTTTGGAAATTGTGAGTTTGATTCTTGTAAAAAGACTACAGTAGTAAAATAGTTGAGAGACTGAGCAAAAGAGAGAGAAGGTTTGCTCCATTTTAGTGTAGTTTTGAATGTGCATTTTGAATAATTTTGAAAATTTCAGACATTTGTGTGTTTGAGACTGGGTCTCACTTCAGAGCAGGTTGGCTATTAGCTATTAGATTTGCTATTCTGCCATCTAAGTGCTGGGAGTTAAGTGTGTGTGTGCTGCCATGCCCAGCTTAGGCTCTTCACTTAAAAAGAAGCCAGTTGACGTAACAAAAGTTTTGCTGTTTTATGTGTGTGCATGTATGCCTATACACCCTTTGTATGTCTGGCAGCTGTAGAGGCCAGAGGAGTGCATATGGTTCCTGGAACTGGAGTTACAGACTTGTTATGACAGCTGCCTTGTAGGGGTTGGGAATTGAACACCATGTCCCCTAGAAGAGCAGCCAGTGCTCTCAGCTGCTGAGCCATCTCTCCAGCTCTAAACAAAATGAAGTTGAATATAGTGTTTACCTCCCAAATTTTCTTTTAAAAAATCTATAGTGAAAAAAAAAAATCTATAGTGAATAATTTTATGAATACTCAAATATATAAGTTCTTTGTGTTCCTCATTTTAAATAACTACCAATAAGAGAAGATTAGATAAACAGGGTTTTACATACATGGGAAATGTATGCAGCCATTAAGATTATGCAGATAAATATTATTTTGGAGAAATGTCCAGTGTATAGTGTTTGTCATATTGGGGTCCACAAAATCCAAAACAACCCAAGCAGTCACAAGAGTCTAGCAGAGCAAGATCTTTATTTGAATTAGGCAGCAAGAACTGACCAGTAAGGGACAACAGCACAGACTCGGGAACTGACTGCGTCTTCCAACGTTCATCTTAGTAAATATCTAAGCAGATTACAGAAATTTATTATACTCAGGCTGCAAAACACATGCAGGAGCTGAACTGCAACCCCAGAGCCAGGATGGTACAGAGTTTTTAAGCCCCAAAACCATAAACATTTGTACCAAGTTATAGGTACCTTTTCTCACCAATCAGGATGTAGGTATAGGGGACTTCCTTAGGAACATTGCTTTGTGATATACTTACCTTGTCCCCACTGGTTGGGTTATTCAACTGTGGTAGGGTCATTTGCCTTGCCTTCATGTCCCTTCAAGTCTCAACTTGCCAACGAGGATGTCAGCTACCCATGTACATATCTCTTCCCTGCCAAGCAGGATGTCAGTTACCCAGGAGATCTCGGGAACTTAAACTTTGTTCGACTCTTATTCAAAATGGAAGTTTTATTTAAAATAGCTTCAGTTTGGTTCCTTTTTACAGTCAGACTAAGTCAAATACATAAGGCAGGCATGACGCTCATGGGGCAGTTCCAGAACTCAAGACCGGATTACCATGACTGAATTCAGTCTGAGCTACAGAGTGAGTTTTGCCCATTTGGGCCACAGAGTGAGACCTTATTTCAAAAAGAAAGAGAAAGAAATTTGGGTGTGATGGCACAGGCCTGTAATCCTGCTATGGATTATAAGGTGGAGGCAAGAGTCAGTAGTTAAAATCACTTGAGTACATAATGAGTTCAAGGCATAGTGAAATCCTGTCTCCAAAAAAAATAAAATAAAATTAGCATTCTCTGTTGGGGGTTAAAGAAAATTTGTGTTGTTAATTAGTAGAGATCTATATTTTACAAGTTACTCTAGAAGATTTTGAACTTTTACAAACAAAAAACAAGTTATTCTAGTAACTACCTGTTTGTTTGTTTGTTTGTTTATTGATTTATTTATTTAATAGCTAATGTCTCCTTTTGTTTTTTTCATTTTGGTGTTTGTGTTCCAGACAGGGTTTCTCTGTGTAGCTCTGGCTGTCCTAAAACTTGGTGTATAGCAGGCTGGCCTCAGACTCACAGAGATCACCTGCCCCTGCCTCTTAAGTACTAGAATTAAAGGCATGCACCACCACTGTCTGGCCCCACCACCTCCTTAAAGACAGGGATTCAGTACATTGCCCGGGTTGGTTGCCCTTCAATGTAGCATCTTCTTGCCTTTGCCTGTGGAGTGCTAGGATTCCAGCATCAGCCGTTAAACCCATCATAATGTGCTCAGCAAGGCTCAGCTCCCGAACTGCAACCGCAGCTCCCTTTAAAGGAAACAAGACAGCTTAACCATCCAGCCTAAAACTTGAAATTATGAGCAGTTTTTTACCTTCCAGGCAACCGATCTACCACTGTGCAAGGTAGCTCCAGCCCTCATTTCAACCTTCTGTTAATAGATGTTTTCTTATAATTCCCTAAAAAGCTAATATAGAAAATATTACCACTTTGACCTATTTTTTTTCCCTCTTTCCATCTTTTTTTTCTTCCTACCTTCCTTTTTTTTTTTTAAATGAAGGTAGAAATACTCTCTAACCTATCTGTACAGTTGTTGTGGTGACTAAGTGACTCATTCATCTCTAAAGCAGCTACTGCAGTCATGGCACACAGTAGGAGCTTTGCACATGTGCTACTGTTTACAGAGGAGGTCTTACATACCATCATCCCCTCCTCTGCCTCTATTGAGGCCTGCCCCCCACCCCCAGCACAACTATCGCCATTTTGTTTCCTGCCCACCAGCTATTTCATATTGTTGCTGTAATACGCCTGCCAGACATTGATACAGAAAAATAACTTGGCTCAGGGCAGGGTCGTGCTGACCACATACCTTGTGTTCTCTGTGTTCTGAGGTTTGTTGATCTTAAGAAATTCCACAACTATAAGCTTCACTTAGGGCCCATCAAAGTAAAGGTTAATATGAACTCTTGTGTCATCTGAGCAAGCATGTATGGGTTGCATTGTACTCACCTGGAGGTTGTAAGTAATTGTTTTCTCTCTGCATAACTTTTTAAGGTGTCTGTGCAGTTAATGGTCTGTTGTATGTTGTTGGAGGAGATGACGGTTCCTGTAACCTGGCATCGGTAGAGTATTATAATCCCACCACAGATAAATGGACGGTTGTGTCCTCTTGTATGAGCACGGGGAGAAGCTACGCAGGTAAGGCTACTCCATTCTCTGTCTCCTGGCATGCAGCTGCCATCAGTTTTCCTGTAAGAGGAAAATCTTCTATATTGTATGCTCAAACAGTGTGCCTTGGATGTGTGTGTTCACATGAAGCACCGGCATTTTCATTGTGTAATACTTAAACTCCCTAGTCTACAGCTCTAATGTACTTACTAAACTTTAATGACTAAATACCGTGTATGATGGCGAGCTGTCCACTCTGCAGTAAGGCTTTAATTCCTTAACTGGAAAGCGTAGCTCAGGGGCTCACAAGAGGGCTCAGTGGACAAAGGCCCTTGCCAAGCTTTGTAACCTGAGTTCAGTCCCTGGGACTAACATGATGAAAGGAGCAAAATGACTCCCATGGGTGGTTTTCTTAGCTCTATGTGTCCGTTGTGACACATACGCCTTCTTCACCCCATAAAAAGAACAAGTGTGACCAGCTCCATGCTTTGCCCTTGACGCATAGTAGAATGCCTTACTTTAGCATATCATTGGTTGAATTATGTGATTTCTGGCCCATTCTCTCAACAAGAGAATTATTGAGAAATTATAATAATCTTTAATATAATGATATCTTTAAGACTACATCTTATCGGCTGGGTGTGGTGGAACATACCTTTAATCCCAGTACTCAGGAGGCAGAGACAGGCGGATCTCTGTGAGTTCAAGACCAACCTGGTCTACAGAGAGTTCCAAGAGAGCCAGAGCTACACAGGGAAACCCTGTCTTGCAAAGCTAAAACCCAAACAAAAACAAACAATAAAACTTTACATTTTGTATGTTAACCAATTCTGATGATTTTTTAAGTATTAGAATGTTAGTACAGTTAATATAATATTGGGGGGGAAGGTTACTTTTTACTAATTAATCATCACTGCTGTTTATCCACCTTCCAAAATGACACTTGCAGAAAACTCTATAGCAGGATCACAGAATAAAATGATGTAGTGTTAGGAAAAAAATTTGAAACAAACTTCATTGAGTCATAACTGACATGGAAGAACTACTGTGTATTTTAGTGTATCTTTCTGTTGGTACTCATACCTGCCCACAAGACGGTCACCACGACAACCAAGGTGAGGAAGGAAAATGTCCTCCCTCCAGCGTGTTTGCTGACCCTTCAAGTATCAGGTGCAATTTTTTATTTTCCGACTAAAACAAATTCTAATAATAACTTCATAGGGAAAAAGAAAGTTCAAGGCCAGGTTGTCTGACGTAGAATTTATTCAGGCCTTAGTGGAACTTCCACAGTTGTGTGTGTTGAAATGGTGCTAAGGGCAGAAGAGATGGCTCATCACAGCTGTATGTGTTAAAATAGTAGTCCTAGTGGCAGGATCAAGAGTACTTAACAGAGAACCTCTAGCTCCAGGACAACCAATAAACTCTTCCAGAATTGTGGGCACCTGTACGCACATGTGCACAGACCCCTACTCAGGCACACACATAGACACAGAATTAAATGACGAAGACAAGGTTGTTTTGGTTGGTTGGTTTTTTGCTTTGCTTTGTTGAAGAAAAGGCTTTTTTTTTTTTCCTTTTTTGAAGAGAAAGAAAGAAAACGGTGAAGACTGGAAGATGGTGCAGCCATTGAGTGAGCTTGTTGGTCTTTCGTGGGACCCAGGTTCCATCCCCAGCAATCATTGTGGTTCACAATTATCCCTGACCCAGTACCCTGAGATCCATGCCCTTCTTGACTTCTGAGTTCACTAGGCACACATATGGTGCACAGACATACATACAGTCAAAACAGTCACACATACAGTAAAACAATCAGAGTCTTAAAACATGGCACTGCTTGGTGGGGAAAGGCACTCGGCCGCTGCCTATATGGCTGTAGTGGTATAAAGTTCTGGACTTTCTCAAAGGCACAGAGTGTCACCTGTGACGTGTCTTATCTCTTGGTTCCTTCATGCAGGGGTCACAGTTATTGATAAACCATTATGAGCCTGCGGGACATTTTCAGCGTATCATTCCATGAGAACCAGGCGTCAGCAAGTATTTCTGAAGGGACTGAGAACCTAGCCTCCACCTGGAGCCACACTTTACGTCTCAGCAGAAGATGAGACCATCTGCCTTCAGAGGCCTCGGATACTGAAGATTATTTTAGGTAGAAGCACTGTGTAGGCTTTCTCTGTGCCGAGCAGCAGCTGACTGACTTTACAAGAGACTAGACCGCAGTCCCTCCACTGTGGTCTTCAGGCAACAGTTGCTTTCATAAAAACTAGTTCTTATCAGCCTCGAATGACTACGGATTATTTTGTGAAAGAGAATAAAGCTAATGTGTGTTCTTGTAAAATTAAGTTTTATCTTTATTCTTTCTCCTAAAAAATCTCCTGGGAACAGAGAGTCTTTGGGACAGATTAAAATCTATGTAAGTATAACTGTTGAGGGGTGAAACTGTTTGCTTTTATAAATATCTTTGATTACATGACTATAATAAATTGTGTGCATATAAATGTGTGTCTATATGCTTTCCTTTAAATATGTTTGAAAAGATGTTTGATTATCTATTTATAATTGGCACAGTACTTTGAATTATGCCAGTACTACATTGTAAAACAGAGTTGTATTTTTTGATATTTAACAATGCTTAACACTTTAAAACGCCACTTCTGAGGAATGAATGAACATGGCGTAACACACTTTAATATGTGTGATGCCAAACTTTTTTAAATAAAATATAAATTATGCTTATTTATTATTTTTCTTTAGTTTAATCTTGATCATGTTTTGGTGTGTGTTTTTAGTTTTTTTTTTTTTCTTAAAGTAACACTTTTGGCATGAACATATCTGCAGGTTTTTTGACGAATATAATGAATATGTGGAATTCAACTGAATTTGCATGGTCTTAAGAATTTTTTTTGCGTGTATAAATTTAGCTGCTATTAATGGAAGAGAAAGCTTTCTGTGACTAATCATGTATATTGAGCAGATAGTTTTTCTGAGATCTTCGATTAATCCCTTTAAAGATGACCAACATGTGTCTTTCTTGAATTATCTTTGAATAAAAGTTTGTACATTATTTGTTTCACAATCTCCTTGGTTTTACCAGTGTGACTTTTTGCCTGTTCCTTTTGCAGACCTTGGGTTCTCCAACTCCATAAATCAGTACAACTCTTTTTCATGTTTGGAACAAATCTTTATTTTTAATTTTTTGCTAAAGTAACTTATATGCTAAATCTATTAAAGCAATAACCAATACCACTGGAAGTTGTGCTTGGGGAAAAAAAATTGACTTCAGGCATCAAAGTAACAGATTGACTAAATTTAAACTTTTTTATAGTTCCTTACTCTTTAGGATCAGTAGCACACAGATTTAAAAAAAAAAAAAATAGCAAGTGGTCTTGAAGGAGGAAAACAATAGTGAAGCAACTGAGGACCTATGGCTTTGATAATAAATACAAAGAAATGGAGGCTAGGGAATGGGTGGAGTACTGGACACACCAGGAAGGGGGCAATTGGAAGGAAGAAATAAGCTTGTGATTGTCAGCAGAGGCCTCTAAAGGGTTAACTCATACTGCCAGCAAAAGTCATAATCAGAAAAGAAACACATGTTAAATTTCTCTGTAGTTGATACAAACTGTTCCCATTTCCACAGACCCACATTACACAGTTGAAGTCTCCATTACAAATGGAGATAGAATTTAATCAGAAAGGGCCTGTGTTCACTTGATGAAACATGAATTTCCACATTAGTGCAGCCTTCCAGCATAGCCATTATTAGCAAACATGCCAGGGGTCTAATGAATCTGGCACGCCGCCATGTCTAACAGCAGCACCAAGAGAAGGCAGACATTCTCTTTCCCAGTCAGTTCCTAAAATGAGGAAGGAACAGTTCTTTCTCTTATCACTACATGGAATATTCCTGTGACTACATGTGTGTGGAGGGCCCTCACAGCAGTTCTCCAAAGATTATTTCCTGGGTAGCCAGTAGTTCATTTTTACCCAATCAGGAGACAGTGTCAGATCTGAGGGCTCAACCTTCCCACCCTGACTTCAGATGTCAACACTGGTACTTCTTCCCAACTGACTAGAAGCAGACAGCGGTGACACTCCCTCTTTGGGTGATCCCTATTTGCTAAGGTAGCTCACAGCTTGGGAAGACACATTCTGGTTTGCTTCGTGTGTTTTGTTTTCGTCAGACAGGGCCTCAAAGGTAGCCTTAGCTGTCCTATGTAGACCAGGGTGGTCTTAAAGTTAAGAGATCCACCTACCTCTGCCTCCTGAGTGCTGGGACTGAAAGTTTGCGTCAGTACCCACAGCTTAAATTCTGGTTTGGCTTTAGATATTGCAAAGCATACAGACAGATGGTTCTGAGATAAGGCAGGGAGCTGTCATATTCTCAGAGCCAGCACTGTCTCAACCTCTCTAACTGGGCTTGCCTAATAGTCTCCTTTCCTGTGTGGGTGGGACCAAGATCTTTTAATCATCCAATCAATCTGGTGACTGGTGTCTTCCTGGGGATCAAAGATGCCACACCCTAAGTAGTCTCATTAGCTTAAACTGAGGAGTGAGCAACCTTTGCTTTCTGGGTAATCAGACTTTATGAAGAATGGCTTTAGGACCAGTAACAGGGATGGGACCAAGACCAAGTACATTTTGTGTGCTATGCTTCTAAACTCTGAGTCTATCAAAGTTACACCTATAGCTTTTAATGTGTTTCCTAATTTAATCTTAGTCTGTTAGAGTAAAAGATTAACTCTTGGCTTGTCAAACAGCCCTTTGTCTTGGATTCCTGGTTCTAGTCTTGACTTTCTGGTTCTAGCTTGCTTGCCAAGGTTTGTAAGTTGCTGGATAGTAGGCGACTTTGGACATGCTTCCCTCCCCATTCCAACCTTCATTTTCCCAGTTTGAAATATGATAGTTCATTGTTTTGCTTTTCTCCTGACATACAGAAGAATTCCCCGATTGTTCTCTTACTGTGTAAGAAAGAGTTCAGAAGCTGAGGCAGAGAAGCTCATAGAAATTTGAAAGCAGCCTCTTCCCTGAAGTGAGTGGTTTTCACCCCTCAGCAAAGAAACTTTGCTTCCCAACTAGAAGAAAACCATTACTGAAAACCACTACTGATCAAAATCCAGAAAGTGAGATCGTGTCTCACTTAGTCCCAACAGATGCATTTACAACAGAATTCCTGCAGCTGAGGCTGGGGGATTATTGCAGAAGTGGGTGGAAAGATTGTATGAGCTTGAAGAACTGGGAGTTGGCTGTAAGATTATGCCTCTTAAAGAGTCAGAAAAGACCCGTGAAGTCTCATTACCATGGTTGCCTACACAAGACCTGAACAATAAAGATGACACCAACAGACTTACTGACATGACAGAGAAAGCTTAGGAGGCCTCAACCTAGACAAAGAACTATAGGTAACTAAGGAATGTGGAGATCAAGAGAAATAGTCTTCCTCAAAGAATCCCCATCCCCCACCCTATTGGGTTAGTCAATACCAGGTGCTCATCTCTAAAGACATGCATACAAACAACATTATACAGACTATTGTTTTGTTGTATTTTGGGCTGTATTTTTATATTTATGAATATATATCTAACAACAGTCTTTTTTAAAGGCTATGAACTTGAGAGAAAACAAGAGGGAGTCAATGGAAGGGGTTGCAAGGAGGATAAGAAAGGAGAAAATGAGGTAATTTCAAAAAACTAATTAAAAAGAAAAGGAAGCGGTCAGGGCTTGAGTAAAGTGCAAGGCTAGACCTGCATACTTGTTTCTTGAGGGATCTGTACTGCCTGTTCATCTTGAATTTACTTGTTGGCTAAAAGCAGAGAGGTCTAAGGTTGAGGTCAGTAGTGTATATGCTTCCAGACACCTTGGTTCTTCGTTGTAAGGCCCTGACCCTCTGCTGTGTGTTGTATATCACTGTACTACCTGATTATGTGCAAAGGATGCCTTATTTCAGTTTGCTCTTAAGCACCTGGCCTTCTATGGACTTCCATGGCTGCTGGTGCTTCATTTTGGAGTGAAGGTTACATGGTTGAATAGAGCATACTTTGGAATCGGCTTTCTTAGACTCTTAAGCCTAGGCTTCTCCACTGTGTAAAGGAAAGTCTCCAGTGTGTTGAACCCACAGACGCAGGTTTGTGTCCCATACTATGTTTGCCAGTTGTGACTTTTAAGGAATTTCTGAGGCTTTGATTCTCACTTTATTATTAAGAAAATGAGTAGTGTTATGTAATCCCGTTAATCCCACTAGTGCCCTCTAACTAAGGAATGTGCTCCTCGGATGTATCCTGGGGCAGTTAATTTTTAAGTTTAACCGAATTCCTACAATACATGCTAGGCAGGGGCTCTACCTCCCAGCCTACTGAATTTGATGGGTGAATATACTTGCTGAAGTGTCTACTGTTTAAAAAAAAACGGCAAACCTGCTCAGTCTGACCCTACATTTCTGTACTTCATAGAACCACAGACTGGGGCAGAGGGGAGGGTGGAGCTACAGCATCATCACGTGCACAGCCTCAGCCAATAGGAGGCCGGAGACCTGGAGCTGGACTAGCCAAGCAAAGAAGTCCTGAACTGAGGTTAAGAGTTACATCCTTACACCCTGTAGTAGCCAATCACCAGATTCAGACTGCCCTGTGGAAAGAGTTGGTTCTGGGAGCGCAGCTCAGGTTACCCTTAATAGCTGGAGGAAGAATTGCTTAGGGAACCCCACTTTCTCTATGAAACACAACTCACCTGACTCAGGCCTAACAACCGACCTGTGACCTTAACCTCACCAGAGATACATTCTTTTCCTTTGAGGTGACCTGCCTGCCTCCAATACGTTACAAAGAATCTGTGTTCTAAAGGTATGGAATACTTAGCCATGAGTACAAAGTACACTGGATTCACCAGAAACACCTATCAATGGAACTTGTTCAGAAGATGAGACCAGAGTTGAAGGGGAGGGAAGACTGTCAGTTCCAGGCAGGAAGGGGAGGAACAATGACATCCTTTCTTTAGAAACTCTAAGATGGCCTTCACACAGTGTACACTTCAATGAAAATGTATACTTTTCAAATAGGGAGCAAGACTAGCCTAAATGATACCTTAGTGCAGTCATTTTTTATTAAATGATTGTGGCAGTGAATGCCCTTAATTCTAGCACTCATGTGGCAGAAGCAGGTGGATCTGTGCAAGGCTGGCCAGAGCTACATAATGAGACCCAGTCTCTCTCTCTCTCTCTCTCTCTCTCTCTCTCTCTCTCTCTCTCTCTCAAAAAAAAAAAAAAAAAGGCATTTTAAAGATAAAAATCATGTTATATACCCCAGGCTGACCTCATACTCAGAACAATCCTCCTGCTTCAGCACCCCAAACACTGGGATTGCAGGCATATATCACCATTTCTGTTTTACTTATTTAGTTTTTGTTTGGGGTCTTGTTCTTGTTTTGAGATAGGGCCTCCTCATGTAGTCTGATTGGCCTTGAAAACGTTATGTAGGCAAAGCTGATCTTGAATTTCTGATCCTCCTGGCTCTACCTGCCAAGTACCTGGATTAGACCACCACAGTGGATATGGTGCTGTTTTTTTTAAAAGACACCGACTTTAAGGAAAAGATTGGCTTGCTGTTATCACATCATCCCTAGACAGGCTTTCGCAGTGGTGTAAAAGGAGCCTATAGCTGTAGTCTAAGCTCTCCTGTCTTTGGGCACTCATACAGCAACTAAAGTTACACAGACTTGGGTATTCTTAGCTCATTTGCTGGGTTAGGTCCAGGTCCTGACACCCCAGGGAGCAGAGAACTCCCTTAACTTAGAACCAATTTCCACCTGCCCGGGAATCCCAGCCCCCTAGAATGCTAAGCAAAAACTCTACCACTGAGCTGCCTTGCCAAGGCCTCAGCAGAATCATGCCCCAAGCCTCTCTGAGCTTTGTTCTCTCATCTACAACATGGGAATGCTGGGAATTGTATCCCTTAGAGCTATTGCAGGATGTACATTGCATTAGTACCCTATGGTCCATGTGCAGAGATTTATTAAGATAGTTACCTGGCTCAATGGTCGTAAGCCTGAGCATCGGAGGCTAATCCTCAGAACCACAAAGTAGAAGGGGAGAACCAACTTCCCTTGTCCAACACACACACACAACACACACACACAAGACATTAAATGTAATTAAAAGAATAAAACTTTAAAAAGCTTCACTTATTAAAAGACGTGGGAAGCAAGATGGATGATACAAGGCAGGAGGATTAGAGGTCAAGGCCATCCTTGGGTTACATATCTAGTTCAAAGGCCAGGCTGTACATTAGACCTGTCCCAAAGAAGATTGAAATCCAGAATAAACCACAGGAAAGGAAGACCAAAACCTCAAATCAGTCTTTAAAACATTTATACTACTTTTTTCCCCGGGTTCTGGATGAAGTCAAGCCAATGTGGGTAGCAAGATGCTACCCAGCACGTACACAGCACTGGGCAGCCTAGGAACCCGCAGTTTGGTTGCCAAGGCGACGCCGGGCGCGCGGCTGCCCCGCCCCGTCACGCCGTCACGCGCTCCCGCGGCGCCCCGCCTCCAGCTGCGCTGCGGCGGGGACGACTGGCTAGCCGCGCGGGTCTCACTATCCTCACTCCATCCGCTCAACCAATGGCCGGCGCCGCCAGGGATGCGTTGACGTGAGTCACACGCTGCCAGGCCTCGGCACAGACCAATCGCTGCACGGCGAGGGCAGGGCGGGAGTGGAGCGGACCAATTACGGCAGGAGGGCCCGGGCACGGCCTCCGGGCCCTGCCCCTGAGCCGGCAAAGGTAGTGAGAAGGCCGCTGCACCTGCCCGGTCTTGCGCCGAGACCGCTGTCCATCGCGGGACGCCAGGTAAGGAGCTCTCTACTCCAAGCCGGGTGGCAGAGACAGGGACCGGCGAGGTGGGGTCCGGCTGAGGTCCGTGAGGATGCGGTGGGAAGGAGCCGGGCTGTGCAAGACTCTGGGCAGGAAGGCTAGGTTCTTAAGTGATGGAACTGGAATGCTAACACTTCCTGTCCTTTAGAGAGTTTGCAATCATCTGGAGTCTGGATCATTGACTTGAGTCTTAAAAACTTTCTACAAAAACACCATCACCACGTGGGGGACATAAGGTGTGCTCTGTGTTTGTGGATGTGGGAAGATGTCCCAGAGGTACCGAAGGATGTGGTTCCATAGGAAGGACGGGACGAGAGGTCTAGATCACCTGTAGGAGAACGACGCTTGAAGTATGAAGGTTGAACTTATGTTAGATGGATCCTGCCTAAGGCTTCTCTAAGCTGCAGTGCCGAAAGAGGGACTGAGATTGTCAGCCAGGCTTTAAGTTAACCTACGAATACATTCTTCATTTGTTTCATCCTTTTTTTTTTTTTAATCTGAGGATTCAGATCAGATTTCCAGGCAAGCAAGCTGCTCAAAGCTGAGGAGGCAGGATATCCATTTCAACAAAACCTGCTTTCCCCTGTCCTGTTTGATCACTTTCTCAGTCTGATGCTTTGTTTAACTACATACCCATTTTCCTCTCTTCATTACAGAGCGTGAACTCGGGGTAACTGAACTCTGTCTCAACATTGTGTGGAAGTTGGGAGACTTAGTCGAGGATGCCGAGTTAGAGACTAGAACACTTCCTGTGGAGGTGATGAAGTTCTTCAAATAGGCGTGAAAGCATATTTGGGAGGGGCACCTGGCGCACTTACTAGGATGCACTGAAGTTTGACCCAAAGCCAGACTGTCTATGAGTGGAGTTGGCCAGCAGCCTTTGGATAATCAAAACCTAGATCAGGCTAGGAGTTACAGATGATGGGTAACAGCATGTTCTTAAACCGGAGCACTCTGTTGTAATCTGGTCTCTCCAGTGTCATGTCCAGGTCTCAGTGTAGAAAATGCTTCTGCCCGGAAACACTGTGCCCCTCTGTCCTCATAGCGCTGTAATTTCCCCTGTATCCTACATGTCACTTTGGTTTGTGATGCTATGGGAACCTCCAGGAATGGGGACAGGGGGAGCACACTGACAATACATCATAGACAGATATTTGTTGGAGGGATCTATGTGAATTCCATGAGACTAGGAAAAATGTCAAGTGGAGAAATGTCGAATCTTGATTGTTGCTGGCTGTGTGGGAGAACACGGGTAATCTCAACCCTCAGTTGGATTGCTGAGATTCGGGAGTTCAAGGTCATCCTTAGTTGCATAGTTTAAGCTGGGCGGTGGTGGCGCACCTTTAATCCCAGCACTTGGGAGGCAGAGGCAGGCGGATTTCTGAGTTCGAGGCCAGCCTGGTCTACAGAGTGAGTTCCAGGACAGCCAGGGATACACAGAGAAACCCTGTCTCGAAAAACCAAAAAAAAAAACCAAAAAAAAAAAAAAAAAAATAAGCCTCACTTGAACTAAAGCCTTCATCCTGAGAGAGACAGAGAAGGACAGAGAGAGTTATCACCATCCAGATTGGTCAATGAAGTAAGTTCCAAAGAACATTAGATTTGACACCAGGGACACTTTGTGATATATATATATATATATATATATATTTTTAAGAGTAAGTTGAGCATACTGATGGGAATAGAAAGCAATAGCAAGTGAGAACATGCAGCAGTGTGAATAGGGACTCTTCACACAGTGTGAAGAGGCCTGGGTAAGCTGACCTCCTCCATTCAGTGCCTGTGCAACTTTGGACAGGTGACTTAGTCACTCTAAACCTCAGCCCATCATTTGAAAACCAAGGATCATACAAGTTCCTCTGTTTCGCAGAGTGAGGCAAGGGTTTAGCTTGAAATGACAGCATATACCGGGAATGCAGAAGGTGCTCAATAATTGTTAGCTTATTTTAGGTGCTGTGTGCCGGGTCTTATGTTTAGTACTTAACATGTGCTATTTTGGGGGGGCTTCTTGACAAATTATTGTCGAGTATTTGTTTTCGATAAAGTTATGGCTCAGAAGTTTATCACTCCACAAGATCTGGGCCATGTAAGCTAGGAAGTGGGTGTTCATTTGGTCGTTGTCAGATTTTGTAATGACCTCAGGAAAAATGGAAATTGGAATGAGAGTCTTAAGTTTTATAACTTTGTAGTAGATGGTTGACAAGATCTTCATGTGGGTGGGAGCCCAGTGGTAAGAGACCGGTGTGGTGGAGGAGGGTGGCCCTTTTAATCTGGACTTTCACTGTAAGAAGGGTGAGGTGGCCTGGAAAAGATGACGGAGATTAGGAATTCTTTTCTGCCGCCTCCTCTCCTCTTCCTTTCCCTCCCCTCCTCTCCCTTCCTTTTCTCTCCCCTCCCCTCTCTTTTCCTAGACAGTATCTCACTTGAGCCAAGTTGAAACTCACCATCTTTCTATTTCGGCCTCGTGAATGATGGGGTAGGAAAGTTTTTCTCTCGAAAAGCATATTCGAATATGTTTTTATTTTATTACTATTAATTAAAAATTGCGTGTGTTATGTATACTGAGTGTTTTGCTTGCATCTCTGTCTGTGGAAGCTTAGTACCCTTGGTGTGAGAAGAAGGTGGCCGGATCCCTTGGAACTGGAGTTATATGGTTGTGAGCTACCATGTAATTGCTGGGAACTGAACCTGGGTCCTTCGCAAGAGCAGTTGCTCTTCACTGCTAACCGAGTCTCCAGTCCCATGCCTGTATTTTTAGAATGAAGGAAGTGGGCTTCCTGTGACCATGAAGGACATGAAATGAAAAAGAATAAGGAGAGTCATGTCCTTGGTAAGACTCAAACTTAGCAAGTAGGGAGGCAGAGGCAGGTGGATCTCTGTGAGTTCGAGGCCAGCCTGTTCCACTGAGTGGGTTTCAGGACAACTAGGGCTACACAGAGAAACCCTGTCTAGAAAAACAAACAATGCAGCACAGCACAAAGCAAAGCCAAAAGAACACAGGACGGCTTATTCTTGAAAAGAATGAGGACGGACTGTGAGGCCAGCAGGTACAGGAGGATAACGTGTGGGACAGGAGTGAGACTGGAAGTCTGAGAGAAGGTGATTTACCTTCCTAGCATCTGTCACATAGACTAGGGTAAGAGATTCAGTGTAGAAGTGGTAGAGCATTCTGAAAGTGCCTATTGTTAACTCCTCTAAGGCTATAAAAACACTATTGTTTTTTGAGATTATATGTCCTGTATCCTTGGCTGGCATTGAACTTGATGTGTTATAGCTAAGAATCATCTTGTACTTCTGATCCTCCTGCCTCTACTTGCCGAGTGCTGGGATTACATCTATATTATACCTAGTTAGTGTGATGGTAGAAATGGACCCCAGGGCTTTGGGAATGCTGGCCACGCACTTTACCAACTGAGCCCTAAAATACGTTTCTTGTCTTGTTTTGTGTCTTTATGGGATGGGCCATCAGTTCATAAATGACAAACGGCAGAGATATCTTCACAAAAGTGAGATTCAAAATGAAATTCATCGTGTTTGATTGGTGACTGGTTAGACTAACATTTATTAAATAGCTACCACGTACTCTCCTTTAAGAAATTAAAATTATTAACGTTGAGCTGGGTATGGTACCTTTAATCCCAAGAACTCAGAAGAAAGACCCATCATAGGCAGATGGGTCTATGTGTTCAAAGCCAGCCTGGTTTGCAAAGTGAGTTCCAAGACAGCCAGGGCTACACAGAGAAACCCTGTCTCGGAAAGGAAAAGGAAAAGGAAAAGGAAAAGGAAAAGGAAAAGGAAAAGGAAAAGGAAAGGAAAGTTGTATAGAAAATATAACAGGGAAAAGTTCCTTCTGTCACTTCACAGACCACCACTATATAAAGTTTTGTCCAGTACATTTTTCTGTGTGTGTCTACATATTACTACAGAGAAATTACATGTTTACATAAAAACCAGGGGCTTCCATTTTATATAGTCATATTTGGCTCTTCCTATACATGCTATTCTGTAGGTGTGTCTTGGGTTTTAATTTAATTTTTATTACTTTTATATAGGGTGGGCAGTTGGGAGGACCAACATCATATATGGAATTGCAGGTACCTGGAGGTCCAGACGAAGGAATCTGGTCCCTTGGAGCTGGAGTTCGAGGCAGTTGTGGGCCACCCAGTGTGGATGCTCAGAACCAAGCTCAGTCAGAGCCTATATGTTACCGCCAGTCCATCTCTCCAGACCCTCCTTTTTTCCTCTTCTTTTCAAAATAAAAGTATGGGGCTGGAGAGACGGCTCAGTGGTTAAGAGCACTGACTACTTTTCCAGAGGACCTGGGTTCAATCCCCAGCATCCACATGACTGCTCACAACTGTCTGTAACTCCAAGATCTACTCAGGTATACATGCAGGCGGAACACCAGTGTACATAAAATAAGAATAAATATTTTTTTTAAAAAAAGAGAATGAAAGTATAACTGCTTGCATTTTAGAATGAGGAGCGCAAGGTTTCAGTGACAGATCCTGTGTTTATAATTGGTTGCTGAAGTGCTAGGAGGGCAGGACTGTGTATAAACACGCGCTGCACAACTTATCGTTTTGTTTGTTTGTTTATTCCCTGTGTAGTTCAGGCTCATTTTGAACTCTCAGCAATCCTCCTGCCTCAGACTCTCCTCACTGGCATTACAGATGTAAGCTTCCTGCTTAGCTCCCTCATTTTTATAAACAGCTGCATTATTACCTATGGAAGGATTTAATAATATTTATGTAACTCATCTCTTGCTTATGGACTTGAATATTCTTCTTACTCTGTTGCTAGTTAGAAGCTATGCTTCTTTAAAGCTTAGCATGTTTGTCTTCCTCAGGTGAGTTAAAAGATAGAGTTATTTCTGGATTATATCAACACTGCTGGTTTCGTTGTTGGTTTCTTGGCAAATGATAAACTCATTTGTCCCAAGCCAACAGTGTAGATGATGCCCCTTTGCACACCAGGCCTGAGCAATGGATGTTGCTGAATATAAAAAGGTTTGCCATTTTGGCAAAAGTATCTCTTTGGGGTTACAGTTCGTCCTTTGAGGGAAAAAAGTTTCTTGGTTTGTGTGGGCTTGCCTGCCTGTGAGGGCCCACGAGGAGGGTAAAGGTCAACATGGGCTCAGTTTGCTCGGTACCTTATTTTTTTCAGATGGCTCTCACTGAGCCTAGAGCTGGGGTCACAGTGTGAGTGCTGGGGTCACAGATGCCTCTGCTATGTTTATGTGGGAGCAGGGAGCCTGAAGCGGGTCCTGTGCTCATACAGCGAGCACTCTTTGAGCCATCCACGCCACCCCTAACAGCCTGTGGGCTGTCGGGGACCATTTAGCTTTATTGTTCTATGAACTGCCTGTCTATGAATAATAGCCTTTGATATTTTTTCCACTGGGTTTTTCTAAAGCACACTGTGTCCCTTTTTTATCATGTGTTGGGATCCTTTTTGGAGTTTCACGTTTGATCTCTGGCCTTGTTTACCAATGACATTTTGTTCCTGCCAGAACTTTTACATAGTTACTTTGGGCAAACTTCTTGGTTTCTTTTTGGTTTTAAGTTGTTTGCATGTACGTGTGTGTGCATGTATTGTGTGTGTGTGTGTGTGTGTGTGTGTGTGTGCATGTGTGTGTAAATCAGAGGACAGTTGTGTGGAGTGGGTTTTCTCTCTGTCTTTACTTGGGTTCCGGGGATTAAACTTGAATGGCAAGTGCCCTCTGAGCCATCTTGACAGCCCAAGCCTGATGCTTGATGAAATTAAGTTTTCCCCAGAGATTACAGACTGAAAAATCTCTTTAAATATAGCTTTTAATTCCCTTCCCACTGTTCTTTGAGATATTCTGGTAGAAAGGAACATTTAGTCTTCAATGCAGTGTCTACAAATAGAGATGGTGATAGCACTCAGTAGACTTGTTATGCTGTTTTTCAGAACTTCAGTGCTGTGTGTATCTGTTTACTACACGAATAGAAGGCTCCTCGCAGACAATTGAAAATGGCCACAAACAAAAGCGCTGGCATCTTCAGCTCCGCATCCCTGACTGTGGAGTATGTGGATTCCCTGCTGCCTGAGAACCCTCTGCAGGAGCCCTTTAAGAATGCGTGGGTCTACATGTTGGATAACTACACAAAGTTCCAGATCGCAACCTGGGGCTCCCTGATAGTTCACGAAGTCATCTACTTCTTGTTCTGTTTACCTGCATTTCTCTTCCAGTTTATACCTTACATGAGAAAGTACAAAATTCAAAAGGTGAGTATGCCAGACTTGTGAAATACTATAATTGATGCTGTTTTTCAAGAACACAGAGCTTTGAGAGACCCAATAGTACTGTCCAGCAGAAATATAATGTAGCCACTTACATAGATAGCTTAAGAAGGTAATAAGGGAGTAGGGAAGTTAATTTTCATAATATCTTTTATTTAACCAAGTAATGCTTGGCTATTATTTCACTAACTAGCCCAAATTAAACTGCTTCAGGAGACATCCTGGTGTTTTTATTTTCATAGTTGTGTGAGCGTCAGTGTGTGTTTATGCTAATTTTCAGAGTGCTCGTGCCTTGTGCTGCTAGTCGACAGTCTGCTATACAAAAAAACTGTAGATCATAATTGATGGTGTTTCAAAGAATTGTCTATAAAGGTGGGCTTTAGACACTGTAAGGCTTATCTCATTGCGGTTTATAAATTCTAATTTTCAAACTAGCTGGCAGGTGTAGTGTGTGTATTTAAACATGCTCAAGGCCCTGGATTTAATCATCAGCACACCTGTTTTTTTTCTAGCCCCACCTGTGCACCCCAATCCTGATTAAAAAAGAAACTATTTGGGGAGGGGGGAGGAAATGTGCACAGGGCCGGTGGGCTGCTCCACTGTATTTCTTCCTCCTCCCACACTCTCAGCAGATCTAATTGGCTGTTAATATGCAAAGATTCCATATATGCACAACAGGACTTCCAGCAGCTTTTATATGGTCCCACATGAGGGGGTATTGTCCCCCGTGTCTTCATATTTGTTTCAATGTATTAGATGTGTCTTGCAAGACCTCTGTGTGCATGACAAGTACTGAGGTATGCACAGTACTTTGTCTTAGTTTTAAACAAAGATAGCAGAATGCACTGTTATTAATATATAGGCTGTTTGCTTAGCATGGTTTCTGAGATGAATTTGGACAAGTAGAGAGACAGGAAGGACTTATCAGCATTTGGTACTCCAATATTAGTTCTTGTTTTGAGAAAACATCTCGTGTATATTCCAGGGTAGCCTTAAACTTGGGATCTTCTGACTTGCACTTCTGAGTTGCTTATAAACAAGGACCATCACCAATTACCAAGATTTTTTTTTTTTAAAATGCCACACTGGTTAATCTAAACAGTCATAACCAACTAAACTGAAGGACACAGAGCAATGGCAAAAAGTAGATGCTGAGCGTTTGTCTGCTTTGCTGGGTGTGCAGGTCATGTCTCGTCAGTGTCTTGACTTTGTGGCCTCTCCCAGTGAGTCACTATAAGGAAGGGCTCAGACAGGTTCCTCTGCAGCTAACCTAGATGTTGGGGCACCTAGGACTCTAGGCCAAGAGGAGACTAGGGAAAGGGAATAAAAAAGAGAGCAGCCCAGAGGCTCCTGTCAGCCTTGGTCAGAGTCAGAACGTTTCCAAGGTGCTTTTGATGAAAGGACTAGAGCTGAGAAACAACTCAGAATGCCATGAATTCTGAGTCTCTGAAGTGACTCTGGCCATTGTGTGTTACCACTGACTCACTGAGAAGGAGGCTGAGTCACCATGTGGTTACAAAGCTGAAGTATCCTTTCTTCCTCCGCTGCCCTCTGTAGCTGACTGCCTGGTCACAGGTGGTGGTACCCTTTCCAGAGAAAAGCTGTTTTAGCTCAGGGTGTGTGGGTGGCATTAAAAGGAAGTGTGGCAGGACAAAGAATAAGCTGGGCTGGGGATATAGTCCATGTGGGAGTGTTAGCCTAGCACACACAAGTCTGTGGGTTACAGTCAGCACCAGCACACACACAGAAGCCACAAAACCCACATCCTAATTGGTTACACCTAATGACAGGCTGAATAGAATGGCCGTAAGTTGGTACTCCGTGCCATCTTTTAAAGTTTCACGGCCATCAACATCCAGGTTGTGAATTTTTTCAGTATTTAAGTAGTGATGTCAAATCAATACAAACTCTCATAACATAAAGGGGCTGAGAAGGAAATAAATCTTGTAGCTCTGTAGTAGAGCATTTGGCTAGCCTGAGCAAGACCTGGAGCCCAGAAGAGGCAAGGGAGTCTCAGTGAGTTTGAAGGCAGTCTGGTCTACATAGTAAGCTCTAGGTCAGTCAAGGCTACATAGTGAGACCTTATTTCAAAAATAACAATGATACAGAATAAAGCAGCATAAAGTAAAATAAAGGAATAAAAAGGAAGGCAGAATAAAAAGGAAGGCAGACAGACTCTGGGCTGTATCCTCACACCCACAGCACAATTAATTAAATGAAAACACCAAAAAGAAAGAAAAAAAGAAAGAAAGAAAGAAAAAGAAAAATGGTGGAGGCCACTTCTGTTTGTGAATTGTGCACCACAGGCTGTAATTAAAACATACACAAAATGATACATGTCTTTTCTTCAGTGCTTTAGAAAGTCCAAGGTAACACAGTCAAGAATTAACACATAGAACACTTTTTATTTTTTTAATTTAAAAAAATCGCCCTTGTCTCCACAAGTGTGGCATACACATGAGAGATCCTAGTGCTTGGGTGGAGGCAGGAGGATCAGGTTCAAGGCTATCCTGCTACTTAGAGAAAGTCTGAGACCATAAGATACATGGCAGTCTCGCTCAAAATATACTGCACACCTCCCCCTCACCAAAAAATTACATAATGTATATTAATATTTATATAACATTTAATATTTATAATATATATGTGTATGTATATATATATATATATATATATATATGTATGTATGTATGTATGTATACACACACACACAAATAGCTCTGGGGTCATGTGTATACAGAAGGTACTTATTTCTGCAGATGAATACCACCAAACACCTGGATGCAGTGAGCTACCCTTGTAATAAAGGCTCCCAGCTGCTGCTTGTGGGGCTTTCTATGGAGCACTCAATGGAAACAGAATGTAACTTCTTTTGAAACTTCTTTAAGTGTCTCACAGGCAGCAAAGCCTGGAGAGCTAGTTGTTTCTTATGTTAGTTTTGGGTCTCTATCACCATGTTTGTTATTAACATCTTTACACCTGTTTAAAGTAATTGTAGTATCTGTTAAGATCACTTGCCACTGTAGTAGAAACTGAACACAGCACAGAACTGTGGGATTATGTATATTAGAGAAAATTTTAAGAATTTATTTCTACCTGTTCAACTGAACTATTGATAGCTGACTACACTTTTAAATATTGTGATTGTTTTTTTTTCCTCTATAGGATAAACCAGAAACCTTCGAAGGCCAGTGGAAGTGTTTGAAAACAATTCTATTTAATCATTTTTTTATCCAGTTGCCTCTGATTTGTGGAACATATTATTTTACAGAGTTTTTCAATATTCCTTATGATTGGGAAAGAATGCCAAGATGGTATGTCAGTGATAATTTGACATTCATATTCATTCATGGTTTATTTTTAAATTACATTTTGTTTAATGTTCATCTTCTTCATTTAGTGAATACCCTAAAATGTATTATGTTCTGGTAGAACTGGATTTACATGTACCAGAACCTAGGTACACCTTTTGAAATGAATCTTCCAAACAGGATGTGGCAGCACACACCTGTGGTCCCGGCACTCAGGAGGTGAGGGTGGGCAGGCCTGAAGTGCAGAACCCTCCTGGGCTGCATCGCTAGTCCATAGCCTGCCTGGGATACAGTGAGACCTTGTCTCAAAAACAATGAAAATAAATGAAATGAAACAGTTGAATCTTTTCTGAACTATGTACATGTGTTTTTCTTGTTATTCGCTAAACAACAGTACAACAATTTCACAGTGCGTACGTTGTTAGATATTGTGAGTAATCTAGAGATAATTACATGAGGGGATTACAAAAGCTTCCTACTACTAAATATTTCAGTATTTAAATAAGATGGTTGAGCATATTTATATAAATTATTTTTCATCATTTTATTTAAATGAAGTATTTCTGTGATCGAAAAAGCAATGGCTTTACTGTTAACTTCAGATTGCTTTTTAAACTGATTTTGTACCCAGGTCTTTGGCAACATAAATGGAAATAGCGTCACACTCCTTAACCCTTACTTTCATATTGAAACATGTAGCCTTATCTATCAGTATTGTTTTTTTAAAACCAAGTCTCACTGTGTGGCCCTGGCTGCCTTGGAGCCCACTATGTAGGCCAGGTTGACCTCAGACTCATAGAGGGAGGTCTACCTGCCTCTGCCTCCCAAGGGCTGGATTTAAAGGTGCAAGCCAGCACACCCAGCTTAGCTCTCTAGAAGCTTGGGGGAATTTGATGTGCAGTCAGATCAAGCTGGATATTGGCACGCAGCCTACTTCATGGTTACTTTGTACTGATTCGTGTTTGCCTCTCGCAGGTATTTAACTTTGGCCAGGTGTCTGGGCTGTGCAGTCATTGAGGATACCTGGCACTATTTCCTGCACAGACTCCTTCACCACAAGAGGATTTACAAATACATTCATAAAATGCATCACGAGTTTCAGGTATGTCAGGGTCACAGTTCAGGCTTTGTCTTCTGAGGTGGAAAACCTGGTTTATTGTTTGTACAGTTTAAGAGCTATCAAGTGGTATTTTGTTTCATGTCCTTTTTTTTTTTTTTTGAGTTGTATTGTTGTGTGTGTGTGTGTGTGTGTTGTGCATGCACACACATGATGTGGTGGGTAGGATACATGTAGGGTCAGAGAACAACTTTGTGGAGTCAACTCTCTCCTTAAATATATATATAATCATATTTAATTAATATCATATTCGATTAATATATGAAATGTTATATATATTTATAAAATATCTTTGTTACCTGAGTATATTGTGTTCACCCTGTGTTCAAATGCTCGGAAACAGAAGAGGGTGTTATGGATCCTGGGAACCTGTGTCCTTGTAAGAGCAAGTGCTTTTAACCACCAGCCCATCTCTCCAGCCCTCTCTCTCTTCTACCTTTTGATGCAGGCTCTAGAAATCAAAAACAACTGCAGGCCATGCATAGCAAGCATCTTTACGCCCTGAGCCAGCTCTTGGTCCCCTTTATTTCCTTTCCTATTGGCATCACATGATGGACATGTACATACAGAACCATGCCTAACAGTTTTCTTCAGTGTCAGACTATCATGGTAGGAGCTGGAGAGATAACTCAGTGGTTAAGAGCCCATCTTGTAGAAGATCTGAGCTCAATTCCTAGCACCTGTATTAAGCCATCATAATCACAGGCTCCTGTTCTCATGTGCACACATGTACACATACATGTAATTAAAGGTAGAGCTATATATAAACTCATGGTAAACTGAGACTTTAAAGACTTACACAGAATAGTTGAGGTTCTATCCTCTCATCCCATCAGGATGTTCAGATGGCTGTCCTGATATAACTAGATGCCTGGCAGATTGGTGGTGGGCATAGTAATACTAGGTTTAAATAAATAACATTAATAAACAATAAGCACTTACTATTTAAACTAAAGCAACTACTCAGCTGAAGTACATTTTCAGAATAGATTATTTATGTTTTAAGTCAAAGCTGCTTTCATCTAGGTCTCAGTGGATACCTGAAAACATGGATAAGATACCATACTAATAGCTAAGACAGCTAAAAGTAATCACTGGGCAGTGTATTCAGGAGTATAAACACTGGGCAAAAGAGTGATTCTCATTGGGAGGGCTGAGGCTGATGGGACATTACACAGAAGAGTGCGCAATTTAAAACATTTCTCAAGTGTTCCTACTTAATACTTTAGGACAATAGTTAATCTAGGGTAAATGTAACCCGGGAAAACACAATCATGATTAAGGATGGCCTCCTGAATGTGCATGTGTAGGCGCTCCCTTGTGGTAGAGTAACTACAGATTCATAAGTTCAATTATGGGCCTTAAGAGCTAAGGGCCCAATGACTTGAGTTTGATCCCTGAATCCTACAAGGTGGTGAGAGAAAACTGACTCCTAAGGGCTGTCCTTTGACCTCTGCACATGCACGTGAGCACACACACACACATAGGTAAATAAGTGTTTAATTAGAGTTGAAGCTCAATAAGAGATAATACTAAGGCATTCATATCAATAGATCTTTTGATTGATTCCAAATTTGCTGAGAACTGATATATATATATATATATGTATGTATGTATATTATATTCTGTATCTGAATTACCATCATCACTTATAGAAACAATATAATTTTATAAGACTGTATATACATTGAATACATTAGGCTTCTCCAGAGAACATCCACACAAAGCTAATATGAACATAGGTTTATTTGAAGTCTGGAAGTATGTACCTATAATCCTAACACTTAAGCTAAGGCAGGGGACATCATGAGTTTAAGACCAACTTCAGCTATATAGATCCTGTCTCAAAAAGAAAAAAAAAAAATGATCTTTCAGTATGTGGCCCAAGTGTTTCGAGAAAAACGCTGGAAAGTGCGGGATGGTCTCTGAACTGCATGTGAATCCCTTCTTCCTTGGGAAGCCTCTCTCTTGCTCTTAAGTCCTCAGACTAGCTAAATGAGGACTAAAATCTGCCGGTACAGACATTAACCACAGCACAGTTGGACGCTAGCAAGGTGACACATGAATTAACAATCACAGTATAGTAAGGAATTCTTGCTCTGTTTCAGGCTCCGTTTGGAATGGAAGCAGAATATGCACATCCTTTGGAAACCCTGATTCTCGGGACTGGATTTTTCATTGGAATCGTGCTTCTATGTGATCACGTCATTCTTCTGTGGGCATGGGTGACCATTCGTTTGCTAGAAACCATAGATGTGCACAGGTGAGTGATGCCTTTGTTCAGGTAAAAGGCATCCTTTTCTATTTTCTGTGTGTGTTGTGTTGTGTGTGTGGGTCTATTTTTTTAAACATGTTCACTCTTCCAAGGCAGGGTTTCTCAGTCAAACCCAGACCTGGACAGTCTTGCTAACCAGCTTGCGTCTGTGGCTATCCCATCTCTGCCTTTTGAGGCTTAAATTACAGACAGGCCACCCAGCTTTTATGTGGGTTTCTGGAGATTTGAGCTCCAATCCTCAGGCCTGCACGACAAACACTTTAAGTACTAGCCATGTCTTATGGGGTTTTTTTTGTTTTTGTTTTTTGTTTTTTTGTTTTTTTTTAAAGAGGATCACAATCGCTGAATAAAAGTTCAAGTAATAGATGTTTTTATAGACTGATCTGTTACCATTCATTAAGTGATAATGGCATACAGCTTGTCTTGTCAAGCATAGTGCTAAGTGCTGCTGCAGTGAGCCTCAGCCAAAGAGTGTGCTGAAGCATGGACCTCTGCCATATTGGGTCATTGCTGGTTTCTGGGTAGCGCTGGTGAAAGCCTGCACTTAGGGAAACCGCTTCTTGTAATATGTACATGTTTTAGATGCTTCCTTTCCACAGATTGAAGACTGGATAAAGAGTTATAGCCAATTTTAGATACCAAGATTAAAGAGAGTGGACCAAACAAGATTCTTTTTGACGTCATTTATTCTCCCAACTTAAACAGCACAGTAGCATTTTAATTTTTAAAAAATGCTTGATGCTAATTCCACACAACCTTTTCTTAACACAAGTAGCATTATGGACGTCACCCTTTCATTTCCTGGTGTCAGATTTCCATGTATCTTTTAAGGTTGTCAGATTTCCCTAACGTACTTTTTCCTGTATTTTTGTGTTGTTGTTATTGTTGTCTTTCCAGCTGGGGCCTCAAAGCCCAGCTCACCTGGAATTTACTTGTAACACAGGCTGGCTACATGTGGATAGTCCTTCTGTTCAGCCTCCCAAAAACTGGGGATAGAGTGTTTTGTGCCACCACACCCTGGCCAATTTTTATCTTTTGTAAGCATATGAGGAATTAAATGATTTGGGTAAAGAAGAATGCTTCTTGTTAATGAGCATGTGACTGTTAATGAAAATACCATTCGTTCAACATGTGTCTCGTGAATAACCTGTATGCTTTGCATTTCAGTGGTTATGATCTTCCTCTCAACCCGCTGAAATTCATCCCTTTTTATACGGGTGCTCGGCACCACGATTTCCACCACATGAACTTCGTTGGGAATTACGCCTCCACCTTCACGTGGTGGGACAGAATCTTTGGGACAGATGTCCAGTATCATGCCTACCTTGAAAAGATGAAGAAGCTTGGGAAAAAGTCTGAGTGAATACCCAGCTCTACGCCTTCCTCAACTGCAGCTGGCGACTAACATTGCTTCTGGGGAGCGGAAATAAGCATGTGACTTGGCTACCAAGTGATAAGAAGAACATTAACGACCTTTAGCTATCTTCCTGATGAGAACTTTTCTACTTTACATTCAAGATCTGTATATGTGGGAAGAGATGAACATATATATTTAAGTACAGTTTTCATGAGGAGGTTTTAAAGGCCATATTGCTACCCTCACCAAAAGGTTTCAGGAACTGGAAGAAGTATTAATGTTCAACTCAGCACTTCACGCCACCTGAGACTGAAGTTGATGTTGCCTTCTAAGCCTTTTGCATACACTGCTCAGTTCAGAAAATTCTCAACAATGATGTTTGCCTTCTAGTTTAAGACACAATGTTTTTTAGAATTTACCTGAAATGAAAATATCACAAAGTAAATATATCAGCTGGTGAGCGAGTGACTGAAACCCCACTCTGGTCTGGGGTTGACCAGTTCAGGACTATTCTTTCTGTGAAGGATTGTTTGATTGTAGTAATTTTATTGACATCTTGTAAATTGACTCATTTCCTACGTGATGTACATAGAATATTATAGCCTAAAGATTTTCAACTTACTTGTGGTGTTTTTAAACTAAGGAGCCCCACTTCTGCTGTCCACCCCCTTGTCTTTGTGTGTCAGGTGGTCATTGAAGTCATACCTTGAGCTTTGTGAATTCACTTCTCTACTTGCACCTGGAGCTGGTGAAATAAATGTGATTTTTGTCTGATCCTCTGGTTTTCAGTGTTGAAGATTAGCTGTCATGTTTTATTCTTATAAGGAAAAGCACAGAAATCATTAAAGTACATTTTACAATAAAGGAATGGTTCCATTTTTTTCCTTGCTGAGCTTTTCTGGTGGTTTCACTGTGTGGTTAGGTGACTGATCTGTAGGAGAAGTCCACTAACCTAGGAAACAGCGTGCTGGCCTAGGTTTTCCACACAGGTATAAGGATATACATTCTAGGCCACTCGCTACATCTCAGTCCTTAGGTTTGCCTTGAATCTAATCCTGCTTCAGCTTTCCCATGCTGGAGTTACAGGCTAACTGACCATGACCGACTAGGCCTGCTTTTGGAGAGGTTCTTACTATGTAGCCCAGGATGGCCTTACTCAGCCTCTTATCTCAGCCTCCCAGCTGCTGAAGTTGTAAACATGAACCACCACAGTATGCTTGGGCACATTGGTTTCAAACTTTTATTCCACATCTGCCTCCCATGTCCTCATGTGTCCTCACATGTGCTTGTGTGTGCACATTTCTTTTACTTCTTCAAAGCAGTTTGGGGCAGGACATAAACTTGTTCTGTGCTGTTTGGTTATATGAGATTGCCTGTAAAGTTTCTTTTTAATCTTTGCCTTCTATGTTAATGCCTGTAGAATATATAAGCCTGGGAGGAAAGCAACTTTTCCTGTTAGAAAGGCTGGTAAGCATGCTTAAATAAGCTGGTGTGTGCCGTTCACTTTTTCCCCCCTCTGCTCAATGCTGTGGTTCAAAGCTAGGAGCTTGTGCATGCTGGACCAGCAATCTACAGCGATTCCACCAACCTAAACAATACGAGCTAGTACTCTCTGAGTACTTCCCATCCTCTGAGTTAGGATGTGGCTTTTAAAGAGGCATGTTCTTATTTCTTAACTGTAATTCTCTGTACTGGATGAAGTGTCTGGAGGTGAGGGTCTTCTAACTTCAAAGATGCTAATGTGCTTGCTTCCGTCACTCACTACACTGAACAGTGTCATTGAATATCTCAGATTACTTTTAATTAATGTTGCCAGTACTGGGAATTAAATGTCAGAGCCTCTTAATATAGACAAGCACCCCCATGGAGCTATATTCTACTGTTTTGTCTTGTCTTTGAAACAGTCTTGCTCTGTCGGCCCGAGTGGCCTCACAATTTAACCTCTTCCTGCTTCAGACTCATAAGGAGCTAGGATTATAGGTGGCATAGGACAGCCCATCTCAGCAGCTACTTTATAAAAATGCGATGTTTGAAAAAGAACATTCTAAGATAGTTACCCAGCAAGTGACAAACTCATAATTTCAGGGCTGGGGAGATGGCTATGGCTCTGTAAAGAGAGCCTTCTGCTCTTCCAGAGGAACTATGTTTGGTTTCAGGTACCCACACCAGACAGCTCAAACTGCAACTCCAGGTTTGGGCTCTGATGCCTTTCTTCTCGCCTCCAAGGGAACCCATACACATAAACACACACTACTCTAATTGCCTCAGTTGTTAACCTGATAACAGCCTACTCTTCAGAGGGCATCACATCTGAGGGATTTGCAGACCAGATGGGCCTGCAGCTGTGATTATAAAGGGTTGTCTTGATTAGATGTGGGAGGAGCTAGTCTACTCTGGGCAGCACCATCCCTAGGAAGGTCCTGGCCTGTAGAGAGCTAGCTGATCATGAGCCACTAAGAGGCAGCAAGCAAATGCTCTTTCTGGGTTTTTCCCTTGGGTTCCTGCTTGAAGTTCCTCCTCTGACTTCCTCAATGATTGTAACCTGAAAGTATAAGCCAAATATAGCCTTTTCTCCCAGGTTCCCTTTGGTCAGATTGTTTTATAACCGCAGCAGAAAGAAAACTAGGACACGCATAAATAAAAATAAATCTTCAAAAGATTCATATTCCCAAATATGTTCAGACAGAATAGACATTATTCAACTCAGCTAAAACTTTGTCGAAGTTACATGAATTAATAGATAAGAAGGCTAAAATACAAAGCTACAATATATAGCTTTGATTCTACCCTGGAGAATAGTTGATAAAAGTTGGGTGTTGTGATACATGCCTATAGTTCCAGCACTCCTGAGGCTGAGGCAGGTGGATGACAAGTTCTAGGCCAACCCACAATATATAGCAACATCCTTCTATTTCCTTTGAAAGCCAGGATTTTCTCTTCTTTTTTTAAAGATTTGTTATGTATATAGGAATTTTGCTTGCACGTATGTTTGTGTACCATGTGCTCATCTGGTCCCCTTATTCATCCAGTCCCCAGTTTGTGAAATGTTGCCAATCACATTCAGGGATAGCCTCGTCACCCCCTTTGTTAATGGTCTCCGGAAACTTCCTCACAGACACACCAGAGTCACACCAGGTACATCTAGAGTGGACTATGTCACCCATATACTTCCCAATCCAACCAAGGCAACAGTCAACATTCATCATTATTTCTATGTTGGATTTGATTTTTTTTTTTTTTTTTTTAAGAGAGAGTCTTAGTATGTAGTTCATGCTGACTTAAAATTTAAGATTTTGGGGCTTTTGAGATGGCTCAGTGGATAATGGCACTCCCAGTACCCACTTGGTAAAAGGAGAGAATCAATCCCTGCAGGTTATTTCTGATCTCAACAGGCACACACACACACACACACACAACACACACACACACACCCCCTAACAAGGGATGGTTTGAATTAGAGTGGCCTCCATAGGCTTGTGTCTGGTTCTGTAAGTGGAACTGTTTGGGAAGAATTAAGAGGTGTGGCCTTTTGGAGGAGGTGTGTCACTGGGGGTGGGTGGGCTTTGAAGTTCAAAAGCCCATACCAAACCCGGTTTTCTCCTCCCCTTCTTCCTGTGGACCAGGATATAAAGCCTTTCAGCAAGTGTCTAACGCCATGCCTGTCTGCTTCCTGCTGTAACGATCAATGATCACAGACTAACCCTATAAAACTGCAATTCAGCCCCCAATTAAATGGCTTCTTTATAAGAGTTGCCTGGGTTATGGTGTCTCTTCACAGCAATAGAACAGTAGCTAAGTCACACACACAAGTAAACTTAAAAAAAAAAAAAAAGGAGGAGCAATTTTAGACCAATTTGTGCTTCACAGTGAGATCCTATCTCTAAAATTAATTACTTAATGGCTTGATATAATTACCAAATATGAATTCACAGTTAAGATATACACAGTGCACATAGCAGTTTTGTGAAGAAGAAAACTTTTCAGTTTTTTTTTTTTAAGTTCATTGGAAACTTTACATTCAACTGATATTTATCATTTTAAAGTTCTTTTTTTTTTTTCTTTTTTGTTTTTTGAAACGGCATTTCTCTGTGTAGTCCTGGCTATCCTGGAACTTGCTCTATAGACCAGGCTGGTCTCAAATTTAGAAATCCCCTGCCTCTGCCTTTGCCTCCAGAGTGGTACTTTAATTAATGACATGAGTCACCACCATCTTTCTTATTTTAGTTCACAAGAATCTTGTCCCCTCTCTCTCCCATTCCTCTGCCTCTCTCACTCTCCTCTTCCAAAAACAAAAGTGATTTTCTGTTGTAAGGAGTGCTATGCTGGATTGAAAAAAATCAAATAACTATGGAACTAGACATTCTAGTTGTCAATTCCCCAGAGAATTTAATTTACCCTCAGATAATCTTTTGATCTTTAAAAATTACTTTTTATTTACGCTATATTCAGATAGGAAATTTCCTCTGGTTATGCATGATTTCTCCACTAAACTCAAACTTTAGAAAGAATTTTGTGCAGATTGAGACTCTCTCTGGACACTGAGAGGGAAAGTATTGGCTCAGGACCCCAAGAACAAGTTCTCGACATAAAGGAGATTTATTAGCCTCAGAGGGACAGAGAGCAGAGACAGGGACAAAGACAGGAGATAGAGGAAGAGTGTTGGGTGGGGCGGTATTTGTCCTGGAGAGGAGGAAGACAATAGGGACAAAGAACTTTCTCTAGATAGAGAGAAGGCAGATGGCACCTGGCAAATGACAGTTTACAAAGGTAACCCTGTGTTAGGGTGAGGTGTTTCATTTTAATTGGCCATATTAATTAGGTGAGTCAAAGGGGACTTTTGATTATTAGACTTCAATACTTTGATAGCTGGGTCTAGCAGTCAGCCTCAGGAGAAGAGGGATTGACCAAATAAGGGAATACACCTTTAAAATCTAAAGAATTTTAGTCAGGCAGAGGGCATTGGTGGGAGGGTAAAGCTGCCAGAGCAATGCTTGCCATGCTCCAACTGACCAGAAACCATGGGTTCAGTTGCTGGTAACAAGATGGTGCCCAGGCTGAGACCATACATGTAGATACAGTTCCCTTCCATGTGTTAGTGAGGCTGCCCTACAGTTTTGTTTAAACCTGAAAGGTCCTAGGCTGAGAACTGGCAGATTACCATCTAATCTCGACAAGGGATGTGAGGAAACAAGTTAGAAATAAAGGTTTCCTCATCTTCATTAAGATAATAACCTGAATCTTTATTCCCTCCCTTCTTTCACTCCTTAGTGTGTAAGCCATTTCTATTTATTTTGGTTGCAACAGACGAGATCTGACTGGTTCACCTACATAGGATTTCAAAGCCAAGGACTTGCAGGTTCCCCTAGGTTACAGAATGTGTTTCCGTGTGAAGGGGCAGTGGAAGTAGGTGGTGGAGCTCAGTAAAAAAAATACTCCTCTACATCTGCCTATGTCCATAGTCTCCAGCTGTTCCCATCAATTAAAGACATGATTGCAGCCTGAAGAATCTAGACAATCATTCCGCCTTAAAGCCAAACACCCTACCCCACCCATCACCCTCTTCTGCAACAAATCTTTCCTCAGCCTCCCAGGGTTAGTTAAGAGCAGAGGACCAGATTTCAGCTAAGGGACGTGGCTTGAGCTCTTTAAGAATGTAGATATTTATTCAGTTCGTAAACATCTCCTAATGTGTCTAAATGGCCTCACACAGGTGATAGGGAGAGGAAGCTATAGCTAATTAATTAGAGAATTAGTGAAATCTCTGAGAGATAGAGGCTTGGGGAGTCCCGGAACCCCTAGTAGTGAGAGGCTGTTAGGGACAATTTCCATTAGGGTCACCCCTTTGTGAGAAGAAAGACAGCCACGAGTTTCTGAGAAGTTTGTGGGCCTGTCAGGAAGAACCACACAGGAATCTGGCAGTAATAAAAAACATGGACTATATTAGATACCTAAAGAAGCTCGCTACAAGGATAGGGAGATGACGGGGCAGGGAGTAGAAAATGAACCAAACTAGGTCAAGATGTCCTTGGGAGTTTGTTTAGGAAGCCTTGAGACAATGGTACCTACTCTGTTCCAAGCTTCTGCAAAAGAGGCAATCTGAGGTGGAGAGATGACTCTGGGACTCTGTGGCCTGGTTTCCATCAGAACGTTTGTTGTTTAGCCCCAGGTGCTCTCGACTTCCTGTCTTGCACTATGTGAGCTGTGCAAGGTACCAGGAGAGGCTTTCTGTGGTGCTGTCACCCATCTTTGCTGGCTGTGTCGTCAGTCATGCTGGTCCAGCTCATCAAAGGCATTTTTCTATGGGTCACATCTGTCTCCTCTCCGTCCAGTTCCAGGTTTTACAATTAAATCTTTAACCCACTTTGAATTAATTTGGGGGAATCTTATAAAGCAAGGATCCAACTGCTTCCCCAGTACTGTTTGCTGAAGGGAATGTACTTCTCTCATAATGTATTCTTGATTAAGACCATTTTGAGAATCAATTGACCATATATGTGGATTCATTCTGGGATTTTTATTTGGTTCCAGTAGTCTCTGTGTTTGAGAGTTTTGCTGCTGTGTAGTTTGTCTTGTTTTACTTTTGTTTTTCTGGTGCCAGGGGTCAAACTTGGGGCTCTGTGTATGCTCAGCCAACACCTCACCCTTGAAATATATCCTCAGGGCCTTTTGTGCTGTGTGTAGTTTTGTGCTACTCCGGCTTAGCTCTGGGATAGGGCCATGCTACCAGCTCCTCCCAGCTTCCCTTTAATCCACAAATAAAAGACACAAACAGTTGTCCGTTTTCAACTTGCCTTCTTGGCACAATTGCTAGGCGCTACTATATCCCGCCTGGAAAAATGTGCCCTTATCATTTCATTACTTTCAGCTCCGCTCCTCCCACCTGCCCTAACTTTAGTTGGTCAGTTGAATCTAGTCCCAGCTAAACATCTCTAACCTCCTGTCTATAGGAGCGGCCACAGCCCACGACTCCTCCCGAGACCTCACATGGCTGTGGGTTCTTCTCTTTCCAAAGCATTGCGAGCTCTCTCTCTTTGCTTACTGTCTCCTTGCTTGCCTCCAGGGACTTGCAAGTCCCGCCTATCCCTTTCACCCAGCAATTGGCTCCAAGGCTTTCTTTACTGACAGATTAAGAACCAATTGGGAATGGACTATAACTTCCCTTGTGCCCGGACCGTGGTCCTTTGGCCTGGGGCGGGCCCGTTGCTGGTCTGCTCCTGTGGAAACACAGGATCCTGAGACATCCTAGAGGGACCCACTGCACACAGAGCAGAGGGTAAGTCACCTTGCCCACTAGCCCAAACCCCAGAGTTACAACCGGGAGCCAGGAGGGGCTTAAGGAACTAGCAGGCACCCAAAGCCCGCCCCTCCGGACTATAACTTCCCTTGCGCCCGGACCGTGGTCCTTTGGCCTAGGCAGGCCCGTTGCTGGTCTGCTCCTGTGGAAACACAGGATCCTGAGACATCCTAGAGGGACCCACTGCACAAAGAGCACAGGTCCCTTAGCTGGTCTGCTCTGGTGGAAACACCTGATCCTGAGACAACCTAGAGGACATAGTGCATCCAGTGCAGAGGACACTTAGCTGGTCTGCGCCTGTGGAAACATGGATCCTGAGACATCCTAGAAGACCTATTGCATCCAGAGCAGAAGGAGCTTAGGATCACAGGAACACAGAGACATCTGGAATCCGAGGAGATCTGACACAAGCAAGATAACTGGAAAGACAGACTCCAGTCAGACACAGTGAGCACAGGTAACACTAGAGTCAACCAGATGGCGAAAGGCAAGCGAAAGAACACAAGCAACAGAAACCAAAGTTACCTGACATCATCAGAACCCAGTTCTCCCACCATAGCAAGCCCTGGATACTCCATCAACAGGAAAAACAGGACTCAGAATTAAAATCACTTCTCATGATGATGATGGAGGATTTTAAGAAGGACATAAGTAACTCCCTTAAAGTAATACAGGAGAACACAGGTAAACAGGTAGAAGCCCTTCAAAGAGGAAACACAAAAATCCTTGAAAGAATTGAAAGAGAACACAGGTAAACAGGTAGAAGCCCTTAAAGAGGAAACACAAAAATCCTTTAAAGAATTTCAAGAAAACACAACCAAACAGGTGAAGGAATTGAACAAAACCATCCAGGATCTAAAACTGGAAATAGAAACAATAAAGAAATCTCAAAGGGAGACTAATGTGGAGATAGAAAACATAGGAAAGAGATCAGGAGTCATAGATGCAAGCATCACCAACAGAATACAAGAGATAGAAGAGAGAATCTCATGCACGAAGATACCATGGAAAACCTCGACACAACAGTCAAAGAAAATGCAAAATGCAAAAAGCTCCTAACACAGAACATTCAGGAAATCCAAGATGCAATGAGAAGACCAAACCTAAGGATAATAGGTATAGATGAGAGTGAAGATTCCCAATCTAAAGGGCCAGTAAATATCTTCAACAAAATTATAGAGGAAAATTTCCCGAACCTAAAGTATGAGACACCCATAAACATGCAAGAAGCCTACAGAACACCAAATAGACTAGACCAGAAAAGAAATACCTCCCATCACATTATAATCAAAACACCAAATGCACAAAACAAAGAAAAAATACTAAAAGCAGTAAGGGAAAAAGGTCAAGTAACATATAAAGGCAGACCTATAAGAATTACACCAGACTTTTCACCAGAAACTATAAAAGCCAGAAGATCCTGGTCTGATATCATACAGACCCTAAGGGAACACAAATGCTAGCCAGACTGCTATATCCAGCAAAACTCTCAATCACTATAGATGGAGAAACCAAGATATTCCATGACAAAACCAAATTTGCACAATATCTTCCCACAAACCCAGCACTTCAAAGGATAATTGACGGAAAACGCCAACACAAGGAAGGAAACTACAACCTAGAAGAAGCATGGAAGTAATCTTCCAACAACCCCCAAAAAAGGTAGCTACACAAACATAATTCCACCTCTAATAACAAAAATAACAGGAAGCAACAATCATTTTTCCTTAATATCCCTTAACATCAATGGACTCAATTCTCCAATAAAAAGACGTAGACTATCAGACTGGATACATAAACAGGACCCAGAATTTTGTTGCATACAAGAAACGCACCTCAGTGACAAAGACAGACATTACCTCAGAGTAAAAGGCTGGAAAACAATTTTCCAAGCAAATGGTCCCAAGAAACAAGCTGGAGTAGCCATTCTAATATCAAATAAAATCGACTTTCAACCAAAAGTAATCAAAAAAGATAAGGAAGGACACTTCATACTCATCAAAGGAAAAATCTACCAAGATGAACTCTCAATTCTGAACATTTACGCTCCAAATGCAAGGGCACCTACATACATAAAAGAAACTTTACTAAAGCTCAAAGCACACATTGCACCTCACACAATAATAGTGGGGGATTTTAACACCCCGCTCTCTCCAATGGACAGATCGTGGAAACAGAAACTAAACAAAGACACACTGAAATTAACAGAAGTTATGGACCAAATGGATTTAACAGATATCTATAGAACATTTCATCCTAAAGTTAAAGAATACACCTTTTTCTCAGCACCTCATGTACCTTCTCCAAAATAGACCATATAATTGGTCACAAAACAGTCCTCAACAGATACAAAAAGATTGAAATAATCCCCTGCATCCTATCAGATCACCACGGACTAAGGCTGGTCTTTAATAATGACAGAACCAAGGGAAAACCCACATCCATGTGGAAACTGAACAATGCTCTACTCAATGATGACTTTGTCAAGGAAGAAATAAAAGAAAGAAATTAAAGACTTTCTAGAATTTAATGAAAATGAGGAAACATCATATCAGAACTTGTGGGACTCCATGAAAGCAGTGCTAAGAGGAAAAACTCATAGCTCTAAATGCCTACAAAAAGAAATTGGAGAGAGCACACATTAACAACTTGACAGCACACCTGAAAGCTCTAGAACAAAAAGAAGCAAATACACCCAAGAGGAGTAGGTGTCAGGAAATAATCAAACTCAGGGCTGAAATCAGCCAAGTAGAAACAGAAAGAACTATACAAAATATCAACAAAACCAGGAGTTGGTTCTTTGAGAAAATCAACAAGATCGATAAACCCTTAGCCAGATTAACCAGAGGGCACAGAGACAGTACCCAAATTAATAAAATCAGATCTGAAAAGGGAGACATAACAACAGAAACTGAGGAAATTCAAAAAATCATCAGATCCTACTACAAAGGCCTATACTCAACAAAACTGGAAAATCTGGACGAAATGGACAATTTTCTAGACAGATACCAGGTACCAAAGTTAAATGAGGAGCAAATAAACCATCTAAACAGTCCCATAACCCCTAAAGAAATAGCAGCAATCATTAAAAGTCTCCCCACCAAAAAAAGCCCAGGACCAGATGGTTTTAGTGCAGAATTCTATCAGACCTTCAAGGAAGACCTAATACCAATTCTCTTCAAACTATTCCACAAAATAGAAACAGAAGGAACACTACCCAATTCATTCTATGAAGCTACAATCACACTCATACCTAAACCTCACAAAGACCCAACAAAGAAAGAGAACTTCAGACCAATCTCTCTTATGAATATTGATGCAAAAATACTCAATAAAATTCTAGCAAACCGAATCCAAGAACACATCAAAACAATCATTCATCATGATCAAGTGGGCTTTATCCCAGGAATGCAGGGATGGTTCAATATTCGGAAATCCATCAATGTAATCCACTATATAAACAAACTCAAAGAAAAAAACCACATGATCATCTCATTAGATGCTGAGAAAGCATTTGACAAAATCCAACATCCCTTCATGGTAAAAGTCTTGGAAAGATCAGGAATTCAAGGCCCATACCTAAACATACTAAAAGCAATATACAGCAAACCAATAGCCAACATCAAACTAAATGGAGAGAAACTTGAAGCATTCCCACTAAGATCAGGGACTAGACAAGGCTACCCACTCTCTCCCTACCTATTCAATATAGTACTGGAAGTCCTAGCCAGAGCAATTAGACAACAAAAAGAAGTCAAAGGAATACAAATAGGAAAGGAAGAAGTCAAAATATCACTATTTGCAGATGATATGATAGTATACTTAAGTGACCCCAAAAACTCCACCAGAGAACTCCTAAACCTGATAAACGACTTCAGCAAGGTGGCAGGTTATAAAATCAACTCGAACAAATCAGTAGCCTTCCTCTACATGAAAGATAAACAGGCTGAAAAAGAAATTAGGGAAATGACACCCTTCACAATAGTCACAAATAATATAAATACCTCGGGGTGAATCTAACCAAGCAAGTGAAAGATCTGTATGACAAGAACTTCAAGTCTCTGAAGAAAGAAATTGAAGAAGATCTCAGGAAATGGAAAGATCTCCCATGCTCATGGATTGGCAGGATTAATATAGTAAAAATGGCCATCTTGCCAAAAGCAATCTACAGATTCAATGCAATCCCCATTAAAATACCAACTCAATTCTTTACAGAACTAGAAAGAGAAATTCTGAAATTTATTTGGAACAACAAAAAACCCAGGATAGCGAAAACCATCCTCAACAATAAAAGAACTTCTGGAGGAATCACCATCCCTGACCTCAAGCTGTACTACAGAGCAATAGTGATAAAAACGGCCTGGTATTGGTACAGAGACAGGCAGGAAGATCAGTGGAATAGAGTTGAAGACCCAGAAATGAACCCACAGAACTATGGTCATCTAATCTTTGACAAAGGAGCTAAAACCATCCAGTGGAACAAGGACAGCATTTTCAACAAATGGTGCTGGTTCAACTGGAGGACAACATGCAGAAGAATGCAAATCATCCTTTCCTATCTCCTTGTAAAAAGCTCAAGTCCAAGTGGATAAAGGACCTTCACATAAAACCAGACACACTGAAACTAATAGAAGAGAAAGTGGGGAAGACCCTCGAATACCTAGGCACAGGGGAAAAGTTCCTGAATAGAACACCAATGGCCTATGCTCTAAGATCAAGAATTGACAAATGGGACTTCATAAAATTGCAAAGTTTCTGTAAGGCAAAGGACACTGTCAATAGGACAAAACGGCAACCAACAGATTGGGAAAAGATCTTTACCAATCCCACATCCGATAGAGACTAATATCCAATAATACAAAGAACTCAAGAAATTAAACTCTAGACAACCAAATAACCCTATTAAAAAATGGAGTAAGGAGCTAAACAAAGAATTCTCAACTGAGGAAATGCGAATGGCCGAGAAGCACCTAAAGAAATGTTCAGCATCCTTGGTCATCAGGGAAATGCAAATCAAAACAACCCTGAGATTCCACTTCACACCAGTCAGAATGGCTAAAATAAAAAACTCAGGTGATAGCAGATGCTGGCGAGGATGTGGAGAAAGAGGAACACTCCTCCATTGTTGGTGGGATTGCAAGATGGTGCAACCACTATGGAAAACAGTCTGGCGGTTCCTCAGAAAATTGGACATATCACTACCTGAGGACTCAGCTATACCACTCCTGGGTATATATCCAGAAGATGCTCTAACACATAACAAGGACATATGCTCCACTATGTTCATAGCAGCTTTATTTATAATAGCCAGAAACTGGAAAGAACCCAGATGCCCTTCAACAGAGGAATGGATGCAAAAAATGTGGTACATTTATACAATGGAATATTACTCAGCTATTAAAAACAATGAATTTGATAAATTCTTATATAAATGGATGGAACTAGAAAATATCATCCTGAGTGAAGTAACCCAATCACAAAAGAACATACATGGTATTCACTCACTGATTATTGGATTTTAGCCCAGAAGCCTGAAATACCCAAGATTCAACTCACAGACCACATAAAGCTCATGAAGAATGATTACCAAGTAGTGGGGGCTTCAGTGCTCTTAGAAGGACTAACAAAATACTCAAGGATGCAAATATGGAGACACAGTGCAGGACAGAAACCGAAGGAGAGACAGACCATTCCACCTGGATATCCATCCTATGTGCAGTCACCAAAGGTAGAGGTTGATGTGGATGTCAGGATGTACATGCTGACAGGAGCCTGATATAGCTGTCTCCTTAGAAGTCTGCAAGAGTCTGACATACTCAGAGGCAGAAGCTCACAGCTAACCATTAAACTGATCATGCGGTTCCCAATGGAGAAGATAGAGTGAAGGCTGAAGGAGTTGAGAGCATTCGCGACACCATGAGGAAAGCAACAATCCCAACCAACCAGAGCCCCCAGGGTCTAAACAACCAGCCTGGGAGCGCTTAGGGAGGGACCCAAGGCTCCAGCTATATATGCAAGGGAGCTATATATATAAGTGGGAGAAGAGATCCTTGGTCCCATGAAGGCTGGACAATGGGGGGGGGATATTCGAGGGTGGGGAGGTGAGGTATGGGGGAGGGTGGGTGGGGGATACACCAATGTGGAGGCAGGAGGATGGGGAAGGGATAGTGAGTTCCTGGGAGGGAGGGGGGAAATGGGGTAAGGGGAGAATATCTGAAATGTAAAAAAAAATTTCCAATTAAAAAAAAAAAAAAAAAAAAAAGAACCAATTGGGAAACCAGACCTTAGCATCAGACCCGCCCCTACACGTTTGTTTCAATTGTTGCTGTTTTAGTGTTCCATGCTGCATTTTAAATTTAAATTTAATATATTAGTAGAATTATTATAACCCATTCCCTCCTGGTGTCCTCTTTCCCTTCTCTGTAAGCACCTGTAATGGAGCACATATGAAGGTCAAAGGTCATTTATGTATAGTCTGTTCTCTTCTTCCACCTTTCCTGGGTTCTAAGGATTTAACTTACTTTATCAGGCTTACGTAGTCAGGTAGCAAGCCCCTTTGCCCTTGGAGTCATCTCACCGAGCCATCATGGCTTTAATTGCTCACTTTTTTATAGATTTTGAAATCAAGAAGTGATGCTTTTAGAACAATTTCTTGCTCTGACTTGCATTGGTTACTGGGGTCTCTTGTGGTTCCTTATGAATGTTAGACTTTTTTTTTAATTTCTATAAAATACCATTGAGCAGATAATTGATATCTCTTGCATTTAATCTGTAGGTTGCTCTGAGTAGTGTGGTCATCTAAGCCATCCTTCCTCATGAGAAATCAGCACACGATACCTATTTTATTTGTGTCTTCTTCAATTTCTTTCACCAGTGACTTGTGATTTTTGGTGTGTTAGCCTTCTAGTCCTCTGGTTAATTTGACTCCTGCATATTTTATTCTTTTTTGAAGCTATTGTAAGTGGGATTATGTTCGTCACGTCTCTTTTAGTAGCTTGCTGTTTATATTCAGAAACACAACTGATTTGTGGAGGTTGCTTGTGTTTCCTGTAACCTGACTGTTCTCATTTAGTAGACTAGCAGTTTTTATTCTGTCTTTAAGATTTTCTGTGGGTCAGGTCATGTCCTCTGCACAGAGGAGGTACTTTACTTCTTTCCCTTTTCAGATGCTGTTGGTTTCTTTCTCTTCATGTCAGCCAGCACCCTGGCTTTCAGCTCCAGCACCACACGAGCTTATGAACATGGACATGCTAGTCTTATTTCAGATTTTAGAGGAAAGACTTTCATTTTTTTCCTGTTCAGTATAAGATAAGCTATGAACCTTACAGGATTATTATGGGGTGTAGTCTTCTGTATTTAGTTTGCTAAAAGCTTTTTTAAAATCATAAATAGCACTGAATTTTGTCAGAATTTTTTTCATGGGATGTAATTCAGATGAGAGAGTGTTGTGCATATATGAAGCCCTATGTTTGATCCCCAGACCATGTAAATTAGGCGTGGTTGTCTTTGTGACCCACATGTTTACAAGTGTTGTATAGTTTTTACATATTTGTGAGATTTCCAGGTTTCTTTCCATTTATTTTAGTTACATTCCATTGTGATTACAAAATTTATGTGGCATGATTTTAATCTTCCTAGATCTACTGAGACATCTTTAGTGAGCTAATAAGCAATCAATCCTTGAATATGTTCCATATGCACTTGAAAAAATATTGTATACTCTTGCTTGCTGTTGGATGGTGAGTTCTCTCTCTCTCTCTCTCTCTCTCTCTCTCTCTCTCTCTCTCTCTCTCTCTCTCTCTCTCTCTCTCCTGTGTGTGTATGTGTATCTGAGTGTGTGCCTGTATGTATGCGTGTGTCTCTCTGTGTGTGTAAGTATATGTATATGTGAGTGTGTGTGTGTGTGTGTGTGTGTGTATGGCTGTGTGTTACTGGGGAACAGGAGTTTGCTTTTGTGGGTCTTTAGTTTTGTAAATAAAATAATTTAAAAGCAGCCTCAGGAAGGACCATTCCATTGAAGTTTGAAAGAAAAGCAACAGAGCAGGCAAGCTAAACTTGTTGACTTCTAGAAGAAGGCAGATGGATTTGAGGAAAACACATAGCCATGTCTTGAGTTAGGGCTCATGACAACAGCTGCGTGAGGGGGCTTCAGAGAAGCATCGAGAAGTTGACAGCTTGACTGTATTCATTTACTAGACTAACTCCATTTGGGCCGATATTCAAAGAACAGAACGAAAGTGGGGAAAAGGACACATTACACTGCTTGAGTTAGAACTCAGAAAAGCAGGCAAGCTTAGGAGTGGTAATTTGCCTGTAACCATATGAAGGGACTTCTGCTGGGCAGGGATTAAGTACCTTACCTCATAAAGGGGTCAATTATCCTTCCATCCCTCTAGTATGTTTTCAGATGATTCAGCTTCCCTGAGGAGCAGGATCCTGGCCAGGTAACTGACAGGTCTGGATGGATTAACTCTTAACAGAAGAGATAATAGTTACATAATGTTTTGGGAGCAAAGAATGTCAAGTCTCCACTCAGTGCCCCTGGTAGAACTCAGATTCTCAGATTTTTGATCAGGATAAAGTATTTTTTTCTATTCATACAGCCCTGAATCTTCCTTTTCAAAGCTTAAGAAGGGATAAAGACATTATGAGGGAAGGGACACACACACACACACACACACACACACACACTCACACACACCATTTTCTCTACAGTGTTGTTCAAGTGCCTCTTCGGCATCCATTTTATGTCTGGGTGTTTCATAAACTGGGGAGTTGAATGTTGAAATATCCTATTATTATTATTATGTTCCTATCTATTTCTAATTAGATCTCAAAGTGCTTGCTTCATTTTGATGCTTGGGCATTGGGCTCATGTGTAAATATGTATGTGTGTGTATTTATTCATAATCATTTCATCTTTCTAAGAATTGCTCCTTCATTTTTAAAGTATTATTTTTAGCGGCTCATTAGATGTCGATATTCAATGTTGGTCATAGTCCCCCATTATATTTTCTTACCCCTCTTTCACCTAAAGAAACTATTCTCATTAAGTTCCCATCTTATGTCCGTGACTTTCTCTTTCTTTCCTTCCTTTCTTCCTTCTTCCTTTATGACTAACGGAGTTTACTTAGGGTTGCTTACATGAGCATCTTTACTAGAGATGGAAAAGTTATTGCTGGTTAGACCACTAAAAGAAATGACATCCTCATTCCCCAGCAACCACTAACTACCAATGGCTCCTAGGGGTGGGGCTGCACTCATGGTGATGTGTTGACAGGCCCTATCTTGTTCAGGTCTTGCGCAAGAAGTGATGGCTGCTGTGAGTTTGTATGTGCAGCAGCCAGAAGACTGCATTTCACAGCCTAGTTCCTAGCTCCCCATCTTCTGCGCCTCCACTCTTTCCACCCATATTTCCATATTCCCTGAGCCTTGGCGGGGGGGGGGAATGACATCAGTGACCAATGTCCCACTCACCAGTCACTTATTCTTGATACTTTGACCACCTATGGATCTCTATGTTAATTAACTCATGCCCACTATCAAGAAAAGCTTCTCTTATTAGATTGTTAAAAACTGTTGAGGCTGGGCTTCTCCATAGATCAGATTGGAACCCTACATCCCTCTTGGCTAGCACTAGAGAGGAAAACAGCCCCCCCCTCCCACCCCCCGTAGGACTTCTGGTTAAAAGAATGAAATCTCAACCTCTGATACATTTGGCTCTGCTTCAAAGACTGGAACATTACATAAGGTTGTCTACTCCTTTAATAGTTACTTCAGCTCGGCCTGTCAATCATCTAACCAGGAGTTCTCTCTACCCCCTAAGAAAGTTTATTTACTTCAAGGCATGCTAAGAAGATGAGAAGAGTAATTATCCTCTTAATGAAGATAATATATTTATGTTTTCCAGAAGGCCCCTTTCCATGCGGCCACTTATAATACTTCTGCCAAGTAGCCTGCCGGCTTTCATGAGTTCTTATACAAAGTCTAACCCCGCCCACTTCTCTATCCACCCGGCTCCTTCCACACCCGCCCTCATTTTGATAGTGGTTAAAAGCCTGAATATGCTTTTTCTGATGCTTCAGGCTTCTTCACTAATTCCCCTCCCCTTTACCACGAATCGTTTTGCCAACCTCCATTGCTAAACATGCTGGCTTTCTTGGACCATCACAACAGAAAACAAGCCTGACTTTCTCTCTTCCTCTTGTTTATCTCCCTTCTATCAGCGGCCTCCAACACTGACAGCTTTCCTGACCTTCTTGCTTTCCTCTCAAACTCTGATAAAATTGATTGTGAGTTTCTGTCTAAGCCCATTTTTAAAGTATTTTATTGGGTGCTGGATAGATACGTGGGTACCCTGTCCCTGATCGGCCATTGGGTACCTTGTGGTCTCAGGATTCGGAGGAGCTGGGGAGCAGGGCCTCAGACAGTTGGAGGTGGTGAGTACCGGATGTGTGAACGACCCGGGAGACTGGTTCAGAGGACAGGAAATAGCAGGGCTAGCTTATATAGCTGGAGTAGGGGTGGGGCAAGAACAAGGGACGAGGTCTCCCAATCCTTTGAGCTAGATTAGCAGACTTCCAGTCACATGATTTCTGAAAGTCGTCTGGCAGGAAAACAGAAGTCTAACTGGTTTTATCTTGATGTGGCCTTTGTTTCTATGGAGTTGAGTAGGCCAAAGCCTGATTTGGGTAGGGAGCAGCCCTACTCTGCCGTGTTCTTTGGTAGATATCTGGGGTTCAGGCAGTGCTCTACTGTCTCTTATCGGTCTTAGGAACTTACATAGAGCCATCAGCTGTTCAGAGCACCCTATGCTCTTCCAGAGGACCTAGTTTCAATTCCCAAAATCTACATAGAGCTCACAGGCATCTATAACTCTAGGCCCAGGGGATCTGCTGCCCTTTGCTTGCCTCCTTGGACATCAGGCAAACATATGGTACACAGACATATGTGCAAACAAAACATGCATACACATTAAACAAATAATTTTTTTTATTATTAATGTGGCTAAAACTCTACAGGTGAAACCCCAATTTTCATGGTTACACTCTGACAATGGCTGAGAGCAGAGCTAACCTATGGCTATAAACAGAAGTGTTTAGAAGGCAGCCCATTTAGCAAAACATCGTAGTCATTCAGTATGTCTCTCAGCAGAGGGTGGTATTGTGGGACTACTGTGTCAAAATATCTCTCAGCAACATCAAAGTCCATTCAGTCTCCAGTCTCTTTCTTTCTTTTGTTCTTTCATACTTTCTTTCTTTTGAATAATCTAATTCATTTACATTAGTTTTAGTCAGTGTTCTATCTCTGTTAAGAGACACTACGACCAAGGCAACTATATTATAAGAGAAAACATGTAACTGGGAGCTTGCTTACAGTTTCAGAGGTTTAGTCTATTATTATGATGGTGGGGAGCATGGTGGCACACAGGCAGACACTGGAACAGTAGCTGAGAGCTATACCCTGATCCATAGGCAGAGAGACTCTGGGCTTGGCATGTGCTTTAGAAATTACAAAGTATACTCCCAGTGACATACTATCACCAACAAGACCACACCTCTTAATCCTTTTAATTTGTTCAAATAGTGCCACTCCCTGGTGACTAAGCATTCAAATACATGAGCCCGTGGGGCCAATCTTATTCAAACCATGACAACATTTGATTTGAATGGTTAATGGGTAAGGATTTCTTTACTACTTGTTTCTGTCTTCTGCTTCCTGTAGTTTATCTGCTCCTCTTTTTCCTACTGTCCTTTGTTGGTTTTTATAACTATATGATTATTTCCCTTTTGCTCTTAGTTTACCTATTGTAGGTCTTTGTCTTTTTATGGTTCCTATGAGAGGTACAATATCATGAAAACATAATAGATTATTTTAAGCTGATGTATATTTAATCACACACATGTATTGTGTAGTACACACACACAACACACATATACATATACATACACACATTCATACACATATATTGAGACTCACTATGTAGACTAGGCTGGCCACAAAACGCAGAGATCTATTGCATCTGTCTCTAGAGTTCTGGAATTAAAGGCATTAGCCATCTTTCTTATCCTCTTTATCTTTGGTTTTTGATAGTGGAATTAATGTATACAGTGAAAACTTCTTATGATGCATCCTATTTGGAATTTTTTCAGTGTTGTTAATTAGATGTGTTTTCCCTAGAGTTGGAAAATTTTTAGCGGTTATTTCTTTTTGAAAAGTTTTTTTCTGGTGCTGGAAAGATGGATCCGTGGTTAAGAACAGATACTGTTTTTGTAGAGCACCTAGCTTCAATTCCCATCACTCACATTGAGTGTCTCACAACCACCTGGAATTCCAGATTCGGAAGAGCCTGATGCCCTTGGGTGTTACCAGGTACCCGTACTCACATGCACACACCCACATGCAGATACATATATATAATTAAAAATAATAATTAAAGACAACAAATCTTTGAGGCTGGAGAGATGGAGAACAACCGTGTGTAACTCCAGCTCCTGAGGACACGATGCCCTCTTCTTGTCTCTACAGGTACCTGCCCAACTGTAGCATACACTCCCAGGCATTCACACATATATAACAATAAAAGGAAATCCTGCCAGACAAGGTGGTGCATGCCTTTAATCCTAGCACCCAGCCAGCAGAGGCAGACAGATCTCTGTGAGTTTAATGTCAGCCTGGTCTATACAGCAAATTCCAGGACAGCCAGAACAAACAGAGAGACCCTGTCTCAAACAAACAAAACAAAACGAAATGAAATGAAAGGAAAACCCCCATTTACCCTTTGTTTTTCCATCTTTCTTCTGGACACCCACAAGAGTTACTTTGGTTTGCAAAATGGTGTCTAATAACTTCCTTTGACTCTAGCATCCTCTTTCCTTCTTCTCATTTTGATAGGATACGTTCAAATAAACATTCTTTGAGCTCACCAATTCTTCTGTTGGATCAAGTTTATTGTTGAACCCTTCTGATAAGTTTTTCTTTGGTCAAGTTACTACTGTAATATTTAGCTTCAGGATTTATTTGTTTCTTTTAAATTATTTGTCTCATTTCATTTATGCATTGTTTTTCTGGTTTTGTTTCTCTTATAAGTTACCAACTCATTAATATTTTCACTTAGAATTACATGTCTTACAGTTCTCCATTTGTGCAGTGTTAGTAAAAATTTGATCTCATTCTTTAATTGTGTCTTGTTTCCTTGACTCTTCACATTTCTAGCATCTTTTGCAGTGAGGTGTACATATCTGAAGAAACAGGCTTGGATATATCTCAGGTGGTAGATTGCTTACCTAGCCCTGAACTCAATCCCCAGCCGTGTGTGTGTGTGGTGTGTGTGTGTGTGTGTGTCTGTGTTTGTCTTTAAAAGCTCTACTGCTGGAAGAGAAATGAACCACAAGAGGTAGGAAGGAAATTCAGTTCAACATAACTTAGCTGCGGATTCAAGCTCCGAGAGTCTAACCCTGAGCTGTTTATTTTTGGCATATTTAAGCACAGTGAAGCTTTGAATAAAGACTTCCTTGTGACAATTATCACAACGGAGCTTACTACACATAACTACCTTGAAACTCTTTACAAAGTACATGTCTTTTGCAAAGTGCCTGCCACCTCTTCTACAAGAATGGGTTCTACTGACTGAAAAGCAGTGCTCAAGATTCTGGGGGATTCGGGTGAGGTCTGGCTCTACCAAATAGCAAAGATTCCCAGGCTAGTAAACAGCATTCACTCTAGGCTGCTTGGTGGAAAAATAGATGTAAGTCCCTTCTACTGAAGAGAGATGCCTGCAAGTATAACATTCCTGGTTTCTCTGGTTCTGGGTTTGACCACAAGAATCTCCTGCTCTTCTGCACAGCATCGTGGTGTATATGCCTGCCATCTCATATCTCAGCAAGTAGAGGCAGGAGTCCATGGTCATATATGGTCTATATGGTTCAGCCATATAGAGGTGTTGAGGCTAATCTGGGATGTTACATGAGACTCTCTTGATAAAAACATCCCTTTGAAGAAACAATCTCCTCTCTGGGACTGCAAGGCCTGCCTCATCTGGAAAAGAACTCCAGAAGTCAACCATTGTAAAAATCGATTCTGGGCCTTTATTCCTAGTTATGTTTTATTTGGGATTTTTATTTGTTGTTGTTGTTGTCTGTTTGGTTAAAGTCAGTTATCTCTTGTTTACTCTGGGATCTGATAGAAGAGTTTTGTCAGTGCTTTAAAAGAGGTGATATAGGAAGCAGCGTTCTACGGAAGTGACATAGGAACCAGCACCTTAAGGAGCCCCCATGAGAGGCTAGGGCATCACAGCCGCGATCCCCTCCTGCTCTCTTGGAGAACAAGCCTCCATTCCGTGCCTTCTTCAAATGTTACAGAGTCTTTCATGACACAGGAAGATGCTCACTTCCTCTAGTTTTCCTGGGCATCTGATCTGTATCTTTTCTGACACCACTTTGTGTGAGGTGAGACAGGAGCTGCCTCAGTGCCCCTGAGTATTTCGGTCCCTTCCTATCCCAGGGAGAAGTTGCAATGTTTCAGGAGTCTAAACTTTGAGGGTTTGGGGTTGGGATTAAAAATGGGTAAAGCTATTGTCTGTTTCAGTGTGGCTAACCTTGACTTCATGCGTGCCTGGGGCACATTAGCCTCTTAACTCACTCCTAGACTGGTAATGTAGTTAATATGTGTTTCTGTGGGAAAATTGGATGTAGGAGTTCTTATTCTGCCTTCTTACTGACCACACTATACTAGACATCAGAGATGGAGTCCTGGGAAGCTGGGCTGAGAAATTCACAGCAAAGCCTAATTACATGGTTAGTTGTTGGGTGTCCTCAATTATTCAGTGACTGTGGGACAGAGGATGTCAGTTGTTTTCAGTGTCCTCTGGAGACTTCATGTCATGAATATCAAGTTCCCTACAAAAGAAGGCTTGGCCTCTGATGTATGCAGGCTGCGTAGGTGTGTGTGTGTGTGTGTGTGTGTGTGTGTGTGTGTGTCGGTCTTACAAGTATTGATAATGAGAACAGTAATGGTATGAATAGACTAATCTATTGATGACTTCATAGCTTTGTGGGGATAGGAAGTAGTTGTAAGAAGTGGGTTGTGGGTCCTTGGTCCCTTGCTTCTCTCTGCTTCTTGGCCACCTTAGATGAATAGCTTTCCTTCAGCACACTTGCCCATCATCATGTTGCTACCCTGCCCCAGACCAAAGCAACGGATGTAGATGACCTAGTACTGTATCCCTGAACCGGTGAATCAAATGTACATATTTTTCTTTCAAATGGTTAATTTAATATATTTTGTTACAGTGATAAACAACTGATTACATATCTCAGGTTTTTTTTCCAGTATGGAGCTCACTACAACCTGGAGCCAATTCCAGTAGAATTAGTGATATAAGAACACATACATGGGGGTGGGGAGGGGAGGGGAGGGAAAGGGAGGGGAGAGGAGGGAGGAGAAGGGTGGAGGAAACAAGTAAGATGGAAACAGCAGTCTTCTTGTAATTTTGGGAGATATATGCCGTCATGTCTTTTGGTTTTATTTTTTTGCAGTTCTTGAGAGCATAACTCAGGGCTTTATGTGTACAAGATAAATAATTAACCACTGAGCTACATCTTCAAAACTAATTCTCATCATTTCTGCTTTATTATGTTCATCATTTCTGTTTATTATTATTATGTGAATTACTAAGTCCTGCCTACATTCCGATAGAAGGAAATTAAGCCGAGTCTCTTTAAATGGAGGAGAATATAGACCCTGTGCCCATCACTGCTCTGTGTAGTCGCTTGCTCTAGCATATTTCTTAGCAGGGTTTTTGATAATTTCACATTGGTGATTTCAGATTTGCCACGGTGGAAATATTTACATCAGGCAGTGCAGCAAAAGCTCTGAAATCCAGTCGTTTCCCACCAGATAACTCTTAATCCTTCCCCAGCACACAGCTGGACAGATGTAGAGCTACCTGCTCACAGAATTTCTGCGGGGTAGATCAATGGTAGACAGGCTGTTGCAAGAGAGAGTAAAAGTTACACACATAAAAGAAATAGTTTCTGTACTTGATGAGAATAGAAGGGAAGCTGAAGTAGGGCCGGGAGAATTTAAACGTGTAACAACAGACATCTAGAAGCGACGTCACAAAGCAACACTGTCTCTTTTGAGATCCTTTTCGTGTTTGTACAGACATTTTAAAATAGGGTCTGCAGGGTATACAAACACATTAAAGACTTGACATGCAAGGTACCTTAGAATTCCACAGCCACAATGAATAAGTGCATATGTGAAGCCACAAAGAGTAACGCCTACTCCAGTAGAACTGATGCAGCCGACCCACATGTAAAATAGCCCAGAGGTGCAAGACAGACCAAACTGTAATAATTCCTTTGAGTCAATGCCTTAGTCTATGTCGTGTGTCATCTCTCAGGTTTTGGGAAATTATTTCAAACAGGAACCTTCCAGAATCATAGGATTTGGGTTGGAAACAGATCTTAGCAGATGTTAACACAGGCGTCATTATTTCTTAGAGCACACGTCGTGGTTTAAACAAGAAATGCTTCCATAGTCTCAAGCCTTCATTCGGACACTTGGTCCCCAGCAGGTGGCTCTGTTTGGGAAGGTTAAGAACCTTTGAGAGGCAGAACCTTACCAGGGGAGGTATGCCACTTTACCAGGGGAGGCACGCCACTGTGCGGCAGGCTTATGGAGGCTCATTGTTTTGCCTCTCTTCTGGTTTTCTTTCTGCTTCCTGCAGGTGGATGGACATGTGATCTCTCAATTCCCTGCTCTGGCCACCTCAGCTGGCCGCAGCATGCCTCCTCTGCTGTGACGGACTCTCACTGTGGAACTGTAAGGCAGAATAAACTTCTGTAAACTTCTCTTCTGGATATGGTATTAGGTACATGCTACCATATTTGGTTGATTTTCTGGCTAAAATGAAGAACATTTTAAAAAAGTTCTTTAAAAAAAAGATTTAAAAAAATTTTTTTTATGTGTGTATCTGCCATGTGTGTGCAAGTGCCCATGGTGGTCAGGAGGGAATGTCACATTTCCTGGAGCTGAAGTGATAAGTGATCTTATGCCACCTGACACGGGGGGTTGGAAATCAAACTCAAGTCCTCTGGAGGAACAGGAACACCCTCAGCCTCTGAGTCATCTCTCCAGTCCCTAAACCAGGAATGAATATTTTTTTTTTTTTTTTCGAGACAGGGTTTCTCTGTATAGCCCTGGCTGTCCTGGAACTCACTCTGTAGTCCAGGCTGGCCTCGAACTCAGAAATTCGCCTGCCTCTGCCTCCCAAGTGCTGGGATCAAAGGCGTGTGCCACCACCGCCTGGCAAGAATGAATATTCTTAATGCCTGAAACTCACCCCAGATTCAGTGAACCATGGAAGCTTGAAAATTCATGTGTTTAAAACATATTTTATTAATTATTTGAGACTTTCAAATAATGATTTAAAATTGTTGTTGTTGTTGTTTTGTTATTGTATACATGTCCTGCCTAGATGTATGTCTGTACACCATGTGCCTGTCTGGTACCAGCAGAGACCAGAAGAGATCAGTGGATCACTTAAACTATTCTTACAGATAGTTGTTAGCAATCCTGTGGATGCTGGGAATTGACCTGGGAGAACACATATTCTTAACTGGTGGACCATTGGTCCAGCCCTAAGACATACACGTTCTAAGTTACTATGTGGTTCTCTTAAGAATGGACAATCTAGCTAACTTTGTTTTCTTCTACAGGCTAGGGCCACAAACATCTAAGATGTTAAGAACTCTTCAAGTAATAGTACATAGTATAATCCTACTTTTCTTTCCTTTAAAGTAAAAAACAAAATAAAAAGTACCTCATGACCCTTAAAGGTGATATTTTAAAAGAACAGTCAGCCATGGGACAATTTTGGACTTCAATGAGACGGTATTGTTTGTGTGTGTAGTTACTAGTCAATATGCCCCAACCCAGTCACAAATTAGTGAGGTTGCTTTAAATTGCTAACATGAAAATCTTAGCTCTATATTTTTGAAGTCATTGGTTTTAGCCACTCTGTTTTCTTTTCTCTGGTTTTCCAAAGTTACTCTTTTGAAAATGCTTTTAGAAACCTAATTATAACTCTGGTTTCAGACTTCTGAACTAAGTAATCAAACGCAGATCGGTTAGAGTGGAAAGCATTGGGGATTTCTGTTGTTTTTCATAAAGCTCTGTCTACTTTAAGGAGGAAGTTAGATGAAGGCTATCTCCCCAAATCCACCCCCTACCCAAGTCCGTGGTAGCTTGTTAAAGCAGCAGCTAGCTATAATACAAGCCAGCACTTGGGAGGTTCGAGATAAGAGATCAGGAGTCCAAGGCTAGTCTCAGATATATAGTGAGTTTGTGGTCAGCCTGGGCTATGTGAGACCCTATCTTAAAAAAAAAAAAAAAAAAAAAAAAAAAAAAAAAATCTGTGCTGCTGTGGGAGATATAGACACATTGAGTCGAAGCTAACCTCTCTGCTAGCATCTTGGCAACCGGTCTCTATTTAATCACTTTTGTTTACTTAAGGGAAAGTGTCACTATTTAGCTCAGGCTACCCTCCAGCTCGGTATCCTCCTGCTTCAGGCTCTTGAATTCTGGGACTACAGGTGTGCCTATCATGACTTTGTTTGTGTTCCTTTAAAATTGTATTTAGATGTGTGTATGTCCCCCCATTTATTACTATGTATGTGAGGGTGTCCAAGAGGTGAGACATCAGATCCCCTGGAGCTGGAGATGCAGACAGCTGTGACCCCTTGGTTGTGAGCGTTGAGAATTGAACTTAGGTACTCTGCAAGAGTATTACGTGCTCTTTACTGTGAAGCCGTTTCTTCAGCCACTGAAACAGAAATACTTATTTTTGAAATTCCCAAGATGGGCTGGATACCTACAGTTGCTGCCCTTTCTGGTTTACGTCTGTTCCCTGAATGTGTGACAGACAATCTTTAGATGCCTTCTTCACCCAGTACCAGTAATGTTTTGTGCCTTAGCTATAGCACACTGGTTGGTTACGATTTCTCAGAGGTGGGAGTGGGTGGGTGGGGTGTGGGCAGCCACAGAGGCCACACAGCCTGTTGTCCTGCTGACATCACTTTCTAAGCAACTGGCCTCCCTTTGTTCTCTAGCTGCTTCTGAGACCAAGGAGTTGGAGGAGAAGGTGCTTCCACTGTTTCAAACTTCAGTTAAAAAAAAAAAAAAAAAACTAATGAAATTATTTATAGATCTGGATTCCTTTCCAGGTGACAGGTTTTATTCAGGACAGGATACTATTAGACAGTGGAGAAAAGAGGCATCCGAGGAAAAATGTCCCACATGAAACATTCCACAGCTGGTGTGCAGTCAGTCTTCTTTTTGGTGGCAATACTCATTGGATTATTTATTCAGACCCGTGATGATGTTGCATCCAAATGGCAACCGTTGTAGAGTAACATCTGTTGCAGATGTTACTCCAAAAATACAAACCTTGCCCACGGGTGGTCATTTAAGCCCATGATTTTATACGTTTGCAGTCACTTTGTGGAAGGGAAGACAATATCATTTATCTGTATAGGTTTTCCTCCATTGCAGGACTGAACCATAATGCCAAATGAAATCCTTTGTCTAACTCATGAGCAGAGTCTTGTTTGTGGTTTTCAGGGTGTCACAGAAGATAGTATAGATTCTGCTTGTAAAGGACATCGTCTTAACTCATTTCTCTCTCTCTTTTTTTTCCCTCCTAGACAAATTCTAGAATATGTCTGAATTCAATTAAAAGCAGCATCTGTAAATTGGTAGAAAGCACCTTTAAATCAAAACACAGTGTTCTGATTTCTAGCCAGACCTTGTAGATGAAATCGCAACCCTTAAGTTTCTACTATTGCAGCAATGACATCCGGGAAAGAAGGCAAGCAGCGGGTTGCTTCTCGCCCCCACCCCACATTCTGATGCGTCTAGGTGGAAATCAAAAGGCTCTCTCTGCTAACAAGCCAAGAATGTGTTTTCTACAAGGATGGTCCTGGGTCGTGGTTCCCTCTCATTGACAATAGCCTTCCTAAGCCAAAGTCTTAGCTTGTCATTCCACCTGCGTGGTCCCTGGCGCCATTTGGCGTTTGACGTGGGTCTGAGCCAAGGAATAAAGCCAGCATCCCTGGCGTCTGCTCGGCTTGTGTTGGGCCTCCTGGCTCCCGCTCCCCCCGGGCGGGTAGTGCAGCGCGTCAGAGCCGTCGCGTCGCCGCTGTCCTCTGGGTGGCCCCAGCGCGCACCGTTCATTGAGCTGTGGAAGGTGAGGCGAGAGGAGGTTGGTGCTGAGCTCGCCAGCTCCACCCGGGTCCGGGCAGACAAAAGAGCCGGCGGTGCAGCTCGCGGGGACGCGATGGACCGGGCGCGGAGGACGGGTGCTGCTGGCTCTGTGTGCCGCGCTGGTGGCCGGCGGGTGGCTGCTGGCGGCTGAAGCCCAGGAACCCGGGGCACCAGCGGCTGGTATGGGCGCCGGCGGCGGCTGCAGCAGGAGACGGCATCTCCTTCGAGTACCACCGCTATCCCGAGCTGCGCGAGGCGCTGGTGTCCGTATGGCTGCAGTGCACGGCCATCAGCAGGATCTACACGGTGGGGCGCAGCTTCGAGGGCCGGGAGCTCCTGGTCATCGAGCTGTCTGACAACCCCGGGGTCCATGAGCCCGGTAAGTGCGCTGCCCGCTGCAGGGGCTCCAGGGACGGGAAGGCGGAGAGGTGGGCCCCGAGTTGCTTCCCGGTGGAGGATGCCTAGATGGAAGGTGGGAAGTGGGGAGGAAACGAGCGCCAGCCTCTCCCCATCGTTCGCATCTTCGACCCATTTTTTGGTGAACGTAGGTTAGGGGGCCTGGAGGCTTGGGAATAACAGGCAAGCAAATCCCAGAGCTGAGTCCTCCGGGTGTTCACCCTCACAGATGGGTCAAACTCTAAAAGGAATAAAATTGTGAGTTCTCAGGAAGGCAAACACCTTCCCCGCAGACGCGATTGAAAAATAAGGTTCAGAAGGCGGGGTCTCAGAGGAGCCAGGAAAGAGGCTTTTATCATTTGAGAATTTCCAAAGGACCAGCTTATTGGGTGTTTCAGGCTCTGCGTACCAACCTCTGCGTTTGTGTGAGCGTTAGGTGCACTCTCTCCTGGGAATGCTGTCGGATTTTAAAAAGGATATTGATGATCTAGATGTGTGGTGTACATACATGTAGATCTTCCTACCAGGGTAGAAAAAAATGGTTTCTAACAGGCATCTAGATTCTGAAGCCATGCACAGCCTTACTAAGGGACCCCCCCCCCCCCCCCCCCCGTTTAACCACTCTGAGATGAGTAGTTCATGATCACGTTTTATCTCCTGCAATCACCCTGTAAGGCATTTTCTGTCAGAGTACGTTAAAGCACGTTTTGATTTGTGTTAAAGGCTTAGTATTAAAAACGTATTTTAAAAGCAATGTTTTGGGACCTTTTGGGTTATGCCTATGCTCTTTAACAAGAATTTAAGCCTGGCCTTTCTGTTGGTAATAAAGGCCTTGCTAAAGCACCCAAATCAGTATAGAATGCTTTTTATTTCTTTAACGACGAAGAAAACAGAAAAGCCAGGCTAAAAATTCTCAATGCAGGACATGAAAAGTCTCCCTTATTTCACACACACCCCTCCTTTTTTTCCTCTCTGGGTTTCTTGATTAGATTGGCTTTGAATTTGAAGTGTAGTCCAGGCTGGCCTTGAACTCCTGATCATTCAGCTTCTGAATCATAAAGCTGGGATTATGGATGTTTCCCACCATTCCGACTTTCCCCCTCTCTCCTTTTATGATGATGATGGTGTTTTATTTTTGCTGTGATAGGATGCAATCCATGAAGGCTGACTAAGCCTCTATCACTGAGCCGTGCGTTCGTTCCTTCGTATGCCTGCATAGTTTTCCTAGGAGTATCTAAGAAGGGAGAAGGGATTAAATAGGTGCTAATAGAGAAACTTTGCTCTTAAAACATGGAGTGTATGGGTTAAGTCCTCAGAAAACATTTCTTGCCTATGACTAAGGTAAATGAAAGGGTGGGAATGACTTTTAGTATTAGGGTACAAACCTTAAAACCAGGCCCTAGAAAACATTCACAAAGAGTTCCAGCAGGGCTCACCATGTAAAGCAGAAACTTGACGGTTAGCGTTTGTGCAGCTATTGGAAAATAAGGAAGGGATGCTTACACAGAGACTCCTTTTCAGCTAAGTCACACAAGCTGGCCACTCCTGACAGTTGAGCTTGTATGATCCCACTGCTCAACCTCAGCCCTTTGTTCTGTTTGTTATTAGAGACTTCCGGTGGGCTTGTTGAATTATTCAAAGAATTATATGAAGCCGTGGTTTAATGTTATATTGTCTTGTTTCATAAGTAAAGATAAATTGATATTATTGCAAGAATATGATATGTTCTGAAAATGAAAACAAGTTTTGGTCAAAGATTGCTGGATCTGCAAATCTGGCTGAAAAATGATCACTTTTTATGAAGAGCCTCAGATTCCTTTTAGGATAAGCAGACAAGAAAGCATACTGTACCTCTTCTGTGGTAGAAATGGGTACAGTCAGTGTTACTCGTTTTGTCGTCTCGAAAACCTCCATCTTCGGAATGAGCCTGCCTCTAGACTTACACACAGGTTGTTCCTGCCCCCGGGGAGATGGCGAATGGGAAATCTGGCATAAAGGTTATGGGACAATAAATGTCTGTCTCTACACTTGGAAAACAATCCTAAGGACTCATAGGTCAGGGGGATTGGAGTGTGCCTCACAGGGGGAGGGGATGCACAAATTCTGTAAATTTATGAACTCTAATGTTGCTCAGGTCCCCTTTGAAGAGACTACTACCTTAACTAATTTCATCTCAGAAGTACCTTTGGATTTGTTTGCAAAACCTTTGTTGTTTATTTATCTGTGAGTGTATATGCTTGTGTGTACGCAGATCATAGTCTGTGAAAATCAGAGGGCAGCTTTCAGAAGCTCTCCTCCATGCTGCAGGTTCTTGAAATAAAAGCCAGTGCATGTGGTGCCTTTACTCATGGGCTCTCACGTAACACTCTGGATTCTCCTTTAAATTCACTGACTTGATTGAAAATTTCCATGAAAATTTTTTTTATATTCATTTTATTTTCCAGCACGAAAGAAGAGTCAAATTTGTTTTCTTAGACTAGGTAACTTTTAATGAACTCTGCCCAAATGCCGTTGATTGGTCAGCACTTGAGTGGTAGAGTGCCCACTTAGGGCCTTGTGTTGGATCCTCAGGATGGAAAAAAATATGGTTATTTCTAAGGATTTAGTTGCTGGATGCAATAGAACCCTAACAAGACAACATATCCGCCAACAAGAATGGCAGCAACAACTGAAAGCTTCGTTGGTTAGATTAGCATGTTCTGGACAGATACTTGTTAAAAATGAACAGCTTTCTTTCTGGCCAGAAGGAATTGAGCTTTGTTTGGTACAGTCTGTGGGCTGAACTTGAACTCTCCAAGTAATGTCTCTGGGGAGACATCTCCATCAGTAGAGTGCTTGTCACCAAGCATGAAGACCTGAACGGGATCCCTCAGAACTCACGGACGATGCTGATGCCGAGCAGAACACACTTGTAGCTCAGTGTTGTCGGTGCACTGAGGGGATACTTGGGGCCGACTGGACAGCCAATCCAACTGATCCCACAAGCCCCAGGTTCAACAAGATACCCTGTTTAAAAGAGTGAGGTTGAGAATGATGGAAGAAGGTACCCAGTGTTGGCTTTGGACCCTCTCATTTACATGCTAGCAAGCAAGGAAGCACACATACACACACACACTCATACACACACACACACACACTCATACACACACACACATGCACACACATATACACATACTCATACACACACTCACACACAGTCACACACACCCACCCACACATACACACACAAACAGGAAATTCCATTTTGAATTAATCAGTAAGGCATATATATATATATATATTATCTCTGATGATTCAACAGGAAACAGCTTGATTTCTGATTTGCTGAAATACGTTTGAAAGAAACCCTTATTAATTTGTATCTGAGAAGTAGAATCCAAATAGTCAGACTATCATTCCAGGGTTTACATGGTTTTGGGAACTCGTCCTGACTCACAGATGACATGCTTTCTTAAAAACAGTCTTGAGAGCAAGGATTTTTCTCTCTTACAGGCTCAAGTGATTGTTTTGGACTCATTTCCCTCCAATCTGTAAAAATTTAAAGTGCATGAGTGCCAGTATATAGTTCCCAAATATTTTGATAAAACATGTTATGCCGACAAAATACCTACACAGCTTGACAAAACAAAAACAAAAAAAAATCAAAAAGAGCCCAAACAAAACAAACAAAAACAAAAAACAAAAAAGCCCCAAACCAAACCAAACAAATAAAAACAACAAAAAACCCCAAACAAAACAATCAAACAAAAACAAAACAAAACAAAACTAAATCCCCCAAACAAAACAAACAAACAAACAAACAAAAATCAAGTAGAGATTTTGATGAAGTGTGTGGGCTTTTTGTTTTGTTTTTTGGTCCAATAAATTTGGTATAGATTAGTGTGAAGCAAATGCGATCAAGTAGGAGTTAATAGTCGAGAAGATGGGTGTCAGATTCTGGAGAAGAATCTGAGCAAACCACACAAGGTCAAGAGTTATTTTTAGCCTGGATGAGTCAACACAGCTTCTGGCAGAAGTTACAGTTTTGATTGACCTGTGATTGGCTAGTGGAAGAGCACAGAATCTGATCTGGCCTATACACTTATATGCTACGCTCATATTGCCCTGCCCAAGGTAGAACCCAGGGCTGGTGTATGCTAGGTCAGCACATCCCCAACCCAAAGAGACAGCTTTTTATGGAAACTGACTTGAGAGGTAGCAAGGAATCTCTGCCATGTACCACACTGGTTTACCTAAGGGATAAAGGGCCCCGCCCTTCACACTGGCATCCTTTAGAAAGATATTAAGAAATACAAAGGAGCCTTAGAAAGGGGAACACGCCATCCCAGAATTTCCCAAGTGTACTCAGTGCAACATTGATGAATGGTTGACAGGCATTAAATACATAAGAAAACGGGCTTCAACAGTTTATAATTAGTCAGCATCGTTAAAACTCGAATCTCTAGATTAGCTGTGTACAATTCGAGAACACCTTCACCTTTGGCAGTGATGGGGAATTAACCCAGAACCTCACACATTTCACCAGTAAGGATTTATTTTGTAAGTCTTCAGCAGAGCGCCTCATAGGGGTGCTCATCAGAAAGGGTGCACGCCTTTCCCTTTGTGTAACTTGTCCATAAATGACTAGCATGTGATTTATGCAATCACTTCTTACTTGTTACATATGCTTACTGAAACGTGAGCATATTCCAAGACCACGAAGAATGGGATTTCGATGGGAAAGATAGTGAGACTGAGCCATTGCAATTTGTCTTTCCTTATTAGGCTGCTTCATGGTTTCAACTTTAATTTTTAAATTATTAGTATGTATCTATTTGTGTTATCACATTCATGAGAGCAATGCCCAAGGAGGCCAGAAGGTGGAGACAGATTTTATGGATCAGGAGTTAAACATGGTTATGAACCATCCATCCCGGGGCTGGGAAATGAACTCAGGTCCTGCTCAACCATCTTTCTATTCCCTGGGCTTTATTATTTATTATTATTATTATTATTATTATTATCATTATCATCATCATCATCATCATCTTACACCCTACAGGAATGCTTTGAGACCAGAGGAGCATTGGTCTATACAAAATAATTTCCGAGGTTGCTTGTGTCTAGTTGTTTAGAAAATGGGCTAATCTGTAAGAATTTCCCTTTGGGGCTGGAGAGATGGTTCAGAGGTTAAGAGCACTGACTTCTCTTCCAGAGAACCTGAGTTTATTTCCAGCAACCACACTGTTGCTCACAACCATCTGTAATGTGATCTGATGCCCTCTTCTGGTGTGTCTAAGGACAGTGACAGTGTATTCACATACTAATTTAAAAAAAAAAAAAAAGAAAGAAAGAAAACCTGTCTCTAAGGGAAATTTGTCTTGGTGTATTTTTTAAAAAATTCTCTTTACCTAGCGGCTCTGAGAACTGTGCACAGTGACCGAGACTTCTTTCTGTAGTCCTAAAGTTTTCTTCTTCATAGCGCTTGACTTTTACTGATTTTAAAGTGTCAGGGTCTTGCTTTTGTTTGTTTCAGTCTGACAGACCACTTTATTTAGTAGGGACAAGTGATCATTCTTTGAGACTAATTTCATGGTTCCTCCTCCCGATGAAGAAATACATCTAGGCAAACCCAGTGCTTTCATTGGTGATCTAACTTGTTTTCCTAAAAATTTATGATGGAGTTGGTGAAAGTCCTGACCTGCCTGCCTGTCTTAG